>OY735891.1:7527500-8727500 GCA_963506565.1 Tachystola acroxantha | reverse complement strand
ATTCGCTACGTGCTTTCCGAAACATTGTCCTAACCAATGCTGTCCTACGTGCTTCCAAAACTTTTGTTATTTCACACACATTGACACTTTTGAATTTATCCTCTGAATTACCAACGACCATTATAAGCAATTAAGCACTGTAAATAGCCCCGTATGATTTTACCAGCGAATAAAACTTATTTCTAATGGCTGTATGAGGACTGAGATCGTTTGCTTGCAAATCTAAAAGAAAACGGCGAGTATTTTTTTTTAACTCTAACCTCCTATTTGCGGTCTAGCTTGATAGTTTGTAAACGAAAACCTTACTTAGCAGAATTTATAGTTATAATTGGTTAAGTAACTGATTCTTTTCTTAATTGAGTTGTATTTAAACGAAGGGAAAGGATCTATTAATGTCAAAGTGACAGTTGTTTTATTTTATTACCAAGCAGCGTCTTCGATTAAACAGCCTTGTGTAGCCAAAGCAACCCAAAATTAAGTTCTCAACAAACAGGCAAACGCGATATGTAAACTTTGGCAAAAAGGCTAAACTTTTTAATTGATATCCCAAAGTGCTTAAATGACAATGCCAGATTCTGCCCCACCATCAATCGCAAGTTGTACAAGATAACGAATAAGTGTAAAAATATCTCCGTTTTTTATTAAAATTATTGGTTTAAAATAAAGTTTTGTACAAGTTGCCATTCGAAAAAAACAGCTTAATTAAGAATTCAGAAAATAGTAAGAAATCGAGGCGATTTATTCATTGTTTTTGTTATTCTTCTATAGGAGTTGCGAGAGTAGTAGAAAATGATACTGATTATGATTATGCAATATGAAACCTGTAATAAGTCCCCAACAAAATGATAGGTACAGCTTAAATGGTCACTTAGTTTTGTAGGTGGGGCAAAAGTGGCAATGTCTTTTAGGGCAACTTTGTCACAAACTTTACCTTAACGAGATTAAGGGTTTAGGCTTAGAGTTTAGATATTCCCAGCGCGTCACGAAAAGGGCTTACCTTTCAGATTTTCATTAGATTACAAGGCTGTTTGTTCGCACATCCGTGACTGCCTGAAACTGTAATAAAATCGGTATCGAGTATCGGCCCGACTCCCTATGTGTCGACTATAACATATAACGTTTACTTTGGTCGTAATTGTAACGAGTGTTGTTAATACAGAGGGGTTCGTAGTCCAGTTGTAAGTACACATTGAAAACGATCAAGTTAAGCAACGCGAGCGAGGTCAGTACCTGGATGGGTGACTAGTGACACTTTCATCTGAGCCCCTCCGTACCTCGGAAAGTAATCAGCAACAGTTCCGCCTGCTCACCTTTAGGTTGCAATTCATTTGCAGTTACCGGCGGCTACAGTTACAGCTCCTCCTTTTTTCATCAACCTATAGCAAACCGGGTATGTTATTTACGACAGTTAACAACAATAGATTTTTTTGCACATATGTTTTTTTCATTGGACTCCTACATTTTTTCAATAAGAGTTTAGACAATATAATAATTATCTTAGATAGGTACATAAAAAAGGGTCACTGTCCCCTGATTGCTAATTAGGTCAGGTAGTCTCACCAGGGGGCCGGACGAAGCCCGCGCACGGGTGCAAAGAATAACATTTGAAAAGTGAGCAGGCGGAGATGTTGCTGATGGTACGTTAAGCAGTGTCCGCTTTGGTGGATAACGAGCCTCCACACCCAGAACGAGACTCCGCACCAAACCAAAAGTACTGTGTATCCGAAACTCTAATAAAATCGCTATCGGCACGGACCCCTGTCGTCGTCGCAGTTCGGATACACTTAGCAACGAAAATATTGAAATTTTATTATGTTACATCGTAGAGAGGGTTAGGTTACGCTGTTTCTATTACATTATGTAGTCTATACGTTATATATAATAATAAAGAACTTAACATGAATCCTCCGAAATCGATTTCCATGTAAAATTCGTCTGTAATTCTTTAATGTACTCAAAATAAATACACGTTACATGAAATAAAAATTGGATGTACAGTCGAAGACAGAGATAAGTATACAGGGGGCCTCAATAAGGTTGAGATTTTCTCAAAAACTACAGGACCGAATTTAATAATTCTGTTACAGTTACATAGTTTTAACTTTTATCTATCTAACAGTGAAAGAATTGTTGCAATAGGTCGAGTAGTTTTTGAGAAAATCTCTGATGGGTTTTTAGGCAAAAAGAAAAGATATATAGATAGATTTAACTCGATTTATTCACGGAGACCATATTGTCACAGCAATGGCTGACGTAAGAAGAAAGAACAACAATAGACAACTTGACAGCTGACACATGACAGTGACATAATAAGATGCGTTTAGAAATAATTCAACACTTGCCCTTAAACCAACGATCTGACAAGTTGACTACAACTATCACTATATACTAGCTGTATATAACAATGTTACAACTTAAGACACATTAATGAACACAATGTACATAATAAACTTATGAACTTGTACACATACAGAAATATACTATTTACTATCTATACTGGACAGGCTGTGTTATATACTACATGCAATTACCTTATGTATTACATCAAACCATGTTTATATTAATTAAACCTAACGCAGTTACAAATTTACAATGTTTTTCCTTTGTTAGAGGTTTTGTGAGTACGTCAGCCGTCATTTCATCAGTTGATAGGTATTTTATATCAATAAAGCCTTTCTTTACAATATCACGAATGAAATGATGTCTGACATCAATATGCTTAGTTCTAGCATGGAACATTGAATTGATACATAACTTCTGTGCTGATTGATTATCATTGTACATAGTTATTTTACAATGTTTACCTAGAGTCTCAAATATAAAGGTACGAATAAAGATAGCTTCTTTACAAGCATCAGAAATTGACATATACTCTGCTTCTGTGCTGGACAGAGCAACTGTTTTTTGTTTACGACTTTCCCAAGAAACAATAGAGCTGCCGATTTTAAAGATAAACCCTGTGTATGACCTACGGTCTACTTCATTGGCTGCCCAATCGGCATCCACATAAGCAGTGACGTCCAGGCCATTTTTCTGAAAAACTAAACAATAGTTTACAGTACCTTTTAAGTAGCGTAGTACACGTTTTGCTGCTTTCCAGTGTACATTGGTGTAACAGTTGTTAAACTGACTCAGTGTACTCACAGCATGGGAGATATCTGGTCTTGTACATACTGCAACATACATAAGACATCCAATTAAATTCCTATATTCACAGTCTTCATTTTTCTCCCCTTCTTTGACTAGTTTCTGTCCTGAAACCATTGGGGTATCTGCTGGTTTACATTCACTCATGTGGAATCTTTCCAGTATATTTAGTATGTACCGGGATTGATCAAGAGTGATTTTTTCATTGTCTCTGCAAACCCGCATGCCCAATATATGATGAACTGGACCTAGATCCTTCATTTCAAATTCTTTCATCAATTTTCCTTTTATTTCAGCTTTTAATTCAGGTGTACATGAGCTAAAAAATACAATATCGTCAACATAAAGGGCTATGATGATAATAGACTCTTCATGTCTTTTAAAATATACACATGGCTCAGAAGATAATCTGATGAAATTCATTTTCTTCATTAAAACTCCATTTATTTTATCATACCAGGATTTGGAGGCCTGTTTTAAGCCATATATAGCTTTATTTAATTTATAGATTTTATTTTCAGATCCTTTAGCTTTGAAGCCTTCTGGTTGTTCCATGAACACAGTTTCCTGAAGATCCCCATTTAAGAAAGCAGTTTTAACATCCAGGTGATCAATTTCCATATCAAACTCTGCGGCAATGGCTAGCAATGTACGGATCGTAGAGTATCTTACTACAGGAGAGAACGTCTCTTCGTAATCTATGCCATACCGCTGCGTGCAGCCCTTGGCTACCAGCCGAGCTTTGTATTTTAGTAGCTCACCATCTGCTCCATATTTCTTCTTGAAAACCCACTTGCATTTTACAGCTTTTTGTCCCTTCTGTCTCTCTGTGAGAGTCCAGCAATTATTGTCAATGAAAGATTGATACTCATCTGCCATTGCAGCCCGCCACTCATTCGCTTCAGGACCCGTCAGCGCCTGCTGTACGGTATCTGGTTCATCACCCTCGCTGCAGATGCCTCTCACCAGCTGTGCAGACTCCACTAATGTATCTTCATACTCCGACAGCTCTGTATTGGTATCCTCACACTCGAGGAATGATGAATCTGGAATGTATGTTTCATCCGAGGAATTACCGCGTTCAGGACTGCTCCAGCTCTCAGTGTCATCTCCAGTGATTGGACTTTCCAATTGTGAAGGTCCCCGTGAAAAATCTTGTGATAATGTTATGTCATCAGATTGTTCACTCACATCAGATGGCCCTGAGAGCACAGAGTCCTCAGATGGTTGGCTAGTACTATCAGTACTAATTTTACTTGTACTGTTAGTGAGTATAGGTACGAACATGTATTGCATGTCCTCATTAGTATCATCATGTGACAATTTCCTAAAAAAGTGGTTTTCTAAAAATGTGACATCTCTAGATTTCACACATTTCAATGGGCTGTTAGGGTCTAATAACCTATAACCCTTGGTTTCTTCACAATAGCCCACAAATATATACTTTTTACTTTTCGAATCCAATTTCTTTCGATTATGTGAAAGAACGTAGGCTAGACAACCAAATATACGTAAGTGACTGAGGTTCACCTTTTTATTCGTCCATTTTTCTTCAGGAATGACTCCCATCACAGCTTTGGTAGGTGACCGGTTCTTCAGGTAAACAGCTGTATTGACAGCTTCAGCCCAGAACCTCCCGTCCAAGCCAGCACCCTGTAGCATGCACCGCGCCTTCTCAACTATGGTCCTGTTCGCCCTCTCTGCTACTCCGTTCTGCTGAGGGGAGTGCGGGACCGTTGTCTGATGACGGATGCCACTAGCCTTCAGGAATGCCTGAAATTTGGAATAAATATATTCTCCTCCATTGTCACTTCTAAGGACTTTAATTTTTCTGTTTGTTTGGTTTTCCACTAAAGCCTTAAATTCTTTAAAATTCTCAAAAACTTCTTCTTTTCTTTTAAGAAAATAAACAAATGTTTTTCTAGAATAATCATCTACGAATATTAAAAAATATTTATAGCCACTTAATGAATTAGTTGGCATGGGCCCACACAGATCTGTGTGTACTAGCCCTAATAATTCACTTGCTCTGTTATGAGATTTCTTTGGAAAAGGTAATCTACTTTGTTTTCCTTCAATACATGCAATGCAAACTCGAAAATTAGTATCATCATAATTAATGCCAGTTACCATACCTTGTTGTAAAAGTTGCATACTCCTGGAGTTGAGATGTCCAAGACGGCGGTGCCATTCCTCCTGTGATGCTGTCACACTGCTGTCAGATGAGGTAGCCAATGAAGTAGACACGACTAACTCTCTCTGTGGCTTGGGCACACTGGCCAGAGGCTGTAAAGACTCACAGTTGCCCGACCCCACACAGCTTATACAGTTTGTCTCAGTTGATGAGACCATACTACATAACATAGGGTTTGTACTAATGGTATCGAGTTGATAAACACCATGTACTAGTGTAGCACTAGCTATCACTACCCCTGCATCATAAATATGACAACCACTTGTACTAAATACAACTTTATACCCCCTTTTAATCAAAGTACTTACAGATAATAGGTTAGCTGAAAGTTTAGGTATATAAAAAACATCATTAATTGTCCTTATACAGTCTTTCAATTGCACTTGCACACTACCACGACCGGCAGTCAACAATTTTTCACCATTCGCTACGTTAACTTCTAACGATTTCTCACTCACAAAAGTGTTCATGATTTTCCTATCGTTACACATGTGACTCGTTGCCCCGGAGTCTATGTACCAGACATCACGATCAACACTCACACATAGCGCGGTCAGTAGGCCTTTGGACGCCTTATCCTTACTGGTTGTGTCAGTTTTGTTGTTCAACTTAGGACAGTCCTTCTTCATATGGCCCTGCTTCTTACAGTTAAAGCACTTGAGTAGTTTTCTTCTCACTGCTAAGGCTGTCACGGCTTCACCCTTGTCATCACGGCGCTGATATTCCTGTAACAGCTTACCCTTGACAATTTCACTGGTCAGCTTCAAATTGGAGTTCTCCAATGCCATAATTAGTGGATCATAACACGACGAAAGACCACTCAGCATTAGTACGGCAATAAAATCGTCATCAAGAGGTGCTCCGATGTCATTCAGTTGTTGTGACATTCCGATGATTTTATTCAGATAGCCCTCCATGCCCTCGCACTCGTTCAACTTGGTGGCAAACAATGCCCGTAGTAGACCAAGCCGTCTGCTCAAGCCTCGATCCTCGTATGCATTTTGAAGATTCTGCCATGCCTCATACGGCGTTTTACTATTTCTAATGTGAGGAAATGCCATCGGTTGCACGGAAAGGCAGATTCTTGCCAGAGCTTTCTCCATTCTTTTCTTGTCCTTGCAGGTTTCATCAATCGTATCCCATAATTCTTCATGAATTAATATCATTTTCATAAGAAATTTCCATGTATTATAGTTTTCAATACCTTTCAACTTCTCGATTGCCTGCTGCATGACGTGTGAACCACCGGCGGCGGAACTCATGGCGGAAGAGGTTATGTTTTATTTTATTTCGGAAATAATAATGATTTTACAAAAATAACACTTTTCCCGTGTACAGCGTCTTCTGGGCCCATAACCTGATGGGTTTTTAGGCAAAAAGAAAAGATATATAGATAGATTTAACTCGATTTATTCACGGAGACCATATTGTCACAGCAATGGCTGACGTAAGAAGAAAGAACAACAATAGACAACTTGACAGCTGACACATGACAGTGACATAATAAGATGCGTTTAGAAATAATTCAACAATCTCAACCCTAAAAACTCTCCTGTACAGCTTTCTCTGTGTTCCATCGTACATAAGGTGTGCTTAACTCTACGATAGAGTTATCTACCAGCAAAGCAGTGAGAGAGAGATACGAGATCTTCTTTTCTGGATTACTTTAGGTACTGAAGTACCAATTCTTCTGCCAAATTATTCATATAGGATATCACTCACCTATATTGTTTATTTATTTATCGGATAATCTTACAGCATTTAAGTACATAATGATAATAAGAAATTTAAAATAGTGCATTCCAAAATAAGATTACACATATTATAACAAAGAAAGACTACATAAAATAAAATTACAAAAATACTTACATATTTAAGAAATGACAATTTTATTTTAAATATTATTTTTATTTTTCCCCAAATTGTATAATTTACTAAATCACTGTTCAGAATTTATGTATGTCACAAACCTAACCATTCATTTAATTTTGTCGAATGAATTCATGGCCATCCTGAATATTGGAGGATTTTTAAAACACAATATCCATTATACTTGATCTACAGATATAGAATTGGTCTCTATTATTGACCTAACCGATTCGTTCCATTCAAATATGTTTCTCTTTTCTATTTTGGTCGGCAGATGCTAAACTAGATTATTCTAGTCTAAAAACCAAACAAAATGTCACCTACAGTCGACGGCACATCAGTAATACATGGGAACTCTATGCTACCGTAACACGGCCTAGATTGCAATGGTTTTTGTAGGTGCTATCGCTGGTACCAAACCACCATCCATCATCCGAGTTGAGCCGATCCAAACTTTTCCCATTTGCCGTGTGAATGAATTGGTTGTTTCTTTCGACCTTTTGTGTTGCGGATAAATGAAACATTTTTTGTGCTCTGTTCGCTTTTACGGTTTGGACTGACAACGAAGTTTAATGAAAATAAATTGGAATTAAGACTAAAATGGCAGGTATTGAAATAAAATATAATAAAATCCAATCTGCTCCGGTATTATATTTATTTATCCAAGACATTTATAAACAACATTCACAAAAAAAAACCCGTCACCATAATCCACCATCCTCCATGATACCTCTTTTTTTCACCCATCTCCCTCGGAGAGGCAAAGGTTCGAGGCCAATCAGCCTAACATTATTAGTGGCCAGTGTCAAATACAATATTAGAGGTATTAATTAAATTATATTATTATTATTTAAATGGAAATCATCACAAACATAACTTTTGAATATCATCCCTTAGCTAACAACACCGCCTAAGTGTCACTTTTTAAACTTTCACGGTTTGTATACATATTAATTAGGATAAAACGGGAATTACCGTGTTAAACATTTATTATTGATGTCTCGATATTTCGACAGCATTGCAGCCATCATGGTCACGAGTAGACTGAAGTCGGTGAGTGTTGAACGTCAGAAGGGTGACACAAAACGATCTACCCTCTTTCGTGTTCGCTGACTGCGTTGAGAATATCATTTTCTACTACTCTCGCAACTCCTAACTTCTGAATTCTTAAAAAAGCTGTTTTTTTCGAATCGCAACTTGTACAAAACTTTATTTTAAACCAATAATTATAATAAAAAACGGGGATATTTTTACATTTATTCGTTATCTTGTACAACGGGTTAAATGTGCGAACTTAATCTGTAGTACCATCCTGTATCACCACATTTACAGCAAATAAAGTACTTTGACTTTGACTTTGAACTTGCGGTTGATGGTGGGGCAGAATCTGGCAATGTCATTTAACTATAAAATGGATATAATACTAATACGAGATATAATAAATATAACAATATACAAACAAACATTCAGACATAATGATAAATAGGGCGCTAGCTCAGCATAGTGCTGCGGCATGCTACAGCGCTGGTTTTCAGGTAGCCCCTGGCAGTGTGGCTACACGGCCGCGGGCCGCGGGCGACAGGCCGGACACGGGCAACTATGTTACATCTGAGGTATTAGGCGTGAAACTTATAACTGCTGAGAGTATTTTGCCACTTTTTCTCCTCAGCGTTGGCATCTTTTCTTGAGTATTTGGTATTAATTTCAACTGGATCCGTCCACGCGTTTCTGAGATATAGGTCTTGACAGACAGACGGACAACAAAGTGATCCTATAAGGGTTCCTTTTCTCCTCTTGAGGTACGGCACCATAAAACGTATAATATCGAAAATATGGGTCGCGACCACAATGGAGTCAGAAAAAGTGAATAGCGGTGACAGTGTCAGTTGAAAAAAAAAGTAAAAAACTAAAAAAATAAAGATATATCTGGCCGTTACACATAAATGAATGTTCAACTGTCATCAAAGTAATGTTAATTTTACTTACTTTAATTTTTTTTGGTTAACCTATAAATTGTCCCACTGCTGGGCAAAGGTCTCCCCCCTCCTCTTCCATCCATCCCTGTCCTGAGCCTCTTCCATGGGTGCCATCGGACGGTCGCCGGCGTCGGGGCAGACCTCGGCGTAGGTGGAGAGACGATATCGTTAGATACAGGGTGTAAATATAAATTCAAAAAATATGTTGACGTGCAAAAATGTACACAACGTGCTTACTTGCAATAAAGAGATTTGACTTTGACTAAATATGTTAATATAAGATAAGATAATACATTTTATTGCGCTATAAAACAGTATTAATTACATTATTGACAATTTTGGCGGTCTTATAGGCGATTTCTTCTAGACAACCAACTGCAGAGAATAATATTAAAATATATCAGAAGAAAGAGGTAGAAGTGCATAGTAAGTAAATATAATAAATAGTAATAACTACGTTAGATAGGATCTCATACAAAACGGTACTGTTACTAATTAGGTACCTACTTACCAACATTTAATTCTTGAAAGTCAATATTTCACAATTTAATTTCATGAAACACTGTAATTTGTAATCAGCGAAAGCGAGCGTTTTGTTTATGGTGAAACGAATCCCAGCTCAAATGGCTGGGATTAATGATGCCATTATAATACGCGTTTTGGAGTTACGCGCCTGCATGAAGCAAGGAACCGTCGATGGAGTTAGCCATTTACTGTCGCCGAAACGATGGTCAGTTCATTCTTAGAGACATCGAACGGGTAGTAGGAGCGATAGACCACCGGCCAGATGATTTGACGACATCAAGATTGTTGCTTGGCGTGGACCAGACAACCTTGGGATCGAGTCACATGGAGAGGTACCTAAGTACTCTGAGATTAGCGTGCTTTGGGAGAGGCATACGTCCAGCAGTGGACTGATACGGGCTGATGATGAGGATGAATACATCGCAGACTCCGCTATTGCAAGACAATTATTCGCAATAGTTTTTCCGGTTTGAATTTGCAATAGAAGTCGAACTTTTAAAAACAGATGTCTCTTTCTAACGCATGAGAGTGATGCGTCTGTACGTCCATACGTAAAACCAGCGCTACAGTAATGACCAATTACTGTATCATATGCTGAGCTGGAGACCTATTTGACACCACACCACTGCACTACGTATCTCTTTTCTTTGTACTTGTTATTCTATGTATCCTTGTGTACTGTGCTCTGTGTGTGTGTCAAATAAATGTTTTCTATTCTATTCTATGTGACAAGGGCGGAGATACAAATAAACTTTAGGCTCTCTTCATGGAACGTCGAGAATTTGTTCCTTCATGATCATTTGTGTAAACCGTTGGGAGCAATTTTGTGAAATTGGTGTTTAGGAGCTCAATGGTGTTGTGGTTAGGTTACTTGACTTCTGTTATAGAGGCCCAGGGTTCGAATCCCATGTAGGCCATGTACGAGCTTGTTGGTCTTTTAAGTTATTCGGGCGAGTATACCCATAGCAGTTTCAAAAAGTGGACATCTCGCCCGTGGCCCAGATATAAGGGAAATTATGTAACAGTGGGGACATATAAATAAGCTAGTTATGGTGCTGCTGATAAAACATAGCATACGAAGCCCACCGCCAGGATGTGCTGCTGAGAGTTTTTTGCCACTTTTTCTCCTCAGCGTTGGCACCTTTTCCTTGCAAAGTGGTGTAAATGTAAATTAAAAAAATATATTGACGTGCGAAAATGTACCCAACGTGCTTACTTGCAATAAAGGTGACAATGCCAGATTCTGCCCCACCATCAACCGCAAGTTGTACAAGATAACGAATAAATTTAAAAATATCTCCGTTTTCTATTAAAATTATTGGTTTAAAATAAAGTTTTGTACAAGTTGCGATGCGAAAAAAACAGCTTAATTAAGAATTCTGAAAATAGTAAGAAATCGAAGGGATTTATTCATTGTTTTTGTTATTCTTCTATAGGAGTTGCGAGAGTAGAAAATGATACTGATTATGATTATGCAATATGAAACCTGTAATAAGTCCCCAACAAAATAATAGGTGCAGCTTAAATGGTCACGTAGTTTTGTAGGTGGAAAAGCTCCATTGAAATATGGCAATGTCTTTTGAGAATTTGCGAAAGGTGGCCGAGGCCTACGTCCAGCAGTCTGGTACAGGCTAATGAAGCTGTTCATTGTTCTTTGACCGTCAACTAAAACCTTCAGTAAGGCTTTTAGTGAACAATGTAGATAGCAATATTAATAGGGACACGTTACTGCAATATACGTAATTACAGTAGGTATACATGCATTTAATGTCATATTGAAAAGGTACAATATTTGTACAATGGTGCATGTTAAGGCCTCGTATGCGCGTATTTTCAGTTTTTCGATGAAGGCTACGGCACTAACTACTAAAATTAGACGTCTGAAAAAAATATATAGCAATCTTGGGATGTATATTTAGGGACTGATGAATACCGATACACGATTGGACAAACTTCGCTCGATAGAAAAAAATCGCAAACATACCCCTTCCATGTCATTTAAAATTAAAATTATGTCTAAACCGAAATAGTTATTCATGCGAAATATGTATCAAAAAGCAGGGTATTATAATTACGAGAGCTTGTTTTTAAAAAATCCGATTTTTATTGGCGTATTTTAATTTCCCTGCCAAAACTCATCCAAAATCAATAAAAATACAAATATGGAGTCACTGTGCCGTGCTCTTCACTGTGCCGTGCTCTTCACTCCGCCGCTGCGGGACATCTTCTGTCTCGCGCTCGAGTTTGACAGCTCGCCGCCCCTTAACGCTCGCGGTTGGCGGTGCGGGCGCGCGGGGGGGTCGCAAGCGCAGCGGGCCACTGGCCGCGCTGCCGCCATATTGAAAATTACGACTTATATTATATATATTATATATATATATAATTACTGGCAGTAATGTGCTAACAATTGCCAAATTAAAAAAAAAAGAAAAAAAAGAAAAAAAAATTACGACAGCGGCGAACGGACGCACGCTAATTGTGTGTCAATTTATATCTTTAAAAAATAGTTAAAAGCAATCGTTCACCCAACGGATAAGGAGTTCCACCGATGCAGAAGCGCAGACTTCACGAACAGTGCATTTTCATTGTGCATTTTCTATTGCTAAGCTAAAATACATTTCTGCGAATAGTACTTTAGTCAAGGAAATGGAGGTAGCATTTTTAACCTGTCAGATCAAATTTAATTTACCTTTAAAAAACAAACAGTACGCAAATTAAAAATCAGAAATTAGAGCAATATTATGATGGGAACGTGACAGTTACATAATTTTTTTCGTATATAGTTCAATTTAATGTAAGGTAAGTTAAGTATGTTAAATTAATCAAAAAATGATCACGAATATATTTTTTTTTTTAAATGTAAGTAAGATTTAAATTTAATAATTATTTATTCGAAATAATATTTACAAATAAATACAAATTAAATCTAAACTATCTAAACCTACCTAACGTGTAAAATTTATAAATAAAAAACCTGCGCCAAGTCCCCCACAATTGGCAATGTGCCCAAAAGGCTGGCGGCGTTGCCCCGCTGTATAGCGAGGCTAACACGTTGGGCAAAGTAGCCGCCAGCCTTTTGGTCACGCGTGGCCTCGACCAGGCGCCGGGAGATTTGCTTCATTAGGCGGTGTGCTCCCGGCCCCCATGGTCCCAGCGTCAAATTTAATTGATATTTACTTCGTATATTTAGTTCAACACCAAACAAATTAAAGTAAATTAAAAATACATTATCACACAAAACAACAAATGAGTTGCTCCAAAAGTGGAATTAAATTCATTCACCTTCTAAAATGGGAGCGCATTTTCATTTTCAGCGAGAGTCATTTTACCATCACAGTAATAAATTAGTGTCCGTACTCTATCCTTTTTGCTCTACAAAAGTTTCAAGTTACTTCATTAACATTGTCTTTTGAGACATTTTATACCACATTGTTATAGCGATTCATTATATTATAATGAACGCTGAGCACGGGACGGAGCAATATTTCCTTTGGAAAATAACCAACCTTTACTGTTTCATATGCCTATACGTTACACCTTCTAAGGACTTTGAAGTTATTTTAGATACTATACGTACCCACAACTTTGTTTAAGTATTTATTTATTTTATTAATGGACTCGACAGTCGCAGTGGCGTATTCACCCTGGGTAGCCGCGTCTTCATGTCTTCATCCAGAGGAGACGCCGTAGCGTCGTCACTCTGGACGAAGCAGCTCGACAGTCGCGTTCACTCCCGAGCTTGTAGCGGGAACTCTTGATAAAAGCGAAACTTCAGATCTTGCATAAATAATCCAATAACTTCACCGTACTGTCATTCGCGAACATTTTCTGATTAATTTAACGCGATATTAAACACTAAATAGTCCCTGTAGACATTAAAAGGAAAATTATCAAATAATTTCGCAACCGTCGTTTCCCGCCATTTTCAAGAGAACCTCTTTGTTTAAGTAGCAAAAGTTCTATGCTCCGTTTAGATGACATAAACCGTACCTATATGCTCACAGATTACATATACCGCAGCCCAAATCAAGTGTCTTATTTTGTAAACAAATATGATCATCTAATTACCTGTTGTGATGTAACACTGAAGGAACTTATTGATCGAAGATGTTCATCATTGTGAAAATAAAGTAATCCGATCTAATAATGTGAAAATAACTATGCAATAATCACAGAACAGCTTAAAATGTTAGTAGGGTAGGCGTTGTCTCCAAAAGCCCGCATGCATTTGGGTACAACGTTAGTTACCCATTACAACTTATTAGTTTGTGGGCGTGGTGGGCTGAGGACCGAAGCTCTGAGAGAGCGTTTCCTAAGTCATTGCTTATAATACTAATTAGTAATATGAAAACATTGCTAAAACACCTAGGCTTGGCGTACTTACAATTTTTTTTTAATCGACGCTTAGGCTTCTCTGCTTGTATACATACATACAGCCGACCGTGACCTCTAGCCGCTGTGGAATTACGTGAACCGCGAAACAAAACTCGCTTCCAGTTGTTTTGAAAACAACTTCCTATAAAAAATATCCTACGTAAGGTTCAAATTAATTCATGTAGGTTCCGTACGTACATATTCTTAGGCTCTAGCTAGATAGACGGACTGCATTTCAACAGCTGCACACCGACTGCAATCAGGCTGGACGTTTGGTTTGCAGTTTTATTGCAGTCGTTATTTACTGCGTTCAAACTGGTTTGCAGTCAGAGTGCAGTCGAAATGCAGTCCGTCTATATAGAGCCTTAGATATATAATAAATATTTAACAGAACAGCCAGGTTGTGTATGCCAAGATTGCTATGTGTGCTATTGTATGCCAGGATATGTGTGCTGTTGTATGCCAGGATATGTGTGCTGTTGTATGCCAGGATATGTGTGTTATTGTATGCCAGGATCGCTATGTGTGCTATTGTATGCCAACATAGCTATGTGTGCTATTGTATGCCAGGATCGCTATGCGTGATATTGTATGCCAGGATCACTATGTGTGCTATTGTATGCCAGGATCGCTATGTGTGCTATTGTATGCCAGGATCGCTATGTGTGCTATTGTATGCCAAGATCGCTGTGTGTGCTATTGTATGCCAAGATCGCTATGTGTGCTATTGTATGCAAGGATCGCAGCATATGGATAGACCATCGTCTCTGCCTATCCCTGCGGGGAAAAAATGGCGTGAGCTTTCATAACAGCCTTTTTACCCGACTGTCGAAAGGAGGAGGGTAACGTTTTGCGAGTGCGTAGGGAGGTAGTATGTATTTAGGTGCCTTTGGTGGCTCTTGTAGCGTAAACACCTTGATTCGTCTTGTTAACAGGATTGCCATACAATACATTTTAATGTTTTTTTATTATAAATAAGTCACTTGTCTTACATAGTTGCTGTTGGGCCCACAATAAGGGAAGTCAGGCCATTATTCACCACCCGGGCCTAGTGTGGATAAGTGGATTACCCTTGGCTTAGATTTTGTTATTATCCGGCTTTCTCACTATTTTTTTCCTTTACAGTTAGAGACCATTCGGTTGCATGTAAGTCTGGATGTAATTTGTAATCGTTTCTGTGTATTTTATTTATAACCTCTATCTACCTCTATCTACCTCTATCTACCTCTATCTACCATTCTTCTGTGGTCATCCCTATTTCGCCCGCGGGCCCCTAAAGCTCTCATTCGTTATTCCGTTCGCGCCCCTCCTAATGGACTCTCCGAATGGAAGTTCTGGGAAAGATCCGTGATATACATTTGTATTGGACTGGACTTTACACTTTCGTGAAAGTTTTTATGAAAAAAAAATATATTTTCTATCATAAGAAAGAAAACTCAGTACCTATAGGTACAGCCGACAGCAGATCAAGTGTAGCACTTTGGGCTTTGGACCGTTCTTATTATCTGCTTCGTAAGAGTTGAAATCGTACTACAAGTGTTACCATTGATCTGCTGTTGTCTGTACCGTACGTAAATAAATAATCGTACCTAGAATAAAAGTTGTTCGGTTACTGATACTTAAAACTTACTTACTACACTAATAATACGTTACACCAAAAATACAAACTTTACTAATTTAGTTTCTGTCTGTATTTTGTCCAGTGTTATTTCTGTAAAAAATTGTACAATAAAGTATATACAAACAAACAAATAATAAGCAGAAAATATTTCAAAAAACAAAAATAAAATTATCTCCACATTCTTCAAGTTCCTTTATTACTGCAAATCGCAACAACTGCAAAAAAACTATCACCCCTTTTGATTATTTTTTTTTACCCTATGACACTCCCGTAATCAAGACGAATGTAACGATACCTCATACACCAAAATCCATCCATATATACATACATATACAGCAGCCCAATAAACAAATATGATCGTCTAATTACCTGTTATGATGTAACATTGGAGGAACTGGTTGATGGAACCTGTTCAAGTGTTCATAATTGTGAAAATAAAGTAATTCGATCCAATAATGTGAAAATAACTATGCAACAATCACAGAACAGCTTTAAATGTTAGTAGGGTAGTGTTTACAAAATAAGACACTTGATATGGGCTTCCATATACTCAATACTCAATATATTTATTGCATTCCATAAGTTATAATACAGATGTTCACATACTTAACATTAAAATGTTACAATGTTCTTTATGGACCTTGTTTAGGCACAGCAATACAAGAGAGAGACGACATTTCTTCTTCAAATATAAAGTAAATTGTAGTTACTAAGAAGTACTAGGTAGCGATTGTTTATTATATTTTCTCATTTAGAAATTCATCTACTCTGTAATAGCATTTAGTATGTAGGTGTTGTTTTAGCAGTCGTGTGAATGTTTTTTCAGTTGTTGCATTTTTTATTTCGTTTGGAAGATGATTATATATTTTTATGGACATGTTCAATGTACCTGATAAGTGGAGATTCAACCGAGAGATTGTAACTGGTACTAGTTTTGTTTTGCGGTTTGATCTGAGTGGATATTTGGTTGGGATATCTTCACGTTTTAAATAGAATTCGGGATATTTTCGGACAATACATACATACTCCCGAAAAACATTACCCTCCTTCTGCGTCAGTCGGGTAAAAAGCAAGCGATCCAATTTAGTCGCCGATCATGAATCGGGTAACGGATTTACAGAGAATGATCCAACTTTATGTCTAATTTGTAACGAATATTGAAAATCGCATTTATGTAGATGTCGTGGTCAGATCGTTAAATTGAGCATTTCATGAAAACGTCAGTCATTTCATGAAATGGTGGCATTTCACGATATCAGCAAGTTGTGCTGGGCATATCGTTTAATTGCGTTCCAACACACATTCTTATATAATTTGCAAATTATTATTCACTTTTCGACAGAATTAATTCGCATTATTTACTTACGCACAGAACACAAATAATAACAAAGCGCGTTCAGCGCCTCTAGCGGCAGTTATTGCAATTTTTCTACGATATGGTCAATTATGTTTGGTTGGTCATATCATGAAATAGCCGTGCGTTTGGTGGCCATATCGTCAAACGCTTTCTATTCATTGATCTGGTCAAGCTATTTCATGAAATGACCAATAGACATTTGACGATTTCGTGAAATGCCACCATTTCAAGAAATCATTGTTGATTTCATGAAATGCTCAATTTAACAATCTGACCACGACATAGACATATACAAACTCACGTTTGTTTCCAGAGTAGTAGACCGCACATGACCCTTTTTCGCATTTCTAACCTCAAATAAGTTATTCTGTGACCCGTACACGAAATCTATATAGATAGATACGTGTACCAAACCGCGGGCAAAAACATGACGTCGCAATAAAATAATAAACAATAGAATTTAACAACGTTATTCGATAAAATTAACGCGAAAACGCGATATTACTCCCGCTAATTAAAGCGCGGTCGGCGCGTCAGAAACACGGCGCACGACCGCATGATTATACTCTTTTGTTGAAGTTGGTAATATAAATACGTGGAACAACATTACATATACGGTTATTCTCGTTATGTGATTTTTATTGGCGTATTTTTATTTCCCTGTCAAAATTCGTCCAAAATTAATAAAAATAAAAATATGGAGTCACTGTGCCGTGCTCTTCACTCTCTTCGGTCTCACTCTCGAGTTTGATACCTGGTAGCCCCTTAAGCCCAGGACATAATCATATCGTAGTTCCTTTTGTGAGACAGCTAATTCTACAGAAAGAGAAACCTACTAAATTCGCGTATTATTCCCTGTACACTTTTCTCTGTATTCGACTGTACAGTCGAAGACAGAGATAAGTATACAAGGGGCATCAATAAGGATGAGATTTTCTCAAAAACTACTGGACCGAATTTAATAATTCTTGTACAGTTACATAGTTTTATCTTTTGTCTATCAAACAGTGAAAGAATTATTGCAATAGGTCAAGTAGTTTTTAAGACAATCTCAACCTTAAAAACTCTCCTGTACACCTTTATCTGTGTTCCACTAAACCTAAGTAATTAGTTAAAATATTTTTAATGTTCATCGTCTAATACCTACCCCTATAAGAAAAGGCGTAAGTTTATGTAGGTATGCATTAATTATTAATAATTATAGGCTAAGTGCTAAATCGATCAAATTTCATGAGATATTGCGACAATTATAATATTATAGAGTCCTCAGAACTCTACAAGTTCCCAATAACCTTTGTAGCGCATAGTAACCAATCCTAATTTGGGTAAAGAGCACTTGTGCGAATGAAATTGAGCTACATAGAGCTCCGTAGAGCTTTTGGTAGAGCCAAGTAGAGCTATAGAAATCTGAATACGGTACGAAACGTTCCAACAAACACTGAATAATTGAGTCACGATTCCAATTATATCCCCGGGGGTGGAAAGGGGGAATCCCCCTGGTTAAGGACCATATACTAATCAAATCACTCAACAATCGTTAAAATAATTATACCTTCAAACAGATTTAATTTTATTATATAAAAAAAACTATTGTCAAAAATCATTATTAGGATAAATACCTCTTCACATATTCACATATTTTTAAGGTTTACGTACTCTGTGGTTATATTCATTTTGGTTAGTATTTATGCTAATTTAATTTATAGTAGTAAAAATAATTTTATTTTTTTTAATTTATAAAGACCTGTCGGGGCGGCTCGTGGAGTCCACACGTGACCAAAATGCTGGCCTGGTATTTCGCCCAAAGGATCAGCCTAGCGATCCAGAGGGGAAATACCGCCAGCATTTTGGCACGTTGCCGGACAACGGGGATCGGTTGAACTATCTGTAATGCTAAGCCATTCAGATAGTTCAACCGACCTATTGTACATGTATATAGTTTTTAGTTTAGTTTATAGTAACCTTACTACTATAAATTAAATTAGCATACATAGATTAGTACCTTTTTTTACCCAGGTAAAACATGCAAGATTATGTGCCACGCCCGGGGGAGCGTGTTGTTTATGTCGGGCTCGCCGCCCTGAAGGGGCAGCGTACCGACTAAACGTCCTGGGGTGTTCCACCTCGTGCCATTCTTGCCGAGCCACGGGAAACTGTGATACATCCGCGACCCGACTGGCGCCCCGAGCACTCCCAATAGATTAGTACCTACTAATCATTGTAATTTTTCTTTGTCCTAATATTATGTTATTTTATGAATTTCACACTGCTTTAGTCTTAGTACTGTTATGCTGTGGAGTGTATTTTAAATAAATAAATAATCTACTTACTATTTTTTAATTTCTGAAATGATTTTTTCTTTTCTTTCTTTCTGACAAAATTATTAAAGTTTCAGTGACTTTTGAAAATAGCGGGAAACGACGGTTGCGAAATTATTTGATAATTTTCAGTTTAATGTCTACAGTGGTTGTTTTGTGTTTAATATCACGTTAAGTTAATCAGAAAATGTTCGCGAATGACGACAGTATGGTGAAGTTATTGGATTATTTATGCAAGATCTGAAGTTTCAAGCTTTTATCAAGAGTTCCCGCTACAAGCTCGGGAGTGAACGTGACTGTCGAGCTGCATCGTCCAGAGTGATGATGCTACGGCGACTCCTCTGGATGAAGAGAAGAATATGATATTTTGAATATTCTGTAACATGACATTGGTAAATGACGAACTGTCGAGATAAATAAGGTTGCAGTGCCCTTACAGGGTTTATATGACCATTATAACACCTATGTTATCAATTTATCATTATCGCATAAAGCAATGAATTGAATCGAATTGGGTAGATAGTTGAACTATCTGTAATGCAAGCCATTCAGATAGTTCAACCGACCTATTTTGTACATATAGTTTTATTTTAGTTTAGATATAGTTCAGTACCTTTATTTTATAATAAATATAGGGTACTTATGATATTTTTATTTCAAAAAGGTACAATATAAAATAAAAAAGAAACATTCAATATTTAAAAAACCTAATCTAAACTATTTTTAAAATTTATTTACAGGAAGAGTACCCAAGACACTGGCAGCGTTACCTCGCTGGATCGCGATGCTAATCCGTTGCGCGAGGTAGCTGCCAGCTCTTGGGTCACCAGTGGCATCTAATACTCGTTTGCTAAGCTCTTTATAAAACGACCAAGCGCCGGGACCCCACGGGCCGAGGGTCTCGACACCAAAAGCAACAAAGTTGTAAAGGATGTCGAGACCCCTGTATTTTAGAGATTTACTCTTCTTATAGTATATTATTATTAATAAAACCTATTTATTATATTAGAAGATAATTAATATTTTATAACGTTAGGGGCCACCCCAACTTCGGGCATTAAGGTCTATATTCAAGCAAGCCATTGCTTGAATATAGACCTTAATGCCCGAATTTCTGATGAAAAGTGTCCATTTGATATCACTGCTTTTGACAGATCATACCTACTACAGTGGTATATAAATTGAGGGTTAGGTACTGACGACCTGCTAGCGACCTGATAGCCAAGTCGAGTATAGCACTTGTCTTCTTGGAAGTCCTGTTCGATTTCCAGTCTAGAGGTGATTGTACGTATACAGCCGAAGACAGAGATAAGTATACAGGGGGCCTCAATAAGGTTGTGATTTTCTCAAAAACTATTGGACCGATTCTAATACTTATTTTTAAACGACTTCCAAAAAAGGAGGAGGTTATACAGTTACATAGTATTAACTTCTTTCTATCTAACAGTGTAAAAGTTTTTTCAATGGCCAGTAATTTATGGCCTGACGCCGGTGACCGTCCGATGGCACCCATTCTGTGACAGTCCGGGCCCATCGGTCCGGCTACATGCGGCACTCGTGGCCCGCACAGTTCCACCGTTCGGCGTAGGTGGAGGGACGATATCGTTAGATACAGGGATGGCTGGAAGAGGCTCAGGACAGGGATAGATGGAGGAGGAGGGGGGAGACCTTTGCCCAACAGTGGGACAATTTATAGATTTACAAAAAAAAGTAGTTTATGACATAATCTTAACCTTAAAACCTCTACTGTACACTTTTCTCTGTGTTAGACCGTACCTAAGGTTCCACTTTTACCATCATCAATCAGGCCGTATGCAGACCAGTAAACGCATGCCCCGACCCATTTTCTCCCGTCGTTAACGTCCAGTAAGTAGCGATCTGCGGTCTTAGCCTCAGATCGCTACCTACTGGATCTTAACTCAATAGGTTTTGTCACTAATCCACACGAGAAAAAGTTGAAGGACAAAATGACAATGCCAGATTCTGCCACACCATCAACCGCTAGATGTACAAGATAACGAATAAATGTAAAAGTATCTCCGTTTTTTATTACAATTATTGGTTTAAAATAAAGTTGTGTACAAGTTGCGATTCGAAAAAAACGGCTTTATTAAGAAATCAGAAAATAGTAAGAAATCGAAGCGATTTATGAATGTTTTTGTTATTCTTCTATTGGAGTTACGAGAGTAGTAGAAAATGATACTGATTATGATTATGCAATATGAAACCTGTAATAAGTCCCCAACAAAATGATAGGTACAGCTTAAATGGTCACGTAGTTTTGTAGGTGGGGCAAAGCTCCATTGAAATATGACAATGTCTTTTCAACGCCCTCTATGTAGAGAGCCTAAAGTACATTTTGTTTCCTTTAAGTTCAATGACCATACAGATATATAAATATGATTTTAATGGTATAAAAAACGATAAAGGGGGAGATACATTAGTACCCTTATCTTAATAGAGGCATATTTAAAGTTCATGGTGCAAAGAAAATATCTTTTACTCGCAAAGCCAGCAACTTTTTGTTAGCTTTGCGATATGTAAAAAAATATACGATTAATTCAAATTCATTATTGCATTCCGTAACTTATTTAAAGTGTAAAAATTAGTACCTACATTACGAACTATGTTGGGCACACAATTAGGAGAGGAAGACTAATCGTAGCTATAAAGGCCATTGATAGCATAATATTACTTGTCAATCATTGTCTTTTATATTGTACCTATTTCTTTAAAAATTTCAATAAAGGAACACTTGTTAAGAAGGCGAATTACAGAATAGATGACTATTTAAACGATGAACATGCATGGTGTGTGTCGCCGGTTCCGCATGAAGGATAGAGTTTAGATTACTAATAATAGTAATAGTTATTTATGTACCTAGTTTATAAGTAATTGTGTTGTTATTATTTTAAAAGATGTGGTGCTGAGAGTTTTTTTTTCTCCTCAGCGTTGGCACCTTTTATTTGCAAAGTGATGTAAATTCAAAAAAATATGTTGATGTGCAAAAATGTACACAACGTTCTTACTTGCAATAAAGAGATTTGACTTTGACTTTGTCAATCTAGTCAGTGATAAATAATCTTTAAAATATTAATTTATTTGGTTATATTCAATTAAACTTTTGTGATGCTAAAACACAGATATTTTAGGATATTTTATCTCACTTTAAAGTTCAAACAATTATAGAAAAACTGCTCAACGATGGAATATCGAACCATACACCTAGGTCTAGATATAAATTCTAAAATCCATATTAAATCCATACACTACTAGCAACATAAATATGAAACTGTTTATAAGATACAGATTCATTTATTGGTGACAATATTGACATCATTTTATCCTAAACGAGGTCCTCTCCGGAAATAAATACCATCATCAAGAGTTCAACGGCACCGATTCGAATTTCCTTTTCCACACAAAATATACCTTCGTCACTTTGAGTGAGAACCTTTGTGAAGGTTTTGTACAATAAAAATAACCTTTATCAATCGCTTACAATGTAATTTGAACTCAAATGTATTAACGAGAAGGTTGACTGTTTGGTTTTTAAAATTATAGAGTTAGGTTCCTTAGTATTCGGTTGGATCTATGTCATAGAGATCCATATCAAAAGAATACCTATCGTGGCATTGATCTCCTATAAACAACTAGATACACAGTCTGCCTTCTAAAAATGTCCGAGCACAAAGAAGGTCCAAACGGACGAATGGACCCTCATTTGCTTTATTGGACATTATTTGAACGTTAACAATGGACCCTTATTTGGACGTTTTTTAAATTGTTTTAGTAAGACCTTTGTGTATTTAGTTGTTTATAGGAGATCAATGTATCGTGGTCAAAGTTTTCCAAGTTTCAGGGATATCATTTACCTGGTAAATCTACTTATTGACATTTTATTGTAACGTGAAAGATAGGGATGGTTTTATGAATTGTGATTTCATAAAAAGAGGAAAAAAGGAACTCTTATAGGATCACTTTGTTGTCTGTCTGTCAAGACCTATATCTCAGAAACGCGTGGACGGATCAGGTTGAAATTAATACTAAATACTCAGGTATTCTAAATCATTTATTTTTAGGGTTCCGTAGGTACCTCAAGAGGAAAAAAAAGAATATAGGATCACTTTTTTGTCCGACTTTTTTTTTGTTTTTAAGTTCTTTATTTATGTAAATTATGCTAGTTACAGTATATTTCAGTTTTAACTAAAAATTACTTAACATCTTATAATATATTTTATAGGCTATAAATAATAAAGCCAATTACAAATATTTGCAAATCTAGTTTAGGGCAGTAGACTTAATTTATATTTTATTAAAACTAGTTTATAAATAGACTTATAATGTAAAATGAGCGCTTCTTGAATGGAAGTCGCACTTATTGCAGGACAAGAAGGCGGGAACATGGACAGGGAGATACGACGAGGTAAGTCCCTAATGTCAGTCCATCCCACCCAGCCCAATACCTAGGCTTACGTGAGTACATCCTTAGTTGTAACTACAATTAATAATATTTATTGGATTAGTTTAAGTTTTTAGGTTAAGTTTAAGTTAGTAATAATTAAGACTTGTAAATATATTATGTAGGTACACATCCGATGAGTCGAAGAGAAATAATCAACCATGCGAGCGTGATTATTAGATTAGGTAAGGAAGGCAAGAAGATCGGTTAACCGTGCGGGTTTTGTGCGACTGCGGACCGGTTTTTAGCTATCGGACGGCGGACAATGGGTGACGTCGTCAATAGTGCAGTGCAAAATCCGATGATGTGGTAAACGATAAGTTTTATAGCTGTCGGCATAATGTAAGTTATGTAAACGTGTTTGGCCAATTGATGATATTAAAATATTTTTATGGTATTTATTTCGATGCAGGTAGAAGATTTTGGTAATTTTTAGTATGAATTCAAAGAGTTTTGGAAAGCCTATTGTGCGGTGTAATTTGTCCAGGTTCGTGTAAAATGGTGTATTATAAGAAGTTTTTAGAGCCTTATTTTGTACTACTTGTAGAAGATTGTAATTGGTTGAGCAAGTACTACTCCACACAGGAGCCGCGTATGTAATGCACGGTCTGACCAGTGTCGAGTATATGGAGAGCTTGGTAGTCGGGCTGAGATTACTGCGTCTGTTTAGTATAGGGCCCAGGGCACCTAGAGCTTTTATTCCTTTGGACCTAACAGCAAGTACCTGTTGGGTCCAGTTTAACTTGCTGTCCAAAATAATCCCAAGATATTTGACAGATTTTTTCCATTCAATGGGGTGTCCGTCAATCTTTAGACACCTTGAATAGGTCTTCCTCCTACGTGTAAATAAGATGGCCTCAGTTTTTAGGTTGTTGAGTTTTAACTTCCATTTGGCAAAATATGACCGTAGCAAGGATATTGAAAGTTGCAACCTGCCTATGATCAGGTCAATATCTTTAGATGAGGTGAATGAGGCGGTGTCATCTGCAAAACATGCAAGCTGGGTGCGTGGCTGCACAGGCATATCATTGACGAACAGGAGAAAGAGATAGGGTCCCAAAATTGATCCTTGAGGTACGCCAGCAGGAATGATGCGAGGGTGGGATTGAGTCCCATATATGTCTACAATGAGTTCGCGATTGCTTAGGTAGGACTGTATGAGTTTGACGAGGCTAAGAGGAGCACCACTAGTAATGAGTTTGTGGAGAAGACCTTCGTGCCAGACGGTATCAAATGCCTTCTCCAGATCTAACAGGAACATACCAGTCGACTCGTGTAGGTTTAGATGATGAGCGACGTGCTCGGCAACCCTAGCAAGCTGTTGGACAGTAGAATGATTTCTTCTAAACCCGAATTGTTCATCTTTCAACAGGTGACCGGTGGATGCTAGCAGGCGGGAATAAATTAGGGATTCGAATACTTTGCTAACCGAAGACAGTAGACTAATAGGTCGATAACTAGTGGGTATGGATTTGTCTTTGCCAGGTTTTAGGATTGGAATGACTTTGCCTGTTTTCCAAACTTGGGGGAAATAAGAGAGACGAAGGCAGCCATTAAGTAGCTTTGTCAGGTATACCACAGATTTTTGAGACAAATTTTTTAAGAGTATATTTTGAATATTGTCAATACCTGGAGCTTTTCGCGGTTTCAAACGGAGAATATATTTTCTTATTTCGCTTGGTCTGACAAGTTTCGTCTGCTCTTGAGGGAAATATTGATCAAGAGAAGTAATGGAGTACTCTACTTTGGACTGCACATCGTGGCTGCTCCAATTTAAGGTAAGGCTCATGTTAGATAAGAATCCATCGGCCAACACCTCGCACTGGTCCTCACAACACGTTGTTAGAGAGCCGTCTATATTCTTGAGCGAAGGTACTACCTCTGTCTTTTTATTTAGATTTTTAACAAAGCGCCAAAGGTCCGAAGAGGGTCGATCGACTTTACTAAGTTTATCTCGCCAGACACCATCATTGTGCTCTTGCAAGGCTATGTTAATGATACGCTGGAGTCGGTTGATGTCACTACGAATCTGTCGACGTACGTTTATGTCGATTTCATGTTGCTCCTGCCTACGTAAGCGGTTTTTGGATCTGATTAGTCTGCGTAACCGTCGAGGCAGAGCCCGAGGTTTACAAGAGGTTTGCTTTGACGGAACACTAGTATCCCTAGCCTGAATTAACGTTGCAGTGAAGAAATTGATATCATTATCGATTTCCTGAGCTGATGTGTACACTTTAGACGAAAGAACCAGTTTACTATCAATGTATGAACGGAATGCTGACCAGTCTGCATCAGCATAACAGTAATACATTCTATTTGCCTTAGTTACCATACCGTTTATTGTTAAGAAGAAAGGTAAGTGATTTGATGATAGCGCAGGGACAGTGTACAAGTCTGATATATTGTGGATGTTTAGGGATAGAGCTAGATCGGGCGTTGAAGGAGTCAGCTCGGCACGGTAATGAGTAAGTGTTGCAGTGTTGGGCGTGTGGATCATAAAATCACTGGCCAGCATGTGGTGAAACAGGTTTCGGCCTATAGTGTTAGTTTTGGGACAACCCCAGTGAGAGTGTTGGGCATTTAGATCGCCTAAAAGTAGGATGTGTTTGCCCATTTTAAATAACATATCTAAGTCGTTGGGTATTAGGTGTAGATTTGGAGATTGGTAGATAGAGAATATGTGATAATCCTTTCCCGAGACTGATATTTTAATGCCAATAGCTTCAATGTGTTGAGTTAGGGGAGTTTGGATTGGTGTATGTGGGATGGAATTGCTCACAAAAAGGGCAACTCCCTGTCCTCGACCACTCGGATGTTTATCTTGACGATAACAACAGAATCCAGGTATGTTTAGAGTGTGTGTTTTATCTGTAAGTTTGGTCTCAGAAACAGCTACTATGTCGACAGCTAGATCACTCACCGCTAAATCCACAAGTTCATTAATTTTGGTTCGGATACCATCCGCATTCCACGTCAGGATTCGCAACTCTGTTGGATCAGACATATTGACTTAAATGGGTTAGTACTAATATAACTTTATCCACCATCGATTCGCATTTCTGAAACTGTTTTTTCAAGGACTTGATTATATTAAGTATTTTGAGCATTTCGGTCGTCGCGTCATCCATAGAAGTCAAGTTTATCGAGGAGGGATGTTGTGATGCGTCTCGCAATAAGGCCGGTTCATTTGGTGTTGCAGGTGGCTTGCTGGATACTACTGATGCCCAGGAACGCCCGGTTACGGTAGCATACTTAGCAGCGGGTTCATATACTGGTCTCTGTTGGGTTGCTCGTTGATCTTCAATGCGTTTTATATAAGCTAGGCGCGTAGCACACTTCCGAAAGTTAGCCGGATGGGCCTCTTTACAATTACAGCACTGCGCAGGCTCTTTTCGGTCTTTTTTGATGCATTCAGAAGTAGTGTGCTCGCCCGTGCATTTCACACATCGTGCTGGGAGGTTGCAATTTCTAGAGGAGTGGCCGAAAGATTGGCATCTGAAGCACTGTGTTCCCATTGTATTATTACCCTTAAACTTGCGAAAGGTGACAACGCAGTTACATAAGTATTTGGTTTGTCGAATCTTGGATATATTGGCTCCAGGTGGTAAGTGCACCAAGTATGGCGGGCATACGAAGACTCGGTCTTTCGGTGGCTTAAAAGATGTTACTTTTACACCCTCATATCCAAGATAAGTTAGCTCTTCGGCTACCTGATCTTCAAGCTGCGGCGGCAAACCATTCACTACCACTTTAAATGACCGTTCATCCTTCCGTGTGAAGGTGTGAAAAGGGATATCATCCTTACGCAGTCCTTCAGTTATTTGTTGGTGAGAAGCAGTCGAGTGACAATGTACAGCGACCTTGTTCTGTCCTCTGTATTGTAGATGGAAATTCTTATCGATCTGCGAGATCATCTTTTGAATTGTAGCATGAGTCCAACTTTTTCCCATCTCTAATATTATTGGGGGTATTCGTCCGGATGTCTTTTTGGATACATTCTCATCCTCAAATCTGCCTGCCATCTCGTGGACGTCATTATTTAGATTCTGAAATCTATTTTTTAGCTCAGTCTTGCGTAGCTTTGAAGGTGGTTTAATGTACGCAATCTTCTTAGGAAATTCCCATGGTTCTTCACTTGGCCGTTTAACGCCACCCACGGTGGGTGTGGTCGGTCCTGATCTTGATAAATATTTCTCCATCACAGTCGGACAACTTTATCGATGACTATGACACTGGAACATCACTATAAACTTTTGATGAAGTAATTTAATTTATAGTTTACGTCAAGTGGCTGCGGATGCTCGGACACACGTCCATCCGCCACGACGTTCGACGCCTCTTTGTTGTCCGACTGTCTGTCAAGCAAGACCTATATTTCAGAAACTAGTGGACGAATCAAGTTGAAATTACTACCTAATACTCAGGTCTGCAACCTCATGCAGCGGTTAAAAAATCAAACTTCTACGTCGACCCAATCAAAAGATATGGCCGCTTATGTCGCAATTCCCGCATATTTGTATGAAAATGCAAGGGAACCAAAACCTATAGGGTAGTTCCCGTTGACCTAGACCCGTATTAATAGTCTGAGCTCAAACCTGCCCTCAAGAGCGAATTGAGCTGATACTCTCTCAAGACGTGATCACCATCTCAAGTATGTCATTTATTAATAATCCAATCTTGAGGGCGTATCACGTGATATCTTTCTCAAGTTGCGGTTCGCCTGCAATCAGCAAATACGTTCTCAAGTATGAGTTTGACAGTTCTCTTGAGAACTGAATTTGGTTTACCCGATTCCTAAACGCGCACGTTAGTTACATTTATTAATAGGAACGCCATCTTGAGGTCGTTCTCAAGATTGACTTTTGAGCTGAGAGTGATTTATACGGGCCCTAGAATCATGCTAGGTCTTATCTTATATCACAACAGATACAGATAGTAATTTATTAATCACCTTAAAAACAAATATATGACTATAGTATGAGACACTACTATACTATAGTATGTAACAGAAATGCGCCCCCCCCCCCCCCCCCCCCTACCCCCTCCTGCACCTCTCTCGGTCCCCGTTGTCGTCATACCCCCGCGTCCCTGTACCGCGCAGGAGACTGATTTAAGCCCGTCACAGACTTAGCTATAATATATATTAATATTTTTATAGCTAGACATATTACTATACATTTTGTATACTAATTTTCGAGTGACCGCACACTCGGCTATAATATATATTTCTGTGACGTCACCAAGCTATACCGTAATACGGTAATATATATTATAGCTAAGTCTGTGACGGGCTTTAGACGGTCATACTATAGTACATAGTAGTAATTTAATAAAAATAAAGATTGCAGCGTTGAATTCTGAGAAAGATTAGTACTTTTTTACTTCTCTTAAAAACAGCAGAAAAAGACCTAATAAAAGGCTAGATGAGGTTCTAAAACAAAGCGTGTCAGTGCACATAAGCGTAAAGGCGCTGCCACAACGCGGACACTATAGCGTAGAAACCGCTGCGGGCGCCCGACGACTTAACTAGGTCAATGCACATAGATTGGGTATGAGACCGAAAGATTTATGCCTAAATATGTCTCTGTGAGACAAAGCTGATGACGCGATTTGGATTTGAGGTTAGGGTTATGCTTGATTCGGTATAATATACAGATAAAAATAATAGTTTTTGCAATCGATTTTCAATTACGAATATTCTACTTTGTTATAGATAACCTTGTTTAGACAACCAGTTTTCTAATAGGAAAAGTCACTCGCTAAAGTCACGTTTATTTAACAGCGGAAAAAACTCGAGTGTTGCTTATTTGTAAAAAAAGTCCACTAAACTGTATCAAAATTCAACGCAGCAATCTTTATACCTTTATTATTATTATTATTTTTTATTCGTCATAACAAAATCCACAGCACTTGATATAAGTTACATTTCAATTTAAGACGTAACATACAATGACGGATTTACAATTATAACACTTAAAAATTAGAGAAGTTAAGAGGGTGTGTTAGTGTGTGTTTTTTGAGGGTGAGTACGTGTATGTTATGTATTTACTGTAGTACTAATATCCCTCAACAGTGCCACGACATTCATCTTGAAGGTGCTCCTGATGGTATTGAACAGGTCCAGCAGGGTTACTCTCACCACTTATAGCGATCCAGTTTAGGTTCCTAAACTGAACCGAATCGCTATTTGCTACAATGACGCTTGACGTCATTGTAGCAAATTGTCAGTTTAGGAACCTAAACTGGATCGCTATAAGAGGTGAGAGTAACCCTGCAGGACGGAGGTCTTATTAAATGACCTCTGCATTCGGAAAACAATTGAATTTCGTGCATAGTTAGTTTCCGCTAATTGGACATGAAACAATATACTTATTACTATTATCGAAAGGCATACAATCAACAGCGGAAGAATTTCGATTGTTGCCTATTTGTCAGTCTATCTAAGATAATCTCTGGTACTGCACAGACTCGGTCACGAGAAATCGATAACTGTGTGAACGACCGGGCTCGTCCCGGGATGCAGAATTGCCAAGGGCACCATCGTTTATCATCCCTCCGTTTTATGGGGGCCGCAGAGCAGTGGCGACGGCGTGTCTGGCAAACATCTCGTCTGGACCTTGATCGTGAGGGTCGACTGTCTGGCATTGTTACAATTCTGTCGCAATGAGGTCACTGTATCGACTTTTATACTGTGTACTTCCATGTCATTATTATTAGGTAGGTACGATGGAACACAGAGTAAGGTGTACAGGAGAGTTTTTAGGGTTGAGATTTTCTCAAAAACTACTTGACCTATTGCAAAAATTCTTTCACTGTTGGATAGATAAAAGTTAAAACTATGTAACTGTAAAAGAATTATTAATTTGGTACAGTAGTTTTTGAGAAAATCTCAACCTTGTTGAGGCCTCCTGTATACCTATCTCTGTCTTTGACGTACCATAGATTATAGATATGAATAGTTGGTATTCACATTCATTATATGGGACTGCTTAATCTTTGTTAGTTAAAAAACCTAATTGTTTATTTATTGTTAAAAAACTAGTTAATTTTATGACTAGTAGGTATTTTAGATGTATTTTTAATATTGTATTTATTATTATTTTATAGAATATTACTTTTTTCGTATTATAAATGTGAAAATATAATAGGTTTGTTTGTAGCTAAACTTCATATTATAGATAAGCACCAAATTTAACAGACGTGTAGCTCCGGTCCTAATAATAACACAAAGGCTACGTTTTACCACGGGAAAAGATCGATTTCCTACAGGAAATTTGAAAATTTATCGAAATTTATTTACTATCTGTAATCTTGCATTATAGTTTAGTTATTATATTCTTTTATTTTTATAGGTTAATTCTGTAAAAGTTAGTTTCATAATTAATTAGTTTATTAAATAAACGAATATACTTATAATATGAAAATATTATAGATATGAAAATGGGTAAGGCTACCTTTTACCACGGGAAAACATTTGAAAACCTAATAAATATCAATGAATATCAAGCATAAGCAATTTTAAGTTAGCTCCTAGTTATCTAGGAATTACCAAGGGCACCCTCGTCTATCATCCCTCCATTTTATGGGGGCCTCGGAGCAGTGGCGACGACGTGTCTGGCAAACATCTGTTGGAACCTTGATCATGAGGGTCGACTGTCTGGCATTCTTACAACTCTGTCGCACTTTATTGTTTTTGTGACGTCACTGTTTCTACTTTTTACCCGACTACGAGTGTTTCGTCATCAGCCCGTATCAGTCAATTGCTGGACGTAGGCCTCTCCCAAAGTACGCCACTCAACCCTACTCTCGGCCCTCTGCATCCAGTCTCTGTCAGCCATATTGCGAATATCATCCCTCCATCTGGTCGGGAGGCGTCCCACACTACGTTTACCCGTTCGTGGCCTCCATTCGAGAACTCGTCTCCCCCATCGGTTATCGGTTCTACGACAGATGTGACCAGCCCACTGACACTTCAGTTTACTGATTCTATGAGCAATGTCACTTTTGTCTTCTGGCGGATATACTCAACGCTGTGTACATCACGATAAAGTGTTAAATAAATAAATAAAAAAAGTCACCGGCCGATTTGCAGCAAAAATGTAGACGTCGCGATCGCTATTCACTGCGTCGGCGTTACGAAAGCAAACTAACTACGCTCAGTCGACAGTCAGCCGCAAACTATACGCCTAATGGGATCACAGCCTTATAACTACCAAGGAACATGACTTTCCCATCGCATCACCTCTCCTTGTTTCCTCTTGAGAACTTTCAACCTTATCTGAAAAGCAGTCTATATGATAATTTTTGTATCGAACGGCTCTGCATAGAAATAAGTCAATATTCTTGAAAGATTCATAGCAAGGAAACTGCATAAAAGATACTAATAATATATGTCACCGGAAGTTTTTGAAACTACACATTAACATTTGTTTAGAATTTATATTTACATCACTTTGCAAGGAAAATGACAATGCCAGATTCTGCCCCACCATCAACCGCATGATGAACAAGATAACGAATAAATGTAAAAATATCTCCGTTTTTTATTCAAATTATTGGTTTAAAATAAAGTTTTGTACAACATGCGAGTTGAATAAAGAATTCAGAAAATAGTATGAAATCGAAGCGAATTATTTATTGTCTTTGTTATCATTTTCTACTACTCTCGCAACTCCTACTGATTATAAATGATAAATGGAGAAAAAATTTCATCACGACCGGGATTTCCTACTGATTATGATTATACAATATGAAAACTGTAATAAGTCCCCGACCAAATGGTATATGAGCTTCAATGGTCACGTAGGTGACCAAAGGTGGGGCAAAGCTCCATTGAAATGTGGCAATGTCATTTGCCAACGTTGAAGATAAACAAACAGTGTCAAAAAAACTCTTAAAGTCAAAGTCAAATTTATTTATTGCAAGTAAGCACGTTGAGTACATTTTTGCACGTCAATATATTTTTAGAATTTACATTTATTGTTTTTTCTCAGCGGCACATATTTTAAAGTAATTAGAATTATACTTTAAACAAAATGAAAATAGAAATTACAGAGTCAAAAAATTATAAGTAAGTGAGTCCCGCAATAAAAACATTTATGCTGTTATTCACCAAGTTAAACCTCACTTCCTTTAAATCGTATTGCTAACCCTTTCACCCTTCGATAAAAAAGGTTAAGATTGAAAGGGACAGGGTTGTTAAGCAGTGGCGTAACTTTAAAATTAATATTTATTAAAAATACAAGGCATTTATTTAAAATATGTACAGTCGAAGACAGAGATAAGTCCTCAGACAGGGGACCTCAATAAGGTTGAGAAAACTACTGGACGGAATTTAACAATTATTTTACAGTTGCATAGTTTTAACTTTTATCTATCAAAGAGTGAAATAATTTTTGCAATAGGTCAAGTAGTTTTTGAGAAAATCTCAACCTTAAAAACTCTCCTGTACACCTTTCTCTGTGTTCCACCGTACAATAAAAAAAATAATAGACATGAAAACTAATTAAATACCATATAAACTCTAATAATAAAACTTTTTTTTTAGCCCCAATTAAGTTGTAATTTCCAATCACTGCAATAGTTTATGCACCTGACGGTGTCTGTCATTGAGTGCAGTCAGATGCGCTCAGAGACGGGTCCCGCTAGGTGCATCACATATCCCTTCAAATTAAAGTTCTCTAAGGGGCCTCTACGCGTTGGACCTATGTCTCCGTGCAAGCCTTTCAAAGGACCGGGTTTTCTGAAACCCGTGATACCTGGAGAGATACATAATAAAACTTTATATTTATCATGTTTATGAATAACATTCTTAGTAAACTACCCCTTATTGCATAACATTTGAACATTTTGAAGTTTGCCAAAACCGTATGTTGCCAGCAAAGTTATTCGATATTTACAAGTACATACTTCTCATTGCCAAGGCTTCACGCTTGCCAAAATTCCACAGCTGCAAAAGCGAAAAGTCAATGTCAGGAGACAAACAGGCGCCAGGTCTCGCGGAAACAGCTGGGAATCAGGTCAAGTTCGTTATCTTGTTCCGAGATACTTTTATGAATGTGCATTTTCGCTTTTAGAACTCGGTGGTAATGTGGTTGGCATATTCGGCTTCTGTTAAGGCTATGTACACATGAATAAAGTATACATGGGGACTCAATAAGGTTGAGATTATCTCACACTAAACACACACTGGCTAGGTACTGCACATTAACTATTAATATTACTTAACCTATATTTGGTATCAAATCCGTACATCATCATCATCATCATCAGCCCGTATCAGTCCACTGCTGGACGTAGGCCTCTCCCAAAGCGCGCCAATCAACCCTACTCTCGGCCCTCTGCATCCAGTCCCTGCCAGCCATTTTGCGAAGGTCATCCCTCCATCTGGTCGGGGGGCGTCCCACACTACGTTTACCCGTTCGTGGCCTCCATTCGAGAACTCGTCTACCCCATCGGTTATCGGTTCTACGACAGATGTGACCAGCCCACTGCCACAATGTCAACCACTTTTGTCTTCTGGCGGATATACTCGTTTCTTATTCTATCTAACAGAGAAATTCCAAGCATAGCTCTTTCCATAGCTCGCTGAGCGACCTTGAACCTGTGGGCCAGTCTCACCGTCAATGTCCACGTTTCGGCTCCGTAGGTCATCACTGGCAAATCCGTACCTATGTCAAATATTATATAACCAACTTGTTGTATACCTGAAAGAGCATGACTCCACAACGCTGGGAATCCTAGTGTGGAGTCACAGGAACTTAGAATAAGGTTATATTATCTTTTATCTTTTTTAATGACAATGCCAGATTCTGCCCCACCATTAACCGCAACAATGTACAAGATAACGAATAAATGTAAAAGTATCTCCGTTTTTTAATAAAATTATTGGTTTAAATTTAAGTTACGTACAAGTTGCGAGACGAAAAAACAGCTTAATTAAGAATTCAGTAAATAGTTAGAAATCGAAGCGAATTATTCATTGTTTTTGTTATTCTTCTATAGGAGTTGCGAGAGTAGTAGAAAATGATACTGATAATTAGTATCATTTTCTACTACTCGCTGGATTGCGAGGCAATGCATTGCGCGAGGTACACGCCAGGCCTCTGGTCATTGGAAACTTCCACCAGGCGCACAGAAATCCCTTTGTGAATGCTGTGTGCGCCTGGTCCCCACGGTCCCAGGGTCTCCACACCAAACGGCACAAATATGCAGTCTCCACTGAGACCTGCATATTTGCGCCGTTTAGTTGCCTCTGCGGTTAATAATTAGTTAATTAATTATATTTATTGAATGGTCTCGAAAACGGTGAAGGAAAACATCGTGAGGAAACCTGCGTCAACAAAACATCGGTTCTACGACAGATGTGATCAGCTCCCACTTCAGCTGGCTTGATAATATAAGCAATGCCAATACTTTTGTTATTTGTCATCCATCCACCTTAACTGTTATTGACATATTGATAATATTACGACATTTTTGTTACATAAACACAAATATTTTAAGGTGTTATTTACAAATAATGCAAACGCTTTTGTAAACCATATATTTTAGTGTAGTTTATGTCACAGAATCATTTATTGTGCAGGTGTAAAGTGAATCGAGCAAACGTTAACATGATAGTAAAGTAAGTTTAGAATTTTTTAGATTGTTTTAGGTAAGAGAGACGATGGACTTCCATCTGCTGCACTGGTAAACCACTCTCGCTTCGTCCACATTCATCAATCCAAACTCTATTGTTGTTTTTATTAATATTTATTGGTTTTTCCTCACATTTTTTTTGTAGTCAGGTGACTTTCTTTGCTGTACAGCTAACAGCAGATCAAGTGTAACACTTTGGACTGTTCTTATTATCTACGTCGTAAGATTTAAAATCGTACTGCAAGTGATACAATTGATCTGGTGTTGTTTGTGCCTACGAGAATACAGAGAAAAATGGGCCTAAATAAGGTTGAGATATTCTCAAAAACCACTAGACCGAATTAAATAATTATTTTACAGTTACATAGTTTTAACTTTTGCAATAGTCAAGTAGTTTTTCAGATACTCTCAACCTTAAAAACTCTACTGTACACATTTATCTGTGTTAGACCGTACCTTTAAAGTAATTGATATTCCCATAATGTTTACAAAGGTTCTCTTGATAATGGCGGGAAACGGCGGTTGCGAAATTATTTGATAATTTATTTATTTATTTGATTTACTAGTATCACAGATACACTCTTATTCACTAGGTAAATCTACGTCAATCAATTATTATACAATATTTAGGACAACACAGGTCAAATTATTATAACATAAATTAGGACAATCAGCCACTCACACATTCATACCCTCACAAAACACCACAATCTCCCGCCAAACAGTCTGCCACCTGTCAGCGAACGCATCACAATAATAATTTCCATTTTAATGTCTACAGTGGCTATTTTGTATTTAATATCACGTTAAATTAAGCAGAAAATGCGAATGCCAGTATGGTGAATTTATTGGTTAATTCATGCAAGATCTGAAGTTTCAAGCAATTATCAAGAGTCTCACTACGAGCTTGGGAGTGAACGTGACTGTCGAGTTGCTTCGTCCAGAGTGACGACGCTACGGCGACTCCTCTGGAAAAAGAGAAGACAATGATATCTTGAATATTCTGTACATGACATTGGCAAATGACGAATACTCGAGTCCATTATTAAGATAAATAAATAATGTTTATAAAAGACTAAAATTTCGGTCGTTAAATAGATTTTCATTAATTTCCAGATGGTTTAGTCTCGCATCCCTATTTCTCAATCAAGCCCACTGTTTCTGGGACCTGGCCACCACAACACAGTATCCTGAACGGGACGATCCTGTACCTCGTCAGAGCTTCTTCCGATGGCAGAGGACTGAGTGGGAGTACATGAGGTTCTGGGCTCCGTACTGGGATTGGGAAGACCTGACCGAAAGGAGATATTTGTGTGTCATCGCTGGGATATCTATAGGTGAATATGAAATGAAATGACAATGCCAGATTCTGCCCCACCATCATCCGCAAGTTGTACAAGATAACGAATAAATGTAAAAATATCTCCTTTTTTTATTAAAATTATTGGTTTAAAATAAAGTTTTGTACAAGTTACGATTCGAAACAAACAGCTTAATTAAGAATTCAGAAAATAGTAAGAAATCGAAGCGATTTATTCAATGTTTTTGTTATTCTTCTATAGGAGTTGCGAGAGTAGTAGAAAATGATACTGATTATGATTATGCAATGTGAAACCTGTACTAAGTCCCCAACAAAATGATAGGTACAGCTTAAATAGTCACGTAGTTTTGTAGGTGGGGCAAAGCTCTATTGTGGCAATGTCTTTTCCGGAGAGACTGGGGGAGTTTCGGGAATGAGAAACAACAGTCCTGACATTTGTCAGAAACATAACTGACCCTGGCAATGTAACGTTATTCAGGGCATACTGCCAGTCGTTCTACACGTGCAGCCTGTGGGTCAATTACACGCCGGGGACATCAACGCATCAGGGTCAATAGCACCCTGAATGCGTTATTATATTGGACTAGGCTCCCTAGGTTATGTAGTGCATCAGGGATGTGTGCAGATGCAGCCATCGACGGCTTTCATGCCATAGTACTCAAGAGAGTGGCATCCCTGATGCGTAGAGTAAGAAACAGCCCCAATGGCATCATGAACCTAAACCATGTTGCGCAATCTGGAGGTAAAACTCATATGCCTTCAGATTGCTTTGCAACTGAAAGATTATATTAAGTACTAACATAGTTATTAAGCTTTGAATGTATACTAACACATTATGGACACTGAAGTCTGATTTAAATTCTTGAATTTGAATGTATATTACTAGTGACGTTGAGGCTGGCCCACATATAATATTCAAGGTCGCTCAGTGAGTTATGAAAGGAGACTATGCTTGGCATACCTATATCTGGTGGATAGAGTAAGAAAAGAGTTTATCTAACAGAGAACAAAAGTAGTTGACATTGCTCATAGAATCAGATGAAATGGGGTGGTCAGTTGGTCACGTCCGTTGTAGAACCGATAACCTATGGGGTAGACGGGTTCTCGAAAGAAATCCATTAACGGGTAGGTAATCGTGCACAAGGTAGCTGGCAGAAATTGAATACAAGAATGTCGTGGCGCGTCTTACGATATGACTGCATCAGGTGGTGTGGTGAGTCACCTGATGGTAAGTGGTCACCGACAGCTATAGACACCAACAACTTCAGAAGATCTGAAGATACCGTTGATACCCTGAAGGTTGAGATATAACCCATTACACTGGCTATTCTTCTTTCAGACTTCTTACCCCTAGGCGTAGCAGCTTTACTAAACAGACGTATTCTTCTCACGTCAGCTAATTACCTGGAACCTTATACCACGAGGATGAAGGAAGTCAGGATATGGGCTTTAGGTCGAGCTGGTTGGTGGCATACACCTTACAGGTAATTTTGGTCCTTATTTATGTAAGTGTTTTAGTATTGGGAAGATTGCAAATAAACTCTGAATACACAGTCTTCTGATTTGAAAGCGGTTTCTTTCAAATCAGAAGGTGGTGTTCTATCAATAGGTGGTGTTGGCGAAAAGGTTCTTAGAAAAGGATCGGAAAGATCTTATGTTTTTATGTCGTTTCATTTAATTTGAATTTAATAGTTATAATAGGCTAATTGACCCAAATTGTTTTTGGTCTCTAATTGTTTATAATCGTTCTATTACACCGTACAAAATATTACAGAATTTTTTCGGACCTTTAAAACACCAAAAACTTTAATTTAAAATGCAATTTTCCAACCTCGAATAAAAACAGCGTCCGCCATGATTATCTGTGGCATGGCGTCATTGCGGCCCCGATAAACTAGCGATGTTCGATGTTGAGAAAATACGATGTTTATCATCGTAATACCTGGTTAAATCTAGCTGTAAATGTATTCATATCCATTTAATTGGTAAATATTACATTTACATGTCATTAAAATTTGAATTATTATTAATACTTACTTCAATGTATATACCAAAACCCACACAAGGTCGATAAATCAAACAAATCGGGCATCCCTAAAAATCCAGAGTGACGTCACGAAACTCGCGAAAATGGCGACTAGCATTTTTGAGGCGTAGGAAAAGACGAGGAAATATTTTAATTTCAGTTTCATTTTTTACAGTCATCTTCTACTAATCTACTAATAAAAGTGATATATTTGGCATCCTGATGTGAAATACTATAATATGAAATGAATATTGTTTTATTGAATTTCGATATGAGTCAACTAGCCTATTACGCAGCTAGGTAGCGCAGTGCTTGGGTAACTGGACATTCGATTCGGAAGTCCCAGGTTCGATCCCCGGCCAGATCAGCCATGTACCAATGAGTTCCCTGTTTTTTTTTCTTCTAGGAAAAACTTACGTACATTTACCGAAGGCTCTTAAAACGGCGAAGGAAAACATCACAATGAAACCTGCATGCTGTAGAAAAATAAACATTCTAAAGGATAATATGTAATCCACCAATCCGTCGTGGTTCATGGTCCTAAGCTCCCTCGAGGTGAAGGGAAGGTCTGTGCACGAGCAGTGGGGACATAAAAATAGACTGTTGATGATTGATGAATTGCAGGTATCGAGTATGGCGCTGGCGAAGAGTTCTGCCCAAGAGTTTAAACCCTGAGCACTGGCATGGAGTCCGAGGGGTTCACGTTCCTCGTCACGACGTCGCCGTAATGCATAGCTGGGACCAAATGTACATCTTCTTCATATTCCCTGACCGATACCACTATGCCTACCGGACCTGGGTGGTCAAGAAGCGTCAGCAACTGACAAACCACCTCAGCTTCGCTGGCTCAGGCTTCGAATACTTGGAACATATTCAGCAGAACTACAAGATATTCTACGCGGTCCAGAAGAAGGCTGACGTTGTCAACTGCGAAACATACCTTCCAAAATGGTGGGGCAAATTTATTTGTCTTAAGAACACGAAGAATTATGCTGGCGTACCAAATGGTGGGCCCTTGTTCATCCAGACTCTCACTAAAGCTATTATAGGTATGGGGTGCTTCGAGATTAGGTACAATGAGGATAGGATTCTGGTATTTACTGATATCAGGTATTATGTGGACTGGATTTATGTGTTTGCTAACATGACGTGGGCAGAATACTATGAGTATGCGTTGCCTCAATGGAGTGTATCCCTGGGTTTAGTGTACGATGGGCACACTCAAATACCGTATATTCCTTATTGGCAGGTGAGAAATGATTTGTATCCTCTGGGGAAATAATAAACAAAAGTTATTTATTTGTTTTATTAATGGACTCTACAGTTCGTCATTTGCTAATGTCATGTACATAATATTCAAGATAGCATTGTCTTCTCTTTCCGAGGAGTTACCGTGGCGTCATCACCCTGAAAATTCGCGTCTTCATCCAGAGGAGACGCTGTGGCGTCGTTACTCGGGACGAAGCAGCTGATCTTGCATGAATTATACAACAACTTCACCATACTGTCATTCGCGAACATTTTCTGATTAATTTCACGTGATATTAAACACAAAATAGTCCCTGTAGACATTAAAAGGAAAATCATAAAATAATTTCGCAACCGTCGTTTCCCGCCATTTTCAAGAGAACCAGAAACAAAAGTTTTATAATGGTTCAAGAATAATTGTAATGTGTTTTAGGATCGATACTGATGCCAAAACACTAATTTTTAGAACTTTTGTCTGTGACTTTGTGCAAGTATCACGCCATAACTACTGAAGGGATTTTGATGGGAGTTCACTAGGAGATAGATGAAATATCCGGACAGCTCATAGGCTATAAGCCATGGCGGTATGTGATGTGGAAACAAGGATCCAGAGAGGAAGATCTGCCTCCTGATCTCCTCCATTCTGTCCATCCTCCTCCTCTACGCAAACAAAGTTGCGGGGTACAACTAGTCATAAATTGCATATTTATGAATTCGGAGACGGAGAGTGGCCACCTTATATACGTTGTTGACGCAACTCACCTTGAAACCTGATCGATATTGACAATTATGGCGAATACACAAGAGTTCTCGTGTATACTCCATTAGTATTAATATTGCAACAGCTTGCAAGGGCAAGACGCAAGGAGAATCGATCCAGTAATCGAGAATCGACAACCTTCAATGTGCCTTCAATGCGATCGAATATTCTTGTACAGTTTATTTAAGTCCACTGTTGAGTCTTAGGTCTTATTCATAATGAGTATTGATAAGGCAGAATTTGAATTACGCATTATCCATGCTCGGTGAATAAATTAGAACATGATGAAAAAATTCTTGCCGTTGGCAGGACTTGAACCTGCGACCTTGTCATTCCGTGTCACGGCAAGAATTTTTTCATCATGTTCTAATTGATAAGGCAATCATAGAATTGAAATTCAGTGTCAATTTTGAGTGATTGTTTTGATATTTTCTTGCCTATGCGCTACCTATGTGAAACGAAAATCTAAATGATAAATCGAGAATTTTTTTTTGACGCGTCATCAATTAAAAAAAAGATTTCTAACTGAAATGTTAGACATGAATTTGAGTAATTGCACAATTACTGGATAGATGTCGTTACCGTCCCTAAGACGAATATGGAGACAGAATTCACGACCTGGGCACGATATCACAGTGGCTCTGTTGGAACGCTCTGTTAGAGCGTGCCACGGAATGGCGAGGTCCCTGGTTCGAATCCCGGTCGTGATGATTTTTTTTTCTATTTATCATTTGAGTGATTGTCCGGAGTATAGTGAAATTCTTGAATCTAGCTTGACATTGCATACCTTGCATGTAATTTTTCGAAAATTCCAAGATAATGACATTCGCGAACATTTTCTGATGAATTTAAATTGATATCAGGCACAAAACATCAGTAGGTACGGGCAACAGCAGATCAATAGTAACACTTGCAGTACGATTTTAACTTTTACGATGCAGATAATAAGAACGGTCCAAAGTCCAAAGTGTTACACTTGATCTGCTGTTAGCTGTACATACAAAAATAATAAAAATAATTATTATTATTATTTATTTTATTAACGGACTCGATAGTTCGTTATTTGACAATGTCATGTCACAGAATATTCAATATATATAGTCTTCTATCTTCATCCAGAGGAGTCGCAGTAGAGTCTTCACCCTGGATATCCGCGTCTTCTTGTCTTCATCCAGAGGAGTCGTCGTAGCGTCATCACTCTGGACGAAGCAGCTCGACAGTCACGTTCACTCCCGAGCTTGTACAGGGACTCTTGATAAAAGCTTGAAACTTCAGATCTTGCTCAAATTATCCAATAAATTCACCGTACTGTCATTCGCGAACATTTTCTGATTAATTTAACGTGATATTAAACACAAAATAACCACTGTAGATATTAAAATAAAAATTATCAAATAATTTTCTAACCGTTGTTTCACGCCATTTTCAAAAAACAAACATCAATCTACATCTTAAAGAAAGGACTTAAATTAAGAAATATTGTTTTATGTAGTTCCTGAACTACTTTATCAAAAAGCCCAGATTTCATTTCCGAATATCTCCCCGTTTTATCACCGAAATCTGGAACTTTCTTTTTAGGTTGCAACACTGTGTGAACGAAAACGGCTATACTGGTCACACGCACAGCATCTCTATAGGTCCTTTCTTATTTATTTATTTTATTAATGGACTTAACAGTTCGTCATGTGCCAATGTCATGTTACAGAAAATTCAATACATACAATAGTCTTCTATCTTCCTCCAGGGGAGTCGCAGTAGCGTCTTCACCCTGGGTAGCCGCGTCTTCATGTCTTCATCCAGAGGAGACGCCGTAGCGTCATCACTCTGGACGAAGCAGCTCGACAGTCACGTTCACTCCCGAGTTTGTACAGGGACTCTTGATTAAAAAAAAAAAAAAATTGTTTATTTCGGACATGGTCCATAGATGTTAGTAAAATACAATAAAATGACTTACAAACTAATGTTAGTTATTAAAGCTTGAAACTTCAGATTTTGCTCAAATTATCCAATAAATTCACCGTACTGTCATTCGCGAACATTTTCTGAAATACCCACTGTGGACATTAAAATAAAAATTATCAAATAATTTTGCAACCGTTTTGTTTCACGCCATTTTCAAAAAACCAACATTAATCTACAGACGTTTGACATTTCTAAAAGCGAGTTCACACTAGCGCTCAAAACTGTTTATAAAACTCGGCCTTATACCCGTGCATTGGTTCACGTTACGTAACCGTTTCTCGCAACCGGCTGCGAGGTCAACAATAGTCCTGCATTATTGGTGCGATCGATTGCCCTTGCCCTTGCTAGCATCTGTGGCCTTTTGTATGTTATAAGCTCCCGCAGCTCGGTGGCTCAGTGGTTGGGTCAATGGACTTGCAATATGGAGGTCCCAGGTTCGATTCCCAGCTAGGGCAGCCATGAACAGTCGAAGGCAGAGATAAGTATACAGGGGGCCTCAATAAGGTTGATATTTTCTCAAAAACCACTGGACCAAATTTAATAATTCTTTTACAGTTACATAGTTTTAACTTTTATCTATCAAACAGTGAAAGAATTTTTTCAATAGGTCAAGTAGTTTTTTAGAAAATCTCAACCTTAAAAACTCTCCTGTACACCTTTCTCTGTGTTCCACCGTACCAATGAGTTACCCTCGGTTTTTTCGATGAAAAACTTACGTACATTTACCGAGTGCTCTCAGAAACGGTGAAAGAAAACATCGTGATGAAACCTGCATGTCGTAGAAGAAGAAGAAAAATCTAAGGCATGTGAAATCCGCCAACCCGCACTGGGCCCGCGTGGTGGATCATGGCCCGAGCTCTCTCGATGTAAGGGAAGGTCTGTGCCCGAGCAGTGGGGCAATATAAATAGACTGATGATGATGATGAAGCTCCCGCAACTTCGTAAGAACTTATTTATTTATTTTATTCATGGACTTAGCTGTTCGTCATGTGCCAATGTCATGTTACAGAATATTCAAAATATCATATCGTCTTCTCTTCATACAGGGGAGTCGCCGTCGTTACCCTGGGTATCCGCGTCTTCTTGTCTTCATCCAGAGGAGTCGCCGTAGCGTCATCACTGTGGACGAAGCAGCTCGACAGTCACGTTCACTCCAGAGCTCGTAGCGGGACGGGACTATAGCGCCAAACTTCAGATCCTGCCTGAATCCTCCAATAATTTCACCATACTGTCATTCGGAAACATTTTCTGATTAACTTAACATGATGTTAAACACAAAACCACTGTAGACATTAAACTGAAAATTGACAAATAATTTCGCAACCGTCGTTTCCCGCCATTCTCAAAAGCCTTCGTAAGAAATCGCTGGCTACTATAGATCCCACAACACACACACACTCCCTCACCTTCACACAACACACACTCTCGCACACGCACGTATATAATGGTAAGGACACAATTCATTTTACAAATTGAAACTGGAGGTTGTACTCATGATAAATAGTGAAGTGAGTGGTAAAGTTTTTCTAGTAAATCAAAATTGCAAAAAAAAAAAATAAGTACATCACAAGTCACCGAAACCCAAACAAGTGTGTTATTTTGTAAACAAAAACTACTAACATTTTACGCTTATACAGGGTGATTGGAAATTCGATACATTACTTGAAATGGGTGATACTAGAGGTGGTTTGCAACAAATTAGGCCCTATTAACGAGGGGTCGAAAATGAGTGGTTTCTGAGTTACGGTAGTTTGAATTTTATTTACTTATTCACAGAAAAAATTGATGTTAAAAAAATGCTCTGCTCTGAGCATTGAAATAATACTTTTATGAAAGCTGATAAAGTAGAGATTACTTTTAAAAAATGCATGCCCAAAATTCCTCTTAACTCAAAAATAAAAGGTCATAAATCACGAGGTTTAAAGTTTCAACTAATGTGATAATATTTTGTCCTAAGCGTCACGGGTATTGATACAATTTTTTAAACTCAGAATTTGTATTACGCAATATCCATACTCGGATCGGAACAAATTAGAACTCGATGAAAAATTTCTTGCCGTGGGCAGAACTTTAACCTTAAAATTTTTCATCATGTTCTATTTCTAAAAATTTCAAGGATCAAGTGGGCAGGCCCACGGCATGAAATTTTTCATCGTGTTCTAATTTGTTCACTGAGTATGGATTTGCGTCATGTATGAACTCTCGAGTCCATAAATAATATTAATAAAATCTGCTGCCGACACACACTTCAGTGTTCAGGTTTTAATGGTTTTTGTAGGTTGATGTGCTCTCGACTGGACGTGAATTTGATGGGCGAAGGTTTATGTAAATTGACGACGAGAAAGGGTCGCCTTTATACGAAGTGTTTAGCTTAAATCGATGCTTGATTATGCTTTTGTGAGATCACCCTTCTACAGAAAGGGATTTTGATATTTTTTATATGTAAATACGTAAAAAAGTGCTTCGGAGAATCGAGACGATGTATGGTAAAGATGACGAAGAAATGAGATGTACTAATATGTATTTTTTTTCATCGTTGTAAAAATTATCGCTAGTATTGAGACGAAGCTTTAAGATGCCAATTTTTTTGTCAGATTTTCTACGCAACTTTGCCACAATACATTTTATGCCAAAAAATCAACCTTTATTTTCTTTTTTACAAAATATAATTAATAATTGTAGTCCCGATAAAAAATAGTTAATAAAATTAAGGAATAGCAAATATGGAGATAAGTTGTACAATTCAAAATACATACACTATATATACTAAAAAAACGGCCAAGCGCGAGTCGGTCTCGCGCACCGAAGGCTTCCGTGCAAAAAAACTTAACCTCGTAACTTTGCTCTAACGAAAAGATAAACTAGATTGAGAGACTAACTTATCTTTGTCATTATCAAAATATTATGTCCATACATCGACATACTCCCGATTAGTTGATCATCTGCAAATATAAGTTTGTAATAACAAATTAATATTTATGATATGTAATTTCAAATTTACAATTTTCGGATTTTTTCCTTTACTTCTGCTATGAGACCTAGCTTCTTGCCTTTCATGATTCTAAGTCAACAGGAAGTACCTTATATGTTTTGAGTTTTTTGCGTTTTCATACAAATATGCGAGAAAATATGACATAAGCGACCATATCTTTTGTTTGCATTGACGTAGAAGTTTGATTTTTTCACGGCTGCATGAGATTACAGACCTGAGTATTTGGTATTAATTTCAACTTGATCCGTCCACGCGTTTCTGAGATATAGGTATTGACAGACAGACATACAACAAAGTGATCCTATAAGGGTTCCTTTTTTCCTTTTGAGCCACGGACCCCTAAAAATGAAGACGTAAAAAAACTAAAATGCCTGCCGCTGAAATGGCAACAATAATTTCTAGTTCAAGCCTTCTACAAATCCTACATCCAAACTCATTTGAGATGCCGTGCTAAACAAGGACGCAAATACAACACACCAACAAGCTAGAAAGAGATAGCGAACCAGACATATAGGATGTCGAAGCTACTCTACGGATTTCCCGCTATGCTACGGCAGTTCTATTTCGTAGGCTCGTTCCGTAGCACGTCTACGGATTTCGCTACGAGCGCGTTTACGAGTTGCGAAGGTATTTTTTTTTGATAAAAAAATATGAGTTTAAGTGCATTGTATGTCTTTTGTATGGAGTGAAGGATTGTTATGTAAAAAGTGGATAAGTTTTTGTCTGAAAACCCAACGTACAATATCATAGTGAAAGGGAATGGCAGCGGACTTTTTGGGTTTGATGAAGGTAGGTGGATATTTTAAGATATTATATTTTTTAAAGAGCTCAAGGCACACAAGACTCGTGATACAGAGGTTTCAGGTTCGATCCTTGATCAGCCATGTATATTGTACAGCCTAAAACATAGTATATAAGATTTTATCATCGTCTGAACATTTTATTTAATTCCATGTAACGTGTGTTCATTTTGTGTTCATTAAAGTGAGAAATTGTGGAGCAAAATTTATTGGATTTACATTGGCTTTTTCGTTACCAAATGTCAATCTCATATATATTTCTTTATATATTCACGGTTATCAATGCCAGTTGTTTAGGGCCCGTATTAATAGTCTGAGCTCAAACCCAAGGTTCAAGGTAAAGGTTCAGTATAGTTAACAGCTAGGCCCGTATAAATAAATCACTCTCAGCTCAAAAGTCAATCTTGAGAATGACGTCAAGATGGCGTTGCTATTAATAAACGTAACTTAGGGGTCTCTTTAAAATGGCGGGAAACGACGGTTGTGAAATTATTTGATAATTTTCCTTTTAATGTCTACAGGAACTATTTTGTGTTTAATATCACGTTAAATTAATCAGAAAATGTTCGCGAATGACAGTACGGTGAAGTTATTGGATTATTTATGCAAGATCTGAAGTTTCAAGCTTTTATCAAGAGTTCCCGCTACAAGCTCGGGAGTGAACGTGACTGTCGAGCTGTTTCGTCCATAGTGATGGCGCTACGGCGTCTCCTCTGGATGAAGACATGAAGACGCGGCTACCCAGGGTGAAGACGCTACTGCGACTCCCCTGGAGGAAGATAGAAGACTATTGTATATATTGAATTTTCTGTAACATGACATTGGCAAATGACGAACTGTCGAGTCCATTAATAAAATAAATAAATAACGTAACTTAGGTGCGCGTTTAGGAATCGGGTATCACGTGAGTAAACCCAGTTTACAAGAGAACTGTCAAACTCACATTTGAGAACGTATGTGCTGATTGCAGGCGAACCGTGTCTTGAGTGTATGTTCTTATAGTTGTTTGGTGCTTTGTTTTGCTAAAATGGATTTAGATATTTAGGAAGAAATTGATCCTTTTGACCATGTTGAATACTACGACGAGGTTTTTGCTATCTCCTTAATAGCAAAAACGAAACGTTGAGTTCCACTTGAGAAAGACATCACGTGATACGCCCTCAAGATTGGTTTATTAATAAACTAGCTGTACCCCGCAACTTCGTTTGCGTAGAGAAGGAGGATGGAGGTGATTAGGAGGCAGATCTTCCTCTCTTGATCCTTGTTTCCACATCACATACCGCCATGGCTTATAGCCTATGAGCTGTCCGGATATTTCAGCTATCTCCTAGTGAAACTCCCATAAAAATCCCTTCAGTAGTTATGGCGTGATACTTGCACAAAGTCACAGACAAACAGACAAAAATTCTAAAAATTAGTTTTTTGGCAGCAGTATCTATCCTAAAACACATTACAATTATTATTTTCAAAAAATATCCAAAGTACAGACACAACTTTTTTAGAGTCTTATTATACCTATGTATAATAAGACTCTAAAAAAGATATGATAGATTATTTGGACGTTAACAATAGACCCTTATTTGGTCTTTTTTTTAAATTGTTTTAGTAAGACCTTTGTGTATCTAGTTGTTTATAGGAGATCAATGTTCCCAAATAATAAAATACGGAGCAAAATCAATATTTACCCCACGCAATATATTTCCAACTGAAATTCATTATTTAACCAGTTTTGGAACTTGATAACAACTCACGAACTATTCTGTTCGAAATGGGACTGAAATTGTAAATTCAGAACAATCCTAACTTTGCTGAATTGCGTGTACAGTTGGCATTAGGTAATATTATGTTATACATGAACAATATAATACCTACAAGGTGAGTTTAGATTTTAGTTTTAGTTTAGAGTTTAGATACAAAAGGACAGAAAGTACAGAATAACAGTTCACAAATTGTTATCACTACAACATATTCTTCTACGGCATGCAGGTTTTTTTAAGGCGCTGACATGAGCCAACTAGCGCCGCCAATGTTAAAAAAATCATATCTTCCAATCTAATCAATTTTATTAAAAAAGCTACGTTCACATTGTTTATTGCTATAAATATTATTTTTTAAATGCTTATTTGTAACGTGATTCAATGTAGGTAAGTTGTAGTTCACAAATGTGCCAGAAACGGCCGTTTTTCGCAATTATGTGAACTACAACTTACCTACATTGCATCATGTTACAAATAAGCATTTAAAAAATAACATTTTTAGCAATAATCAATGTGAACGTAGCTTTTTTAATAAAATGGATTATATTGGAAGATATGATTTTTTTAAGATTGGCTCATTGAAGGCTCTTAATGAGCTTTTTAATGAGTGTTTCATAATGAAAATCATAAATATGTCATCTCTGTCAACCTCGTGACACTTTGCGGTAACTGTTATAGAAGCGAATACAAGGCCCCATTAATAAATTAAAGTAAGTGTACATATACTCGTCAGATTTCGGTGTTATAAAATACCTGACGAGTATTGGGTCAACGATGAGTAGATGTCATTGTACACTTATCTTACTAATTTAATTCATGTTTTTGACATAAATTCCTACTATAAAATGCCTCATCATCATCATCATCAGTCTATTTATATTGCCCCACTGCTCGGGCACAGACCTTTCCTTACATCGAGGGACCTCGGGCCATGATCCACCCACGCGGGCCCAGTGCGGATTGGCGGATATCACGTGCCTTGCATTTTTTTCTTCTTCTACGGCATGCAGGTGTTTTCCTTCGCCGTTTTGAGGGCACTCGGTAAATGTACGTAAGTTTATTCGTCGAAAAAACCGAGAGTAACTCATTGGTACCACATATTATATATTATTGTACGGTTGGTTCCTGTCGCTCGGTAGCAGTCGTTAGGTCGTGAATGTATTTTTTTTTAAATACGTAGAAAATGTACACAACGTGCTAATAAAGGCGTGTATTCATAAACTTGATTTAAAGTTACGCCACAGTTTAGGCCTCCTGTCCCTTTCTATCTTAACCGTTTTTAACGAAGTGTGAAAGGGATAGCAACACGATTTAGGGAAAGTGCAATGAGGCTTAACTAGGTTCATGAATTTCTGAGATATAGGTTTTGATAGACGAACAACAAAGTGATCCTATAAGGCAGTGTTTCTTAACCTGTGGTCCGCGGACCCCTGGGGGTCCGGGTCCGCCGTCTTATCTATGAACATTTGAATTAATAAATAAATGCCAGCAAGTCTCGTAATCGTTACGCTTAGCACATTTTTTTTCAGTACTAAAATAATTTCTCCTAAATTTATTCCTGTGTTATTTTTATTAAGGGGGTCCTTGAAATTGTGCTTGATTTTCTAGGGGTCCGCGGACTGATAAAGGTGAAGAAACGCTGCTATAAGGGTTCATTTTTTTCCTTTTGAAGCACGGAATCCTAAAAATGCATTCACAAAAACGATGATGTTAGTCATAAATTTAGTTTAACCTCGCTGTTGTCCGTTTTACTATTCGTTAAAAAACGTTAAGTTAGAAAGGACCTGAAGCTTAAACCGTGGACTTTGAATCACTTTTATGACTAACAGCCTCCAAGATTTATTCCCTCTGAATACCTATTTGATATCACTATGTGACTTTAGTAAACTTTTGTCTACGAATTAATTAATAATGTGAATTAAAACCTTTTGTCTGAAATCTGAATTAGAATTTGAATGAATTCCATTCAAATTGCTTAAATTCCATTCAAATCCGTCTCGCCCTAATAGAGTCCAATGTTGACTCTTCTCATAAAGTTACTGACAGGCGCTCTGTTAATTTGATTCCGGCTTTGGTGGCGTTATTTTACGATTGAATTTCGAAGTTTATTATAATATAAATTTATTTTAAGGGCCCTTCATAGAGCCAACAGCGCCGCCAATCTTAAAAAAATAATAATATCTTCTAATATAATCAATTTGATTAAAAACGCTATTTTATGAAATGTTTATTACGATAAATACTATTTTTAAATGCTTATTTATAACGTGATTCAATGTCGGTAAGTTATAGTTCGCATAATGGCGAAAAATTGCGTTTTTAGCACATTTGTGAACTACAACTTAGCTTGTCGCAATTATGCCATGTATTGTATATTGAAAAATAGTATTTATCGTAATAAACATTTTGTGAATAGCTTTTTTAATTGATTATATTGGAAGATTTTAAGATTGGCGGCGCTAGTTGGATCATGGAAGGCCCTTAAACCCTTGACGCGAAAAGTGGAATGTTATAAGTTTAACGAGGATATCTGTTTGTTTATGTGTTCAAAATTTCCAACACAAACATTTACTTTATAATTAAAACTAGAGTGAGCCATTACTTCCAATTATTATATTATAAATGTACACGGATTAAACTCACTTTTCTGCTATCCGGTGTTTAGACATTATTTATCATTATTTTTTTTTATATTTACATTATTTATTATATTGACTCGACAGTTCGTCGTTTGCCAATGTCATGTTACAGAAAATTCAATATATAATAGTCTTCTATCTTCCTCCAGTCACAGTAGCGTCTTCACCCTGGGTAGCCGCGTCTTCATATCTTCATCCAGAGGAGACGCCGTAGCGTCATCACTCTGGGCGAAGCAGCTCGACAGTCACGTTCACTCCCGAGCTCGTAGCGGGAACTCTTGATAAAAGCTTGAAACCCCAGATCTTGCTCAAATTATCCAACAAATTCACCATACTGTCGCTCGTGAACATTTTCTGATTAATTTAACGTGATATTAATCTCAAAATAACCACTGTAGACAATAAAACAAAAATTATCAAATAATTTTGCAACCGTCGTTTCCCGCCATTTCCAAGAGAACCTGTTTAGACATTGTCAAATGAGAATGTTATTGAAATTTTTTTTACCTACTATAAATGTAAATAAGTAAATTGTTTATATACTCAGTAATAAATAACAATAAAAACTAATACCTATATAACAAATAAAACGTAAAACTTGATTAAAATAAATATTAACTAAATTAATTAATTAAATAACCCGCCCCTTGTCGTACCCGGTGCAAAGGTGCTATGGCCAACCTTTGCACCATGTAGGACCCGGGGCGAGAGTTATAACCTTCTCAGGCGACGGCCAATTTCTGACACAAATATCGCCCCCCAGCAACCCGTGAAACTAAATGGAAAAGATAATTGTAAACATGTTTATAAGAGATGTCATTAAAGTAATAATGGATCTTGAACCCAGTTCAGACAGGATTATTTTTAATCCAAGTACAAAGTTTACAGAGCGGACAAAACGAGCCTACAGTAACAAAGCGAGGCTTAAGTTGTTTACAATTACTTTCATAATAAAGGGTGAAAGTATTTTGATAAGATATAATATAATACACAAATCAATTAAGAGTCATTAAGGGCCTTCCATGAGTTCATGTCTATTGGGTAAGTGGTCTGTGACCGTACCTAATCTTATCTGGGAATAAAACCTAAGCCCTAGTATTACCATAGAAGTGACCTAACCATATCAACACAAAGTTTCCACTTAGTAATTTAATTAATTAGCCAGTCAAGTAACAAAACGAGCGTTTATCTGAACAAAACAAAATAATAAAACTCTCTAGATAAAAATCTGAAATTAGCACATAAATCTAACTTAAACGCCTATTAAATCCGTCGTCCATGCTACAAGCACAGAACGCAGAAAACCTTTAGCATAAAACGGAAAATATCGCGTGAGTAACTGAAATTAAGTCGTCGATGTCATATCGAACGGTTTTCGGCGGATTCCGAATTCAGATTAATTTAGAAATATTGTATATGGGTTTATTTAAGTTCAGCCCTAGGGAATCAAACCTGCAGACTCCGTATCGCAAGTCCATTGACCCAACCTCGGTGGCTCAGTGTTCTTTGGACATTGGAATGGACTTGCGATACGGAGGTCCCAGGTTCGATTCCCAGCCAGGGAAGCCATGTAACAATGAGATATTAGTGTTGTTTTTAATATTGCATTATTATTCCCACGAATGCCATTATTTTATTGATCCAATTCTTTTCCCGAGTGCCGAGAAAAGAAGTTATTTCATGTATATTTTTACGAGCGAACGATTCTGTGAACTTTATAAATTAATTTCTCAAATAAAATGAATTTAGAAAATGCTTCTGCCATAAATAGGTTTGAATTTCAATTTGTGAAATAATTCACCGAGAATAATCTCCCGAAATATTCGGCACGCAATCTTCAAATGTTTTAGTAAGTACTTATTTGAAATTCTTCAGCCTTTATTATTTTTTGTAATTTTGGTATATGAATTATGTTATACACCAGGGACGGCGAGGCGCCTCCATATAATTTGATATCTTTGCCCTGGTAGATATTAATCAATATAGTTCACTGTTCTGTAACTGTTCGATGATCTATAAATCTATATTTTTATTTATTTATTTTATTAATGGACTCGACAGTTCATCTTTGGCAATATCATGTTACAGAAAATTCAATATTTAATAGTCTTCTATCTTCCTCCAGAGGAGTCGCAGTAGCGTCTTCACCCTGGGTAGTCGCGTCTTTATGTCTTCATCCAGAGGAGACGCCGTAGCGTCATCACTCTGGACGAAGCAGCTCGACAGTCACGTTCACTCCCGAGCTTGTAGCGGGAACTCTTGATAAAAGCTTGAAACTTCAGATCTTGCTCAAATTCACCAATAAATTCACCATACTGTCATTCGCGAATTTTGGTTGGGCTTCTGCAAAATATACCTACTTTGGCCTCTCTCCATAGACCACGGCATTTGTTTTCCCTAATGTGTCTGCGATGTAAATATGGCTTCTTATCTTATCTTAGCTCGGTGGCTCAGTGGTTGGGTCAATGGACTTGCAATATGGAGGTCCCAGGTTCGATTCCCAGCTAAGGCAGCCATGTACCAATGAGTTATCCTCGGTTTTTTCGACGGAAAAACTTACGTACATCTACCGAGTGCTCTCAAAACGGTGAAGGAAAACATCGTGATGAAACCTGCATGCCGTAGAAGAAGAAGAAAAATCTATGGCATGTGAAATCCGCCAACCCGCACTGGGCCCGCGTGGTGGATTATGGCCCGAGCTCCCTCGATGTAAGGGAAGGTCTGTGCCCGAGCAGTGGGGCAATATAAATAGACTGATGATGATGATGATGATGATGATCTTATCTTATCGTGGGACTCGCAACGAGTACCATCACAATGGCCTTAAGGGCCAAGGTCTAAGACTTGCACAACCTGCAGCTGAAACACTCCAAACTTTTCATTGGGAGACAGACACCGGCTGGTGCAGGAAAATCTGGAAACACAACAGAAGCCAGATGCGGCTCATAATTGGGACGCTAACGGGCAACGAACGACCTGTTGCACAGGATGGGACTAGCGGAATCTCCAACCTGCAGAGCCTGTGGTGACAAAACTGAGTCCATGAAACACCTACTGTGTGAATGTGACTCACTGGCTAGAAAGCGAATGAGTCTTCTGGGGTCGGCCTATCCGGTACCAGAAGACTACAGGCTCCTTCCCATGAGCTGCATACCAAACCTATTGAGTTATATCTTTAGGGAGGAGGAAGGAGCATAAAGGAAAGGGGAGAGCACAAAAGATCCCAATGGGTCGAAGTGCCGCCACATTGGCACCCAATCAGGATAAGATAATAAATGTGGCTTACTCCGTAGGTAATTCCTTGCTACTTGTACATGGCGGCACGGCATTTCTATAGTAATGGCGGTGCCAATAAATAAATTCACCGATTCAACGCACCCCTTTGTTCAAATGACAGCTGTCAAATCGATGGACGCGGAAACAATCGGCGTATTGTTTTGTTCGACTGTGATTTCGTTGTTATTGAGTTTGTGCAAGCTCGTTCTGATTGATCGAGCAGCCGTATTCTGGGACAAACAGGATCGATAAAAGTGATAGCTAGATAGCTATCGATCGATGACTACCTACTACGTTCAGTAATTGAGATCGTATTACTGCCCCCTTACCTTGAACTCTTATAGCAGTATTACTTTCATAATACTTTGTTACTTCGTACAATGTCGACCTTAATAAGCTTACTTTAAAGTCGTCATTGTACGAAGTAACAAAGTATTATGAAAGTAATACTGCTATAAGAGTTAAAGGTAAGGGGGCAGGTCTGAAATCTCATGCAGCCGTGAAAAAATCATAATCGTACTGCTATAAGAGTTAAAGGTAAGTTAAAGGTTAAAGTTAAAGGTACTGAACGTAGTAGGTAGTCATTTTAGTTCGCGGATAAAATTTATATTTTAAACGAAGACCATGCTCGTTATACAGAGAGGAATAAATGACAGTGCTAGATTCTGCCCCACCATCAACCGCAAGTTGTACAAGATAACGAATAAATGTAAAAATATCTCTGTTTTTTATTAAAATTATTGGTTTAAAGTAAAGTTGCGATTCGAAAAAAACAGCTTACGCCTCGCGCACTGTACAAAGCGGGCCCGCGTGTCACTCGATCACACTGTCAATGATCCCGGTCGACAAGCGATGTGTGGGTAACATTGATCTCCTATAAACAACTAGATACACAAAGGTCTTACTAAAACAATTTAAAAAACCTCCAAATAAAGGTCCATTGTTAACGTCCAAATAATGTCCAATAAAGCAAATGAGGGTCATTCGTCCGTTTGGACTTTCTTTGCGCTCGGACATTTTTAGAAGGCAAACTGTGTATCTAGTTGTTTCTAAGAGATCAATGGTAGGTAACGAATAATTTTATTATTTGTGGATTTTTGCATGAAAAAAGGAGGTACATATGTTATTTTTTTATATTTTGCGTCAGCACTTATTAGCGCTGTTTGGGTGCTTCGTTACTGCAGCGCGTCCACTATGTTCCTGCGCAAGAAAAGCGCCTCCCTCTTGCACAGAGTGCGGGGCAGCCCCAACAGCCTCCTGGAGGTCATCGTCGGCAGGTGGGATTGCCCGCTGCTGAGGCACCTTATCAAAATTACCAAAACTAGTCTAGTGATTAAGTACTAACATAGGATAAGGCACCTGTTACTAACACAAAATGGACCTAAGTTGTTCGGCAATAAACGTTTTATTATTATTATGTATCTCTCCAGGTATCACGGGTTTCAGAAAACCCGGTCCTTTGAAAGGCTTGCACGGAGACATAGGTCCATCGCGTAGAGGCCCCTTAGAGAACTTTAATTTGAAGGGATATGTGATGCACCTAGCGGGACCCGTCTCTGAGCGCATCTGACTGCACTCAATGACAGACCCCGTCAGGTGCATAAACTATTGCAGTGATTGGAAATTACATCTTAATTGGGGCTATTGGTTTGGGGTGTTGGTGGGTCAGTCAGTCTGGTCTATAGAGCGAGACGTCGGACACCTGCCATGATCACATTGTCTCGAAGTTATGAAAAAAATGGCAGGTGGTGACTCGCCACTCACTAGATAGGCCCTCAACATGGTCGTCAGAAAGACAACTGAGAGCAACACCGGTGTGAGCGTCTAAGGGGTGTCGAGAGGTGTGCTGCAGTTTCACCATTACTGGAATGCCAGAAAGTGGGCTACTCCCGGCTTTATGCCTTTAACACTTCCACCCCTTCGAGCTATGTACATGTAAGCTATAATAGCTCTAACGACTCCACTCTGGTCGGCTGGCTAAGGCAAGCCAGAGGCGAGAGTCCTGCAGGTCCCCTTGGGAGTCCACTCCGAACAAGCCATTACGGCAAGCCGGAGACGGGGGCCTGGACCACTCTCTGGAGCATTCGGGTCCGTGGTGTCGTTACGCACCAACAGCTCGCCACAAAGCTGCCCTGCGGGCTTATTATTATTATTATTATCGTGTATATCATCACCCCCGAGTCACGTGTCGTTGATCAAGACCACAGCCTGTATAACTAATTAATATTGATATCTCTACAAGTATTATTCAATGCCGTTCCTTATCGACATTATACGCTATTGATTTTCTATTGGCGTGTCGAGTTAATGTCAGAATGGCCGTCAAACTATAAATGTCAGGTCAGATCGTTTACCTACAGCAGAGGACTTAGGCCCGTATGAATAAATTACTCTCAGCTCAAAAGTCAACTCTGAGAACGACCTCAAGATGGCGTTCCTGTTCTCTTGAACATGGCGGGAAACGACGGTTGCGAAATTATTTGATAATTTCAATACAGTGGGTGTTTTGTATTTAATATCACGTTAAATTAATCAGAAAATGTTCGCGAATGACAGTATGGTGAAATTATTGGAGATTTCAAGCAGGATCTGAAGTTTGGCGCCATGGTCAAGATTCCCACTACGAGCTCGGGAGTGAACGTGACTGTTGAGCTGCTTCGTCCACAGTGATTGACGCTACGGCGTCTCCTGTGGATGAAGACAAGAAGACGCGGCTACCCAGGGTGATGACGCTACGGCGACTCCCCTGGAGGAAGATAGAAAACTATTACACATTGAATTTTCTGTAACATGACATTGGCAAATGACGAACTGTCGAGTCCATTAATAAAATAAATAAATAAATGGCGTTCCTATTAATAAACGTAACTTAGATGCGCGTTTAGGAATCGGGCATCACGTGAGTTACGCCGTATTAGTAACAAAACTCAGTTCTCAAGAGAACTGTCAAACTCACACTTGAGAACGTATTTGCTGATTGCAGGCGAACCGCGTCTTGAGAAAGACATTACGTGATACGCCCTTAAGTTATGGTTTATTAATAAATGACATACTTACTTGAGATGGTGATCACGTCTTGATATCAGTTGTATTCGCTCTTGAGCGAATTGAGCTCAGACTATTAATTAATACGGGCCCTAGTTTCGTTAATGCTACTCGAATGGAAAGATATGGGATGAGATTCATTAGCAAGAGAAGGTCTCGTAGTCCAGTTGCGAGTTCACGTTGAAAACGATCGTACAAGTTAAGAACGTTGGTCGAGGTCAGTACTTGGATGGGTGACCGCTAGTGACAATTACATCTGCTGAGCCTTTCCGTGCCTCGGGGCAGGAGCAGTTGGTCCCGGTTGCTGTCGCTCGGCAGCCGTCGTCAGGCCACGTCAGAGGCCTACGGGAGGCTAGAACAACTCTGACAATAGGTTTGGTCACTAAACCATACGATAAGAACTTAGGAAATATCAATCCCTTACACTTTTCTTTCTATTTTTAATGCCATTTGTCTAGGGTTATTTATTATTTATTTTATTAATGGACTCGACTGCTCGTCATTTGCCAATGTCATGTTACAAAAAAATTAACATATTCAATAGTCTTCTATCTTCCTCCAGAGGAGTCGCAGTAGCGTCTTCACCCTGGGCAGCCGCATCTTCTTGTCTTCATCCAGATGAGTCGCCGTAGCGTCGTCACTCTGGACGAAGCAGCTCGACAGTCACGTTCACTCCCGAGCTTGTAGCGGGAACTCTCTGATAAAAGCTTGAAACTCCTGATCTTTCATATATGACTCTCAACTCTCTCGGCGTCACCTTGGCGTGGCGTGGGCGTTACACCGAATATATGCTAGAGGGGCTGTCGTGTCTACAAACGTGCGTTGCCATAGCAACTAATATTGAGTGACCATCTCTACGTCCCGAATAGAGTTTCGGTTCCGAATTCCCTAGATACTAATTGCTCAAAGGTCTAACTATTAACTTGGTTTATTGAAATTCTTTGGAGAATACTAGGAAGTTATAATATAGTGAATGTCTTGGTGTAACTAAAGAACGTTGATGAAACGAGCGATTTCAGAGTATAAACTGAACTTCTCTACTACTTAACCATTGGTAGTCATATGAGCCTTAAATAAACAATATTAAAAACACCCGAAGGTTGCCTGGAAGAAATCACTTAAAGATAAGGTCGCCTATCTGTACACGGGTTGTTGTAAATTCGTCACAAAGTAAATTCGTCACAAAGTAAATTCGTCACAAAGTAAATTCTTAAACATATTCGGTTCTTCAGGAGTTAATTAACTTTAAATACTGTTTATAAGTAAACAATTTTTTTAAACAATTGTTGAACAAGGTATTAATTTTAATCATCGATTATAAGTAAGGCTGTTAGACAATTCGTATAAATAGTTTCTCATTGCTTTATAAGTAAATACCAATGTGAGGAAGGGAAAAAATCTGTCGAAGCGTAAAATTAAATTCCGTGTGTGTCCCTAAAACAAAGGGCCCATTGAAACAGACGTCCCGTCTCCTCGGTCTGTCCCGAACATAATAAATCTTGTATACACCCTCTTCCCCTTCTTTCCCCTATGACATAGGGCTGGGTAACAACTTAATGGACAAACGAATAGAGATCTAAAGATATGATACAATTAGGACCGATTTATCAAAAAAATTAAAGCTTATCCTACCAAAAATATTAATGTTGATAATGAGTGTTAGGTTACTTGTATTTTAAATATAGTTTAATAAGAAAAACTATTGCAATGTAAAAACTTGCGATTTGCGATAAAATAAATTTCTTGATTTTCTTTCGCCCATGACAACTCTATATCCAGAGCCTTGTAAGCCAATTCCAACCCTATCACAAAAAGGTAAGTTTGAATCTACTGTATCTTTATGCGGGTGACAGATGTCTGAAAATTGAACACATTTTCCTGTCTTTTAATACAATTTAGATAAGTGAGTGATGGCGCTCACTTTTATGGAAACCTATTATTTTATTGTACGGTGGAACGCAGAGAAAGGTGTACAGTAGAGTTTTTAAGGTTGATATTTTCTCCAAAAATACTTGACCTATTGCAAAAATTATTTCATTGTTCGATAGATAAAAGTTAAAACTACATAACTGTAAAAGAATTATAAAATTCGGTCCAGTAGTTTTTGAGAAAATCTCAACCTTATTGAGGCCCCCTGTATACTTATCTATGTCTTCGACTGTACTTATATATGTAAAGTCTAAGTTTAATTGTTACTGAGGTAGAGAGTATTTTATTTAAATAATCTTTATTGTACAAGGAGAGTTCAGAATCAATAACTACAAAACAGTTGCAATTTAAATGTCCAAATTGCTTGCAACATAAAATCTCTTTTACATAAGTATATTCTTTTTGCACGTATATGTATAAGAAAAATGTATATAACATGTGTATACTGGTATATAATGCGTTACCTGAGGAAATAAAGATAATACATGACATTAAATTATTTAAATCTAAATTGTACAATTGGTTATTAGATCGCTGTTACTATACCGTTACCCAATATTTAAATTCCTCTCACTGACATTTTTACTACATGACATTTACATTAATTATTTTTATTTCTCCTGACATTTTTATTGCTTATGTAACTGAAAACTTTGCACGCTTGTATACAAGTAGAATACTGTACTGGACAATGCAATTTACCATCCTGAGATTTCATGTATTCTGGCAAATAAATGATTTGATTTTTGGTTCAAATGTTTAGCTTTTTTAGTCTACGGTCATTTATTCTTTTTGTTGTCATGCTTCTTTGGTTTTTTCCATTATTACATCGATTTTAGGATTCCTTGTTAAGCGCGCGAAACGCCATTAGCTACTTTTTTTGTGAAAATTCTAATTAAGTAGTTTCCGTGGTATTTAGTGAATAATGATCACGTTAAGTTAATCAGTAGATGTCCGCGAACGTTTATATTAGTTGGGGTGCTCGAAAGAAGTCGTGTTTGTGAAGTTTTGTGCTCTTAGCAAGGTTTCCTTTTGCATAACTTGATGCTTCCGTGGATCATTGAGTTATTTCGTTTAGGGGTATGGGAGGGTTGTGCGTAGGTTTAGGTTAGGTTATCTTCGTATATATGTATGTATTTATAATAATTCAGACATTCTACTAACATCAGACCAGGCTGTATGCCATAGTTGGCTTTGCCTTTCCCACTGGGAAGAATTTTACAACAACAAAAAAAAACATCGATTTTATCCACAGATTAAAGTTTTCGATTTTATCAATTTACGGTATTTTATTGCTTTATGACACGAGTTACCGCTGAACGCCCACATTAACCAGTCCTATTAGCTCACAACACCCAGCAGCGTATCATACCTACACAAATAATTATCAGTGTTTCGATACTCGTCATGTACAATAATTTATTTAGCCTGCAAGTTAATAAGTTGCGAAAACGTCATTTTTACCATAAATCCGAAAATAGTGACTTTAACAGATTTGGGTACATTTAGAGCTATCTGACGAGTATAGGGACACACTGACGAGTATATGTACACTTACGTTAATTTTAATGGAAGAAATTTAATTGGAGAAAATTTAATTGTAACGTAACTTACACTTAAATTGTAGCTGTATTATCTCATTAATTATGTGTCATAATGCTTATAATTATCATTAATTTCAAGTAATCCTCCGGGATAGCATAATGATCCTTAATTACCATCTCATTAATACAATTTCTGAGTATAATTTAAACTTTAAACTGAAAGATTAACACTTGACTTAGAATAACGCTGTTATAAAGGGTGCGTGGCTTTTCGTATGTCAATTTATTTATACCAGAATAAAATAATCTAGTCTCCACATAATGCATTATACACCTTAATCGTAATAATATTTTAGTAATTTCGATATATCGACGGTTTGCTTCATTGACATTGAATTCCAAAAAAATTATATTTAGGCGTTTACTTTTGAGATTTTCTGATCACGATTGCAGTTGTAGTTTTATAATAATTATTATTTGAAATGAAATGAAATGAAAAATATTTATTACACATACATACAAATTGACCTTATTTATACACTTAGAGCTAACTTAAAATAATATGTGTAAAGGGCCTGTGATCAGCTGAAATGCTGTGCCCAGCCACTGGGGTGACTGGGCACAGCGCTGATTTTCATCACATCCGTATTTTGTTCGTTCGCGGTGTGGAGCGAGAGCTGGGGTAAAATAAATACTAACACTAACAAAAAGAGGAACGCGTCTGGGACATTACAGGGACTGTATCCTGTGTACCCTTGGGTGCAAATGGCTGCCCGCGCGCGCGCGTGCGTGTTTATGTTTGTGTCAGTGTGAGTCTGAGTGTGTGGTAGGGTGTGTATGTGCATGTGTGACTGCTGTGTGTTAATGGGTATATGTGAGTGTGTGTGTATGTAGAAAATTCAACCATAATTACAACTAGAGGGATTGTCCAACAATAGTGGTCTCAGTGGGATATTATTTCTATAAGGATGCCTCAAATTTTCCGTCATTCTCTGTCTCTCCATTAACGCTGCTCTATATTTTGCTCTGAAATTCGGCACGCTCATTTTCTTGCGCATGGGCGGAGGCAGATCGTTCCAGATTTTTGACGCGTTATATTTGAAGCACCCCTTATAGCCGGCAGTCCGATGATATGGTGCGACAAGCAAATTCATTGCCACAGAGCGAGTATTCCTTTTGTGTGTGTCTTTAATCCACGTTAGTTTCTGGAATAGATAAATCGGGTTTCCTCTCCAGATAACTTTTTGCGTAGCACATGCAAATTGCAATTCACGCCGCGCCCTCATGTTAAGAATACCTTTTTTATTCAAGTAAGGTGTAACGTACTGTCTTTTTGGTATGTCAAAACAGAAGCGCGCACATGCATTCTGCACCCTCTGGATAGCCCGTTCGGACTTTGCATGCAGTCTCGGTCCATATACTGAGCTACAGTAGTTGAATGGAGACAGCACAAGAAGATCTGCTAGAAGTACACGTAGATCCTCATTAATAAACTGTCTTATGTTGTAGATCGTTTTCAACTTGTAAAATGCTGACCGTATCTTTTCGCTTACATGACTAACATATCTTTGCTCATTATCAATTACGAGTCCTAGATTTCTTGCTTCCGTCACTCTAGGAATTTCTGTTCCATTTATTGTTATCTTAGGATCTCGTTGTAGTACTCTATGTACTTGGTGCGTTGTTCCCAATATCAACATTTTAGATTTTGCTGGGTTCAATACAAGTGAGTTTTTCTCCGACCATGTAAAAATGTTACTCAAATCTCTGCTAATCTTGGCCATAGCTTCATCGGTGTAATTTGAGTCAAAAGAATAGTAAACCTGCGTGTCGTCGGCATACAAGTGATATTTGCATGATTCAATATTAGACGGCATGTCTGCCGTAAATATTGTAAACAGAATTGGGCTCAAAATGGAACCCTGTGGGACACCTCTTGTAAGATTGCCTACATTAGAATACACTTTAGTGCCTTCGATATTTTCTGTCACCACCAGTTGCTCCCTTCCGGTTAGGTATGTTTTAACCCATTGACAGGTGTCCGCAGAGAACCCATAGTGTGCCAGCTTAGCTAGTAACATAGACGCATTCAGACAATCAAACGCGCGCGAGAAGTCCAATAGAATGAGCACACTGCTTAGTCCGCGATCTGAAGCTGTTATCAGATCATCAGTAACCTTTAATAATGCCGTTTCTGTTCCATGGGCTTTCCTGAATCCTGACTGGAATTCTGGAATTAGTTGTTGGCTCTGCACATATGTATCCATCTGTTTATGTACCACCCTTTCAATGACTTTTGACTGTCACTTAGACATCTGTTGTGTACTACTTTTACACCTTTACACCTACCTGGGGTATCTGTTATTATAACATCTAACAAGGTTTCCGTATCGTCTGTAATTCTAGTGGGTTCATTTACCATCTGCTCGAGGTTGTGCTGAGTACAGAACAATTCGAGCTCTCGTGCCCGTGATGTATGGGGATTTAACATATTTATATTCATATCACTAAGTATACATAGATAGTCACAACACGACAATGAACTTACTGACTCACTCAGCGCATCTAAAGCAGTGGCCACGTCGACCCGCTCCGGCCGGTACGCCGTGCCGACGACCATGCGCGCGCCAGGCAGGCGCAGCTCCACCCACAGCTGCTCTAGCTGCGAGGCGGGGTGCCGCCTAACTCGCGCGCATAGGCCACGCTTTACGTAGAAACCAACTCCTCCTCCTCTCGTTCCTGACTTACGCGCTCTGTGGATAAACTTGTAGCCTTGTACTTCAGGAGCGAACTGCTCCTGTCCCTCTTTAATCCAAGTTTCGTTGAGTGCTAGAAGATCTGGATCATACTTCTCCAACGCGACTCCTAACTCATCTTGGCCCGTATGTAAAGACCTCACGTTTAACAACCCCAATGACAGATTTTTCTTCGATATTTTAATCATTGTTCATAGTTAGAACTACTGTTTTGTGTGTGTTGTATGTGTATGTATTGTTGTGAGTGTATCTGTGTGTGTATGTATGAATGTATGACCCATATGCACCCCAATGACAGCGAATTGTAATTAAATATGCTCGTAGATATTTATAAGTAAACAGAATAAAAACCATTAATGTAAAATTTAAAGTATTGTATAGTATTACAGCTACGAGAAAAATTAACAATACTTCACTATTTACTATCCGCCGGTAGTTCCAACTTACTAAAAATATTTAAACAATCTCTTTCGTTTCTAATTCGAATGCTTTTGAAAGACTTGTCAGTATCCTGCCGAACAAATATTTTCCCGTCTCTAGTCCATGTATATTTCCAATTATTGTTCTTTGACAAAGTCCTTACTTTATGAAACAGCATTCTGTTGTCTTTACTCAATCGTTCGTTGATGTAAATCGGTTGAGAATCTCCCTGTAGTTCGACGTCTTTAGTTGTGAGCTTGCGCCGGACTCTCGCCTCGTGCAGCATTTGATCCCTCAGGGCGCGGCGCGTGAACCTCACGACGACTGGGCGCGGGCGCTGCGTGGGCGCGGCATCCTGGCCTCCACGTTGCTCTGATTGCATGGTCTCGTCGAATCGTTTAAATCCCACGCGGTGCGCATCCACCACGTCGCGCTCGTCAATTTGAATATTCAGCTTATTGGCGAGCAACCGGACGATGTGGATAATGCTTTCACCCCCATGCTCGGGCACGCCAGCGATCTCGATATCGGCAATTAGGGCCTCTTGTTCTTTGTCCTTTACCATCTGTTGCAGTCGTTCCACCTCTAATTCGAGATTCTTGGAGGCGCTTGGCGTTACCGTTTGACAATGATCCATAGAATAGATTTCCTTCTGCATTTGTCGAAACTCAGCTTTAAGTTCCTCAGTTTCGGTCCTCGCCGATTCCAATGCCGTTATCTTAATGTCGACAGTGTCCAGCCGCGCATTAGTTTGGTCAATGCGATTGTTGCACTGTTGTATAGTCTGCTTAAATTCTCCTATTTCTTGGCGCAAGCTGGTTATATCAGTTCTTAGGGTATTAATTTCCATTCGAAAAGCACGCATCTCTCTCAGTAGTTCAGCCTGTTCTTTATAGTCTTCACCTCTTACCGGCGTGTCGTCCTGGCGGGGTACAGTTGCGACACACGTAGGGCACAACCAGGTGGTCGGCGCTGGCGTATCGGCGGTCATATTAACGCAGTGCCTATGAAATGGCAATTTACATTTTGTGCATTTAATATTTGAGCCAGCGCCCCCTGCCGCATTTCCTATGAACCGACCACAGCCTCCGCACTTCGACATTGTCAAGATTTTATGTGCTTATGTGTAACTATCGATCGATTTGGCTGTTCTTCTCAAATCGGCTAGATGGCGCTTAAACGTATGCAGAGTTCTACGTATTTTTATTTGCAAATATAGTATTTATCAGTGTTACTTCTTCAAAATTACACTATTATCACCTTAATCTTGGCGTAGTAATTCCCGAGACAAATGTATTTCCGCTCCGGAAAGCACTGAGTTTATGTTTCGGTTGCACGACACATCAAAACAAATGACTTCGATGTTCTTTAGAAACTGTTAGCGTTTGATTTTCCCGTGGATAATAGTAGTGGCAGTTAAGACACTGTCCACCTTCAGGAATATTATCAATTCGTAGTTAAAAACGCAACACAACTATTTTATTTAGTTAAAAACAATATTGTGATAATCTGGTGCTCTCACTACCCACCGCGAGAAAAAAAATTTTATGGAATGAATTATTATTTATGGAATTAATTATTTTTTAATAATAAAAAGCAACTTTTAATATAGGTACTCCAAAACAGATTATAGAAAAATACAAAAATTTTATATAAAAGACGCCGCCGTCTCGGGTCGTGTTTTGAATATGCGTTTTTTTGTTTGAACGCGCCTCTTGTAGTTGGTCGCCTAAATTTAAAAATTACAGTGTTTTTTATAAAAAGAAGCTGACTTTACCATTAGGTTCCCATCACACCAGCAGCGTTACCGCGGTAATTTGATTTATTAATCTGTTGATTCTCGTTTCATATCCCGGAACCTATATTTCTCCTATGAGACTCCAATACCCTAAATTATTTTAGGGTCAAACTTAGTAATGAGGTATAACTCACGAGACGTCAGTCAGACCCTAATCATCACCACTGACACAACTTCTGTTCCACACTGTACAAACCCATATCAAAACATTAATTCAAGGTACGGCGTGCCCCAAAAATAGCAACTTATTTATAAAATATACTTTAGTTACACCTTTTATGCTTACGTCACTAACCATTGTGCCTGACTCATTCATGAATGAAAGCTTGTATTATCAAATGCGGTTTGTTGCGCAGTTTAAGTCACGGTTTAAAGAGTTTCGTTTTATTGAACTCGATTTGGGTGAATTTATTCATACTGATGGTTTAAATGGTGTCCCTTCATTTGATAAAAAACATATTACAAACCATTCATTTCACAAACAACGTTTGGCAAAATCATGATTCATAAGTTCATCTTTGTACAAAGTAATGGTTCTATAAATAATTCATTTGACAAAACAATTACGAGACAAAGTTTCTTTCTTCAAAACATCACTTAACAAACTATTCACTTATTATATACGTTAATAGATAAAACAACGCAAGGCATAAAAACCTTTGACAAAATGCATTGTTTGGTAATTGTAATTTGTTTTTTATCAAATGAAGGGACACCCCGACAACTCTCTAACCAGATCCGACACGGATGTTTAGGTTCAGAAGGCTCTGGCTTGGAGCGAAGCGCAGCTTCGCTCCAAGCCAGAGACTTCGATGTTAGTTTTTTTTTTTGTATTCAAAAAGCAAGTTTATTTATTAACAATTATACATAAATTTGTAATTTGTTTTTTATCAAATGAAGGGACGCCCCGACCAACTCTCTAACCAGATCCGACACGGATGTTTAGGTTCAGAAGGCTCTGGCTTGGAGCGAAGCGCAGCTTCGCTCCAAGCCAGAGACTTCGATGTTAGGTTTTTTTTTTTTTGTATTCAAAAAGCAAGTTCATTTATTAACAATTATACATATAAAATACCCACTTATTTACCCAATATTTTGTCTAATGGCGACCTTGCAAAAGGAATACTTTGGTCATTTAATCAATTGCAAAATGACGGTTTAGCATTCACAACATTTGCTATGTTAAATATTTATAAAATGGATTTTTGTCAAATGATCACTTTTAAAACGATCACTTTAGTAAATGATAAGTTTGTCAAATAATTACTTTTTCAAAAATAATTTGTAAAATGATCATTTGTCATACGTTTTTTGTCAAACATTAGTGAACCGGTTTAAATAGGGTGTTTCAATGAATATAATTACTTTAACGGATAGCAATGTATAGATTCCAATTCAATTTTAAATTTATTTTTTAATGAGCGTGTCATAATGATAGTCATAAATATGTAATCTCTGTCAACCTCGTGACACTTTGCGGTAACTGTTATAGAAGTGAATACAAGGCCCCATTAATAAATTAAAGTAAGTGTACATATACTCGTCAGATTTTGGTATTACAAAATACCTGACGAGAATTGGGTCAACGATGAGTAGATGTCATTGTACACTTATCTTACTAATTTAATTCATGTTCCTAAAATTCCTGCAATATAATGCCTCATCATCATCATCATCAGTATATTTATATTGCCCCACTGCTGGGGCACAGACCTTTCCTTACATCGAGGGACCTTGGGCCATGATCCACCACGCGGGCCCAGTGTGGATTGGCGGATATCACATGCCTTGCATTTTTTTCTTTTTCTACGGCATGCAGGTCTTTTCCTTCACCGTTTTGAGAGCACTCGGTAAATGTATGTACTTAAGTGTTTTCGTCGAAAAAAAACGAGGATTACTCATTGGTACATGGCTGCCCTGGCTGGGAATCCAACTTGGGACCTCCGTATTGCAAGTCCATTGACCCAACCACTGAGCTCTACTATTGTGTGGTATCTATTAAAATTATTAAATTGTATTGTTTAAAATTACTCAAACCAAAAAATAATTTATTCAGCTGACATTAAAAATATTTCATTCATGATCCCTGTGTATTCTAGTGACTTCCTGCCACGACATCTATTATCAAGTTGAAAAGCTAGGTTTTCTTCCTTTGAAATGTCACTTTGAAACCCCCTCATTAGATAGAGTCCGGTTCTCTTGAAAATGGCGGGAAACGACGGTTGTGAAATTATTTGATAATTTTCCTTTTAATGTCTACAGGAACTATTTTGTGTTTAATATCACGTTAAATGAATCAGAAAATGTTCGCGAATGACAGTACGGTGAAGTTATTGGATTATTTATGCAAGATCTGAAGTTTCAAGCTTTTATCAAGAGTTCCCGCTACAAGCTCGGGAGTGAACGTGACTGTCGAGCTGCTTCATCCAGAGTGATGACGCTAGTCTCCTCTGGATGAAGACATGAAGACGCGGCTACCCAGGGTGAAGACGCCACTGCGACTCCCCTGGAGGAAGATAGAAGACTATTGAATATATTGAATTTTCTGTAACATGACATTGGCAAATGACGAACTGTCGAGTCCATTAATAAAATAAATAAAAATAGATAGAGTCCAATGACCCAACTGAGCTCTCATAATGTCTCATACAAAACGCAATATAAGTACTACCGGTTATACCAAAAGCAGTTTCAGAGCACAAAATCCGATATTTCAGAGCCCAAAGATCCCATAACTCAAAAATAAAATCCAGTTGAAGCGGCCCTGTTTTGACACGGGTAGAAATTTAGAAGCACTTAGGATAAAAGTGTTTCGGGGAAAAATTCTCTCTTCTCGGCGCATTAAAGTCTAAAATGTAAGGGTTGATAAAATGTTTTTAGCCGCTACGTTGTGGATCCGCCAACTAAATTGCGGAATGACTTTTAGCCAAAGCGTTAAGTAGAAAGAGGTTTTGTTTATTTATTTATTTAATCATATGTATCGATTCCAGATTTTAGATTTTTTTATTCAAGAAATCAGTTCGTTAGCCAAATAACAAAGGCTTTGGACCAGGCAACACCCTGAGCAATATACACAAATACACACGCCTCAGCACATTTACACTTCACATCCACACACCACACACCCTCACACACTGTACAGCTCATATTAAGTATACATAATTTATTTATCTTATCATTATTTTTTTTTAAATCAGTAACATCTGGTTTTTATTATTATTAGTTATTTTTTTATTTATTAGTGAAGACCACTAATTGGCTGTCCGATGTATATTGTACTTTGCTATCAATGCTTAATGTGCCGTTGGTTTTCCATTTTAAGTAAAATAAAACAAAATAAATTAATTAATTAAGTATATTACCTACATATTGTTATAGATATCACTCACTTATATTGTTAAAGTCGGCAATTAGACCGACAGTTTCGATCGATTTTGACGGTCTTTCTCAAGGTGAAAAAACGTCACCGGCGATGCGGACGTGGCGCGCTCACCTTGAAAAACACCGTCGAAATCGGTCGAAACTGTCGGTCTAATTGCCGACTTTAACAATATAAGTGAGTGATATCCGTTTATATATAATAATTTGTAGTAATGGCTCACTATAGTTTTAATTCTATATTACCTACTATTATTATTTTATTTACTTATCAGAAACTTGTTTTTCCTCCCAATTTGTTACTGTAATCGGGTGAACTTCTTTTGTGGCGTACTAAGTATTGTATTTGTTATATATGTAAATCAATTGACATTGCCGTGAAGTTTATAAAACAATAAATAAATATGTATAAAGCAAATCACGCGAGTATGACAAGAAAAGCCAACGAAAACACCGTCGACCATGGTGTAGTTGCAAGGTTAGTGAAATTATCGTGACCTCACACGCCATGGTCGAAACCCCTTGCCACAGTGCACATGGAAGCAGTAGCTTAGTCTGACACTTGGTGTTATTCTGTCGTGGCGCTAAGTCAAATCCTAAACCTAAACGCAACTATCGCTCAGATGCTACATCGCGTTAGAGTGAGCAAGATGCATCGTTTAGGGGCTTTTAAATGGCATTGCCACATTTCAATGGAGCTTTGCCCCACCTACAAAACTACGAGACCATTGAAGCTGTACCTATCATTTTGTTGGGGACTTATTACAGGTTTTATACAGCATAATCACAATCAGTAGGAGTTGCGAGAGTAGTAGAAAATGATAACAAAAACAATGAATAATTCGCTTCGATTGTATACTATTTTCTGAATTTTTAATTACCCTGCTTTTTCGACTCGTTTGATGTACAAAACTTTATTTTAAACCAATAATTTTAATAAAAAACGAAGATATTTTTACATTTATTCGTTATCTTGTTCATCATACGGTTGATATGGGGGCAGAATCTGATGTGGGGCAGAATCTGGCATTGTCATTTAGCGGGGGCACTCTGGAATCACTGCAATTATTTTTAATGGTAGTAAAACTCCATAGAGCTAGCATGTGTTTCCATTTACACCATTTCGCAAGGAAAAGAAATATGATAAAGCCGAGGGGAAAATGTGGCAAAAAAAGGGTTTTTAGTACATTTTTTAAACATAAATAAGTACTTACTATGTAGTTTTTATTTTAACAGACTCATGCTTGAGTCATACTACTGTTATTACACTTACTATGGCTATGACCTTGGCCAAAGCCTTCCGCGATGGCGATTGAGCTATAAGCGTGGAATTTGATTTTTATAGCTAATACCCTTATAATAGGAGGGTAGTTACGTAATAAGGGCAGTTAAATTTATACTGGCCCGTATCGAAATCGCTTTCTGTTGTGTGTACTAAGGTAAAAAGTTTTCGAGCGAAAAGTATGTCATCTTCATAAGCCCGTATCAGTCCACTGTTCAACTTTGGCCTCTCCCAAAGCACGTCACTCAACCCGACTCTCGGCCTTTTGTATCCAGTCTCTGCCAGCCTTCTTGCGAAGGTCATCCCTCCATCTGGTCGGGGACGTCCCACACTACGTTTACCCGTACGTGGCCTTAATTCGAAGACTTGTCTAATGTCTACCCCATCGGTTATCGGTTCTACGGCCTGACCTGACCTGAGATGTGACCAGCCCACTGACACTTCAGCTTACTGATTCTACTGCTGATACCTACACGTCAGTTATTCTAAGGCCCGTATATTAGTCTGAGCTCAAACCAGCCCTCAAGAGTGAATTCAGCTGATACACTCTCAAGACGTGATCACCATGTCAATTATGTCATTTATTGATAAACCAATCTTGAGGCATATCACGTGATGTCTTTCTCAAGTAGCGGTTCGCCTGCAATCAGCAAATACGTTCTCAAGTGTGATTTTGACAGTTCCGTTGAGTTTATTAATACGGCGTCACTCACGTGATACCCGATTCCTAAAAACGCGCACCTAAGTTACGTTAATAGGAGGTCGTTCTCAAGATTGACTTTTGAGCTGAGAGTGATTTATTAATATGGGCCTAGGGCTTGTAATAGATTACGTTAATTACACAAAAGTCATCAAACAAATATAATGATTCAAGTATCAATGAGGAAAATACAAAGAAATAACAATAATATTACTAAAATCTAGCATTAAAACTAAAAACTAAAACTACCTATAAATAAAATATGTCCTCTAGGAGGGCATCCAGAGTCCCGGTGCCCAGAAGGCTGGCAGCATTCCCTCTCTGTATTGCCAACGCAATACGTTGGCAGAGGTAATATATAATATATATTAATAGAGTATCAATGTAAATGTATTTTCTATGCACCTTTGAAGATTATTCTATAAACTTTCAACTTCAATGTCAACTTTCTAAATCTAAGCGCATGGCAGTGTGCAGGCCAAGTTCTCAAAACACAAACATCGGGCAACATTTACACGAAACGTTTCGATTTTGACGTGACGTAACTGCAATCGAAAAGTAAATGTGATTACAAAAAATCACATTAAGTTGAAATCTATATATTATCGTCGTATTTTTCTTTGTAAACCTATAAGTTGTCCCACTGCTGGGCAAAGGCCCCCCCCCCCCCCCCCCCCCTCCTCTTCCATCCATCCGTGTCCTGAGCCTCTTCCAGCCACCCATCCCTGTATCTAACGACATCGTCTCTCCACCTACGCCGAGGTCTGCCCCGATATATATCATATTATATATATTTTATATATATCGTCGTATATAGAAAAAATATAATAATAACAAAATAATTGTAATTAATTAATCCTGTCTTTATGGTGCAAAAAGTATATTTATCTTATCTTAATTTCAAGTTGTAAACGTCGTGAAATTTTTTACGTTTAGATAATACATAATATTATATCGACTCTACATATCTGGTATTTACCAGTTTTCACCGGCAGCGAACCGCTGTTTACCGGTTTAAACCGCTTCACTAATTGCAAAGTGCAGTCTCGTTAGTCCCTAATAGAAGCAGAGTGATTGCGCCGATTCAACGGCTGCTGACTTCAGCGCAGAATTCAGTTTAATTGATTCATAATTGTACTAGACCGGTTTTAATGGTGATTCAATTAAATTGGAAAGGGATTTTTCTTTAACATTAATTGAAAGTTGTGTTTAAGAAGATTTATGTAGAGTGAAAAACAAACAAAAAATCCAAAGCATGTGAAGTGAAATCCGCCAATCCGCAGTGGGCCCGCGTGGTGGATCATGGCCCGAGCTCTCTCGATGTAAGGGAAGGTCTGTGCCCGAGCAGTGGGGCAATATAAATAGACTGATGATGATGTACAGTGGAATTCTGAGAAAACAGGGTGTCTAAATTAAGGTTGATATTTTCTCAAGAACAGCGGAGATAGCACGAGTCGCGTCAGCGATCGACGCAACGCCGCGGAGCTGTCAAACTAATGTCAAACGCCTTGTAATAATGTCACTTTGACAGCGTTGCGTCGATCGCTAACGCTGACTCGTGCTACAAGGGCTGTTTGACAGATTGTAAAAATTCTTTTACTTTTAAATAGTTTAGAGGGTTCTCTTGAAAATGGCGCGAAACGACGGTTGCAAAATTATTTGATAATTTTTATTTTAATGTCTACAGTGGTTATTTTGTGTTTAATATCACGTTAAATTAATCAGAAAATGCTCGCAAATGACAGTATGGTGAATTTATTGTATAGTTCGAGCAAGATCTGAAGTTTCAAGCTTTTATCAAGAGTCCCGCTACAAGCTCATGTATTTTTTTTCAAATGTAAGATGCTGTATAACGACCTGTAAATAAATAAATAAAGCTCGGGAGTGAACTTACTGTCGAGCTGCTTCGTCCAGAGTGATGACGCTACGGCGTCTCCTCTGGATGAAGACTATTATATATTGAATTTTCTGTAACATGACATTGGCAAATGATGCACTGTCGAGTCCATTATTAAAATAAATAAATAATTTAGAGTACTATGTATTTCGAAGGAATTTCCAAAAATAAGTTACATTTTTGAGAAAATAAAAGTATTTCGATATCATGTAGGAGACCCATATCAAGCTTATTAACTTTCCTGTAACACCTTTAAGTGTGATTCAGAATCTTTATTGAAAGTAAATTCATTCATTTGCATGTCAACACTTTTTTTAAATTTACATTTCCACAACTTTGCAAGGAAAGGTGCAAAAGTTGAGGAGAAAAAGTGGGAAAAAACTTTCAACAGTAGAACCTACATCTTTTAAAATAATAACATAATTACATTCTTAATAACTACTAAACTATTCCATTTTACTATTATATGCAGAAATGGTGATACTACCATGTATAACGATCGCTTAATAATCCGTACCACTTAAAATGACATTGCCACATTTCAATGGAGCTTTGCCCCACCTTTGGTCACCTACGTGACCATTGAAGCTCATACATCATTTTGTTAGGGACTTATTACAGGTTTCATATTGCATACTCATAAAGTAGGAGTTTCGAGAGTAGTAGAAAATGATAACAAAGATAATGAATAATTCGCTTCGATTTCTTGCTATTTTCTGAATTCTTAATTAAGCTGTTTTCGATTCGCATGTTGTTAAAAACTTTATTTTAAACCAATAATTTTAATAAAAAACGGAGATGTTTTTACATTTATTCGTTATCTTGTTCATCATGCGGTTGATGGTGGGGCAGAATCTGGGATTGTCATTTACATTAACTAAACGAAATGAACATAAACTTAAAAAATTCAGATAAAACGAAATGGACATAATCTTAAAAATTTCAGATAAAACGAAATTATCCTGTAATTCATTCCCTGGCGCCGAGATCGATTCAGCAAAGCGGATAAGCCTGAAAATGGCTTACAAAAATGGTTTTTGTATGTAAATTGAGGATTTAGAAAAGTCTCGTGAAAGAAAGGAATTTATTATAGAAAAGTTTACTGAATACATAAAGATGTAGGAGTTTGAGTAGGTAAAGTGTAATTCACTTAGAGATTATAGGAAATCAATGAGATATCTTCTCTTATTTTTTCGTAAATTTTAAGCCCGTATTAAATCACTCTCGGCTCAAAAGTTAATCTTGAGAACGACCTCAAGATGGCGTTCCTATTAATAAACGTAACTCAGGTGTTCGTTTAGGAAACGGGTATCACGTGAGTAACGCCGTATTATGTTTCGCGCACATTATGCCGGGCCGCAGAGTGTCAGGGCGGGCCGCAGCGCAGCGTAAAATGCTTACTTAGCACATTAGCCACGGGCCGGGTCGCAGCGCATTGAGCGGATTTTTGCGCTCCGCCCTGACACGCTGCGGCCCGTCAAAATGTGCTCGGACCTTTAATAAACAAAACTCAGTTCTCAAGAGAACTGTCAAACTCACACTTGAGAACGTATTTGCTGATTGCAGGCGAACCGCGACGTTTACTTGAGTTATTCCACTTGAGAAAGACATCACGTGTTACGCCTTCAAGATTGGATTATTAATAAATGACATACTTGAGATGGTGATCACGTCTTGAGAGTGTATCAGATGAATTCGCTCTTGAGCGGGTTTGAGCTCAGACTAATATACGGGCCTTAGAATAACTGACGTGTAGGTATCAGCAGTAGAATCAGTAAACTGAAGTGTCAGTGGGCTGGTCACATCTGTCGTAGAACCGATAACCGATGGGGTAGACGAGTTCTCGAATGGAGGCCACGAACGGGTAAACCAGGTAAGACCAGATGGAGCGATGACCTTCGCAAGATGGCTGGCAGGGACTGGATGCAGAGGGCCGAGAGTAGGGTTGAGTGGCGTGCTTTGGGAGAGGCCTAAGTCGAACAGTGGACTGATACGGGATGATAAGATAAGATAACATAAATATTCTTTATTGCAAAAAAGAAAATAATTACACAAAAGAAATAGGCTAATATCGTTAATATTACAATTGGCGGTCTTATCGCTCAAAGCGATCTCTTCCAGACAACCTTTACCTTTTTTTATGACTTACTTTTTGCTCGAAAACTTTTTTCTTTTCCGTCGATTTTCCCGATTACGTCCACCTGATTAGGCTTTAGAAACTTGCCAACTAAACCAAAACTAAACTTCCGCTAGACGTAGCACCCTCGAAGCCTTTTAGAGGCTAAATTTTACCAGGTTTAAAATAAAACATATCGATTTTATAACTCGGCAAGGCTAAAGGCAAGGCAGGCTTATGTATTCTAAAGCTTAAGGATTGAATAAATTATTAAAGGGTATTGGAGAATCAAAAGACATTGCCACATTTCAATGGAGCTTTGCCCCACCTACAAAACTACGGGACATTTGAAAATACAATTTAGCTACCTTACCTACCCTTAATTTTAATAAAACCTCGTAAGTACATCATTAAACTTACGTCGTCACTTAAGTAGATCCTAAATTAAGAGCGAGCTTAAAGCTAGGCGGATAATGAAGCAACAATTTCCGCTTCAAACCGGTTTCAACCAGATTTAACTAGATCTGACTGGAAAAACGCGGCGTTTCATTTCGTTACGTAATTTATATTTCCTGCAACCTAACCTTAATGAAAGTAATTTTGGCTTCATGCCATGTACCTAATAGTCTCTGAAAATGTATGGACTGAAATATTGCATTCGTTACAGTAGTTTTTTCAGTAGCCTTTAGGGTTCTAAGGTAGTATTTAGAGAACCCTAAACAAAACATTATTTCACCGGTAAATAGTTTAATTATATTATAATACAGTCTATTATGATTTATATTTTTTTTTTAAATCAGTCCCATAGTTTTAAAAGACTATTTTTTTTTCTTTTCATGTTGTTAGCCTCATATACAATTTATTTCGATTCTGTATGAGGAATCCAGCTAAAATCCCTAAACCATGGCTTAAACCATCGCCTAACTTTAAGTCACGTTGAAGCTAGCTCGACCCTGTTAGCTTTAAACATCCACGATTTAAACCCATCGGTCCCTTTCTGTAACTTAACTACTTGAAGCATACAAAATAACCCACTAACAATAATTTTAAGCTGTTTTATTAACAAAAATGGATCCATCGTTATCTTCAATAAGGGCTGTTATTCATGAATGGATTATACCATTGTGGGCTAGTACAGCCCACAATCGTATAATCCATTCAGTATCGCAGTTCCCGAGGCTCGGCAACCATGGCACGAGGTGGAACACCCCAGGAGGTTTAGTCGATATGCTGCCCCTTCAGGGCGGTGAGCCCGACATAATCAACACGCTCCCCCAGGCGTGGTGGTACAGTCGACGACAGAGATAAGTATCCAGGGGGCCTCAATAAGGTTGAGATATTATTTTAGACTACTGGACCGAATTTAATAATTATTTTACAATTACATAGTTTTCACTTTTATCTATCACACAGTGAAAGAATTTTTGCAATAGATCAAGTAGTTTTTGAGAAAATCTCAACCCTAAAAACTCTCCTATACACCTTTCTCTGTGTTCCACCGTAAATGATTTTGCATGTTTTACCTGGGTTAAAAAAAGGGCTGTTTCATTCATTGCTTGCATTCATAAACGTGATATAAAGTTACGCCACAGTTTAGGCCCGCTGTCCCTTTCTATCTAAACCATTTTTAACGAAGTGTGAAAGGGATAGCAACACGATTTAAGGGAAGGGAGGTTAAACCTGGTTTATGACTAGGAGTACTAGAGTTATAGCCTAAAATCCCTCAGGTTATATGGGGAGGCATACTCGTAATGTAGGATATGATCGGCTTTAAGATTTAGAACTTTTATACCGAAAAATCCGTGTAACCACACTTTTCCAATAAGCTTTGTAATACCTACTAAAATAACGAATTCAATGCCACACTCCCTGAAGGCGCATTTTTAGGACTCCCACGTAAAGATTCTCTCACACCGGTACTACTATAGAGGAGCGGAAAACGCCAAGCGTCACACCCGAAACCGATCTATAACACATATAACGCAAGCGGGGAACTCTACGCGCCACTTGTAACAGAGTCTTCAAGACCAAGTTTGGCTTCGCAAGTCACATCCGGGCACACTCCAGGAGATGACAGGGCATCCCCATAGACGGACACGTCCAATTATCGTACAATTATCTCTCTATTATCTTTTGAGTACTTGAGCAGTCAATAGTCAATAATCAGATTTATACTAATTCAAATGTAAATCACATAATTAGAGTATACATATAAATTACCTAAGTACTCAGAATAACATTTCTTTTATAAAAGACATTGCCACATTTCAATGGAGCTTTGCCCCACCTACAAAACTACGTGACCATTTAAGCTGTACCTATCATTTTGTTGGGGACTTATTACAGGTTTCATATTGCATAATCATAATCAGTCTCATTTTCTACTACTCTCGCAACTCCTATAAAAGAATAACATAAACAATAAATAAATCGCTTCGATTTCTTACTATTTTCTGAATTCTTAATTTTAAGCTGTTTTTTTCGAATCGCAACTTGTACAAAACTTTATTTTAAACCAATAATTTTAATAAAAAACGGAGATATTTTTACATTTATTCGTTATCTTGTACAACTTGCGGTTGATGGTGGGGCAGAATCTGGCAGTGTCATTTATACGTACATAGGTACTAACACTTAATTCCGTTCTGTCACAAAAACGCTGCAGCATAAAATTCACTGCTGCTTTTACGCATCGCTCACTATACCCTATGTGAGGGTATTCTCAAATCAGCTCCTGGCTCCATTCCAAGATCCCCTGCATCCCAAATGACGGTCAAATAATGACCTTGGGTTCGTAGATCGATTTGGAGTTTTCATATTACCCCGTAAGATAATTTTATATAAGTTTTGGGCTTTCCTGCCAACATAGTGCTGGCCGCCTGTCCCGTCATGCCGCCGTCAATGACGTCATATGCCTTTGCCACCGTCAACGTGCCGGCCAGTTTAGAGCCGAACGGTATTGCACGTGACGATGGCAAGAGGCCTGACGGGATGACGCTCATACCGTGGAAGCATAGGAGGGCGCTAGTGTGGGACGCTACCTGCGTCGATACACTGGCATGTGCAGTAGGCTGTCCCGTCGTTGTATGAAGAATTTTTTTTTTCACGCTATCGTAACACAAGACCACGCAAAAGTTGCGTATTCGTGAGTAGATTTAAACTGTAATTTTAGTTTTTAATTTCGATAGTACTTTTGGACCTCTACCAGTCTTTGAATATTTTGATTTTATTATAATTTTAGTAATTAATGGAATTATTTTCTTATGCATTTATAAGGCTTTTTCACTTATTTCTTGGGTTTTTTAACAGAATGTAACAATAAAATAATATAAAAATGTTTATTATTCAAATAAAATCCAAGTATTTTTAAGACAAAATGGAATTAAAAAACAGAAACCCTGCCTTATTCGACAATAAATATTCTGTGTTGACTATTTTGTGGAAAGTTGATTCTAATGACTAAAGGAAGGCATCAACTGCTGCATTCAATTCTGTTTCTTAATAAACCACCTCGGGGTTTTGTTCCAACCACACATTGAGAAGGTTCTGTCGCAGGCTTAACACATCGTTCTACGGTTTGCGTGTGGCAGGGATAGTTAGCAATTTGCAACTCTTTCTTGTTAACCATTTCAGTCAAAGCTTCATTAGAAATCTTGTTAAGACCAGTAGGGAGTTACGTCACACTCAAACCAATTAGTTATATCAGTGTAGTCATTCCCAGAGAAATTATTTTTGGGTGGTGTGAAAATCGTAACGCGAAAAGAGCATGCATTTTCTCGGGCTTTTATGATACGCCTGAGAGAAAGTCGTCTAATGTGGTATCTCGTAAATATCACACAGCATAGTAACCAGAAGGTATTCCGGGTATGTGAAAAAGTTAAAGAGTCGAATTGCTCCGGCTATCCAACCGATATTTGTCGCTATACGTCGCAACCGACGCATAATGTTTCTTGCAAGTCCCAGTCATATTATTGAGAACACTTCGGAGTTTGGTGAATCTCGACCATTATATCTCACTTGGAGATAATTTTTGACGAAAAGTACGTACTTTATAACGTCTTTTGTGGTAGGTGATGCTTGAAATCCAGTGGCGAATAGGCTCCAAAGAAAGGACACGTAGTTTCGATTCTTCAAGGACCCTGAACTTATTTTAATAGTTATTCGCAAAGCTTTTTTTATTTCTTTTCAATAGTAAATAACTATTAAGGGCTACTTTAACGTAAAACTCGGCTATCGTTAAAAACATTGCTATCCACTTGACTGCAAAGCGAAAACCGAAATACGGGAGTTTCTGGTCTAAAACACGACAACTCTCGTTCGAATATTTTGCCAGAATTGTGTCAATTCTTGCTTTCAGTGTATAAAAATACTCAAGTAGAGTATTTTTTCTCACTAATAAGTAAGTTTGATGTCCTTACATGCCATCTGTTTCATTTTGTTGGATATCAGTAAAAGGGCGAAATATTTCATTTTTGGATATCTTTAAATGCCAGTAGAGGTCCAAAAGTACCCTTCAAACGGACTTTCAAAATATTTTTCGTAATCAGCACGTCAGTCCACAACTTTTGATAGGTATTGTGTAACGGAATTGTGAAAAAAAAAAGTTCGGGACACCCTAATGTGCAGCTCACGAGCCGGGCGGCGGGGGCGGCGGCCTGCGCTGCGGAAAGCCTCAAGCGGCGCAAATATGCGGCTCTCAGAGAGAGCAGCTACATATTTGCGCCGTTTAGTGTTGAGGCCATGGGGACGAGAGGCGCGGCGACTGTTCAAGGAACTGTCGTCACGCCTAATTGACTCGTCGGGTGACCAAAGGGCAAGAGAGCATTCGGTAAATGTATGTTTTTCCTTTGAAATAACCGATAAAAATAACAATGCCAGATTCTGCCCCACCATCAACCGCAAGTTGTACAAGATAACGAATAAATGTAAAACTATCTCCGTTTTTTATTAAAATTAATAGATTAAAATAAAGTGTTGTACAAGTTGCGATTCTAAAAAAACAGCTTAATTAAGAATTCAGAAAATAGTAAGCGATTTATTCATTGTTTTTGTTATTCTTCTATAGGAGTTGCGAGAGTAGAAAATGATATTGATTATTATTATGCAATATGAAACCTGTAATAAGTCCTCAACAAAATGATAGGTACAGCTTAAATGGTCACATAGTTTTGTAGGTGGGGCAAAGCTCCATTGAAATGTGGCAATGTCTTTTATGACTGGCTTGACTAGGTATCGAACTTGGGACCTCCGTTAACTTAAGTTTGTATCTAGTGTAAATAGTAATTCTCTGTAGTGTAAATAAAATAATAATATACTATTTTATATGTAGGTATATTTTTAAATCACATCAAAGCTACATAAAACTGAAAACACGTACGAATTCGGCGTTTCGCCGAAAGTTTTATTTATTTCCTTTAAAAGGGGATTTTTACGCCTATTACTGGTTAAATTTTACGCCTCTACCTGGTAGTAAAACGTGGGGTGAATCCGGGGCAAAACGAAATATAAATTTCGATGCCTCGCTTAGATTAAGAATACTATAGATCGAAGGTATGCGCTAGAAATGACACAACCAATATTGCACTATAACATTCCATACAATCTTGCACTCAGTTGTCAACACTAATGATACTTCAAGTGTTGCTTTTAGGTATAGTTTTTACCTGACTGTTTGTTTCTGAAGTAGAAATATTTCGAGATTTTTTTTGGTTGGTTCTTATTTATTTATTTATTCATTAAATATATAACTGGCTGGTTTACAGATATCACCAAAGCACCGAGCCAGTGGATACAATATAATAATAATTCTTAAAATAATTAATTATACAGTAAAATTAGTGTAAATTAGAGTTACTATTAAGATAGATAGATATATTTTGATGATAAGTATCGCTTATATTATATATATTTGTTTAGATTTTGTACACCACGACGACTACCACTTACAACACTGCTCTCTCTTTCGCGGGTTTGCTGGTAGAAATCTCTTTTGAGATAAGCTCGCCCTTTGTGCCAATATGTTTCTCTTGTAATTTTATTTATATATTTGTGTTGTACAATAAAGTGTTAAAACAAACAAACAAACATTTTTATACAGAGAACACCATGGATCGACTAATGTTTTATTTCCTGCAGGCGTCTTGATTGAATTTTGAGTGAAGTGTCGTTAGATTCATCTTGCTTACGGGACTGGCATACCTAGGTAGGATACCTACATTAGGTGTCATTTTTTTAAGTACAGCTGCCAAGTCTAAACCTAAACGGAACGTTTCGACACAAATGTATGCATTTTTATCCATAAGCAGTCATGTTATTTTGTTTGTTTTTGTACCGGCTATGTACAAAATGGATTTTGGCGGCCGACACAATATAGCGCCACTGCAGCTTGTATTTCGCTGTCGCCAGCCGAGCTATTGATGTTATGTGTTTTATGATAATTAAAAAAATCAACACACACTGTGCGTGACGTGAGTGAGGATATAAGAATGAATGAATGAATGAATGACCATTTATTTGACACAACACAGCACACATACATACATATTGTACAGAAAAACTTATAAAATAATGAAATATATAACTACGGTGCGTGTAGCAGTGCCAAACAGGTCCCAGCTCAGCATGTGCTCTGCCCGAGGGCGGAGCGCTGGTCTTTATAAGAATAATTTTTAAGACTTTATAAGAATAAGAATAGTAGTGTTACGGAGTGGTCACCTTTTGTGCCATGTTTTTATAACTTTAAATTTATCTCTGTCATTCTTATTCAGCCATTGTAAAAGCCACGAAATACCCCTAAATTTAACCATCTTGAAATCAAGTCTTTTATTCACCAGCGCTCCTCAACAAGTAGGACTAACTTTAAACGACTTTTATGGCTAACCGCGCTTAAGTTTACAATGAGCGATATTCAACCAATATTATGGCATGCAAATAGATTTTAATAGGGCCATTTTTCGGAGACCTTGCATCTATACATTTTTTTTAATCTAAGGCTAATACGCAATATAAATTTTGACGATGCCTCGTAAAGATAATGCGGCGATTTCGGTTGGATCGGAGTAATTAAAATAAAATGTGACCCCATATTTTTCAGACCCCACATTATAAGTATTCCTAGGGGCTTTGTGTACGTGTACCTAATTTACGATTATAGTGGTTTACTAATTACGTTCCAGTTGCGAAAGCACGTTGAAAACGATTGTAGGTACAAGTTAAGCAACGTTGGGCGAGGTCAGGACCTGGATGGGTCCCGAGTGGCTCGAGGCCCGGACGGGGAGGAGGAAGGTGATGGATGATGAATTGTGTGCTATTACAGCCCACAATGGGGAGTGCTCGGGGCGCCAGTCGGATGTATCGCAGTTCCCGTGGCTCGGTAACAATGGCACGGGGTGGAACACCCCAGGAAATTTAGTCAGTATTCCGCCCCTTCAGGTTGGCGAGCCCGACACAATCAACACGCTCCCCGGTAGTACACGTAAACATGTTTTACCTGGGACCAAAAAAAACCTGATCTGGATGGGTGACCGCTGGCCACATTTTCATCTGAGCCCCTCCGTACCTCGGAAAGCACGTTAAGCAGTTGGTCCCAATCATCTGGCCAGCGGGCAAACTGAATAACTCCGATAATTTAGTCACTAAAGCACACTAGAAGAAGGCTGAAAATACAAAATATCAAAGAGTTTCTTTTATCGATAATAATAGTCTGTAAAGAAAATAATAATAAGATTTGCCAGCAGTAAAAAGCCAAGCCCAAAACCTCTCATTGTCAAATACATCAACCCATATCAAAATATTATGTCAATATAAAATTTATGTTCTACGAAATATCTATTTGATTCGTAGAAAAACTAATAAAAAATCTTTTATTTGGCGTCGACGTCAGTTGGATGGAACTGACAGAGTCCCGGATCCCAAATCAAACTTTCAATGAGTCTCTTCTTCTACTAAAATTTACTGTATACTTATCTCTGTCTTCGACTGTGCCACCACCATAGAAATATTTTCAGCTTGGGCTTAGCGAATTTTTCTTGGTTCTTATTTAAGTACTACGAAAAAGTTCTACAGACTATCAATTTCCTTGACAAACTGAGTACCTATGCATATTGAAAGTAAAGTGCATGAAAATAACATTCTGCTTGGATAAATTAGTAATAATACTTTAGCAAAATCGATCTCCGGAAAATAGAGGAATAGTTATTCAAATCCAAAAATAAAAATTATTAGAACATGATGAAAAAATTCTTGCCGTGGGCAGGACTTGAACCTGCGACCTTGTCATTCCGTGGTTCAAGTCCTGCCCACGGCAAGAATTTTTTCATCATGTTCTAATTTATTCACCGAGCATGGATAATGCGTAATTCAAATTCTGAATAAAAATTCTTGTTACAAAACATGACGAATCTAACGATACCTCATACTTACCTACATAGTTAACATCCATAAAACCGTTTAGACCTGAAACTGGAAAAACACTATCTTTCTTCTTTCAGCAGTCGGCTAAGTTCGTAACTGACATTCATATAGACAATAATGATTCATACTCATAGTTAGTGTGAAAAGTAAGTTTTCTTTGTAACCCATATGGACAAATAAGATGACGAATATGAAATAAAAGATTTGAATTGAATATTCACTCGAGAAGCACTACCATTCTTTCAGCAGTCAGTAAGTAATTCTAGAACCTTATTACGAAGTCTTTAAGGCATTTTATTTGCACTCTGCCATTGCCTAGTCGGAAAGCTCGAAAGCTCAGTTAAAGCCTCTAGTCTGACAAGCCAGGACGAAGCTTAGTGGTAAACATTGCGGTTTTTCAAAAGTCCCAACGTTAAGTCCGCTTTTAAACTAAAGTACATTTTAAACTCTGTAATGTAGCTTTGAAGTGATATTAAAATGAAGTCGCCTTTGATTTGAACAGTGTTTAACGGGCTGAAATAAGCTTGGCAATCAGGAAACTTGTTTTATGACTAATGATAAATATGAGGAGTTATAAGGTTCACAGTAAACAGGATTTAAAAGAATATTTTAATCTAGTTTGGGCATGAAAGTAAATAGGAGATAAAGAGCTAATGTTGGTGGAGGTAGATCGAGGAGGACTGTCAACCAAATTGGTGATGTTTAGAAAATGGTCCTAATGTGATCTACTACAACCGAAGACAATCAGTATAGCTAGGTGTCGACTCATCCGATTACGTTATCAATCGCGGATGATTCGACTCCTAACAATTTGAACTGGGTGTCGTTTCATCCTCGGAGTAAATATTTTTCGGAGGATTAGCCACCTAAGTCTATTATGCAGGGCTCCCACAGCCTGTCAGTCTGGCCTGGCGGAATCAGGCCTGTGAGAAAACAGGCCCTGGGAACCCGGCTTTAAGCTCTCACTCTTCTCGTGTGATTTAGTGACCAAACCTATTGTCACAGTTATTCAGGCAGCCCGTAGACCGTTGACATGGCCTAACGATTGCTGCTGAGCGACAGCAACTGCTTAAGTGCTAGCAGAGTCGCGGAGGGGCTCAGTTCAAATGTCACTAACGGTCACCAATCCAGGTGACCAACCTAACTGACCTCGTCCAACGTTGCTTAACTTAAACGATCGTTTTCGACGTGTACTCGCAACTGGACTACGAGCTCCACCAATCTATAGACCATATTTCGCCCAAAGACAAGTCATTCTGAAATTCCTTTCTGTCTTCAACAGATGGCGTCCTGCGGAGCGAGGTAGACGCGCGCGGGCGCGGTACGGAGCCAGCGTTACTCCACGAGCTGCACTCGACGCTGGCGCCCCCTGCCGCGCCCGACCAGGACTGGCAGCACACCCTCGTCCTCATCATCAAAGCTCTCATCTTCACAACCATCATCCTCGGAGCTCTCTTCGGAAACGCTCTCGTCATCATCTCCGTACACCGACACAGAAAACTACGCGTCCTCACCAACTACTACGTCGTCTCATTGGCAGTCGCTGATATGTTGGTCGCGCTATGTGCGATGACATTCAACGCCAGTGCAGAGCTAACAGGAGCCTGGCTCTTTGGTCCTCTAGTCTGTGATATATTCAATTCCCTGGATGTGTATTTCTCCAGCGCTTCCATATTACATCTCTGCTGCATATCTGTCGATAGATACTACGCTATCGTGAGACCTCTCGAATATCCGGTAACAATGACTCATAGGGCTGTTTGTTTCATGTTAGCAAACGTCTGGCTTTGGCCAGCGTTTATAAGTTTTGTGCCAATTTTCATGGGGTGGTATACCACTGAACATCATAGGCAATACAGAAGGTCACATCCTGATGTTTGTACATTTCAAGTCAATATGCTTTACGCTATCCTGTCTTCGAGCGTATCGTTCTGGATACCAAGTATAGTCATGATATCGATGTACTGCCGGATATTTAGGGAAGCAATAAGACAGAGAGAAGCTCTGACGCGAACATCGTCCAATATTCTCCTGAACTCTGTCCATATTAAGCATACGTCACATTCTGCTCATCATTCGCACTACCTCCATCCTGATAGAAGACCTTCAGACATTAGCCCCAACTATAGCACGTTCACAGAGTGTCCAGAAGAGACAGAATTCGGCGGAGAAGTAGTCATGTCTCTAGGAGATATTTGTCCAAGCAAAGAAGCGAGTCCACGGAAGTCTGTGAACGTCAGTTGTGATACAGCAAGTTCTGGTTACTGTTCTGGGGGATCTAATAAGAGGTCTTCGAGCGGACAGCCGCCTGCTGGCTGGAGACCCAGTTGCTCCTCAGCAGTGGGGACTAGAGATCTGGCGAAAGCTGCCACGGAGCTGAATTCTCAAGGTGAGTTTATTCAATCTTTCGTTATGTCTACTGCATCAGGAAAAAGTAACTTACTGATGCAGGAAGTGTAACAGATAATGTGAATTTCTCTTCGGGAAAGTTTATTACATTAAATAATTCGACATTTCTAACATTGGAATTCTCACATAGCTTATTTTCTTTCATTGACGCGACCGATTTGGAAGGAATAGAAAACGTATATTAAGATTATCAGACTACAAACCTTCCCATGCTTGGAAGATGAGCTCGGACCATGATTCACGGTACGAGCTCAGTGCACATTGGTAAACTACACATGTCTTTTTATTTCTGTATTCTCGTGCACGTGGGTTTTGTAACGGTCATTATAAAATAATGTACCTTACATACTTATCTATAAATACATACCCTCGGTACATGGTTGCATTATTTAAGATTCCTCTGATCTTAAAACAAGGCGAGTAAGACGGGGCCGAGATCTTCAGAAAAAATTAAAACGCCTTACAACGTGCATTGTGTTCAGTGAAACATTGGAATTCGTCGCTTGGCGCGACGAACTTAACACTTGAAACTACGATAACAGTTTTGCTTGTGTTATGGAATGTGTTGAAAAAAAATATGACGCCAACTTTCGGGGATTCCGAGAGTTGCCTGCCAGACACTCAGGATCGAACCGGGACCAAAGCAACACGCGTAGTTTATTAGAATATAATTTAACACATTTGCGTGAGGCATAAGACCTAGATTGGTCACAAAATAGTGCAAAGCGTATATAATATATTTTTTAAGGTATTGTGCATGAGAATAATGTAATCAGGAGTGTAACTAACGTGACAGTGTGTCTACAGTGCATCAGGCGAGGGGCGTGACGCAGTGAGTTATCTTTTAAGTTGTTAGACACCGTTGTATTCCTCTCAGACAGAACAGCGGACCCTCAACAAGCATGTAAGGAAGCTTATACGTCGTGACCTTCGTCGCTCCAATACACGCCGCATACAAGAGGCAATTGAGCAAAATCGAGGGTCAAAAGTATTCATGCAGCAGTTGGGGAGAAGCCATCTGACCAAACTGAAGTCGGCGAATGGCAGAACCGTCACTTCCAAACCAGAGATACTCGCTGAGATCGAAGACTTCTACGGCCGATTGTACGCACCTCACGCACCGCAACCTGAGCCTAGTACCGATGATCCCCGAGCCACGCTAACACGCCATTTTACCGAAGACCTGCCTGATGTGAGTCTTGACGAAATCGGACTGGCTCTCAAACAGCTTAAGAATGGAAAAGCCCCCGGTGAAGACGGGGTTACATCTGAGCTCCTGAAAGCAGGTGGTACTCCTGTCCTGATGGAGCTACAGAAGCTTTTTAACTCCGTCTTACAGAGTGGGAGAACTCCGAAGGCATGGCACAGGAGCATCGTTGTCCTGTTTTTCAAGAAAGGGGACAAAACCCTATTGAAAAACTATAGACCTATCTCTCTCCTGAGTCATGTATACAAGCTGTTTTCGAGAGTCATTACGAATCGTCTTGGACGGAGATTTGACGACTTCCAGCCCCCGGAGCAGGCCGGGTTTCGCGGAGGATATGGCACCATAGACCACATCCACACAGTGAGGCAGATTATACAAAAGACAGAGGAATACAATCGGCCCCTGTGTCTTGCATTTGTGGACTATGAGAAAGCATTTGACTCTATCGAAACCTGGGCTGTTCTGCAGTCCTTGCAGCGATGCCAAGTAGACTGGCGATACATCGAGGTGCTGAGATGCCTGTATGACGCCGCCACAATGACCGTCCAAATCCAGAACCAGCAAACAAGATCTATCCAGTTGCGTAGAGGTGTGAGACAAGGAGATGTTATATCACCGAAACTCTTCACAAACGCGCTGGAAGATGTCTTCAAAACACTGGACTGGAATGGACGTGGCATCAGTGTAAATGGCGAGTACATTTCACACCTTCGGTTCGCCGATGATATAGTGGTCATGGCTGAGTCGCTGCAGGATCTGCAGACAATGCTGGATAGCCTTAATGCTGCTTCTCGCCGTGTCGGACTCGGGATGAATTTGGATAAGACCAAGATCATGTTCAATGATCTGGTCGTCCCGGAACCAATAGTAGTCGATGCCACGGTCCTCGAAGTTGTTCAGAAATATGTCTACTTAGGACAAACTCTGCAGCTGGGTAGGAACAACTTCGAGAAAGAGAGTGACAGGAGAATTCAGCTGGGCTGGGCAGCGTTTGGGAAGCTACGTCATATCTTCTCGTCTTCAATACCACAATGCCTAAAAACTAAGGTCTTCAACCAGTGCGTCCTACCAGTGATGACCTACGGAGCCGAAACGTGGACATTGACGGTGAGACTGGCCCACAGGTTCAAGGTCGCTCAGCGAGCTATGGAAAGAGCTATGCTTGGAGTTTCTCTGTTAGATAGAATAAGAAACGAGTATATCCGCCAGAAGACAAAAGTGGTTGACATTGCTCATAGAGTCAGTAAACTGAAGTGGCAGTGGGCTGGTCACATCTGTCGTAGAACCGATAACCGATGGGGTAGACGAGTTCTCGAATGGAGGCCACGAACGGGTAAACGTAGTGTGGGACGCCCCCCGACCAGATGGAGGGATGACCTTCGCAAAATGGCTGGCAGGGACTGGATGCAGAGGGCCGAGAGTAGGGTTGATTGGCGCGCTTTGGGAGAGGCCTACGTCCAGCAGTGGACTGATACGGGCTGATGATGATGATGATGATGATGTTGTATTCCTCAACTCATACATAGAATAGGGAATTTACGTGTGATGATTTTATCTACTCTAACCACCTTAACAGGATATGTGACATCGTGCAACAGTTCCAGACCTAGATTGGGTAGTAGTATAGGTCTATAGGGACTGCAGGGACTTAGGCTGTGTGATACAACAATACCATTAAGTGTGAGACATGTCACTGTTTGATGCAGACCTCGGAAATTATTTCTAAACAACTTGGCTGTATAACAGCATTACCTATGGATTCGTCACTGATACATTATTATACAAATTATAAAATGATCACCGAATACCTAATCGCAGAATATATTGTGCAAATGACAGCCCTACTGCGACCTCTAATTAAATACTTATAATGACGTTGTGAGCCAATCAATCAATCATAAAATATATCTTCAAACAACATGATCTTCATAAATAAAACAATTACGCTTGAGCTGGATATTTTACAGTACTCTGATATACTTGTGTATTATATAGTTTTCCCTGAGATTAATGTCTAGTATTTGCTTTCGTCAAATCTCAACGGAGAATTTTGAACTTTGCGTTCGCTCGAGATGGGGAAGGCCGGCAATTCGTTGTCGCACCGGAGTATCATCGCAGAAGAGCAAAATCCAAAACAATTTTCTTCGCGCGTTGCATAAGCACAAGCTGGGTGCTGGTACTCGGTGGACCGCGGACTGGGCGTAGTGCCACATTGAAGAGGCAATGCGTTCATAGCCGTCATCCTATATAGCCGAGCCTGGCAGAAGAACTCGGTAAAGTGCAAGTAAATTGTAGTATTGCCGTTTATGGCATTAAGCTAGACATAAACCTCAGGGACTTATTTATATTAGTATGTATTTGTATGTATAGTATGCTTGCACTAACATTAGGGCGCAACTAAGCAGTTGCACGTCTCATACGGAGCGTTTGAGAGATGTATGAATGCGAATTGATCGGCATGGAGAGACGGTTTGACCATTAGCTTAGCTTAAAAGGTCGTAGGTCGCTCAATCGACGGATTTGCTGGGCATGGGACTGGGGTCGCGTAGACCTGTAACAGTCCGTGCAGAGGCGCAAGTGCTAGGTTGGATGGGAGCTTGCGTGGCCGAAAGGCCAATCAAAATTGAACTAGGGTTCCCCATTCATAGACCTAAGGTCTAACTCCAAACTCATCTTATTGGAATTTTATTTGGTTGTCGGTCATATCTGTCAATGTTCATTTCTAGGTACAGGTGGCGAGCTTCATGACGAACATGGTAATTTACCATTATTAATTTATTATGTCTAGCATTAGGCGTAACCCATTGTTATAGAGGGTGTACGACGCGTGCGACGAAACGGGATAGTGGCGCATGAGAGGTGACCGTATGACCGAGGCGCGGCTGAGCCGACGCCATTGTATGGAATCGAATGGAGCTAAGTAGCGTACTCTAGCGTAACTTTTACTTTTGTGCCATCCCTTCTAGGTATTGCAGTTTCAACATGCGGGTCTATTCTTTTAATTTGTAAATAATTAACGCGTGATAATTTACTTTAAACACTACGTAATGGGTCCTTTAGGATAGTTAGAACTAGACGATCACACCAGGCCAATTCATTTATTTATGTTAGGTAGGTCATGGACGTTTACCTTTATATATTTATTGTATATAAGTAAACGCGTCTACAGTTTCCTCAATATGTTTCTATGTTAAGGTCCTCGCACTTTTTTTCTATTCCTCACTCAATAACTAGTGAGAAAAGGGGAACAGTGCTTTATTAATACATCTTTATGTATACAGGGTGACTGGAAATCCTTGAAAGGGGTGATACTAGAGGTGGTATGCAACAAATTAGGCCCTATTAATGAGGGGTCGAAAATAAAAAACCTTTTATTTTTGAGTTAATGGGAATTTTAGGCATGCATTTTTTAAGATAATCTCTACTTTATCAGCTTTCAGAAAAGTATTATTTCAATGCTTTTTTCAAATTCAATTTTTTTGTTGGGAACCAGTCAGAAAATTCCTAAATAAAATTAAAACTACCGTAACTCAGAAACCACTCATTTTCGACCCCTCGTTAATAGGGCCTGATTTGTTGCAAACCACCTCTAGTATCACCCCTTTCAAGGAATGTATCGAATTTCCAATCAACCTGTATTCTCCAATTCTCTATTCCCATTGCATGCTTTTGTTCACTTTTAACCTTACCTTAGACTCTTATTTATAATAAACACAAGACAGACTAATTAATCCTACTCAGGAATAATTTAAGGGTTGAGAGCTGGCTCCTAAGATACAGGATTTTATATCCTAGTTTAGGACCAGATGATATGCGTAATAAATATATATTTTTAAGTAACCATCTAAGCTGTTGTAAACTGTCTAAGTAGTTTAATTTCTTGGTGAATAAACTTTATTATTATTATTCTCTTTATTTAATTTTTCTCTTATTTAATATATTTATACATTTGAATATCAAAAACAAATAGAAAAATATATAAATATAAAAAATAGCCACCCACCGGCAGCGGGATGCATGCGCACCCAAGCTGCCGGAGGTTAGAATCCCAGAGTGAGGAACCTCCTCACAATGCGTGCCGTGTCCAGCAGCACTGCCTTCTGCATCCGGCTCTTGACCCAACTGTCTAGCGAGAGTCTCTTAAGGTGTTGGTCGAGACTCTTCGCTATTAAACCGTTCACGGTTACGACTATCGGAACAATTATGGTTGAATCCACATCCCATCATTATTATTATTATTCCAAATTAAATTACGTTTACACGTGTTACTCCCATTCTCCAAAGAATTTATGAACTTTTTTAGAAAAGTACTACGCAACGGGGCTGGAGAAAAATTGCTTGGCCATTTTTGCGCGAGCGTAATTACCCCGTATAAAGGCGCTCGCGGGGAGGCTAAGTTTTAATACGGCTCCGTTTGTGCTTTTAATAGTCCCTTAACAATGACTAAAGTCGACTGTGGTCTGAAACAAGGAAAAGCATACTTAAGGCATCATTAGGGTTAATACTTGTTTTCTTAAAAACTAATGCATAGATTATTTAAATTATTTTACAAATTCAGATTCTGGTCAATCGACTCCACGTTCAATCGATGTCGGTCGATGGCATCAATCGATGATCGATCGCTTGGTGTGGTAACACCCAAACCTTCAGATTTATATACTAACCATGTACAATCATTTGATCTGACAAACGTCTAATTAATAATGTGCAAAGAAACGATTTCAAAGTCATTTGATACTGCACTCTAATTTAGAATTTCAGACCCTCCATTAACCGAGCAATTAGGACGTAATTACCACTTGAAGTCTCCTATAGAACACCTTCAATATTTTACGAAAGCCACGTATGACAGAGAACCATTATAGACAAATTGCTAGCCTTAATGACTTCAATTTATCTAGTGCCTATCTATTTCATACAATTTAACGGTGCGATAAATTAGATATGATAGCCCTTGACATTATGTTGACAAAGCTTTATGATAAATGGAATTTTCTATTAGAGTTTATTAATAAGTGCATTTATTCAAGAAATCTTACACAAATATAATAAAGCTAAACTACTTAAAAATACATTAAAAACTAAACTAAAAATCTACCGAACTAAAAACATTCTAAAAAACTTGGCCCTCTTGGGAAGGTGCCCATCACGCTGGCGGCATTCCCGCGCTGGATGGCCAGGCTCAGCCTCTGCGCGAGTAAGCCACCAGCACGAGGGTCACCCGTCGCCTCCCTCAGGCGCTGGCTGAGCTTATTTATATTTTAGTCTATTTCTATGTTATCTACGAGTGTCGTATCTTATCATCAGTGGGAAAAAAGTGGTAAGGAAGGTCATAACACTTATTTGCTTTGCTATTTTGTAATAAAAAAAATATATCCGTAAAGAGAAAAAAAGGTAAGCATGAAAATCGAAAATTTACATTCTTTGGTTCTGATGTCATAGAGTAGACTATTTTTGGAGTCTATACACGTATACCGCAGCCCAAATCAAGTGTCTTATTTCGTAAACAAATATCGTCTAATTGCCAGTTGTGATGCAACACTGAAGGAACTGATTGATTGAACCTGTTCATCATTGTGAAAATAAAGGGATCCGATCTAATAATGTGAAAATAACTATGCAACAGCTTAAAATGTTAGTATGGTAGGGTAGTTTTTGTTTATAAAATAAGACATTTGGATTTAGACACTTGAATAAGACACTTGATTTGGACGTAGTGTGGGACGCCCCCCGACCAGATGGAGGGATGACCTTCGCAAGATGGCTGGCAGGGACTGGATGCAGAGGGCCGAGAGTAGGGTTGATTGGCGCGCTTTGGGAGAGGCCTACGTCCAGCAGTGGACTGATACGGGCTGATGATGATGATGATGATGATGATGATTTGGATTTCGGTTTAGAGTAGAACATTCGTTCAAGTGAAATATGAAATTTATATTCGATCCTATGAAGGCTCGAATATCCGTGGATACCAATATCGTATGTCATAGGCATCGAGAGCTCGGTGGCTCAGTGGTTGGGTCAATGGACTTGCAATATGGAGGTCCCAGGTTCGATTCCCAGCTAGGGCAGCCATGTACCAATGAGTTATCCTCGGTTTTTTCGACGGAAAAACTTACGTACATTTACCGAGTGCTCTCAAAACGGTGAACGAAAAATATCGTGATGAAACCTGCATGTCGTAGAAGAAAAAAAAATCTAAGGCATGTGAAATCCGCCAACCCGCACCGGGCCCGCGTGGTGGATTATGGCCCGAGCTCCCTCGATGTAAGGGAAGGTCTGTGCCCGAGCAGTGGGGCAATATAAATAGACTGATGATGATGATGTCATAGGCAGCTTGAGGGAGTTATCCCACCGCCGGCGAGTAAGCGAGTAACTAGCGGCTATTTTCTCGCTCAAGAAACGTACAAAAGATACTACATTCCGTGTAAACAAAAGAGACGCATATATTAATAGTTGATCGCCGACTTTTCACACCGCCGGCGAGTACTCGCTTGACTAGTTGTCGCCGAGCGATGGGATGTACTCACTCAGCGATACTAGCCCGGCGATGCTCGACCATCGATAGTCGCCCAGCGATAGTCGCCCAGCGATAGTCGCCCAGCGATACTCGCTCAACGATACTCGATTGGCGGTCGCGCCAGCCAGCGTACATTTCCTACCCCGAGTGAGTGAAGCGAGTAATCGCCCGTCGCCCAAGAACACTCGCTTATAGCTGAGCTACAAAACTATCGCTTGCCAATTCGTTTCCAGTTTCTAGCTATACTCGCTCATCGCCGGCGGTGGAACAACTGACTAAACACATTGATCTCCTATAAACAACTAGATACACAGTCTGCCTTCTAAAAATGCCCGAGCGCAAAGAAGGTCCAAACGGATGAATGGACCCTCAGGTTCTCTTGAAAATGGCGGGAAACGACGGTTGCGAAATTATTTGATAATTTTCCTTTTAACGTCTACAGGGACTATTTTGTGTTTAATATCACGTTAAATTAATCAGAAAATGTTCGCGAATGACAGTACGGTGAAGTTATTGGATTAAGTTCTGAAGTTTCAAGCTTTAATCAAGAGTTCCCGCTACAAGCTCCCTCATTTGCTTTATTGGACATTATTTGGACGTGAACAATGGACCCTTATTTGAACGTTTTTTTTTAATTGTTTTAGTAAGACCTTTGTGTATCTAGTTGTTTATGCCTGGCCTTGAAAAAAATCGGGCGTCATTGGCGCCCACGTCGGTTCTTAGTTAGGCGTCAAAGTTAGTCCATAAATAATTGAATTTGTTATACATCCCCGATTCTCGCGTAATCTAATTACAATCCCTACGGGCGAGCAAAGTTTATTAAAATTAATTAAGTGATTAATTAAATTGGAATCATCAATCATGCGGTACATCGATTATACATTGCGTTGTCCTATGGGGAACATCCATCATTATTTTATTCACCTCAATTTGAAAATTTGTTTTTTTTGTTCGTAAAATATTGATGAGTCTGATGATATTGGACCGGTGAGAATAAGGGTCTCACCATAAATAGTGAATTATTAATGGGATAAAACACAAATGGTGTAAGTTTAAAAACTGTCGAAAATGGCGAGAAACGACGGTTGCGAAATTATTTGATAATTTTCAGTTTAATGTCTACAGTGGATAAATTAATCAGAAAATTTTCGCGAAATTACCGTATGGTGAAGTTATTGGAGGATTCATGCGGGATCTGAAGTTTGGCGCTGTAGTCAAGAGTCCCACTGTCCCACTACGAGCTCGGGAGTGAACGTGACTGTCGAGTTGCTTCTTCTTAAAAAGTCGTGGCTGCGTAACATCCGGGAATGGACTGGAATCGCGAGCGCCGCAGACCTGTTCCGTCTCGCGAGAGATAGGCACAAATATGAAGAGCTGATTGCCAACCTTCACTAGTTGGAGAGGCAACCAAGAAGGAAGATTCCATACCTACCAATAACGCCCAATTATACTAGTTAACTTATAATTAATCTGCCGTTATCAATGATACCTGTGCCGTCGACGGTTTTATGAATATATTATGTAGTTTATGTATCTACCAACTGAAAATCAAACTCAAACAAAACTTAGTTGGAAGGTAGTTATAAAGTTGTCACTCGAATTTCGGCCGATCGATATTTATTAACGACCCATCAATCAATTTAGTACCAAAATAGAATGGTCTTGTACTTGGAATTGTAGGTACAGTCGAAGACAGAGATAAGTATACAGGGGGCCTCAATAAGGTTGAGATTTTCTCACAAACTACTGGACCGATTTTAATAATTATTTTACAGTTACATAGTTTTAACAGTGGGAATTGGCGGAATTCACATGCCTTAGGGTGTTGGCTGATCGACGGATACCGGTCGATGAAACGCGTCGCGCCGCGGCGGCGGCTGACATAGGTCGACGATCTAGTAGAAACTATAGAGCGACGTCGACTGTTCCATTCCTCCATCTTCGATTCTTCGTGTGGTCGTGGTCGTCATTTCAGTCGCAGTGACCCGCCTCACAACACGTAGCCACTCGTCTATAGTCGATCGATCGATTGGTTAAGTAGAAACAATCGATCAACATCGACTGTTCCATTCTACCATCGAGCGATTATCGATCAATTGGTGTGGCAACACCCTTAGACTTTATTTCTACAGCATGCAGGTTTCACCGTTTTGAGAGCACTCGGTAAATGTATGCAAGGTTTTCCGTCGAAAACGAGGATAACTCATTGGTGTCCTAGCTGGGATCGAACCTGAGACCTCCGTATCGCAAGTCCATTGCCCCAACCACTGCGCCACCGAGCTCTGATGTCAAATGTCAACACCACCCTGATATCAAATAATAATACGCAAGTCACTTTTAGACCGTAATCAACAAATCAGGAGCAACATGCCACGGGCATAAGTAGAGCGTCCAACTTTAAGTTAGATCCAAGCATCAGTTAGTTGGACAGTTGGTGACGAGACCGACCTTAACCCTCGTTAAGTTTTAAACTAGGTTTAATAAAGTTGTGGCAGTGTGTTTGAAGGTTTTAAATGGCTGGTGAAATATTAATTTCAAGGTGAATTTTCCTTTAAATTCTTATAACAATAATAATGAAGTGTTTGTTTACATAATGATGATGTCCTCCTCGTCGTGTCCGACGACGGCGACTCCCACTAACTCCTGGCGTGTGCTCAAAGGTGGCTGGCGAATCCAAACTTCGTCTTGAACACTCGGTCGCACTGAGCACAGAAGAGCTGTCCGGAACTGTTCCTGGTGTAGTTGTACGAAGGCTTGGGGCGGGTCTTCCGTATATGGCGCTTTGCGTCCAGGTCCTCAAGTCGAAGCTCCTCGAACATTGTTTACATAATAATCTTGTACGCACACAATTTAACTAGCATGTAATTTTAAGATTTAAAATGGAACATAGAACTTCAAAGCATACGACGTTTTCATGCAGGTATCTAGCTAGTAAAATATACCTATATTCTTTATACTTTAATAGTATACAATAATTATAATATATTACAGTAAAAAATCTCAAAATACTTGTTTTCAAAATAAAAGTATGATCATTTCACATGGTACGTTGATGTGATTAACAAAACATCAAAAAGTTTAATGTCGAAATAATGATGCATGAATTACCTATGGATGGAATTTTGAGAATTAAAATAAAATTATTTAAAAAAATACATACAAATTGTCGGAAGTAAAATCCTTCCTACTACCTATCAAAATATTTATTTATACTATTTTATCTCGTTTTAAATAATATTACCCAACAAGCAGAGTATAAACTGCCCGTCTATGGGAATCGTGCTTTTTAATGTGTTTCTGATTTAAAGAGAAGGAGGAAGAACATTAATGTTTCCAGTTGCAACTTTGCACCAACAAAGTTGCCAACGCAATCTTCTATACCGCAGTCCAAATCAAGTGTCTTATTTTGTAAATATAAACTACCCTACCAACATTTTAAGATGTTCTGTGATTATTGCATAGTTATTTTCACATTATTAGATCGGATCACTTTATTTTCACAATGATGAACAGGTTCGATCAATCAGTTCCTTCGCATTAGACGATCATATTTGTTTACAAAATAAGACATTTGATTTGGGCTGCGGTATAGCTGATATTAGAGATATTATAAAGCATACATACATGTCAGGCTTTTAAACATGAACTGAGTACGGTACGGAAACATAAAAACAACGCTGCGGAGTTAAACTCACTCTCTAACTATAATCAACAAAAGCTGGTCTCGAAAAAATACAAAATTCGTGTGTAAATGTTTATTCATCGCACGACAACTCTTATCTCAGGTACAGTAGATATAACAAACAGTGGTATAACTGCTTCAAGTAGTACGAAATTGAACAAGAAATTATACATACATAGAGAGCTCGGTGGCTCAGTGGTTGGGTCAATGGACTTGCGATACGGAGGTCCCAGGTTCGATTCCCAGCCAGGGCAGCCATGTATCAATGAGTTATCCTAGGTTTTTTCGACGGAAAAACTTACGTACATTTACCGAGTGCTCTCAAAACGGTGAAGGAAAACATCGTGATGAAACCTGCATACCGTAGAAGAAGAAAACAATCTAAAGCATGTGTAATCCGCCAGTCCGCACTGGGCCCGCGTGGTGGATCATGTCCCTAGCTCCCTCGATGTAAGGGAAGGTCTGTGCCCGAGCATTGGGGCAATATAAATAGATTGATGATGATATACATACATACATACATTACACTTACATACATACATTACACTTACATACATACATTATTATATTGTTTTTTTATTACTATTGTAGTTTGTGTATCCTGTTATTGTATTGCTGTTACTTTTCGTGTTAAAATTAAATTTAAAAAATACAATTACATAGGAAGAGAATGCGAAACAATATACCTGAGTCTTGACGTTCGGCTATATTATAATATCGTTAGATTTTCCGTTGTAGATACAAGATAATAAAACTAAAGTGCTCTAAAAGAGACGGCCTAATCAGGTTCGGACAACAGCAGATCAATGGTAATACTTGCAGTACGATTTCAACTCTTACGACGCAGATAATAAGAATGGTCCAAAGCCCAAACACTTGATGTGATTTGATGTGTACATGGAGGGAAGTGAGATATGATGAATTTTGAGGAGGTATGCAATAATTATGTATGGATTGCATTAGACGGAATTCCGTCGGCTATGTCTACCCCTAATGTAAACGAGTGTGAATTTATGTACGGACAATATCAGATCAATGATAAACATGCAGTACAATTTAAACTCTTACGACGCAGGTAATAAGAACGGTCCAAAGTGTTACACTTGTTGTGCTTTGATGTATGTATTATGCTCCCACTTCACTTGGCTATTCGTATTTGCTATTGGATGTTTGTCGTATTTGTCAAATACTTGACATGCATAAATAAGATGAATGTTTTGTCAAGAATACCAACCATACATGGCAATTAAGACGCAAATACGAATAGCCAAGTGAAGTGCCACCATTATACGTTCTGTTTTTGTAAGTTCGGAATTCAAATGACAATGCCAGATTCTGCCCCACCATCAACCGCAATTTGTACAAGATAACGAATAAATGTAAAAATATCTCCGTTTTGTATTAAAATTATTGGTTTAAAATAAAGTTTTGTACAAGTTGCGATTCGAAAAAAACAGCTTAATTAAGAATTCAGAAAATAGTAAGAAATCGAAGCGATTTATTCATTGTTAATGTCATTCTTCTATAGGAGTTGCGAGAGTAGTAGAAAATGGTACTGATTACGATTATGCAATATGAAACCAAAAAAAAATGTAATAAATCCCCAACAAAATGATAGGTAAAGCTTACTTTTGTTCACGTAGTTTTGTAGGCGGGGAAAAGTTCCATTGAAATTGCAATGTATTTTTTTTGGTTCTTCTACTGTCTGCAAAAGGGCATAGTCTGTGTCTCATCCTCCGAAAGTAACTTCGTTAGAGCCCAGCTCCCGAGTTAACCGGGATATTAATTCGGCGGACGCAATATCGTTTACGAAGGCCCATGTTTATCTTAATTTTAATTTCGTAAAATATTATTTTTATCGAAAGCTGTTGTTATTTGGCTTCGGAAGTTAATTTTAATCTTCAATGTTTGTAGCGTGTTTTATTACAAAATCTTTTTGGTTCAAAAATATACATAATTATGGGAGAATATTCACAAAATGTTAAACTTACTATTTATTATATTTACGTAGATATTACTATTTATTATATTTACTTACTATGCACTTCTACCTCTTTCTGATATATTTTTATAATACCCTCTGCAGTTGGTTGTCTGGAAGAAATCGCTTTTAGCGATAAGACCGCCAAAATTGTACATGCTTCTCAATTATGTAATTAATACTGTATTATGGTGCAATAAAGTGTACTTATCTTAATTTCGAAATCATGTAGTTGGGTAATACTGAACAAGACGTCATTGGTATCGCTTGAAGTGTACAGCTCTTGTGGCGCAGACAATAAGATCGAAAGTGCAACGTCGTTGTCGACTCAACCAATGAATAGTTATTGATTTAAAAATTCATAGAAATGATTACTTCATGTTTAAACTAAATTAGATCTTAGTTTTCACATTTTGTTCTTTTACTTTATTTATATTCCTTAATGCACACAAACTTAATACTAATAGGTAGGTACAGTCGAAGACGGAGATAAGTATACAGGGGGCTTTAATAAGGTTGAGATTCTCTCAAAAACTACTGGACCGAATTTAATCGGTCCACGGATCTTCTGTTTCACTCTTGCTTTTGACAACCATAAAGGGCCTTCCATGAACCACATAGCGCCAATCTTTGAAAAATAATATCTTCCAATATAATCAATTTGATTAAAAAAGCTATTTACGAAATGTTTATTACGATAAATACTATTTTTTAAATGCTTATTTATAACGTGATTCAATGTCGATAAGTTGTAGTTCGCATAATTGCGAAAAACGGCCGTTTTTGGCACATTTGTGACCTACAACTTTGCTTGTCGCAATTATGCCATGTATTGTATATTAAAAAATAGTGTTTATCCTAATAAAGATAGTGTACATAGCTTTTTTAATAAAATTGATTATATTGGAAGATATTATTTTTTTAAGATTGGCGGCGCTAGTTGGCTCTGTGAAGGCTCTTAATACTAATAGGTAGGTACAGTCGAAGACAGAGACTTCACTAAGGTTGAGATTTTCTCAAAAACTATTGGAACGAATTTAATTGGTCCACGGATCGTCTGTCTCACTCTTGCTTTTGACAACCATATAGCGCCTTAAAGATAATAATATGTCCTCAGAAACACGATAGCATAAAAGGCTGATGAATGAATATTTTAAAGCATGTCTCAGTATGTCACAGCTGGGCCCAACAAATTACGCGACATTTCGGGCATTTACGGCAGCTGGCTTTCCAGGCGTTTTGTAAAGTGTCGAGTTTCACGCTTTGCTAGCTGCGATATGTCACAGTCAATGTGACAACTGTCATATTAATGGGGTATTTGCAATACGACCGAAATTAGGTAAGCTAGCCTTATTTTGTGAGGTACCCTTATTTTGTAAACAAAAACTACCCTACTAACCAAGTAGAAATCGACACAAAAAAAAGCTAAAATCGCAAAGCATGTTGTAGTTCTGCATTTTGGATATGTTGTAGGGATCAGTTAGGGTGATGTAAATTCAAATTTGCAACTTCGAACAACTTCTGCTCGCTGCGCACCACGCGATAAACTGCGAAATTTTGGGACTTTTTTCACTTTTCGCTCTAATAATCAAAAACTATGCGTTTCCGACAAACAGTAGTCGGCAGTCTTACAAAGTCAATTAAATTATCAATAATTTAAGCCAAACCACAGCTCTATAAACCTCATAGGGACTTAGCTATAGCCCTTCAAAGATGGTCAATTTCATGCGTTCCGCACCTACGACCAAGTGCAAAAGTGGCTGGCTAAGCTCATTTAAAAATAGTCTGTCATAGAACATAATAGGATCCAAACTTATTACCTAGCCTAGTTACGTTGTGGACTCATATTTCGACCTACTTACGTAAGTATTTCATTATTAAAGTATCCAAAGTAAACTAGGTATTACCAGTCAAGAAGACCTGCCATGTCCCTTTTACGTAACAAATTTACATAACTCAGAGGGGAAGTGGTATAAAGGGATGGGTCAACGAATTTTGGTCGAGTTGTAGAGCTAGGTTCGGTACATTATTAGAGTTTGTACCATTCGGTTTCGGTTTCTTTGGGTAAAATGAGACCAAACGTTTTTTTCGTCCTGCTGTGGAATAATTTTAAAAGTAGTAGAAACAAAAATGGAAGATAAGATAAGATAATTCTTTATTGCAAAAATAAAATTAAAAAGTATTACACAAAAGAAATTGGCTAATACAGTTAGTATTACAATTGGCGGTATTATCGCTCAAAGCGATCTCTTCCAGACAACCTTTGGGTAGAGAATTCGGCGTATGAATAGGTAGCTTGTTGAGCAATATTAAATACCTATCATAGATAAGTACCTACCTACGTAAATAAAAAACTTATGAAGATGTGAACTAAATGGAGCGCTGGGGTAGCGAAAGAAGCAATTCTCAAATGACAATGCCAGATTCTGCCCCACCATCAATCGCATGATGTACAAGATAACCAATAAATGTAAAAAATATCTCCGTTTTTTATTAAAATTATTGGTTTAAATGGTCACGTAGTTTTGTAGGTGGGGCAAAGCTGTGTAACATGCTACTTTTAATCGTCCGTAAGCGACGATTAAAATTAGCGTGTTACACAGCTGGAATCGCTACAAAATGTTAATGCCAATTTGTTAGATTTGTGCGAGTTGATTGATGCAAACTACATTTTATGTGAGAGCTCGGTGGCTCAGTGGTTGGGTCAATGAACTTGCAATATGGAGGTCCCAGGTTCGATTCCCAGCTAGAGCAGCCATGTACCAATGAGTTATCCTCGGTTTTTTTTCGACGGAAAAACTTACGTACATCTACCGAGTGCTCTCAAAACGGTGAAGGAAAACATCGTGATGAAACCTGCATGCCGTAGAAGAAAAAAAATCTAAGGCATGTGAAATCCGCCAACCCGCACTGGGCCCGCGTGGTGGATTATGGCCCGAGCTCCCTCGATGTAAGGGAAGGTCTGTGCCCGAGCAGTAGGGAATATAAATAGACTGATGATGATGATGACATTTTATGTTGTCAATCAATAGGGTATTGTATAGGTACCTAAGCCCTAAATCGTGTCTTATTTACTAAACAAAAACTACTACCTAACATTTTAAGCTTTTCTGTGATTATTGCATGGTTATTTTCACATTATTAGTTTGGATCACTTTATTTTCACAATGCTGAACAGGTTTGACCAAATAGTTCCTTCATAGGCCAGTCATTCTGGCGAGCGTTTGTATGGAGACCCCAACAATAACTCCTCTATCGATGAAACTTTTTTGTATACTTAATAGCATATTTATAAGAACAATTGTCAGAGAATCCAATAATATTTCGAGGCGGAAGTTTATTTTAATTAAAATTCAACATTATTCCGTATCTTTTTCTGGAACAATGTTATGGTCATAATTCTTTTTCTATAAATTGTATTTTATTATTGTACTTCTGTACATTCATAAGTAAAACTATTTTTTAATTCGAAAGTGTAGGTATTTTAATAAAAGGTCTTTTTGGCCGTAGTTACCTCACAACAGGTAATTAGAGGATCATGGTTGTTTACTAAATATAATAATACACTTGATTTGGGCTGCGGTATAGGTGGGGTGATTGACAAAATTAAAATTATTTTGAAACCGAAACCAACACCAGGTACATCTCTAAACCTTATTAAAATTCCGAACTCATTTGGCGCAGGTGCGACTCTGCGCGCCGCCGGCAAGTCTTGGAGAGCAGAGCATAAGGCCGCGCGCACACTGGGCATCATAGTCGGCGCGTTTCTGCTGTGCTGGCTGCCGTTTTTTCTTTGGTATGAATTTTTAACTAAAAAACTTCTATTTGTAATTCTGAGCTTAGGAACAATGGCATTTCAAACTTATTAATAGTTAACCTACAGGGTGTAACTGAAAAGGTATATGAAGCCGAAGGGAGCGTGTTCAGTATCGGTAACTGAACAACTTTCTTTCTACGACTTTTTGATTAAAAAATAAAAATAAATTAATGTCTCATACAAATCGATCAGCTGACCGGTACGAAATGTATGAAAAGTCAAAAAATAAATTCGCGTAAATCGATAAGTCGTTTGACAAAAGTGGTTCAGTTACCGATACTGAACAGCCTCCCTTCGGCTTTAAATACCCTTTACGTTACACCCTGTATAGATTTCCATTTTTACAATATTTGTTTCATACCCAGACACTCAAGCGCCGCAAATACTCATGTTTGTCACCTGACCATCATGAGTTTGCGGCGCTCTTGCCTTGGAAACGAAGAGCCTGCGGTCCTGTGTCACAAAAAAAAATAGTGACCTAAAATATCCTCCATTCCACAGGTATGTAACAACGAACGTGTGCGGAGAACCATGTGAAACACCATCAGTGGTAGTCGGCGTTCTATTCTGGATCGGCTACTTCAACTCTGCGTTAAACCCGCTGATTTATGCGTATTTTAATCGCGACTTCCGAGACGCGTTTAAAAACACGCTCATGTGTGCGCTGCCTTGCTGCTTTAGTTGCTGGAAAGACACTGGAACGGCGCAGTTTGTGTAGTAATGAAAAAACGCGCGGTTATAAAAACGCTGGTACGTTTTAGACGTAATTTAGAAGCAACGAATAATCGCTTGTGTATAGAGTGAGTTTTAAGACTTTACGTTTCAGTGATTCTTAGAATTTTAATTTTAGAACTGTGAATAGTTGTAATTAGGAATTAATTTTATTAATTAAGCGAGTTTTTTATGTGTATAAAATATATATCAATATTGTGATAGTATTTATCGTAATAGCAATAATTTAACATATAAAATGCGCTTATATCTGTATGTATTTTACATTAGTTTTTACGTTGAATAAAATTATATAATATAGCCACTTAGCATATTAGGATTATCAAAATATCAATATAGAGTTGTAGGCCGTTTACAAAAACAATTAAAAAGTATTAAGGTATTTTTTATTAGGTACAAAACACTATAGATGCAAGGTCAGTCCATTGAAAATGGCACAATAAAATTGCACTAAACCTCGAATAGTAGTACAATCTATCTCTCACTCATCACCACTCTTCTTCTGTCTCAGGATGTGGTCCCTTTAGACAAATAGTTTGCTGCTGATTGTCGGCTAGCTGATTCTGAGCTGATGAGTGTAGTCAGTTTGCTTGCGTAACGCTGGAACGCGAAACTTTGATGCAAATCGTCCACCTGTCTGAATGAGTCGGCAAGCGAAACGCCGCAAACTACATTGTCTGAACGCTCCTTCTAAAAATATGGGAGGCAAATAATCAGCCATAAACTATTTGCCTAAAGTTTGTCTAATCGGAACACAGCATTATACTCCGCTGGCTCAACGACCCGATGATTTGATTGGTGGAGCCTTTCCAACAGTCTTTAGTTCCTTCCCATCTACTGTTCTCATACATTTAAGGTTGTATTGTATAAAATAGTTTGCTCAAACTGTTATGGATTAGTAATGGCAATAAGTACGAAAATTTATGTAATGAGATGCCATTAACTTATAGTGTAGATACCTAATTCTATAGCGGCCACTTAAGTCGAATCCTAAACCTAACCGCAATTGTCACTGTTGTTTTAACACAAGCCAGCAATCAATTTAGTGTGATGCTGATATTAAACAGACAGACAGACGGACAATGAAGTGATCCTATAAGGGTTCCATTTTTCCTTCTGAGGTACGGAACCCTAAAAAAATGAAATAAAAAGTCACTTTCTCACTAATACATCAAAATGAAACCTGGGGAGTGACCGCGACTTCAATCGTTATGGTTATCGTTTTCATTTTGACACTTGAACGATATACATTGCTGCGTTTAGTTGTCGTTTATTAAAACTTTCAAAAACATAGCAGCAATGTATAGCGTCCATGTGTTTTTGAAAACGATAACGATTGGAAGTCGCGGTCACCCCACTATTATCATGTGCTCGACTTCTTTAGAAAATTAAAACAATGGAAAAAAAAGAGTGGCAGAGACGCTAAATTGTGTCATGCAAGAACAGAGTCCGTGGTGAAAATATAAACAGTCATAAATATAAAACTAGTGTTATCAAAATAAAAGCATGTTTCATGCATTACATTCTATATCCTAATTAATTACAATCACGACAAAAAGTGAAAGGCCGAGAAGGTCACCCAATATAGCTTTGTTATTGCATTGGACACGTAAAATAGATCGATATTGGTAATTAAAAGTTATTGTAAGTTTTCCTTAGTACATGTCCAACCGGGGAAGGAACCTAGGACCTTCGTAACATAATGTCAGTGACCGAACCATTACTCCATCGAAGTCTTTTACAATAACCAAATTTTATCAGTTTTTTGCCCTGTTTCTCTATTTGTTCATCAATCCATAGCTTAATTTGTATTAAATGAGTTCCATAGCTCAATAATAATAATCGTTCATTATTACTACAAGATGATTAAGTCATACATTGAATTTGAATAATTGGGTATTAATTTTGATTTTTTTTTGTATAATTAAGTATTTTTCCTTTTTTTTCGAAATTATTATTCCTCATTCTTAAACTTAGAATAACTTTTAATTAGCAATATCGTTCAGATTTCATCGTGTGTTACAATAATACCGTATGTGACGTCATAGTGGACTTCAACAGCCTTTGATGTCAAATACAGTACAACATACATTTTATGGTCAGCCGTCATGCTACGTCACGTGATTTTATGAAAACTATTTTATTTTTATTCCTACTTCGTGAAGAGTATGCTTATAGTGATACACCATAGAACATTTAATGGAGGGTAGAAATGCCATTGACATTTGCTAACTAAAAACGTATTTTTGCCGACAATTGTAAAAACTAGTCACAACTCAAACATTCATTGTGATAATTAGGTGAATTAGTATGTACTGTACTTACCTATATTAAATGACAGATTTTAAAAACACGACTTCATCTAAAATATATTTATTAGACAATTGTGTTTTTTAAATACATTTTACTACAAAATATTGAAATTTTTAAACACAAACATGAGATAACATCAAAAAAAATTGTGGCACGTAGATTTCTTCAAAATTATTTTAACTATATATTTTAATTATTTATTGTTAGACGATTTAGATGACAATGTTTTTTTTTGTTTCAATAAAGCGTAATTAAAGTATTGTTAGCAGTTAAACCCAAGATTTGATTTTATGATTCTGTAAAAAAGTTTTAAAATCTGTCATTTTAATTTTTATAATAAGTATTTTAGCTTAATTGTATTAAATTAAATTTGTTTGCAAAAGGGGAAAACAAATACGTAATTATTAAGTGTTATTTAAATTTAAATGTAAAATACATTTTATAGGATTACTTATGTACAATGCTTCATAAAATAATAAAATTAATAGGTTGTAAATGAATCTATGGATTTGAAATAAGAATTTAGAAAAAAATGTAAAGTATGTTATCAATGGTAGAAAATATCTTGTGGTAAAAAAGTAGGTAGATTTTTAAATGTTTTTTCTTCAATGGTATAGTTTTCTTATAACTCTAGTGACATAGAAAAACAATACTAATAACAGAACTAGAAAAAATGTTAATCAATTGAAATTAATTACCTACCTTCAATTAATGAAGGATTGATATCTTTTTACATATGCGCTATGCGAAATGAAAATCTAAATGATAAATGGAGAATTTTTTTTTCATCACGACTGGGATTCGAACCAGAAACCTCGCCAATCCGTGGCTACCGTGATATCGTCCATTATAACATCCAATAGCAAATACGAATAGCCAAATGAAGTGTCAGCATTATATAGCAAGATGTGTCTTGTACAGCTAACGGCAGATCAAGTGTAACACTTGGACTTAGACCGTTCTTATTATCTGCGTCGTAAGATTTAAAACAAGGAGCTCGGTGGCTCAGTGGTTGGGTCAATGGACTTGCGATATGGATTAGACTGGAGGTCCTAGGTTCGATTCCCAGCCAGGGCAGCCATGTGCCTATGAGTTATCCTCGGTTTTTTTCGACGGAAAAACTTACGTACATTTAACGAGTGCTCTCAAAACGGTGAAAGAAAAACATCGTGATGAAACATGCATGCCATAGAAGAAAAAAAATCTAAGGCATGTGAAATTCGCCAATCCGCATTGGGCCCGCGTGGTGGATCATGGCCCGAGCTCCCTCGATGTAAGGGAAGGTCTGTGCCCGAGCAGTGGGGCAATATAAATAGACTGATGATGATGATGATTTAAAATCGTACTGCAAGTGTTACCATTGATCTACTGTTGTCCGTACATTATGGTATTGAAAGCTTCTGTCAATATATTTTCAACAAATAAAATATCTTATCGAAATATCTAAGAAAATACCTATTTCGTAAAAAGAATACCAACTTAATTTATACAAAATATCTCAATCGCTTTGGCTATCTCTAATAAAAATCGTTATTCACTGTCTCCAATAGATAAGATAAGAAAAATGTCTTTATCAAAAGTTCAGTCGCTGACTGACAGACCCATTGATTGTCCTCGAATGTCTTAAGAGAGACTTAGAGCTGCCACCCAATTAAAAACGTCATTGCAAAATATGTTGAAATTATCTGGTTTTTGCAAGAAAAAAGAATGTGTTTAAATTTTAATTTATGCTTACATTACTTGCAATAATCTAGTGCAAGTAAGTATACCGCAGCGAAAATCAAGTGTCTTATTTTGTAAATACGATTGTCTAATGACCTGTTGTGATGTAACAGTGAAGGAACAGATTGATCGAACCTGTTCATCATTGTGAAAATAAAGTAATCCGATCTAATAATGTGAAAATAACTATGCAATAATCACAAAACCGCTTAAAATGTTAATGCTGTCTGTACACTGACTAGCTTTGGTTTTATATGTAACTGATGTATTTTCAATTGTGTGCAAATAAAGTATATTTGAATTGAATTGAATGTTAGTAGGGTAGGGTAGTTTTTGTTTACAAAATAAGACACTTGATTCTGGGCTTCGGTTTACGTTATGTACATTTTAGCGAATTGGCGATTTTCTGCCACTTGTTCTTCTCAGCGTTGGCAATTTTTTTTTAATAAAAATGCCAACGTGCAAAAATATCCACATTGTACGTACTTATGTACATGCAATAAAGATATAGGTTCAGTCGAAGACAGAGATACGGGGGCCTCAATAAGGTTTTTTTTTATAATTTATTTATTTATTCACTATACAGATATATATACCAGCCATGGTATTTTGGTTATTCTAATAAGTATATGTATTGAATATATGCATGGAGAGGGTTGGGGTTTCCGCTATTGGATACGTTTACTCCATCCCCCTTCCAAATTAATACGAGTTGAGTTATTCCTCAATAAGGTTGAGATTTTATCAAAAACTACTAGACCGAATTTAATAATTCTTTTACAGTTACATAGTTTCAACTTTTATCTAACAAACAGTGAAATCATTTTTGCAATAGGTCAAGTAGTTTTTAAGAAAATCTTAACGTTAAAAACTCTACTGTACACTTTTCGATTTAGATGATTCATTGCTATTTTTTGTTTAAAAAGAATTGTATTGGGCGACTTGTCTCGGCCCCTCTTAACGACCTATTCAGATTCCACAATGGCGCTTCAGTCATTTACATTACATTTCCTTCACACTGAAATGATTTGCTTAACGAAGCTTTCTCGAACATTTTCGGTTTGTTTTTGCCCTTAATATCCTAAGAATTGGCAATGATTTATTCAGAATCGAGTTTTTCTGTTACATAGAATCAGAGAATTGTAGATAAGTGCGTATTTACTTTAAGGGCCTTCCATGAGCCAAAGCCAATCTTAAAAATATCTTTCAATATAATCATTTTTATTAAAAAAGCTATTTACAAAATGTTTATTAAGATGAATACTATTTTTCAATATACAATACATGGCATAATTGCGACAAGCTAAGTTGTAGTTCACGAATGTGCCAAAAACTGCCGTTTTTCGCAATTATGCGAACTACAACTTACCGAAATTGAATCACGTTATAAATAAGCATTTAAAAAATAGTATTTATCGTAATAAACATTTTGTAAATAGCTTTTTTAATAAAATTGATTATATTGGAAGATATATTTTTTTTAAGATTGGCGGCTCTAGTTGGCTCATGGAATAAGGACGAATCTTTACTTTTCGAAATGATTTTAATTTTTTTTCTCTGGTATTAATATTTACTTTCTGTATATAATTATCTTACATAAAATGCTTAAACTAAGGTAAAGCTCAAATCTAGTGTCTTATTTTGTAAACAAAAACTACCCTACCCTACTAACATTTTAAGCTGTTCTGTGATTATTGCATAGTTATTTTCACATTATTAGATCGGATCACTTTATTTTTACAATGATGAACAGATTCAATCAATCAGTTCCTTCAGTGTTACATCACAACAGGTAATTAGACGATCATATTTGTTTACAAAATAAGACACTTGATTTGGGCCGCGGTAAATATGATTTGTGTAAATAATGTAAAGAATAGACTACGAATACATAAGAGCAATAACTATTATAACTATTGTATAGCTATAAGGTATAGTTAAAATTGACGTTAGCGTAAAACTATTTTTAAATCAAATAAAAATAAAATTCCTGTTGCAAATGTTACCTGTCGTACTTTAGTTAAGAACAGTTAATAAATCGTACAAAAAATAAACGGTTAAAATGTATGAAAGAGTTTTTTATTCAATCCCTTTTAAATGGTACCACTGTTGAGACATAGACTGTGGGGTTGCTACCGTGTTCCCGTGGTTTCGAGGGTGGTGTGGATGGTGTACTAATAAAAGGTCTTATTGTTAATTCACTGTCTGTTTATTACTTTAATCTTTTACAAATGCAGAAATGTCAGTCTATCAAAATGTGTAACACGCCCAAAGGGATGGCGAGCTGGGGAACGACTGGCGGGCAGGAGCTCACTCGTTACTCGGCGCATACGCGCGACCAGTCCAAATTAACTTGAGCTCCGTGCCTCCACTCGCTACACCAAACCTCCCTTTTTTTTTAAAAAAATTCTACAATTTTTTTTACAAATTAAAACTGAAAACAAAACAAAAAAATCATCCTGTATGTCCTAAAATTACATACTAACTTATGGCTACGAGTAGGTAGGTTATCGGGACGTTAGACTAAACAATACTACAAAGTTGCCTGTTTACATTACACAATTTGTTCTAATAATCAAATCAGCAAATGTTTATCGGTTCGCCGGTATGTAACACGAGACGAGCTCGGCCACCGGGCTACGCGATAAACATTTCTTGAGAAACACGAATGGAATACGTACAGTCGCACACAGGTAAAATACAGTCCTTTACACAAATAACCTACGCGAAATTCTTGACTTTACTGGCACTGGTACCTCATGAAAACACAACTTTCGTTGGACCTTGAACCGCGTTCGGTGACGGTGTCATCGCTGCAACATTTCCTGTTGCTGCCAAGCTTCTCACGTTCTTTGCCAACCATTTCCTGAACTGACTTCGGCACCTCCGGTACACGAAGTAAACAAATATCAGAATTAAAATTCCAATGATGGCAAAAATCATTACATTAAACTGGTTCAGTTGATTTTGTAAAACGGCACTGGCGCTGGCACTGTTCTGCGCGATGACCACATCACCTTTTCCTTGTGTTTGACCCATGTTCGTCTTCGTCTGACTGTACGATGCAAATATACTTAAAATACTCTGATCTACTCTTAAGTAGACAATTACACATGTTTGCACAATCTATAACTAGTATGTCACCGAATAACCTACTTACCTGTTAGTAACTCAACGGAAACGTACGGGTGGCCTTACGATTCTGCCACTCCGCGATGTTCTCAATATTGAACGTTTCGCTGCGTAAGGCTCGCCCTTGTTATGGCTACCTTGGTTTCCCGTTGAATTACCAACGTCCTTACAATTAGCCTTATCTACCCATGGCTCTGACGAAATGATACGATCCTCGCTGACTAAAAAAGCAGGTTTTAATCTATCTATAGATACTTTTACTTCACGATCGGGCAACCTGATATTGAAAACTTTATCCGAGCGACTAATGACCGCAAAAGGTCCATCATACGGTGGTTGAAGAGATTTCGTCCGCATGTCGTTCCTAAGGAAGACGTGACTACATCCTTTCAACTCCGGATGAACGAATATACTCCTGGAATCTCTCTGCTGTACGGGCCTCGGCCGTAGGCTTCTAATATGTTCCCGTAGCCTCGCTACGTAACTTCCAGGGTCGCTCTCAAATCCTGTTGCCCTATCGTAAAATTCACCTGGCAATTTCAACGTTGTACCTAACGTCAGTTCGGCTGCGCTAACTCCCGTGTCGCTCCTCGGTGCGGCACGTAGCCCTAGCAACACGGTAGGTAATTCCTCCGTCCAGGAACTATTATCTAAACGTGCCTTTAGCGCAACTTTCAGAGACCTATGTAGCCTCTCTACAATTCCATTACTCTGCGGATGGTATGGCGTTGTACGAGTCTGCTCTATACCTAAGTACCTCATTAAATACTTGAATAACTCTCCTTGGAATTGTCTGCCCTGGTCACTAGTCAGCTTAACAGGACAGCCAAATCTCGAGATCCAATGCTCGTATACAACCCTTGCTACAGTTTCCGCAGTAATGTCTCTGACTGGGATGACTTCCGGCCACCCGGTACCTCTATCTATCATGGTAACTAAATACCTATACTCCTCTTGAGTAGTGGGTAAAGGACCTACTATATCTACATGAACGTGCTCGAACCTATTGCACGGTGGAAATTGACCAGACCCGGAAACGGTGTGCCTATGCACCTTCGACCTCTGACAAGGAATACACGCCCTAGCCCATGTACCTAAATCTTTGTTCATGTTGGGCCAAAAATATCGAGAGGAAACCATTTTCCTTGTCGTCTTAATTCCTGGGTGACTGATATTATGCACTAAATTAAATGCAATTTTCCTAAATTCCTCTGGCAGATACGGTCTCACATTATTAGTCGAAATTTCGCAATATATTTCCCTGTTACAACTAGGTACATACATGCGTTTTAACTGAAAACTACTATCTGACCGATTTTTCTGTTCTGAAAGGAAAACATCCGTTTCCTGAGCTTCTGCCAGCGCGACGAAATCTATACCTGTCGGGCAATCTATTGTTTCTACGCGTGACAACGCGTCGGCTACTTGGTTGACGTCACCGCTAACATGACGTATATCAGTCGTAAATTCACTTATGTAGGTCAACTGCCTAACGCGCTTCGGCGTTTCGTTCGCTGAATTTACTTTACTAAACGCAAAACATAACGGTTTGTGGTCCGTATATACCACAAATTTTTGTCCTTCAATTAGGTACTTAAAATGTCGAATTGCTAAAAATATAGCCATGAGTTCCCTATCGTATGTGCTATATTTCTTTTGTGCAACATTAAATTTTCTCGAGAAAAATCCTAACGGTTTCCATTTGTTGTTTACGATCATCTGCAACGTTGCGCCTGCGCACGTGTTGGAAGCGTCCGTCATGAGCGCTAGCGTTTTTCCTGCTACCGGATACGTCAGTGTGGCAGCGTTAGCTAGGCTTTCTTTACACTTACTAAAAGCCTCATTTGCAGATTCATTCCATACAATTAATGTTTTATCCCTCTTTTTCGATTTATTTAAAAACTTGTCAAGTTCGGCTTGCGTTTCCGCAGCCTTCGGAATATGGGCTCTATAGAAATTCCACATTCCCAAAAACCTTCTTAATTCTTCAACTGTTTTAGGTTTTGGGTAATCCAAAATGGCTTTTACTTTGTTCTCTAACGGTTTAATACCTTCTCTTGAAATTTGAAAACCTAAAAACTCAAGAGTCTCTTGCCCAAAGCTACATTTTGAGAGATTAATAGTTATCCCAAACTGGTCTAACCTTTCAAAAATTTCTTTCAAATGCTCCCGATGTTGAGCTTCGCTTTCGCTAGCCACGATGACGTCATCGATATAACAGAAATAGAAATTATCATTGACTGTCTCGGATTGAAAGTCATCGTCGCTGTCCGCTCGTGGCTTAGAACCTACACCTTGCAACACGTCATTCGTCATAAAGCGTTGAAACGTCTGCGCAGCATTGCACAACCCGAACGTCATTCGGGGGAATTCGTACAATCCGAACGGTGTCGTAATCGCCGTCTTCTCTATGTCACGTGGATGTACACTTATATTATGATAGGCTCTATTTAAATCGATGCGGGAAAAAATCTTTTTATTAGCTGTAACATACGTAAAATCCTGTAAACGAGGAATTGGATACCTATCTGGCTTCGTAATCGCATTTAACTGTCTATAATCTCCACATGGTCTCAAACTACCATCCTTTTTTGGTACTACATGCAGAGGACTCGCCCACTCGCTTTTGCTAGGCCTACAAATACCTAACTCTTGCATCACACGAAATTCTTCCTTCACCTTCTTTAAACGATCAGGGGGCAGAGGCCTGGGACGCGCGAAAACCGGCGGTCCCGTCGTTTCAATATGATGCACTACCGCATGTCGCGTCGGCTCTTTGCACGACATGGGTTTTGTGATCTCCGGGAAAAGCGCTAATAAATCAGAATAAGGCTGTGAGCTATCTATAGTAGACAACGAGGGATCGTTCCATTTCACCAGAGTACCTTTTACATCTAAATTAGTTACAGAATCTAACAATCGACGCCCGCTTAAGTCTACCAACAACTTATGGTGCGATATAAAGTCAGCGCCAAGAATGGGCTGTTTGACATCTGCGATAATAAAGGTCCATCGATAGGGTCTTCTAAGGTTCAAATTTAACGCTAACGACTTTGACCCGAATGTCCTAATCTCGGTGCCGTTAGCGGCAAATAGCTTATACCCGTTTTCACTATTATCACTTGCTACGTACCTCCTTTGCACTGGGATCACAGATACGTTGGCACCTGTGTCAATGAGGAAACGCATTCCTGTGTCCCTGTCACTCACGATAAGGCGGTTATTCACATGCCGGGTGCACTCCTCCGCCACTGACTGCACCTCGCCTAGTTTCCCTTCCAGGCACACGGTTGAACGCACTTGGTCGCGTTTTTCCCATATCTGTGATGATGGTGGCACAGCCAGTCTGGGCTCTCAGGCGTGCGCCTTGTTGCACTGCCGTCCCTCTGACTGGACTTGCCAGCCTGCCATCGCTGTCGAGTCCTACTCCTGCTTCGTCCTCGCCGTCGCTCGTTGGAGTGATGTTGCCTGCTCTTCATCATGCTGTCCAGTCGCAGGTTTATCCTGGCGATCTCATCCATGACAGTCGATGATGAGGCGGTTGCGAGGTCGCTGTTTTCCTTCCGCGTTACCTCGCTAACCTGCAACGGTCTGCTATTCTCCAGAATCTTGTCTGCCATCGATGCGAGACTATCTAAGTTATTCGTATCTGATACGGCCAGAACCGCTCTCACGCTCGATGGCAAATGGTTTTGCCACATAATCTGCAGAGTTTCGTCGGCGATTTTTCCTCTCCCTAGGTCCTTCATACGTCTAAGGAGTTGCGAGGGCCGCTGCTCTCCCAGGTCCATTTCCCCCAGAAGTTTCTGCAGCTTGCGCGTCTCGCTCTCTTCGTATATCGACAGCAACCGGTCCTTCAAGGTTTCGTACTTCTTTGTCTGCGGCGGATTTAGTAAAACGTCTGTCACCTGACCTATTGCCTCTTTCGACAGCTTGGCGATGGCCATATGATACTTGCCGTCATCACCGAGGTTCTGGGGCTTTAGTACAGCCTCGAACTGTATGAACCAAATTCGTGGCTGATCGATCCAGAACTCCGGGATCCTAGCCGAAATGGAAATAGGCGCCAAATCACTATTTCCGGTAAGCGCGACGGTGGCGGCGGCGGTGGCGGCGGCGGTGGCGGCGGCGGTGGCTGTTGCGTCAGCCATATCGCCAGCCCCTCTCTTCGCCATAATTAAACGTGTACACTACTTCGCGCGAGTCCACGACACTTTCGCGAAGGCCATCCCTTTGACTGTTATGAGCCGTTCCCTAAATAAAGTTCTACACTCCCTGTCCACACCACGTTGCGACACTGAACTGCTGACTCAAAACCCACGCGGTTTTAACGATCACGTAACCTTCTGATCACGTCGGGGTCACCAATTGTGGGGTTGCTACCGTGTTCCCGTGGTTTCGAGGGTGGTGTGGATGGTGTACTAATAAAAGGTCTTATTGTTAATTCACTGTCTGTTTATTACTTTAATCTTTTACAAATGCAGAAATGTCAGTCTATCAAAATGTGTAACACGCCCAAAGGGATGGCGAGCTGGGGAACGACTGGCGGGCAGGAGCTCACTCGTTACTCGGCGCATACGCGCGACCAGTCCAAATTAACTTGAGCTCCGTGCCTCCACTCGCTACATAGACCTTTCCTTACACCGAATATTAGAACAATGATCCATCACGTGGGCCCAGTGCCGATTGGTGGATTAACCTCCTTGAACATTACCCTCCTAATATCTCGTCATTGCAAGTAAGCATTTTTTGAATTTACATTTACACCACTGATAGAGCACGAGGGAGAAAATAACTATAAAATAACAAGGGTATAAAATAATATTAAAGAGAGTGTAATAAAATTGATTGGTTTATAAAATTACTTGAAAACACAATGAAATTAAAATACGAATAATAATGAAATGTGTCAACTGTCGGAAGACCAACAAATTAAAAATATATCCTCAAAGATGTTTCTCAACAACCACTTTTCAAAAAAAACGATGCTGACACTGAGGAGAAAAGAAAAACTTCCTAGACTTAAAAAAATTTATCACTTTTTAAACTTACACTGTTTGTATACATATTAATTAGATAAAAACTGGAATTACCGTGTTAAACATTCATTTATACAAGCGAACATAATCAGTTCGTTTTGCAAATATCAATAACTTTTCTCAACGCAGTCAGCGAACACGAAAGAGGGTAGATCGTTTTGTGTCACCCTTCTGACGTTCAACACTCACCGACTGCAGTCTACTCGTAACCATGATGGCTGCAATACTGGCGAAATATCGAGACATCATTCATCTTAACAATAAAAATAAAATTTAACAAATTTAGAAAACATTTTAGTAACCTACAAAATTGTTAAAAAAAACTTGTTTGAAAGAATGAATGTTTAACACGGTAATTCCCGTTTTTATCTAATTAATAATTACAATTTAATTACTAACTAGGCAATCATGCGGAACCGGCGACAAACACTATGCATGTCCATCGTTGAAATAGTCATTTATTCTGTAATACAATTCGGCATTCAGAGAACCTTCAGGGCCTTCCATGAGCCAATTAGCGCCGCCAATTTTAGAAAAATAATATCTTCCAATTTTATTAAAAATTTAAATGCTTATTTATAACGTGACTCAATGTCGGTAAGTTGTAGTTCGCATAATTGCGAAAAACGGTCGTTTGCCGACAACTTTGCTTGTCGCAATTATGCCATGTATTGTATATTAAAAAATAGTGTTTATCCTAGTAAAGATTGTGTACATAGCTTTTTTATTAGAATTGATTATATTGGTAGATATTATTTTTTAAAGATTGGCGGCGCTAGTTGGCTTATGTAAGGCCCTTAATATCTTTCTTGAAAGTGGGATGCTACCTGCACTGACACTCTGGCACCGTCCCACATCCCGGAGACCTCCTATAGCGCCGGCGCGGCTGCGGCCGCCGCAGAAAGCCTCAAGCGGCGTAAGTACAGTGGCCTTGGTCAGAGCTACCTATTTACGCCGTTTGGGGTCGAGACGCTGGGGCCGTGGGGGCCGGACGCTCGACAGCTCGTTAAAGAGCTGTCCAAGCGGCTGGTCGAGGAGTCTGGTGACCAGAGGGCTGGCAGCTACCTCTACCAACGTATTGCGTTGGCAATTCAGAGAGGGAATGCTGCCAGCCTTCTGGGCAATGTGACTCCCGATGCCCTCCTAGAGGACATATTTTATTTATAGTTAGTTTATTTATAGGTAGTTTTAGTTTTTAGTTGTTTAATGTTAGTTTTTAGTCATTTTATTATTTGTTTGTATTTATATTCTAATTAATAAATGTATATTTTCAAGAATATCTCTGAAATAATCTGCCACGGCGTTGTCGCGGTATTAACTTGAGCAAAAGTTGCTCACTTATGTAAATTAGAGTACGTATGTCGGTAAATATGCTTATATGATCTATTAATGTGTATACGACTCTTTACTTAAGACATTGAGCTGAAATATTATGGGAGGTCACTCAATAAGTTTCAGCCGCTTTTTGTCCTCAGCATTGGCAACTTTTCCTTGCAATATGGGGTGAGAAAATGTAGATTCAAAGAAAAAAAATTACGTAAGTATGCAAGCTACAATATACAATAAACCAGTTGAATTTGCATGAATAATTTTTGTATGATTAATTAGTTACAGATCTAGGTATGAACTCTGACAATGTGGGTCGTTTTCATTAATTATACAAATTAGACATGAATCGAAGGCAATTGAATTGAAATAATTTAAGAAAATAACATATTACAGGCATTTGAAAATCAAATGAAGAAAAAAGATAATCGTGACGTCATACTTATTCCACAGTAAGGTGTTGCCGAAGAAGAGGCGCGACTTAGCCCATTTAATACCTCTGGCTATAATTGGAATATCGAAATACTAATTTCAGCATTATCACGTGTGTACCACAAGGTTTGGCTAATTTGGCCGTGTCGTGACAAGAACTTTGATTGGTGCAAAAATTAAACCCATAAAGTACTTTGTCCTTGATAATATTTTTTTCCCATCTCCATTAAGTAAGCAGCTAAGTTATATACTTATGACTGATATGAGCTAAATCTCATGCAAGTCGTGTTCAAGTTAATGGCTTCTCCAGTTAACTTAAGTTTGCGTAATTGGGTGCTTAAGATGCGGGGGTATTGTTACAAATATTTGAACTCACAGAATGAATTCCATGCCTGATTCTGTTATCTTATTCGATTGTAATAAGATCCACTTTGTGTCAAGTTCAATCCTCATGAATAGATGACTATTTAAGGGCCTTTCATGAGCCAACTAGCGCCGCCAAACTTTGAAAAATAATATCTTCCAATTTAATCAATTTTATCAAAACAAGCTATGTACATAATGTTTATTACGATAAATACTATTTTTTAAATGCTTATTTATAATGTGATTCAATGTCGGTAAGTTGTATTTCGCATAATTGCGAAAAACGGCCGTTTTTGGCACATTTGAGAACTACAACTTAGCTTGTCGCAATTATGCCAGGTATTGTATATTGAAAAATAGTGTTTATCCTAATAAAAATTGTGTACATAGCTTTTAAAAAAAAGTTAATAATTTGTAAGCTATTATTTCTTTAAGATTGGCGGCGCTAATTGGCTCATGGAAGGCCCTTAAACGATGAACATGCATGGTGTGTGTTGCCGGTTCCGCACGAAGGATAACGGTTAGATTACTAATAATAGTAATAGTATTAGTGGTTTTGAATTCAAGGCCTGTATACATATGCCTATTTTCCTGACGATGAAATTCTATCAGCTGTGATCCTAGCATACCCCTCCTATAACCTCCACATTCATCATTTTTTTCGATCGTTAGTTTGTAATTTACTTACATAACATGATTGTTTAATTTTTTTTGTTAACCTATAAATTGTCCCACTGCTGGGCAAAGGTCTCCCCCCTCCTCTTCCATCCATCCCTGTCCTGAGCCTCTTCCAGCCACCCATTCCTGTATCTAACTGTCGTCTCTCCTAAAAAAAAAAAAAAAATCAAAAAAAAATAACTTACCTTGGTGGACGGACGATCTCGATGCTCTGAAGAAGGATGTAGTCACGAAGAGGAGACGAATAGCGCGCGCAGCTCCCCGCAGACGGCAGCATGTGGTCGACGAGTACCTGAAAGCAAAGAAAACATATGAAAAAGAAGCACAAAAAAGACAGATAGAAAGCTGGAAAAGTTTCTGCACAAAACAAGACCGGGAAAGTCTATGGGACGGAATATATCGAGTGATAGGAAAGACTTCAAGAAGGCACGAGGATCAGCTGTTAGTGAGGGACGGAATCGTGCTAAGCCCGGATGAGTCGGCTGGACACTTGGCAGGTGTATTCTTCCCGAAGGATGAGTTGCAAAATGAAGATAGCAATCACAAAACCACACGCGAAGAGGCAGCTGTTGGTGAAATACCGTTACCTGCTGACAAACACGATCCGCCCTTCACTACAGCCGAGATAAAGTATGCAATCGATAGTTTTAACCCAAAAAAGGCTCCCGGTCCGGATGGCTTTACGGCGGACGTATGTCGCTGGGCGATCTGTGCTGACATTCAGGTATTCCTGGCGATCGCCAATAAATGCTTAGAGCTGGCCTGTTTTCCCGTACCGTGGAAGGAGGCGGCGATAGTGGTCTTGCGAAAACCTGGCAAGGACGATTATAATAATGCCAAATCATATCGACCTATTGACCTTCTGTCGGTGCTGGGAAAGGTTTTAGAGAAAATGATGATACGAAGGATAAGATGGCACGTCTTACCTCGAACCAACCCCAGACAGTACGGTTTCGTGCCCCAGCGCAGTACCGAGGACGCCCTCTATGACCTGATGCAGCACATTCGAGATAACTTGCTGGCAAAGAAAATTAATGTTGTAATATCATTGGACATAGAGGGCGCCTTCGACAGCGCATGGTGGCCGGCGATTAAATGCCAGCTAGTGAAAAAGAGGTGCCCGTGGAACCTCCGACGCCTAGTGGACGACTACTTTACGGACCGTAAAGTGATCGTCCGCTACGCGGGGAGACAACACGTGAGGAGCACCGAGAAGGGTTGCGTGCAGGGCTCCATAGGCGGCCCCACGATGTGGAACATACTGCTGGACCCACTGCTCGGCGAGCTGGAGACACTGGGAGTGTACTGTCAAGCCTTCGCCGACGATGTTGTTCTGATATTCTCCGGATACTCAGTCGAAAAAATCGAAGAACAAGCAAATCTCGCTCTCGCGCACGTGCACGGGTGGGGTGTTAAAAATAAACTGAAATTTGCGCCACACAAAACTAACGCTATGGTGATAACAAAAAAGTTAAAATACGACATACCACGAGTGCACATGGGCGGGACAGATATACAGATGGTGAGCGAGATCAAACTGCTAGGACTCACTATCGATAGCAAATTGACATTCAACAGTCACGTGACGAAAGTTTGCCAAAAAGCGGCAAATCTTTATAAGCAGCTCTCTAGAGTCGCTAAAATCTACTGGGGACTGAATCCGGAGATTATCAGAACAATATACGTGGCGGTGGTCGAGCCGGTGATCATGTATGCATCCAGTGTGTGGGCAGCCGCCGCGGAGAAGATAATGGTGCAAAAGCAACTAAATATCATACAGCGGGGATTCGCACAGAAGATCTGCAAGTCCTACCGCACGGTCTCTCTGAACGCAGCGTTGCTGCTCGCGGGCCTTCTGCCGCTGGATCTCCGCATCCGGGAAGCGGCGGGTTTGTACGAGGCTAGGAGAGGGAAACCGATACTGACCTTATGCGACAGACAGCTGGAAGACCGTGTTTGCTTCATGAAGGCGGTGCACCCGGCGAGGCAGATCGACATCGATTTCGAGTGCTTGGAGAACATGCAGCCAGAGACGGTCGCAGAGCATCGGGTCACGGACAGTCAAATCTACACCGATGGAAGCAAAATTTCTGGCAAGGTGGGAGCGGCGTACACCTACTGGAGAGGAGGAAAAGAGGTAAGGGCTAAAAAACTAAAGCTCGAGTGGTTCTGTACGGTGTTCCAAGCGGAAATGTACGCACTATATGAGGCCACGGAGCTAGTGCTGAAATTGAAAGAGGATACAGTGAGTATACTCAGCGACTCGAGATCGGCTTTGGAGCTCCTGAAAAACCAGGACACCTTCCACCCGCTCGCCTTCATGGTCCGCCGGAATATCATCGACATCAGGGAGCGAAATCGCGAAGTGAAACTCTACTGGATCAAGGCGCATGTGGGGGTCCCAGGGAACGAGCGCGCGGACGAGTTGGCGAAGGATGCGGCACTCCTCAGTAAGACAGCACCCGTCTATGACAGGTGTCCTGCCTCCTTTGTCAAAAGACAAATCAGAGAAGAAACGCTGCAGGAATGGAGTAAAAGATATGTTGGAGGAGATACAGCCGGGGTCACGAAGTTGTTTTTGCCGGACGTTATTTCCTCATATAGCTTACTAAAGAAAATTAACCTAACACCACCACTTGTACAAGTGCTAACCGGTCACGGAGGCTTCTCTCAGTACTTACACAGATTCAAATGTAAAGCCAGCCCTGCTTGTATATGTGACCCGAGTGCAGAAGAGTCGGTTGTGCATTTATTGGTGGATTGTCCCAAATATAGTAGATGTAGAAGCGATCTGGAATTAAAAATTGGCATTAATGTAGCTCAGGCAACATTCTGCGAAATGTTGTCTAGTAAAGAACACAGATCGGATTTTATAAAGTTTTGTATAGATATTGCTAAAAATGTAATAAGTAGGAATAAGACAAAATAGTGTTAAGAAATAGGATGTATTGGTATATTTTATAGAATATATTAAAATACATTCGACTTGTAGTAAGGTATAATATGAATAAGCGATCTAAGATTGGAAATAGGCTCAGAGACAGCCAAACAACATTCTGCGTAATGTTGTACGAATTTAATAACCGATTGCATTCATTAAAAAATATATATTAGATATAGCAAAACGTATGAATTGACAAAAGACTATCTGCCAAAAAAAAAAATTATAATAATAAAAGGTAAGAAAAGAAGTAAAAGATATAAAGAGAAGAAAAAAAAAAAAAATTTGAAGACTCGAAAAAAAAAAAGGTGGCACTATTAATAAAATAAATATTATGTAGTATAGAATATAGATACGTATGGTGATGGCTATAAATATAGTAAGTATATAAAGTAAGGCATAATACTATGAATATAATTATATATGGTGACGGTTATCACTTGTACACTAGGTGCAATTGATTAATATTTTACAGAGAAAAGTTGAACATACAAAAAAAAAAGTATATTCAAAGCAATGTACGCTACAAAAGGTCCTCGATCTCCATGTCGAGGGACAAGCTGGCGAACACACAAGAAAAAAAAAAAAACTGTCGTCTCTCCACCTACGCCGATTTTAAATTTATTGTTTAATAACATTTTTTTAAGTACATGTGAAATCTACGTTCCCATCTTAGGCGAAACCACGTATGGTTTGTGTGCCGATGGGGAGTGGATGGAGAGAGAGATGGACATCAAAGGGATAAAGTATTTTTGGTAGGATATAAAAGATTAGTTAAAAGCTAAGGCTTATAGTATCAACTCTTCTAAAGCCTATTCGAGTTGTTTACGCAAGTTATTTCTATATTATTTGAACCAAAAAATAATCCCGCATCAATTTCTAGCTACTCCGAGGGAATTACTAAAAATAACAATGTTTTGTTATTACTATACTGTGACAAACGATAGACAAACTAAAAGACATTGCCACATTTCAATGGAGCTTTGCCCCACCTACAAAACTACGTGACCATTTAAGCTGTACCTATCATTTTGTTGGGACTTATTACAGGTTTCATATTGCATAATCATGATCAGTATCATTTTCTACTACTCTCGCAACTCCTATAGAAGAATAACAAAAACAATGAATAAATCGCTTCGATTTCATACTATTTTCTGAATTGTCAATTAAGCATCATTAACATCACCGTAATATACACCACATACTAACACCTTCACATCACACACATGCATACCACACAAACATACAATCACACACTGACACACACCCTGACACGTCGTCACATAAACACACACACACCTTTCTTTTGGTTTTATTAATAACCATTTTTAAATGTTTGTTTCTGCACCCTATTTTCTTTTGTTACTGGCACTTCACTTGGATATTCGTATTCGCTATTGGATGTTTGTCGTATTTGTCAAATACTTGACGTACATACAAATAAGACGAATATTTTGTCAAAAATACCAACCACACATAGTAATTATGACAAATACGCACATACGAATAGCCATGTGAAGTGCCATCATAAGGGTGAGGTCTGGTAACTCAAAGCACAGGAGCTACGCGTCGTAGCACAGGAGCTACGCGTCGTAGCACAGGAGCTACGCGTCGTAGCACAGAGCGTAGCAGTTGAGTAGCACGAGCGTAGATTCTGTTCTTGTCAAATTTAAGTATAGGCCGCGTCATGTAAAAAGAACGCTGGAAGAAAGTGGAGGGGTGTGTTTGCGCATGGGTAAAGCAAAGGTCGACTGACGAACCAATAGCGCAACGGCAAGCATGCAGCGCGTGACCCGCCCTCCGCGCCGCACCTCATACCACCAAATAGATCGATAAATCGCCTAATGCGCAGCTTTACCGCCAGCGTTCTTTTTACATGACGCGACCTGTACTGTACACGGTTACTTAGATTCATTACAATACTGATATAAAGCTTGGTAGCTCTTGAAAATGGCGGGAAACGACGGTTGCGAAATTATTTGATAATTTTCCTTTTAATGTCTACAGGGGCTATTTTGTGTTTAATATCACGTTAAATTAATCAGAAAATGTTCGCGAATGACAGTACGGTGAAGTTGTTGGATTATTTAGGCATGATCTGAAGTTTCAAGCTTTTATCAAGAGTCCCGCTACAAGCTCGGGAGTGAACGTGACTGTCGAGCTGCTTCGTCCAGAGTGATGACGCTACGGCGACTCCTCTGGAGGAAGAGGTCTATTATATATTGAATTTTCTGTAACATGACATTGGCAAATGACGAACTGTCGAGTCCATTAATAAAAAAACAAAAAAAAACTTGGTATTAATATTGTAATGAAACTAGGTTAATAAGTATTTTCACTAATAATACCACAGAGACACATTTTTACCCTGAGAAACAAGGCCTGTAGCTAGACATTTATTATAATGGAATGCCATTTATTCCAAGTAATGAGCGTTTTATACAAAAGGATCTCTTGTTTATACGCACAATGGCGCCCGCGAGTTTCGTGACGCAATTTTTCTTCACAAATGTACAATTATTTTGTTTCCAAGACATTTTTGTGAAAATATCTATTCTCGGTGACGGAATCAGGAAATTACTGTTATGAATCACAATTCTCTAACATTACACTTCAACTGTTTTGATATTTTCTTGCATATGCGCTATGTGAAACGAAAATATAAATGATAAATGGAGAAAATGACATTGCCACATTTCATCCTTTTATTATACAATGCATCGAGAGTCCGTGTGGACTATCACATCCAATTTTTATATTCCAGTTATAATTTAATTCGTTCAAAAAAGTTAGATTTATCGGACTAGTATGTTTGTGAGTTTGTCGGTAAAAATGATAATTATGTCTATACTTACAGACGTAATTTTCATCCCAGATGTGTATCACTTTGAACAGTTGAACTGTAAATGATAAATGGAGAAAATTCTTCTGGCTCTGTTGGAATAGAGCGTGCCACGGAATGGTGAGGTCCCTGGTTCGAATCCCGGACGTGATGAAAATGACAATTCCAGATTCTGCCCCACCATCAACCGCAAGTTGTACAAGATAACGAATAAATGTAAAAATATCTCCGTTTTTTATTAAAATTATTGGTTTAAAATAAAGTTTTGTACAAGTTGCGATTCGAAAAAGCAGCTTAATTAAGAATTCAGAAAATAGTAAGAAATCGAAGCTAATTCAATAATTAATAATTCTAATTTAATTTAATTATTCATTGTTTTTGTTATTCTTCTATAGGAGTTGCGAGAGTAGTAGAAAATGATACTGATTATGATTATGCAATATGAAACCTGTAATAAGTCCCCAACAAAATGATAGGTACAGCTTAAATGGTCACGTAGTTTTGTAGGTTAGGTAGCTCCATTGAAATGTGGCATTGTCTTTTTAATCAAAGCTGCTTAAATTTTAAGCAGTAGGTTTATGTGTTTCTTACATTAATTTGTGCTTGTTTGACAATTACAAATGTTAAGAGCGAGTTCCACAATAAGGTTTATTTTAGATCAGTAAATGTGTCTTTCTCTACAATATGACACAAATTGAAACCCATTTGTCGCCGTAACTGCAAGTAAGCTCTAAACACCTCGGTACAACTTTCAGCGCGGAACAGTTGAATACCTGTTCGCTCCGTGAACGGAAACTATTTAAACTTTAACGGTTGGCAGCATATAACCGTTAGTAACAGTTACGGAACAGTTATGGATCGACTGAGCTGTTGGTTGAGTAATGCCCTCCACACACAGCCGCGACCTAGCCGCGGCTTGCGTCCTGCGATCAGTTGAAACGCATGCCCCACCTCATTTTCTGGACAATCTAACGTCCGGTAGGTTGCGATGCTGGGGCCTGCGATCTACGTCCAGTAGACGACGGCAGAAAATGAGGCGGGGCATGCATTTTAACTGATCGCAGGACGCAAGCCGCGGCTAAGTTGTGTTGTTGTGTGTGTCAAGCTTAATGGTGAGAAAGCAGGTGCGTAAACTTCTGATACCGGACAAAAACTCTCAAGTTTTATTTTATTTTTACTCTCTAGCTGATAAGTTTTCATATCACGTATTTATTTCCGAATAGGTACCTGTTATTGGCTGCGTTGAAAATTTTGTTTGTAATAATTTGACCGTACTATTTATTTATTTACTTTATTAATGGACTCGACAGTTCGTCATTTACCAATGTCATGTTACAGAAAATTCAATATTGAATAGTCTTCTATCTTCCTCCAGACGAGTCGCAGTAGCGTCTTCACCCTGGGTAGCCGTGTCTTCATGTTTTCACACAGAGGAGTCGCCGTAGCGTCGTCACTCTGGACGAAGCAGCTCGACAGTTCCCGAGCTCGTAGCGGGACTCTTGATAAAAGCTTGAAACTTTAGATCTTGCTCAAATTTTCCAATAAATTCACCATGCTGTCATTCGCGAACATTTTCTGATTTATTTAACGTGATATTAAACACAAAATAACCACTGTAGACATTAAAATAAAAATCATCAAATAATTTTGCACCGTCGTTTCCCGCCATTTTCAAGAGACGACCGTACTCTACAGCTGTTGGTATTCCGAACATGTATACCTAATAAAATAGACATATACAAGGTGACCTTGAATTCATTCGACAAAATTAAATGGATTGTTAGACTTGTGAGCTCTTCCGTGTTTAAAGATTCTGCCCCACCATCAACCGTAAGTTGTACAAGATAACGAATAAATGTAAAAATATCTCCGTTTTTTAATAAAATTATTTGTTTAAAATAAAGTTTTGTACAAGTTGCGATTCGAAAAAAACAGCTTAATTAATAATTCAGAAAATAGTAAGAAATCGAAGCGATTTATTCATTGTTTTTGTTATTCTTCTATAGGAGTTGCGAGAGTAGTAGAAAATGATACTGATTATGATTATGCAATATGAAACCTGTAATAAGTCCCCAACAAAATGATAGGTACAGCTTAAATGGTCACGTAGTTTTGTAGGTGGGGCAAAGCTCCATTGAAATGTGGCAATGTCTTTTTATCGATTACTGTACCGATAATAACAATTTTCCAATCCCTAGGATATTAATCAAAAGCAAATGACTTCTCTTTTTAGTAGAAACCCCATTTTGCCGCCGACATTTACATCAGAAAGGTTCACTAAGTGCGACTTAAAATCCTGTAAAAATAATTACCCAGTCCCTTTGTGAATTTATTCAAATTTTATGAGTGTTAAACAGTCTCTTTAGCCGTGATTTTAAATTCGAAACATTTTAGTGAAATAACTGTCCGTCCCGCTACTAAAAGCTGCGCCCTAGATTTTTTTTTAAACTTGCAATCATGAAGTCAAGAAACATCTTAAGGAGAAAGCGATATTTACATTTTAGTGTCACTGCCATTCATTTCTTTTTCAGATGTAGGAATTTTCAATAAAAACAGGTGACAGAATAATCTTATGTGATATATTTTGCACTTCGTATAGGTACTGTAGGAGTAGAGCCTCCACGGTGCCGATGAAAAAGAAAACCATTTTGAAAAGTTCCAGATTCTAATGTCAAAAATGAGTTGTCAGTAAATGTTTGTGTGAAATAACTTCGAAAATATTATTGATTTTAAATAACAGTGAACACGTTTTAATTCTATTTATTATAGGTTTCAACGCCTAAAGTACCTACTCTGGTTTTTCTTCCGAGTTTCGAGTAATGATATTTTTCTTCGTCAAATTCACACCTGATGAAAAAACAATATTTTTGTCTTTGTAATAATTCACTTGTTGTAGGTTTGTTGGTTTATATGCTAAAATAAAATAAACAAAAATATACCGAAGCCCAAATTAAATGTGTTATTTTGTAAACAATAACTACTTAGATACAGTCGACGACAGAGATAAGTATACAGGGGACCTCAATAAGGTTGAGATTTTCTCAAAAACTACTGGACCGAATTTAATAATTCTTTTACAGTTACATAGTTTTCAGTTTTATCTATCAAACAGTAAAATAATTTTTGTAATAAGTTATGTAGTTTTTGAGAAAATCTCAACCTTAAAAACTCTTCTATACACCTTTCTCTGTGTTCCATCGTACTATCATTTTAAGCTTTTCTGTGGTTATTGAATAGTTATTTTCACAATGATGAACAGTAATAATCATTTTATTTTCACAATGATGAACAGGTTCAATCAATCAGTTCCTTCAGTGTTACATCATAATTTACATCACAGTAATTAGACGATCATATTTGTTTACAAAATAAGACACTTGATTTGGGCTTCGGTATAAATAAGTAATTCTCAACTTTGGCATTTATAAATTAAAATGGAAGTGGAATCTTACATTAAACGGTATTTTTGTACGTTTTCTCAGAAATATTTGATTTTACTAAAAAGGAAAGGTCATTCATAATTTTGATTTAGTAAATACGTCTTCCTTGGAAACGAAAAGGATTTTAAATTAGTTAGCTATGGTTATGAAACTCCCGTGACCTTGGTGTTTCTTGTTTTATAATTTTTTCTTTGACTATTTAATTATCATCTATCATAAATGTTGTAACGAATCGCAATCGGTACAAAATGTATGAATTAAAAAATACGCGAAAATATTGGTCTTGGAATAAAAGTTGTTCGGTATATTGATAATGATCATTTTTGTTCCATGATTTTTTTGCCATTACATATTTCATATATTTAGTACCGATAATCTGATTTCCACATTAAGTTACTTTTTTTTAATTCATTTAAATAACTATCGCCTGGAGGAAGTTATAAGACTATTGAATATATTGAATTTTCTGTAACATGATATTGGCAAATGACGAACAGTCGAGTCCATTAATAAAATAAATAAATAAATAAGTTACTAAAATATATCTAATATAAAACAAAACTATATTTATGTACAAAATAGGTCGGTTGAACTATCTGAATGGCTTGCATTAATAATTAATCATTAATTTTCATTTTATATTTGAAAAGTCGTAGAATAAAAGTTGTCCACTTACGGATTCCATGGTAACCATTTGGATACAACTTATTCCCGTGGCCTTAACCATAGATACCTACCCCCAAAAAAACTAATCAAAGAAAAACGCATAAATCAAAGTAGAAATGACATTAGAATGATAGCACTTGGCAGGACACTCTCGCAATAAATGAGGTTACATTTTCAGGGCTGTCACAAATCTAAAACGTTTACAAAAAGTCATCGGTCTTAACGGTGCACGATCGCTGTGTGTGCTATTGTATGCCAGGATCGCTATGTGTGCTATTGTATGCCAGGATCGCTATGTGTGCTATTGTATGCCAGGATCGCTATGTGTGCTATTGTATGCCAGGATCGCTATGTGTGCTATTGTATGCCAGGATCGCTATGTGTGCTATTGTATGCCAGGATCGCTATGTGTGCTATTGTATGCTAGGATCGCTATGTGTGCTATTGTATGCCAGGATCGCTATGTGTGCTATTGTATGCTAGGATCGCTATGTGTGCTATTGTATGCCAGGATCGCTATGTGTGCTATTGTATGCTAGGATCGCTATGTGTGCTATTGTATGCCAGGATCGCTATGTGTGCTATTGTATGCCAGGATCGCTATGTGTGCTATTGTATGCCAGGATCGCTATGTGTGCTATTGTATGCCAGGATCGCTATGTGTGCTATTGTATGTCAGTATATGTGTGCCTTTGTATGCCAGGATCACTATGTATGCTATTGTATGCCAGGTTATGTGTGCTATTGTATGCCAGGATCGCTATGTGTGCTATTGTATGCCAGGATCGCTATGTGTGCTATTGTATGTCAGTATATGTGTGCCTTTGTATGCCAGGATCGCTATGTATGCTATTGTATGCCAGGTTATGTGTGCTATTGTATGCCAGGATCGCTATGTGTGCTATTGTATGCCAGGATCGCTATGTGTGCTATTGTATGCTAGGATCGCTATGTGTGCTATTGTATGCTAGGATCGCTATGTGTGCTATTGTATGCCAGGATCGCTATGTGTGCTATTGTATGCCAGGATCGCTATGTGTGCTATTGTATGCCAGGATCGCTATGTGTGCTATTTTATGTCAGTATATGTGTGCCTTTGTATGCCAGGATCGCTATGTATGCTATTGTATGCCAGGTTATGTGTGCTATTGTATGCCAGGATCGCTATGTGTGCTATTGTATGCCAGGATCGCTATGTGTGCTATTGTATGTCAGTATATGTGTGCCTTTGTATGCCAGGATCGCTATGTATGCTATTGTATGCCAGGTTATGTGTGCTATTGTATGCCAGGATCGCTATGTGTGCTATTGTATGCCATGATCGCTATGTGTGCTATTGTATGTCAGGATCGCTATGTGTGCTATTGTATGCCAGTATCGCTATGTGTGCTATTGTATGCCAGGATATGTTTGATATTATAATAATAATATTTTTTATTTAGAAACAATAATTTGTACAGATTTAACTTAAACCTAGAAACAATGATCACTTATATTTTAAGGAGCGTAGCTAACGCTCTAGTCCCCACACTAGGATTCCCTGTGTCGTGGGGAATAGCGTCTTCCCAACAGCTGCTTTTGATTTGTAGACTCGACGGCGCATCAACGGTGACACTTTGAGTTTCAGTTATTACTGACCAACAGAAAGAGGTCCAAGGTCTAAAGTGACCTATGATGCGTCGTCAACTGTACAATGAATACGATATGTGTGCTATTGTATGCCAGAATCGCTGTGTGTGCTATGGTATGGTAAGGTACCCCTGCAGGAAATAAAGGCGTGAGCTTATGTATCTCCAGAGTAGACAACCCTGTGCCTTGTCAGAGTGGAACCAGCTCCATATAACGCCAGTCACGTATGAAATTAATACATTACGGCCACGAGCGATGACTGGGAACTTTTCCTTACGTCTTTTCTAGTGCTCATACTATATTATGTTCTATACTAGTAGATACCAATAAACTCGTGATAAATAGAAGAAGTAGTAGAAATATTGGTTCTCTTGAAAATGTCGGGAAACGGCGGTTGCAAAATTATTTAATAATTTTTGTTTTAGTGTCTACAGCATTGATATCCTATAAACAACTAGATACACAGTCTGCCTTCTAAAAATGTCCGAGCGCAAAGAAGATCCAAACGGATGAATGTACCCCATTTGCTTTATTGAACATTATTTGGACGTTAACAATGGACCCTTATTTGGGCGTTTTTAAATTGTTTTAGTAAGACCTTTGTTTATCTAGTTGTTTATAGGAGACCAATGGTCTACAGTGATTATTTTGTATTTAATATCACGTTAAATTAATCAGAAAATGTTCGCGAATGACAGTATGGTGAATTTATTGGATTTTGAGCAAGATCTGAAGTTTCAAGCTTTTATCAAGAGTTCCCGCTACAAGCTCGGGAGTGAACGTGACTCGAGCTGCTTCGTCCAGAGTAATGACGTTACGGCGACTCCTCTGGATGAAGACGTGGCTACCCAGGGTGAAGACGCTACTGCGACTCCTCTGGAAGAAGATAGAAGACTATTATACATTGAATTTTCTGTAATATGACATTGGCAAATGACGAACTGTCGAGTCCATAAAAAAATAGTAGAAATATTTGAGCTCGTTTTATTTTAGAATTCATTTTTAAAACTAGATGGCAGCACGAGTATGCAGAAAAAACGTCAAAGTGAAATAGTGATGGCCTTTCTCAATTTCCCAATATTTAAAGGATATTATTTGACCGGAGTAGTATAGAATAAGTCATAAAATATCACTTTTTAAACTTACATGGTTTGTATACATATTAATTAGATAAAAATGGGAATTACCGTGCCGTTACCGGCAACCATGATGGCTGCAATGCTGTAGAAATATCGAGACATCAATAAATGAATGTTTAACACGGTAATTCCCGTTTTCATCTAATTAATAAGTCAAGAAATGTACTAAACGTATTTGTGATGTGAATTCAAAGACATTTTGGCCGTAGTTTTTGAATTAACTGAAATTAAAAAAAAAACTGTGAGGTTTTGGTATAGGTACTTACCAAAATCTATTGTACTCAAAACAGCTTGACAGTTTTTTATACATGTACATGTACCTATAAAACGTCTCATTAAAATCCAAGTCGCGTTGAGCAACGCGATAAATATTTTACCTAACTCTAAAGCATGAGGAAGGATAGTAACTCACTAGACATATTTATACTACGGAACCACACGCACCTCGTCCGCCGTCTGCTCCGTGCTGTTGCCACGCTACGATATCGAGGTGTTACTATTGGTTCGCGGTCGCTTTCAAGTTCTTCACAATTGTTACTGTCAATTCTCTATTTAACAAAAATGCAACAATATTAAATCTATTGTAACACCGAGACAAAATCATCTAAAACGTGAAATAGTGGAAAACAACCACTATTTCACGGTGTATAATTAAATCAGACGCTTAATCCGTTTGAACACAGCTTTCACTAAATTAATTTGTGCTTAATCTACTTAATTAATTATATCATGTAGTAATTTAATAGCGCTCGTTCATTAACCCAATTAATTCCGTATAGAATCTTATTATACGTAAACCGAAGCCCAAATCAAGTGTCTTATTTTGTAAACAAAAACTACCCTACCCTAGTAACATTTTAAGCTGTTCTGTGATTATTGCATAGTTATTTTCACATTATTAGATCGGATTACTTTATTTTCCCAATGATGAACGCTCGATCAATCAGTTCTTTTAGTTTTACATCACATAAGGTAATTAGACGATATTTGTTTACAAAATAAGACACTTGATTTGGGCTGAGGTATACATAGTAACAGGGTACGATTTAATATTTTATTGAAGTCTGACGAAACCACGGATGACGTCACAGATTGTTATCGCGACAAAATATCTAGAAATCGATATTAATAATCAAAAGTTACTGACAAGGTTAATTATTACAAGAACAGGAATGTTATTTACTACAGATACAAATACATACCTATGTATATACTTAATACAAATATTGCCATAATCATAGTCGTACATGACTGGGAATCGAACCTGGGACCTGTATCGCAAGTCTATTGACCCAACCACTGAGCCACCGAGCTCTTATTTATGATTGCCTATTTAAGTATAAAACTTAGAAATACATAAAAATATAACATGATGAAAAAATTCTTGCCGTGGGCAGGTTCAAGTCCTGCCCACGGCAAGAATTTTTTCATCATGTTCTAATTTATTCACCGAGCATGGATAATGCGTAATTCAAATTCTGAGTACATAAAAATACATTAAAAGTGTATGAAAGAGAGACTCTAATGGATTTCCGAAGCAGACAGGAGGGGGGGGGGGGGGGGGGGGGGGATATAAATTACATATGTGTGTGAGGACAGTCGCCGACGCGGCCGCGTGGGCGGAATAGGAGGGACAGTAGTACTCTCCTCTCCCCCCTCGCTCTCGCCTCATCGCCTTCCCAGTAGCTGACTAAGGACTTTGCATTTGGCTGGATACTTTTTCTAAACTCGGGGGGGGGGGGGGGGGGGGGGGGCTGCCCCCTATCCCCCCCCCCTCTCTTGGCGACGCCCTTGGAAGCAGATAAAGAATAAAACAACGTATACATATCTCGATACAACTAGCAGTCTTACACGAAGCGTGTGAGACAATAATATATTGTTCTGGCTTCACTAACTAACCTAATTCCCTCTCTGTCCTTCCCATGGGTCATAGAAATAAGAAGATATGACTTTTTAATGTGGTATCAATGGGGAGAGGTTTGAATTGAGATGCGAAGTTTTGTGAATGATAGATGGATACGAAAAATGTATTTTACTTGTAATGTTTGCTAACGAAAAAGCAAATGAGAATCCTATACATTTTTCTTTCTATTCTATCATCATCATCAGTCTGTTTATATTGCCCCACTGCTCGGGCACAGACCTTCCCTTACATCGAGGGAGCTCGGGCCATGATCCACCACGCGGGCCCAGTGCGGGTTGGCGGATTTCACATGCCTTAGATTTTTTCTTCTTCTTCTACGACATGCAGGTTTCATCACGATGTTTTCCTTCACCGTTTTGAGAGCACTCGGTAAATGTACGTAAGTTTTTCCGTCGAAAAAACCTTTCTATTCTATACAGTTTTAGTAATTCAATTTTTAATAGCCTTTAAATACTATTTCACAAGTTTTCGCATTTTCCTTCTCTCATGCATATGGTCAGCTGAAAGAGAACTCCAATTTAAGGAAATTACATGCACATACTTATGCTTTAGTCATAAAGTTAGTTAAACCTCGTTTCTCTTAAATCTTGTTGCTATCCCTTTTCATCATCATCAGTCTATTTACATGTCCCCACTGCTCGGGCACAGACCTTCCCTTACATCGAGGGAGCTCGGGCCATAATCCACCACGCGGGCCCACTGCGGGTTGGCGGATTTCACATGCCTTAGATTTTTTTTCTTCTTCTACGGCATGCAGGTTTCATCACGATGTTTTCCTTCACCGTTTTGAGAGCACTCGGTAGATGTACGTAAGTTTTTCCGTCGAAAAAAACCGAGGATAACTCATTGGTACATGGCTGCCCTAGCTGGGAATCGAACCTGGGACCTCCATATTGCAAGTCCATTGACCCAACCACTGAGCCACCGAGCACCTTCCCTTTCCCTATCCCTTTCACACTTCGTTAAAAAAGGTTAAGATAGAAAGGGACAGGGGGCCTAAACGGTGGCGTAACTTTAAATCATGTTTATGCACGTTTATTAACTGTTTCATAAACGCAATAAAAAAAAATTTTTTTTATCCATGGCGTTCTCTGAAAAAAAATATCTATCTATCTTAATAGTAAATCTAATTTACACTAATTTCACTATATAGTTAATTATTTTAAGAATTATTGTAATTAATTATTGTATCCACTGACTCGGTGCTTTGGTGATATCTGTAAACCAGTCAAAGTCAAATTTCTTTATTGCAAGTTGTGTACATTTTTGCACGTCAAAATATTTTTGAATTTACATTTTCATATTTTTGCAAGGAAAAGGTGCCAACGCTGAGGAGAAAAAGTGGCAAAAAACTCTCAGCATTCAGTTATAATTGAATAAATAAATGAATACGCGGCCGTATGTTTATTGTTTAGTTAACGTTCATGGACAGTGGCGGCATATGCCGTACTTTGAGTATTCGGAAAATGACAGTACGGCGTATGACGTAGTATTTTGATGCATTTAAAAAGACACAACGGCATCTCCCGCGGCGTTCGTAGGCGGTTTTCTTTGTGGAGCGGTCCCACTGTCATTCTGTGTAGAAAATAGGTATGTGTACTGTCAAAATAAAGGTTGTAGGTACATTTTTGTCGGTCTTGACACGCACATACTTAGAATCCCCCACGGTTATGACAGTAGTTGAGAATTTTCACTGTCATTTCGTAATTTCTACTGTCCATGAACGTGTTAAAAGAGAGAAAAGTATACAGGTCATCAATCATCGGTGCTGTAATAATATGTTTTGACAAACGTTTAATAATAAATACCTGTATAAGTATATACTCATTTGTATGACCTCGTGTCCGTGTCTAATGTTCCTCGTCTCTAACGACCCTGTCTGTCGTGCATAATCCGTCCATTAGAAACACTGTTCGAGGTGTAACGTATCTAGTACATGTATTGATCGCTTACAAGGACAATAGTTCTATAGTAGCCATACATAAAACACAGTTCCTGACAGATTTATCAGTTTTTGACAGTTCTTGTGAGTTTTAGACAATTCTTGTCAGTTTTTGACAGTACTTGACAGTTTTTGACAGTTCTTGTCAGTTTTAGACAGTACTTGTCAGTTTTTGACAGTACTTGTCAGTTTTTGTCAATTTTGACAGCTCTTGTCAGTTTTGACTTGTCAAGAATTTAAAATAACAAAAATAATTAGGAATCGAACAAAATTACAGAATTTATTATGTTAGTTTCATATGATAGTTCTTGTCAGTTTTTGACAGTTCTTATGAGTTTTAGACAATTCTTGTTAGTTTTTGACAGTTGTTCAGTTTTTGACAGAACTTGCCAGTTTTTGACAGTTTTTGTCAATTTAGACAGCTCTTGTCAGTTTTGACTTGTCAAGAATTTAAAATAATAAAAATAATTAGGAATCGAACAAAATTACAGAATTTATTATGTTAGTTTCATTTAAAACATCAACACTTATAAATAAACACAAGTGGTGGACCACGGGAAGTTTTTCTTCCCGTGATTCACCCTCAATACTCAATATATTTATTGCATTCCATAAGCTATAATACAGATGTTCACATACTTAACATTAAAATGTTACAATGTTCTTTATGGACCTTGTTTAGGCACAGCAATACCTGCACCTATTTAAGCACCCTGGGTGGACCGAGGTGAACAGCCGAGGTGGACCACGGGCAATAAGCCAACAAAGTACCTATTATAGGTTCTGTGGGACTATACTATAACGGTTCTCAAAACGATCAAATCATACCTTGTCATATTGGCTGATTCAACTAGTCATGATTTCGTATGCGTAGCAGTTACTGGTAATTATAGACCTCCAAGAAGTACTTTCTGTTGTAGATTATGCGTAGTGAAATACAGATGACGCGTACGAAACGCAGGAAACGAGACAATAAATATAATTCGGTAAAATTTTCACTTCACTTTCACTTTTTAAATTATGGCTTCTACCGTGGCTGGCACAGTAATTTTGCCAGTGTCGAGTACTTAGGTGATGACCAACGAATTGAGAAAATGCACGGTTAAACGAAATAAACCAAAAAAAGGTTAAGTCATCCAATAAAACAGATAGATGGCAGCACAGGCTTACAAAACAAACTTAAGACAGCAAGCACGGCACACTGACAACCACAGATTATAAAAAAACGTTGAATACACACAAGGAGTATATACTATAACACTTTCAATACCTATACCGAGAGGCAGCTCTTCAACTCTGGTTACGTGGCTCCACATCACATACCGCAGTGGCTTATAATTATAGCGTATGTGCTGCCCAGATATTTGAGCTATCTCCTAGTGAAAATCTCATCCAAAGCCTTCCAGTAGTTGTCTGAACATCGATACAGACAGACAGACAACCTGCCAACAATTCTAATAATTAATTTAAGAAACAAAAAACCCGACTGCCTAAATTTTTAGCCACTTTGATTGAATTTTTATAGCCTATGTCACTTCTACAACCAAGACGAATCTAACGACACCTCATATGTTAAAATCCATCAAACCGTTTAGGCTGCAGGACGGGACAAAGAATTAGACGTACATACACTCGATAACCATAACCCTCCTTCTTTCGCAGTCGGTTAAAAATCGACCTTTGGCTTTCAAAATGATGATGGAAAACGTCGCGAGGCAACCGCAAAATTAAGGCATGAATAGCCTATCAATCAGTATTGGAAGACAGAAAAAGACATTGCCACATTGCAATGGAGCTATGTCCCGCCTACAAAACTACGTGACCATTTAAGATGTACCTAGCTATCATTTTGTTGGGGACTTATTACAGGTTTCATATTGCATAATCATAATCAGTATCATTTTCTACTACTCTCGCAACTCCTATAGAAGAATAACAAAAACAATGAATAAATCGCTTCGATTTCTTACTATTTTCTGAATTCTTTATTAAGCTGTTTTTTTCGACTCGCTAGATGTACAAAACTTTATTTTAAACCAATAATTTTAATAAAAAACGGAGATATTTTTACATTTATTCGTTATCTTGTTCATCGTGCGGTTGATGGTGGGGCAGAATCTGGCATTGTCATTTAATTCAAACTCCTATGAAAAAATGTTGAGAGAAACGTGTATTTTGTAGGAAATTGACGATTAATATTTTATGTGAATAATTGCTTTATCATGTTCCAGTCGTGTTGAGTGAGAAATATTGAAAAATCACTCTCAATTATGGTTCATTGCCAACTCAATTATTTCGTTTTAACATTGTGAACTTTTCGTTCGTAATTTTATTTAATTTGGGCATGTCATACAGGATGTCATTCATTCGACAAAATTAAATGGATGGTTAGATTTGTGACTTACATTAATTCAAACGTAACACAACGTATTACAGCGTAATTTGACCTAATGATTATATCTAAGGTCATTGCGTGACTGTGACGTACTTAGTTAAATTTTTCTTGCAGTTTTGATATACTAATAAACGTTACCAAATTAATATTTATCATGAGTACAACCCCCAGTTTCAATTTGTCGAATGAATTCAAGGACACCCTGTATTTATACTGATTCCAGTATTTTATATAGGTTCAATTATAATAGCTAAAATCTTGAGTTATTTTTGGGCATAGAGATGATGATGAATCATGCATGCGGAACTGGTTTATACCATGTATTATCTTTTTTAAATGATGAATATTTTCTAGCCGTGGACAGGACTTGAACCTGCGACCTTGTCATTCCGTGACAAGTCCTGCCCACGGCTAGAAATTTTTCATCATTTCAATTTGTTCGCCGACCATGGGATAATGCATAAAATAAATTCTGATGTATTATCTTTATATAATCTAACCTGTAGTAGTATTACAACAAGGCTTTCTTTTTGGTTTGTTGATAAATTATGCATTACATTACATACACAAATACACTAACCTATTTACAATGATCCATCCATCTAATTCCAATTGGAAGCCAGTGGGTAGTTTGCGAGCTAATAGCGACGCACAATCTAACGTGAGACGCATACTATCAAGGTTAGGCAGCCCACAAACATACGACTGTAGAGATTCAAATTCAATTCAATTCAAATACACTTTATTGTACATAAAAGACACAAACAATTTATTTTATTTTATTTTTCGTATGGTTACGGCGACTTGACAGGAGATCAGACCGTGAGTGGGTCGGACCCTCACTGCTCCTGTGGCGAAATCCAGAGCATGTCACACGTCACCGACAACTGTCCGCAATGGTCAATTGAGGGTGGTCTTGTCAAGATCCATAAGGCGGACGAGGACGTCCGCCTTATGGACTCACACAAACAATTACAATACAGAAATACAAAACAATATGTACAATTTTGGTGACCTTATCGCTAAAAGCGATTTCTTCCAGGCAACCAACTGTTGATGGAATTTAACATAGTAAAGTGAAAGAGGTAGAGGTAGAAATACAAAAAGAATAAAATGAAAAATAATTGAAAAACAAATGGTATTTACAAAGAGCATCTTCTACGATAACATGACCCGCCCCTCCAAATATCCGAAAGTGTCACAACAACGTCACACAATGGCACATAAATGTATATATGTTCATCTTTTTAAACTTACACTGTTTGTATATATTATTATTGAGATTTAAATGTTATAGGATATTCAAATCTCATTAAAAACGTATGTTCCGTACATAATTAGACACAGATCAAGTCAAATATAAACAAATCGATAGTGTTTACATAGAATACTTACACCTACATGCAAACTCCTTTGTAAGATATAATTACGTATTCTTACCATTCGAAACAATTCATTATAGGGAATGCAATCTCGCAGCTAAATGTCAATCTCGGTATTTCCGAGATTTAGAAGGCTAAATCTTGCAAGATCTCGGTATTATGCGAGATCTCGCTGCATACAAAAAAAAATTTGAGGCACAATACCTAAATTAATATTGAGTAATAAAATTAATCTTAGAATCTCACTACACAATCGATTAGTACAATCGACTTACTTCAAAAGAAATAACACAAAAATGACCCCAAAAAACGCCGATACAATAATTCGCACCGACTAATCGTTAGTTTGCGTGCGGCCTAAACTAGGTATTGCTTTCAGCTAGTACGTGGATGCGTGTGATGAATGTCTAATAACTGGGGGGAGGTGAGGGCATGGGGGTGGGGGGGGGGGGGGGGGGGAGGCAGAGGGGGATTGATATGAGGGATTGTAGATAAAATAAATTTTGAAATAAATAAGACATCTCATTCATTCATGGCCCAAATGATTTATTATAATTATATTTATTATTTTTAACCGACTTTCAAAAAAAAGGAGGAGGTTATCAATTCGTCGAAATATTTTTTTTGGCATCAGGTTTTATTTATTTATTACGTAGAAGTTTGATTTTTTCACGGCTGCATGAGGTTGCAGACCCGTCTACGCGTTTCTGAGATATAGTTATTGACAGACAGATGGACAGACGGACGGACGGACGGACAAACAGACAGACAGACGGACAACGGTTTCTTTCTTCCTTTTGAGGCACGGAACCCTAAAAATAACCACTTTAGATCATGAAATAAAAATTATTTTATTTTATTTTGTTCGTGTAGCTTACAGCTATATACTACATAACTAGGTGTTGCATGGTGCGCGGGCCGCGCGCGGCCCGCGAGACTGCTTTGTTTTCGTGTTGTAGGCGCCTCAACTAAATAAACATTATCCGGATTGTTCGCTGTGCAAATAATTCGTGCAAGCCATCCACTGATTATATCAAGCACCGCCCGAAAGTTTCAAGTTCAAAACTCTGTGAAAAACATTTATTCGAAAAGAGTTTGCTCTTTTAAAGGAGGTTATTTTTTTATTTTTAAAGCAAGCAACGCTCGAAATGCCCGTATGCCAGAAACTTAAAGAAAGTTTTCAAAATCCAAACGTTGCTAGCTGTACACAATTTGCATAACTTTGTTCATAATTCGAAAGACAGGGGCATTTTTCAGCCTTTGGTAGCGTGCCCTTACCGACCAGAAACCACTCTCTTCTTTCCAAGTAACTATTGCGAGGCCGAAGGCCGAGCTCCGCGTAGGGCGAAGCCCGAAGCGTCCCCTTGCCGAGCAGAAACCACTCTCTTCCTTCCAAGCAACTTTTGCCCCCCGGCAAGGCCGAAGGCCGACCTCCGCGTAGGGCGAAGCCCGAAGCGTCCTCTTGCCGAACAGAAACAACTCTCTTCCTTCCAAGTAACTTTTGCCCCCCGGCGAGGCCGAAGGCCGAGCTCCGCGTAGGGCGAAGCCCGAAGCGTCCCCTTGCCGAACAGAAACAACTCCCCACCGTCCAAGTAACTTTTGCGAGGCCGTAGGCCGAGCTCCGTGTAGGACGAAGCCCGAAGCGTCCCCTTGCCGAACAGAAACAACTCCCCACCTTCCAAGTAAATTTTGCGAGGCCGCACGCCGAGCCGGACCGCGAGGCCGTAGGCCGAGCTCCGCGTAGGGCAAAGCCCGAAGCGTCTCCTTACCGAGCAGAAACAACTCCCCACCTTCCAAGTAACATTTGCGTGGCCGTAGGCCGAGCTCCGCGTAGGGCGAAGCCCGAAGCGTCCCTTGCCGAGCTCCGCGTAGGGCGAAGCCCGAAGCGTCCCTTACCGAGCAGAAACAACTCCCCACCTTCCAAGTAACTTTTGCGAGGCCGAAGGCCGAGCTCTGCGTAGGGCGAAGCCCGAAGCGTCCCCTTACCGAGCAGAAACCACTCTCTTTCTTCCAAGTAACTTTTGCCCCCCGGCGAGGCCGAAGGCCGAGCTCCGCGTAGGGCGAAGCCCGAAGCGTCCCCTTGCCGAACAGAAACAACTCCCCACCCTCCAAGTAACTTTTGCGAGGCCGTAGGCCGAGCTCCGCGTAGGGCGAAGCCCGAAGCGTCCCCTTACCGAGCAGAAACAACTCCCCACCTTCCAAGTAAATTTTGCGAGGCCGAAGGCCGAGCTCCGCGTAGGGCGAAGCCCGAAGCGTCCCCTTACCGAGCAGAAACAACTCCCCGCCTTCCAAGTAAATTTTGCGAGGCCGAAGGCCGAGCTCCGCGTAGGGCGAAGCCCGAAGCGCCCCCTTACCGAGCAGAAACCACTTTCTTCCTTCCAAGTAACTTTTGCCCCCCGGCGAGGCCCGAAGCGTCCCCTTGCCGAACAGAAACAACTCCCCACCCTCCAAGTAACTTTTGCGAGGCCGTAGGCCGAGCTCCGCGTAGGGCGAAGCCCGAAGCGTCCCCTTACCGAGCAGAAACAACTCCCCGCCTTCCAAGTAAATTTTGCGAGGCCGAAGGCCGAGCTCCGCGTAGGACGAAGCCCGAAGCGTCCCCTTGCCGAACAGAAACAACTCCCCACCTTTCAAGTAACTTTTGCGAGGCCGCAGGCCGAGCTCCGCATAGGGCGAAGCCCGAAGCGTCCCCTTGTCGAACAGAAACAACTCCCCACCCTCCAAGTAACTTTTGCGAGGCCGTAGGCCGAGCTCCGCGTAGGGCGAAGCCCGAAGCGTCCCCTTACCGAGCAGAAACAACTCCCCACCTTCCAAGTAAATTTTGCGAGGCCGCAGGCCGAGCCGGACCGCGAGGCCGCAGGCCGAGCTCCGCGTAGGGCAAAGCCCGAAGCGTCTCCTTACCGAGCAGAAACAACTCCCCACCTTCCAAGTAACATTTGCGTGTCCGTAGGCCGAGCTCCGCGTAGGGCGAAGCCCGAAGCGTCCCTTACCGAGCAGAAACAACTCCCCACCTTCCAAGTAACTTTTGCGAGGCCGAAGGCCGAGCTCCGCGTAGGGCGAAGCCCGAAGCGTCCCCTTACTGAGCAGAAACAACTCCCCACCTTCCAAGTAACCGGAGCCGGACCGCGAGGCCGTAGGCCGAGCTCCGCGTAGGGCGAAGCCCGAAGCGCCCCCTTACCGACCAGAAACCACTCTCTTCTTTCCAAGTAACTATTGCGAGGCCGAAGGCCGAGCTCCGCGTAGGGCGAAGCCCGGAGCGTCCCCACGCTACCAAAGGTTGAAAAATGCCCGTATGCCAGAAACTTACAGAAAGTTTTCAAAAGCCAAACGTTGCTAGCTGTACACAATTTGCATAACTTTGTTCATAATTCGAAAGGCAGGGGCATTTTTCAGCCTTTGGTAGCATGGGGACGCTCCGGGCTTCGCCCTACGCGGAGCTCGGCCTATGGCCTCGCAATAGTTACTTGGAAAGAAGAGAGTGGTTTCTGGTCGGTAAGGGGACGCTTTGGGCTTCGCCCTACGCGGAGCTCGGCCTACGGCCTCGCGGTCCGGCTCGGCCTTCGGCCTCGCAAAAGTTACTTGGATGGTGGGGAGTTGGTTCTGCTCGGTAAGGGGACGCTTCGGGGTTCGCCCTACGCGGAGCTCGGCCTTCGGCCTCGCAAAAGTTACTTGGAAGATGGGGAGTTTTTTCTGCTCAGTAAGGGACGCTTCGGGCTTCGGCCTACGCGGAGCTCGGCCTACGGCCACGCAAATGTTACTTGGAAGGTGGGGAGTTGTTTCTGCTCGGTAAGGGGACGCTTCGGGCTTCGCCCTACGCGGAGCTCGGCCTACGGCCTCGCAAAAGTTACTTGGAAGGTGGGGAGTTGTTTCTGCTCGGTAAGGGACGCTTCGGGCTTCGCCCTACGCGGAGCTCGGCCTACGGCCTCGCAAAAGTTACTTGGAAGGTGGGGAGTTGTTTCTGCTCGGTAAGGAGACGCTTCGGGCTTCGCCCTACGCGGAGCTCGGCCTTCGGCCTCGCCGGAGGTCAAAAGTTACTTGGAAGGAAGAGAGTGGTTTCTGCTCGGTAAGGGGACGCTTCGGGCTTCGCCCTACGCGGAGCTCGGCCTGCGGCCTCGCAAAACTTACTTGAAAGATTGGGAGTTGTTTCTGTTCGGCAAGGGGACGCTTCGGGCTTCGCCCTACGCGGAGCTCGGCCTTCGGCCTCGCAAAATTTACTTGGAAGGTGGGGAGTTGAGTCTGCTCGATAAGGGGACGCTTCGGGCTTCGCCCTACGCGGAGATCGGCCTTCGGCCTCGCAAAATTTACTTGGAATGTGGGGAGTTGTTTCTGCTCGGTAAGGGGACGCTTCGGGCTACGCCCTACGCGGAGCTCGGCCTACGGCCTCGCAAGAGTTACTTGGAGGGTGGGGAGTTGTTTCTGTTCGGTAAGGGGACGCTTCGGGCTTCGCCCTACGCGGAGCTCGGCCTTCGGCCTCGCCGGGGGGCAAAAGTTACTTGGAGGGTGGGGAGTTGTTTCTGTTTGGCAAGGGGACGCTTCGGGCTTCGCCCTACGCGGAGCTCGGCCTGTGGCCTCGCAAAATTTACTTGGAAGGTGGGGAGTTGTTTCTGCTCGGTGAGGGGACGCTTCGGGCTTCGCCCTGCGCGGAGCTCGGCCTACGGCCTCGCAAAAGTTGCTTGGAGGGTGGGGAGTTGTTTCTGTTCGGCAAGGGGACGCTTCGGGATTCGCCCTACGCGGAGCTCGGCCTTCGGCCTCGCCGGGGTGTGCTCGGCCTTCGGCCTCGCTATGGTTACTGATAGATATTTACCGCACGCTAGTAATCCTTTCGTTTCGTATAGGAAAATGTATGGGGAAACTGTAACTTTTTGGAGAAGTCAATTTTCTGGCCGCCATTTTGTATTTTAAAATATGTTAAACGTTATAATTAATGTACAGGATAGCATCTAACATGTGGCATTTAAACTGTTACGATAGCCCAAAATTTCTTTAACAAAGTTAGCGCCCAAACATGACTCTGACCAAAACTTTCATGCCCCATAACTTCCAGTGTTGCCAGGCGATTGAGATGAAAATGGTCAAATGTCATTTGGGTAAGGTGCCTTCATCGAACTGCATACCCAAATTTGTTTAAAAAGCGCTATTTCCATTTTCCCCATTTTTGGGCTCTGGAGGGTAAATTACCCTAAAAGTTGGGAAACTTTTTTTTTATTGCAACACTATTCATCGAGACCTACAATTGTCCCATACAAGACATTCCACTAAAATGTTTCCATTCACCCTAAAAATGAGATTGAAAATCTTGCCAAATTGTAATGAAAATATTATGGTTTACTGCTCGTCCGCCATTTTGTTTTTCCCAAAAATGACAATTTTCTGGTATACTACATCATATATGCTACGAAGTGGAATTGGTTGGATATTCCTCGTGCGCTCGTGCTAGGCCAGCTAATTCGTCAAAGTTTGGTCTGAAATGTCAAAATTTTCAATCGGCTATATTTCCGCCGCCATTTTGTTTTTCTTTTGTTTTTCAATTTCATCACTAAGTAGGTCGACCATGTGACGCGTGTTCCAAATTTGAACGAAATCGGTTGGAAAATGGCGGAGATGGCATCACGTGACCCGCCGCCATCTTGTTTTTTTCACTTCCCTATAGTTTTCCTCTGGTCCAATCACTAAACCATACAACTCCCCCCTACATCACTTTCACCTCCGGGAACTCCTTCAGACTAAACGGGACGGTCAATCAGTGAGTCAGTCAGTGAGTGAGTGAGTGAGTGAGTGAGTGGTAGTCGAGCTATATATATTAGTAATTGTTATTTAATAACTAAGGGCTAATTACAAGCTTCCACAGATGTGTTTCAATACAATGACTTATGTGTATTATAATCTTTACATTGTAACCGAAGTAGCTGCGAACTGTAACAGTGGAACAGTAGAAACTCCGGGCCCGCCATTTTGACAATTCTACGAACAAGTATAATTTCAAGGAGAGCCGCATGAAAATGTTAGTATGCCAGAAACATGTTTCTTTCACAAGGTTCAAGAGTTCTGTGTGTACTTCAGCCTTCAGGTACTCGTAACTATGTTGTCACAAACAGAGATGCAAACATAGATCTAGAATAAACTATACTCTTGTAATTGTTACGATTGTTGTATTGCCAACTCTATATAAGTTACAGTATCCCAATGGCTAAGGAGTGAGCCAAAGTCTCAGGTTCGATATGTCCTCGTATCGTAAGGTGGCGAAAAAAACAATATTAAAATATTGCATTTTTATTTAAAAAAATCCTTAAAATATCGTCACCGGAAATGTGAATTAATGTAACGGACAAAATGGCGAAAATGAGTTAAATATACAGTTCGACTGCAAAAGACATTGCCATATTTCAATGGAGCTTTGCCCCACCTACAAAACTACGTGACGATTTAAGCTGTACCTATCATTTTGTTGGGGACTTATTACAGGTTTCATATTGCATAATCATAATCAGTATAATTTTCTACTACTCTTGCAACTCTTATAGAAGAATAACAAAAACAATGAATAAATCGCTTCGATTTCTTACTATTTTCTGAATTCTTAATAAGGCTGTTTTTTTCGAATCGCAACTTGTACAAAACTTTATTTTAAACCAATAATTTTAATAAAAAACGGAGATATTTTTACATTTATTCGTTATCTTGTACAACTTGCGGTTGATGGTGGGGCAGGATCTGGCATTGTCATTTTACGCTCTATCCGTTGGTATATTAAAAAATTTGATATCTGCAAAAAAGTGTCAATTTCAATTTCAATTTATTTAATTGCATACACATGTCAGAATGTACATTAATACATTAGGTCTTAAAACTATGACATATGCACCCTGTAGGGCACAGCAACGTGGAATGACAGAGGCAGACATTGCGGCAATAAGTAAATGTCCAATGTATGTAGTGTCCTTTACAGTAACAGTTTTTGAACAGTTTTATTTAAAAAATGTCGTAAGTGTAAGGTGCTCATAACTGACAAAAAATATGTTTAACGTAAGCGCACGGGTCCCAGTTGTAACTATATCGTACAGTACATTGCATTTGATAAACGTCCCTTACGTTAATTATAAACTTATGAATTTTATATATGTGTCCGTTACATTAAGTCTGTCAAACTCAAGAGAGAGACAAAAGATACCCGGATATATAGGAGTGAAGAGCACGGCACGCTCCATATTTTTTTTATGGATTTTGGCATGGAAAGAAAAATACGCCAACAAAAATCAGATTCAGAATTTGAATTACGCATTATCCATGCTCGGTGAATAAATTAGAACATGATGAAAAAATTGGTAAGAGTTGGGCTCAGTTGGTAAGAGCGTGTCACGGAATGACAAGGTCGCAGGTTCAAGTCCTGCCCACGGCAAGAATTTTTTCATCATGTTCTAAAAATCAGATTCTTAAAACAAGCTCTTGTATTTATAATACCTTACATTTTGATTAATATTTTGTATAAATAACAATTACAATAATTTTCATTTTAAAAGACATGGACATGTTTGCGGTTTTTTTTTCTATCGAGCGAAGTTTGTCCAATCCTGGATCCGTATTCATCAGTCCCTAAATAAACACCCTAAAATTGCTATATATTTTTTTCAGACGTTTTTAGTGGTTAGTGCCGTAGCCTTCATAGAAAAACTGCATACATATAAATTCTTAACTAGAGTTGATACAATACGACACCCAAATCGGCATCTACCATAGAAGAGGCACATGGCCCGGCTGAAAAACTGCATACATATAAAGTCTTAACTAGAGTTGATACAGTACGACACCCAACTACGGCATCTACCAAAGAAGAGGCATATGGCGCGGCCTGTGCAAATATTGACGAAAATCCGGAAAGAGCCTTGGAGTAGTCGGCAAACACGGAAATATGCCAATTCAGTATCAGGGCTCTTTCGGGGCATTAAAAAGACTTGCAAAGCTAGAATTGTGAAGGAACTAACGACCCTTGATATTTTTTTGTGAATTTACTAGTAAAGCTACAGGGTGTCTACAGGGTGTAACGTAAAGGGTATATGAAGCCGAAGGGTGGGTGTTCAGTATCGGTAACTGAACAACTTTTGTTTTCCGTTACACATACATTTGATTTTTAATGCTTTATTTATTTTGGTTCTCAAACCCACCAAACTACGTAACTCAGTAGACGCATTACGGGAGTAAATCGCTCAATCGCGTGGATCCTTCCACACCAGCCGCCCCATTCACAGTCGAATGCCACTCAGGCTATTATCGCCCTTACGGCGCTGTGATGTCGATATATGGAGACGAGACGTGGAGGCATTTGTCAAACAGTAAATGTACTGAAAGCCTTGCTTCTTGTTGGAAGGGGCAACTTCGTATGCGTAGATGTTGCTGGTTACTATAGATCTCCATGAAGTACTTTCAATGTACTGGGAGGCAGCTCTTCCTCTTTGGTTACGTGGTTCCACATCACATACCACAGTATATGCCCAGATATTTGAGCTATGTCCTAGACCCTAGTGAAAGTCCCATCAAAATCTAGTATTTTTGGCGTGATGTCTGAACATCGACACACATGAATAAAAACTTGTGTTTTAGCATCAGTTTCGATCCTATAAGACATTACAATTCTTTTCCAAAAATATCTAACGTATACAGACTAGAGATGCCACGAATATTCGGCAACTATTCGGTATTGGCCACTTTTTTTAGTATTCGGCCGAATAATGCGTGGTATTCGGTATTCGGCCGAATAGTACGTATCATTTTTTAATATCGAAACTTTACGTAATCGCCGGAATATCCACGACTTATCATTTTTACATAAAACTATCAATGGCATAATACAATGCGAACCACTTCTCGAGCGAATCAAAATAGCTGTACCCTTCAATCTGCCCAGATCTCCTATTAGAGAAACGTTTGCCCCACCACCTAGTAGAACAAACATTGGGCATCACTCCCCAATAACAAGAACATGTAGGAAATATAACGAAGTGAACTCGGAGTCGCCAGACCTGGATATTTTCTATCATAAACTCACTAAATTTAAAAGTGAGATTCGGAAGTCACAGAAACATTAGATCACACAGTTAATTTAATTTCATTTATCACTCTTTGTTAATTTACTATACTATCTTATATTACTCTATCTTATATTTATTTATCTATATATCTTATATCTATCTTAATGCATACCTATATTATGTTTGTAATCTCTGCATGCGTGCTGTTATGAATGTTGTGTCCTCCTATAAAAGACACATACATCAGAACCAGCCATCTGAATACTGTTTGTTATTAAATGTATAATGTATGTGTTGTTGGAGAACCTAAATAAATAAATAAAATAAAATAAAATTATTCGGCCGAATACCAAATACCACGCATTATAAATATACCAATTGTAAATAGCTTTTTTAATAAAATTGATTAAATTGGAAGATATTATTTTTTCAAGATTGGCGGCGCTAGTTGGCTCATATCAGGCCCTGTATACGCTTATAACCTATAGATTAATCCGAATGCGTAGGTAGGTATATGTCAGGTTATTTAATTTCAACGTTGTTTAGTTAAATTACGACAAACTGATGGCGTTTTACGAAATATCCTATTCAGTAGCGTTAAACTTCTAGGATGTTATAAATGTCACTCTATCGAGGTCGGGGGGCAGTCTATGGAATCTTCACACGCAAGGCCGCGGCTACATAAATTGCCTAACTTACGAGCTTACGCGATAGCCGTAAACCTAGTTTAACCTCCCTCCCCTTAAAACCATGTTAAGGCTTCGTATGCGCGGATTTACAGTTTTTCTATGAAGGCTACGGCTGAAGGCACGCCGTGCCGTCATGGCGTCCACCGGCACCGTCTCCCGGTGCACGATGTCGGCCGGCGCCAGTCACAGGCAGACAGCATTCGTGCCGGCGGACGGCGCCGTCCACTGGCGCGGTACACGGCGTCGTCCGCCGGCGCCGTTCTGTTGTACGCTAGCCCTAACTACTAAAGTTAAACGTCTGTAAAAAAAATATAGCAATCTTGGGGTGTATATTTAGGGATTGATGAATACCTATACACGATTGGACAAACTTCGCTCGATAGGAAAAAAATACCAAACATACCTTTCCATGTCTTTAAAAATGAAAATTATGTCTAAACCGAAATAGTTATTCATACAAAATATATATCAAAATTTAGGGTATAGTAGATACGAGAGCTTGTTTAAAAAAATCAGATTTTTGTTGGCGTATTTTTATTTCCCTGCCAAAATTCATCCAAAATTACTAAAAATACAAATATGGCTCTTACCTCATGACAAGGTCACAGGTTCAAGTCCTGTCAACGGCTAGAAATTTTTCATCATGTTTAAATTTGTTCCAGCATGGCATAATGCATTTATTTATTAAATCAATATACAAAGGATTCAGACTACGTAAGGTTAGTACATCCTTCATGGGGCACTGTATTTGCTTTTATAACAAGTTGCCAGAAAGTGTCACGACGTTGACAGAGAGGACATTTCTATGAGCCAACTAGCGCCGCCAGTATTGAAAAAATAATATCTTGCAATTTAATAAATTTTATTAATAAAGCTATTTACAAAATGTTTATTACGATGAATACTATTTTTCAATATACAATACATGGCATAATTGCGACAAACTAAGTTGTAATTCACAAATGTGCCAAAAACGGTCGTTTTTCGCAATTATGCGAACTACAACTTACCGAAATTGAATCACGTAAATAAGCATTTAAAAAATAGTATTTATCGTAATAAACATTTTGTAAATAGCTTTTTAAAAAAAAAATGATTAAATTAAAAAATATTATTTTGTCAAGATTGGCGGCGCTAGTTGGCTCATATCAGGCCCTTAAAGGAACACTTGTTAAGAAGGCGTATTACAGAATAGATGACTATTTAAGCGATGAACATGCATGGTGTGTGTCGCCGGGTCCGCATGAGGGATAGAGTTACTAATAGTAGTAATATTATGTAGTTATTAAGTAATTGCGTTATCATTATTTTAAAAGATGTGCTGCTGAGGTTTATGCCACTTTTTCTCCTCAGCGTTGGCACCTTTTCCTTGCAAAGTGGTGTAAATGTAAATTCAAAAATATGTTGACGTGCAAAAATGTACTCAACGTGCTTACTTGCAATAAAGAAATTGACTTTGTTCAAAATGTGCTGCACATAAATTATACTTACAACCTCTTTATGTACTTACGCAAACACTAAGCGAGTTTATTTATCGGCAAAATTCAAACAATTCTAAGAGAAAATGATTAAGGCAACTATGTAAATATGTACGCAGTAAACAAGACGATGGGTTGTTGCCTGGCGTCTGGTAAACAAGGTCATTGACCTGAGGGTCAGGCCGACAGGAGCAATATGGCGGGAGATGGTGGACATTATCGAGATAGGTATGTAGGTACTACATAGTGGAGCAAACGCCTCCTGAGTCAGGAGGTTGTGTATCACTGAGTCACAGGATAAATACCTATGTCTAGAGTTTTTTCGGCTATCATTTTCAAATCTCACAAGTGTGGGCGAGTATATAATAATGATAATAAAATAAATCTTTATTTATCTCACATCAAAGACTTAACTTAGGTATAAAAACAATGTTTTCAGAGCTAGTGGCTAACAGGTTCTAAGATGCGAGAGTCTGGTGTCTGAGCTAGGTGTATACCTGTGTTACAGATCACCAAGCCCTGTCCATGTTAGGGGGAAAAAAAGTATTTGGTACTACAAGTAGGTATTAGTATTAGGTACTACTTTTTCAGTATGTGAGCGGTGATGGTCGTGGTTTGAGAGAGTGTGTGTGCGTGTATGTGATGATGTGTGTAGGTGTATGAGGGTGTGTGTGTGTGAGAGAGAGAAGGTGAGTGCGTGTGTGAATACACGTATGTGGGCCCGTAAAACTTGTAATTTTTTTAAAAGGTGACTGATAACAGAATTTCAGTGTTGTAATAATCTAGGCTTAAAAGCCATCGAGTGACATGTTTTTTACAAACAGTTTTTGTGCGATTGTAAATAGATATTTTATTATTAATTAGGTTATATAGGTAGGGACCCAAAATAAAAGTATCGCCGAGCGATAGGATGTACTCGCTCGGCGGTGAACTATTAATACATGCGTCTCTTTTGTGTACACGAATTGTACTATCTTTTGTACATTTCTTGGGCAAGAAAATAGCCGAAGGTTCTTAACTTATCCTGATTGGGTGTCATTGGGATCTTTTGTGCTCTCCCCTTTCCTTTATACTCCTTCCTCCTCCCTAAAGATAACTCAATAGGTCTGATATGCAGCTCATGGAAAGAAGCCTGTAGTTACGGACCCCAGAAGACTCAATCGCTTTCTAGCCAGTGAGTCACATTCACACAGTAGGCATCTTTTTTTTTTATTCGTCATGCACCGGTTTTGTCACCACAGGCTCTGCAGGTTGGAGATTCAGCTAATCCCATCCTGTGCAACAGGTCGTTCGTTGCTTGATGTCCCGTTAGCGTCCCAATTATGAGCCGCATCTGGTTTCTATTGTGTTTCCAGATTTTCCTGCACCAGCCTGTGTCTGTCTCGCCAATGAAAAGTTTGGAGTGTTTCAGCTCTTTGATGTTTTTCCACTCCAGGTTGTGCAAGTCTTTAGCCTTGGCCCTTAAGGCCATTTTGATGGTACTCGTTGCGCGTCCCACGAATGGCTCAGGTCCTGTTAATGAGGATTGTGAACCCTTTCTAGCCAGTTCATCAGAGTCATCAGCCGAGAGTTACTCGCTTACTCGTCGGGGGTGGGACAATTACCTAACTAACAACCGACAACCATCAATTAGGTAAAGTGGGACAAAGTCCGCACGAAACAAATAAATTAGGAAACACAGGTTTTTATCAGGAAATTTTAACAAAACCTGTCCCCATTCAAGAGTCCATTTACCCTAAGGGCTCTAGGGTATTCCTGATACCCTAATACCCCCAGAATTGTATACGATGTGGATTAAATCACCATAATCCACCCTACGCAGTTAGAAACAAATTCAGTGAAACCCTTTCCCGAGCGGGATAATTTGCAATGATTTATATTTTGTTCTAAGCGACAAACGGACGCTGTAAATCTCAAGAGAGTTTACAGCAGGTGTGTATGTAGATATTTTGTTTTACGGAATAACCTACAGAGTTTACACAAAAACGAAAATTATACATCATCATCATCATCATCAGTCTATTTTATATTGTCCCACTGCTCGGGCACAGACCTTCCCTTACATCGAGGGAGCTCGGGCCATGATCCACCACGCGGGCCCAGTGCGGATTGGCGGATTTCACATGCCTTAGATTTTTTCTTCTAGGGTATGCAGGTTTCATCACGATGTTTTCCTTCACCGTTTTGAGAGCACTCGGTAATTGTACGTCAGTTTTTCCGTCGAAAAAACCGAGGATAACTTATTGGTACATGGCTGCCCTGGCTGGGAATCGAACCTGGGACCTCCATATTGCAAGTCCATTGACCCAACCACTGAGCCACCGAGCTCTTCAGTATAATTATTCACCACAATTATAGGCAACGACATGCAACAGTGCACAGTTACAATTTATGTGATACTTAATAAAAAAAATTCTAATAAATTCAGAAAATACAGAAATTCAAAAAAATTACAAATTAAAAAATGTGATCGGGAATTTTTCAACTTATTTCAAATCTGTTTTCTTGAAGGAATGATGAATCATTAATCATTTAAAATACAGTCTCTAAGATGAATATGGAGAAAGAATTCGCCGACCTGAGTACCTGCGAGTGACGATACCTCTGTTGGAATAGAGCGTGCCACGGAAGCGAGGTCCCTGGTTCGAATCCCGGTCGTGACAAAAAGTATCTCCATTTAATAATTTATACCACATTTGTACGCCGTAAGGCAAACATGAAGGACTTTATTTTTATATAACATCTGTATCATTTTTCTACTCATGTATTGCAAATAAATTATCTTTATCTATATTTTCGTTACGCATAGCGGATATGCAAGAAACGTTCAAACAGTAAAACTATTACAAATTAGCTACTACCGTAATTATTTTATTTTCAACTTATTTTAATTATATTCCCACACTAATTTTACTTTCGAATTTGAATTATGCATTATCCATGCTCGGTGAATAAATTAGGACATGATGAAAAAATTCTTGCCGTGGGCAGGACTTGAACCTGCGACCTTGTCATTCCGTGACACGCTCTTACCAACTGAGCCACCACAGGCCACGCCTCGCCCACCGAAAATCTTCATCGCTTTATACATACTTAAAGGGTATGTTACGCAATTCCATCTATCGGACAATAGTAGTAGTATTCCGACAACCATGTCTAACATTCTGTTAGAAACATGATTTATGATGATGCGCTCCTATTTTTACTCAGAATTTGAATTTCAAATATAATCCTGCCCACGGCAAGAATTTTTTCATCATGTTCTAATTTTACCTTCATCATCATCATCAGTCTATTTTTATATCCTGCTCAGGCACAACAGTTTTTTCCATCAGCCCAGTAGTTCTTTAAAAAACTCTACCTTATTGTAGGATGTATGCTTTATTTTGTTAGTTTCAATAAAGTGAAGTATAAATGTTTTTCGTTTTTTTTCCATTAGCAATATGAAAGGATGATTGTTTTTGTTAGCGAGAGGTTAAGAAGTGGTCAGCACCGGAGGGATCTATGCATAAACTAAACAAGTTAGGAAGATGATAAATAGGAAATGGACAAATGAGGAATGGACCCATTAGGAAGTGGACGAATTAGGATTTGAAAGATGACTATTTATGAAAAGGACGTTATAGGAGTGGACGAAATAGGAAGTGGTCAACTTTGGAAATAGACAAGTCAGGAAGTGGACCAAACCGCCCTGAAGGTATTTATCGACTGTGTCATAAATTACAGAGTTGTACCCGCAAATAACGTCATATTCAAAAATATGCGTGCATATCAGAGATCTTTGCCAGCATTTTATTTACGTATCGGCAACGCTTTTCCAATATCGAGGAGGAAGTAATAAAGTAACCGTGCCGACGTGCAGTCCGTATCAAATAGGCATAAAGCCATGGTAAACGAATAGGGGGCAGTAATTCAACAGCATATAAACAGGCAGTTTTCGCACGCACACACAGACCAACAATCAATAGGTAAAATAAGAATCGTGTAGTTTAGTACCTAGTTTTTTTTTGGTAACCTATAAATTGTCCCACTGCTGGGCAAAGGTCTCCCCCCTCCTCTTCCATCCATCCCTGTCCTGAGCCTCTTCCAGTCACCCTAATAACTAGTCCCTAGTTATTAAAAGTAAATTGTAATTATTTTATTTCAAAGATGTGTTATTTAGGCTAGATCGTAATGTGAATAGTGACTTATGGCACTTTATTTAATAAATAAATAATAATAAATAAATCTGTTATGACAGTTTTATGCCACAATTTTCTCCACGAGCGTTAGCACCTTTACATGGCAAAGTGGTGCAAAATGTAAATACATAAAAAATGTTCATTTGCAAAATATACACTTTGTATTTGCATGCAATAAAGATATTATTCTGAACTGATTGACTGATTGCAAATATTCTTTGACTCGGACTTGTGTGTCTGGTTACAGAAATTTAAAAAATCAATCGAGTGCTGTTCGCGAAAAGACTCCTGCACTTTTTTATTTGTTAGACCGTACCTACCTAGCTTTTAAGAATTATGACTATTATAAGCCAACACTTCAAATTGTTATATGGGGTTCTCTTGAAAATGGCGGGAAACGACGGTTGCAAAATTATTTGATAATTTTTGTTTTATTGTCTACTCCTCTGGATGAAGACATGAAGACGCGGCTACCCAGGGTGAAGACGCTACTGCGACTCCCCTGGAGGAAGATAGAAGACTATTATATATTGAATTTTCTGTAACATGACATTGGCAAATGACGAACTGTCGAGTCCATTAATAAAATAATAATAATTGTTATATGACAATTAATAATAAACACGGATTACATTTACTTTTTTGTTGAAGCCGATGTTTAGACCGACAGTTTCGACCGATTTCTACCTTTACCTACCTAGCTGATGTACTGCCTATACTATACCATGACCATGATAAAACTCGGTCGCTCGCTTCATGAGGAGGAAACTGATACATTCTGCAGGACTGGTATTTATAGGGGAGCATTATTCAGGGTTGTTTAACAATATAATAAGTATTGATCGTTTGCGGAGATGTTCAGTGCTCCAATCATGATGAACTCTCCACATTTTCTACATTAAATTTGTTGTAATATACCTCTATGGTGATTACTTTTTAATCAAAATTAAAGCTTCGTATGCGCGTATTTTCAGTTTTTCTACGAAGGCTACGGCATTAACTATTAAAATTAAACGTCTGAAAAAAATATATAGCAGTCTTGGGGTGTCTATTTAGAGACTGATGAATATCGATACACGATTGGATAAACTTCGGTCGATAGAAAAAATTCGCAAACATATGTTCCATGTAATGAAAAATATATCTAAACCGAAATAGTTATTTATACAAAATATATATCAAAATGTAGGGTACTATAAATACGAGAGCTTGTTTAAAAAAAATCTGATTTTGTTGGCGTAAATTTATTTCCCTGGCAAAATTCATAAAAATACGAATATCGAGGCACTGCGCCGTGCTCTTTACTCCGCCACTGCAGGGCATCTTGTGTCTCACCTCTGCTTTTGACAACCATATAGCGCCTTAAATATTTAGAAGAGTTTACGCTTTCTTTGTGTCAGTGGGCTGGTCACATCTGTCGTAGAACCGATAACCGATGGGGAAGACGAGTTCTCGAATGGAGGCCTCGAACGTGGGAAACGTCGGCCTAGTGTGGGACGCCCCCCGACCAGGAGGGATGACCTTCTCAAGATGGCTGGCAGGGACTGGATGCAGAGGGCTGAGAGTAGGGTTGAGTGGCGCGCTTTGGGAGAGGCCTACGTCCAGCAGAGGACTGATACGGTCTGATTAGGATGATGACGCTCTGTTTGAATGACATTGCCACATTTAAATGGAGCTTTGCCCCACCTACAAAACTACATGTCCATTTAAGCTGTACCTATCATTTTGTTGGGAAATTATTACAGGTTTCATTTTGCATAATCATAATCAGTATCATTTTCTACTACTCTCGCAACTCCTATAGAAGAATAATATAACAATGAATAATTTGCTTCGATTTTTTACTACTTTCTGAATTGTTAATTAAGCTGTTTTTTCGACTCGCTAGATGTACAAAACTTTATTTTAAACTAATAATTTTAATAAAAACGGAGATATTTTTTACATTTATTTGTTATCTTGTACATCTAGCGGTTGATGGTGGGGCAGAATCTGGCATTGTCATTTTAAATATATGTCAACCATATGTATACTTCCATAATAATTTCCACAAAAAAAATGATTTGATTTTTAACTTTTAACACGTTCATGGACAGTAGAAATTACGAAATGACAGTGAAAATTCTCAACTACTGTCATAACCGTGGGGGATTCTAAGTATGTGCGTGTCAAGACCGACAAAAATGTACCTACAACCTTTATTTTGACAGTACACATACCTATTTTCTACACAGAATGACAGTGGGACCGCTCCACAAAGAAAACCGCCTACGAACGCCGCGGGAGATGCCGTTGTGTCTTTTTAAATGCATCAAAATACTACGTCATACGCCGTACTGTCATTTTCCGAATACTCAAAGTACGGCATATGCCGCCACTGTCCATGAACGTGTCCATTTAACAACAAAATTACTTCTAAACATTCGTCAGGAAACGTAGTAACCACACATTGTAGCGAAAAGTGTTGGAAACATCCTGATCCTGATAAATGAATTGGAAGCAGCACCGCGCGGTGAGTGCATAGGGATCGGAAAGTATACGCGAGTCACGTCTGCTGACAATAGATAAATTGCATATGTTCAGGCGAAGGCCCTACCATTGGTGCGTTTGACTAGTCTTGTAATGTGCAAACACGAAAGGTACCTAATGGCTTCGTATGCGTGGATTTACAGTTTTTCTATGAAGGCTACATCACTATATACTAAAATTAAACGTTTGAAAATACATATAGCAATCTTGGGATGTATATTTAGAGACTGATGAATACCGATACACGATTGGACAAACTTCGCTCGATAGAAAAAAATCGCAAACATACCCCTTCCGTGTCTTTTAAAATGAAAATTATGTCTAAACCGAAATAGTTATTCATACAAGATTTAAATCAATTTTTAAAAAATCAGATTTTTATTGGTGTATTTTTATTTCCGTGCCAATTTCATCCAAAATTAATAAAATATACAAATACGGAGTTACTGTGCCGTGCTCTTCACTCCGCCGCTGCGGGACATCTTCTGTCTCGCCCCTTAAGGGGTTGCCAGCTGTCAAACTCGAGCGCGAGACAGAAGATGTCCCGCAGCGGCGGAGTGAAGAGCTCTCTTATTTATAATACCCTACATTTTAACATATATTTTGTATGAATAACTATTTCGGTTTGGACATAATTTTCATTTTAAAAGACATGGAAGGGGTATGTATGTTTGCGATTTTTTTTCTATCGAGCGAAGTTTGTACAATCGTGTATCGGTATTTATCAGTCTCTAAATAGACACCCCAAGATTGCTATATATTTTTTCAGACGTTTAATTTTAGTAGTTAGTGTCGTAGCCTTCGTAGAAAAACTGTGAATCCGCGCATACGAAGCCGCAAAAGTCGTGTAAACAGTACTGTCGGTCAAAATTTATGTCGCCAATATGTCTGTCGGGCAAAGGCGTGTCGATCAACTGTAGTAGCAACGATTTCTCGAACAAAAGTTACAGATTCTATTTCTTTATTGTAGAAAGTTTAGGAACATTTGGCAGTGTTGTTTTACGGCTGGACATCGCTTAGTTTATAAACTTATTTAGTATTGCGTTTTGTTCTAAGTGTCTGTCCTGTTCACAATTTTAAATCGACAGCTGGATTTATCATAAACCCAGTTAAACAAGAGCAGCGGGGTTACTCTCACCTCTTATAGCGATCCAGTTTAGGTTCCTAAACTGACAATTTGCTACAATGACGTCAAGCGTCATTATAGCAAATAGCGATTCGGAACCTAAACTGGATCGCTATAAGAGGTGAGAGTAACCCTGTACATCAATGGTAACACTTGCAGCACGATTTTAACTCTTACGACGCAGAGAATAAGAACGGTACAAAGTCCAAAGTGTTACACTTGATCTGCTGATAGCGTACAAAGAATAATATTTCTTAACACGAAGTTTCTTACTCCTAGCGAGGTATTGTAGCGAGTGTAAGAGTTACTCGTGGTAGGGGCGTCCACTTGCGCCACAGTAAGTGCCGAAGCCGGCCCAGAAAGCTCTCTCGAGCTTTTACAGCGACAATGCATATGTAAGCTTTGAGCAGCGATTCCGTTATTGACTGTGAAGTCGCGTCTACATAGAGTGGAGCCAAACCTAAAATTCTACAGGGTGTCCTTCAACGTCCAGTAGGTAGCGATCTGAGGTCTAGGCCGCAATCTGCTACCTACTGGACGTTAGGGCTGACGTACAACGTCACAACGTCCGCCGACGCACGACGGGCGCCGGTAACTTACGCCGTCCGACAACGTGCACCGGTGGCCGGTGACGCTGGACGCCGTAAGGGCGGACGCACAAGTGCCACAGCGAGGCGTCCGGCGGCGCATGTCAGCGCCGTGTACCGCGCCTGTGGACGGCGCCGCCGCTGGGACGGCACGGCGGCGCCGCGCTAGCCCTTAACGTTAGCGAAAAGGGGCCGGGGCGTGCGTTTCTATGACCACCTGACTGTGTCAAGCTGTATAATTTTAGTTAACCATTGATTATAATGGGGAAAGATATGGAGATTCTTCAGACCGTTAAACAAATAAAACATTACCCTTCCCCTTTGGGTTGTCGGTTAAAAAGGCGAGAAGATTTTGTCAAACGTAAAATACAAAAACCTTTTAATCAATAAGTGTTTCAATGCCCAGACTTTAAAAATCCCTTTACATTTTAACAGAGAATTCTGTGGTTTTTCCCGGCCAAAGGATTTCCTTCGCTGTGATTTATTTTTCTTCAGTCTTTGACCACGCTTTTTCGTTCCTCGTTCAACGGACATACCATTTGGCGATAAAAAAGTGCCGAGGTTCCGCTTTTTTATGCGTTTTAATCATGGAGGAATAAATTTCACCCCGCTTCTTGGAGAGAGCAGAGCCTATAATTCTACCCTACAGTTTAATCCGTAGCTGACTGCGTCAGCACACAGCGTCATCCCATCAAAAGCTATGTACAGACAGGGCAGATTGCCAGCAGGCCCGTGAGGCCTTGACACACATTGACCAACATTACTAGAATATAATAGAAAATATGTTTATTGCCATACACCAATTACATAAGCTTACAAAAAATCAATCAAGTAGTAAGTTATAATCTAATAAAGTTATGCTAAGTGGTGTGACAAAAGGTGCATGTTTCAGCTGAGCTGACACCGAGGTGTGCAGCGCTGTTTCTACACGTTGACTAGACAGTTACTCAAACTAAGCAGAAGAGGGGTGAGCTTAGTGACGGGCATCATGACAGGTCCTTTCCAATTGGCATTACAGATAGTCCTCGGTGCAGGGGATGCATATAGGAGGAGGAAACAACCGCATATGTGCTTCTAGAGTGCAATGGTATGGCCGAGCAGCCGGCTACAGTCCCCGGGTCACCGAGGACGCTCCCGGAGGCCTGCAGGGTCATTAAGAACCTGTTGAAAGAGAACAAAGAGGCATAGGGACAAAAAGCAGCCCATTCGTCAATAATGAACACACTGTCATACACTGTGATGACAAAATTATCAAAATGGTAATCATGCTTCAGTATAAAATACAAAATAAATAGCAGCTGTTTACAAGAGCTATTGAGGCTGTCGCGTCTCTGGCACTGAGACGCGATAAATTGTCATGCAAGAATCTATCATGTAAATATGGCTAACTCCATCGCCGTTCCTAGCTTCATGGTTTTAATCAACGCGAGAAGAAAAAGGTCGGAGCTGTAATTACTTTGAAGTTGTGGATTGGAGTTCGGTTTTCACGAAACGTTAGCTCTTTTAACACTCAAGATAGATTTAATAACCAACTTCCAAAAATGAGAAGGTTATGGATACTCCCCGGTATGTTGTAGATCCAGGTATATGCAAATATTGATTTGCAGTTGCAGACCGCTTTCGAGTTCGGCTTATTCAAAAAAAATTGCTGTCATTTCTTTATTTCACAAAAATACGTACAGTCGAAGACAGAGATAAGTAAACCTCAATAAGGTTGAGATTTTCTCAAAAACTTCTGGACCGAATTTAATTATTCTTTTACAGTTACATAGTTTTCAATTTTATCTATCTAGGCCTGCCGTAGGGTATTTTTTGTTTACAAAATAAGACACTTGATTTGAGCTTCGGTATAGATACATTTACTCACATTTTACGGTACAGAGTATTAAAACGTGACTTGGTTCTCTTGAAAATGGCGGGAAACCACGGTTGCGAAATTATTTGATAATATTCCTTTTAACGTCTACAGGGACTATTTTGTGTTTAATATCACGTTAAATTAATCAGAAAATGTTCGCGAATGACAGTACGGTGAAGTTATTGGATTATTTATGCAAGATCTGAAGTTTCAAGCTTTTATCAAGAGTTCCCGCTACAAGCTCGGGAGTGAACGTGACTGTCGAGCTGCTTCGTCCACAGTGATTGACGCTACGGCGTCTCCTGTGGATGAAGACAAGAAGACGCGGCTACCCAGGGTGATGACGCTACGGCGACTCCCCTGGAGGAAGATAGAAGACTATTATACATTGAATTTTCTGTAACATGACATTGGCAAATGACGAACTGTCGAGTCCATTAATAAAATAAATAAAATAAAATAAACGTGACTTTATTTGACGTAAGGTCCAAATGAGAAGATGGGGGATGCGGAAACAGGCTACCTAAGTACACCCTTATAAACGTCCATCCGTTAGTTGACCTCCCTTTATTGCGCTCCTGAGTTACGTAAATGTTAGAAGAAATGAAACGAAATGGCATTTTTAGTAGTTCACAAGGTAAGTAAGAAATAATGTGAAATAAGGTGAAATTAGATGAGATGAGACGAGATGAGATGAAATTAAAAACGGGTTTTTACTAGTTCACAAGGTAAGTGAGACTAATTTAGTATGAAATGACATTATACGAGTTATGTGAAATTAGATTAGATGAGACTGGATGAAATTAAAAATGGTGTTTGCTAGTTCACAAGGTAAGTCTTATCTAACACCTAATCTCACTTCATCTTATTTCATATATTAATTTATTCTCACATACTTCTAATTAGTAGAACACCATTTTTAATTTCATCTAGTCTCATCTCACCTAATCTCACCTCATCTTGTTTCATGTCGTATGAAAACAAGGTAAGGTGAGATTAGGTTAAATTATATTAGCCAGCCGTTAACAAATACAATTTCAAATTACTAATTAAATATGGATAGGGCTTCAGTAAGGTTTACTTCGAAAATCAGTAAAAGTATGTCTTCGCGTTACCAGTGGTTAACCGTAATCGCAGCGTTCTCTTTTATAATTCAAAAACGCTTAATTTATTTTTCTTGTAACTCACTGAAGTGGATTTTATTTGAGCAGAGGTTGATTGCGTCACAAAGACGGTCGTTAGGAGTTATTGCGGGGTGGGGATGAGATTACCGCAAAAATTTAGTGTTTGTAATCTTGGGACATTGGATATTACAGTGGTTTTTGTTTATAACCCCCGACGCAATGCACAAGTTAGTCTCGGTGGCAATCACCGATGATGTCAAAGTCAAAGTCAAGTCATCAAATCAAATCAAATCAAATATACTTTATTTGCACACAAATGAAAATACATCAGTTACATATAAAACCAAAGTTAGCTAGTGTACAGACAGGCGGCCTTATCGCTTTAAGCGATTTCTTCCAGGCAACCTTCGGGTGATGGAGATATTGTATCAAAAACAGCGTAGCGGGTGCAAAAATGTCATAATACAATACTATAAAAGCAATAAAATATTGTATTCAAATTTGTTAAATAAACCTACAATATAATACAATAAACTACTTAATAAAAAATATAAATAAATCATATTTCTTTATTACAAGTAAGCAAGCACGTTGAGTACATTTTTGCACGTCAATATATTTTTTGAATTTACATTTACACCACTTTGCAAGGAAAGGGTGCCAACGCTGAGGAGAAAAAGTGGCAAAAAACTCTCAGCAACTCATCTTTTAAAACAATGATAATACAATTACTACTTAATAACTATGCAGTACGTTACTATTGTTAGTAAGTTTATCCCTCATGCGGAACCGGCGACACACACCATGCATGTTCATCGTTTAAATAGTCATCTGTCCTGTAATATGCCTTCTTAACAAGTGTTCCTTTAATGAAATTTTTAAATTTCCTCTCTGTCAACGTCGTCACACTTTCTGGCAACTTGTTATAAAAGCGAATACAGTGCCCCATGAAGGATGTACTACGTACAATGAATGTCTCAGAGACGTAGATGTAGCACCAGCCGCCCAGCCGGAGCCGTCCAGCCGGCTGTCGCCCGGCCGCCCCGTGGACACCGAGCAGCCTGTTACTCTGCAGGTCCGGCCGTGGTGAAGCCGGAGCAGCTCGTCTTAAGGATCTTCAGTTCTTGTTCTTGAATCTTCCACATAACCCACAGTTACGTGAACTGTTCGGCTTGAATCAATCTTAAACCTGGCCACATGGATCAAAGGCCTATAGAACATGGTCTGTGCTGTCTAAGGCAGTGCGCAGACCAGAGTCACGACTGTTTTAAGACAGACTTGTCGCTGAGATTTTAAATCTTACGACGCAGATAATAAGAACGGTCCAAAGTGTTACACGTGATCTGCTGTTAGTTGTATATAAGTACGTGTGTGTAACTATATATTCTCCTCGTTGCAAACATCACTTCTCTCGCGAAGTTCCTAACAAAGTTTTCAAGCACCCGCTGTTGACATAAAGCTTTTAAAATGGAGACTCCAATACTTAAATTTGTTAATTTATTTAATAACAAACAATAATAATTATAATATACTCAGAATTTGAATTACGCATTATCCATGCTCGGTGAATAAATTAGAACGTGATGAAAAAATTCTCGGTGAAAAGAATGATGAAAAGATTTTCGGAGGGCGTGGCGTGGCTCAGTTGATAAGAGCGTGTCACGGAATGACAAGGTCGCAGGTTCAAGTCCTGCCCACGGCAAGAATTTTTTCATCATGTTCTAATTATAATATAATAAGTAAATAAAAATATTACAAATAAAAAAAATCGTTTAAACTCTGCCCGCCCTGTGGGAGTGAGCCTAGAATACTGGCATGTTCCAGTTCAGTTCAGTAATTTATTAATAAATAAAAATTTACAAGTCACTTTCTTAACAAAATAGGTGATATTAAACCATACAGATTGTCTTTATAATTAACAATTTCAATACTTAAACAATAATATTTAGTTTAATTATTTTACAATTACCATAAATTATTTTATTATTATTTTATTTTATTTTACAATTTTAGGAATTCTAACATTTAGGTACTGTCTATAATCGTGAAGCGCCCAGACGCGTATCAGTGACAAAATATTTATGCCTGTTTTAGAAACTCGTCAACTGAATAGTACGCAGCATCCACAAGGAAAGCCGAAAGCCGGTGTTTCTGAAAAAGCTGCGTTTTTCAGAAACACCGCCTCACTCGGTGCGTTCTTAATGTCAGTCGAGAGTGCGTTATATATCGTTGGCCCTATGGTGTTGTTGGCCCTATGTATTCCCTCGTTGAATGGCTAGGCTAAGGCTGCCTTTCCACCAGAGATGTGCTATGCTATGGATGCGTTTGATGTCCCCCAATCAGCCACCAACTAGCCAGTGCTATGCTATGTGGATCAATCAATATGATTGGTGGACATCAAACGCATCCAAGCAGCATAGCAAAAAATGATTATTTATTATCATTGTATTTATTTTCTCATTACAAAGAATTATAATATATGTACATGTATGGTATTACAAAAATCGGTGCGATACATGTACTGGCGCCTGAACTAAGTTGTAAAACTTATCTTTCATGGAACTGTTTCCTGCTTAAAGTTGCTGCGTGAATTTCAAAGATTCCAAGCCTTTTTGTCATTAAAAAGTGCACAGATCTCATAAAAATGAACTTTTGATATGCATTCTGTGTTTTTACGGACGAGCACGGACTGCAGCTTTGAAGCTACAAACGGCGGATTCGGCGCACGACAGACGTGTCTGCGCTTCAACAGACGCATCTCGTCCCACGGATCGTGGTGCGGGCTGGTTCGTCCTCAATATCACGTACTCGACCACTTGTGGCTGCTCCACCGCTACATGCTCTAAGTCTGGGATAAAGTTTTTATGACGCACGAGTGTGCTACAATTCCCGACAAAGAACAATGTTTTCTCGATTTAATATTGTTCATGCAGATGAGCCTTTATCCGGTTAAGTACAAGATTTATACGAAGTCACTCTAAATGACAATGCCAGATTCTGCCCCACCATCAACCGCAAGATGTACAAGATAACGAATAAATGTAAAAATATCTCCGTTTTTTATTAAAATTATTGGTTTAAAATAAAGTTTGTACAAGTTGCGATTCGAAAAAAAAGGTACGTCTGAATCAAGCCTTAATGTGTACCGCCTTCTATATGCTCCGGTCCTGGTACACCACTTTCGTCAACCTTCAATTGTATGCCATAAATAAATGTATCTCATCTCATCTAGTCTTATGTCATCTCATCTGAAATCGTCTTATAGTATAATCTCATCTAATATCTTATACAAAATACATCTTAAGTATACTTAAGAACAAATCAAGTGTCTTATTTTGTAAACAAATGTGATCGTATAATTATCTGTTGTGATGTAACACTGAAGGAACTTATTGATTTGAACCTGTTCGTCATTGTGAAATAAAGTATTCCGATCTAATAATGTGAAAATAACTATGCAATAATCACAGAAAAGCTAAAACCCATCGTCGTTAATGACGTTAAGTACTGGACGTTACCAACGGGAGCAAATGGGGCGGGGAATGCGTTTCAACTGACCGCAGCCTGCAAGCCGCGTGCAGATCGCGTCTGCATGGGAAAAACGTAAAATGTTAGTAGTTTTTGGTTACAAAATTAGACATTTGATTTGAGCTTCGGTATATTGAAGATGTAAGTATTTTGTATAAGATGAGATTATACTATAAGACGAGATCAGATGAGATGACATAAGACTAGATGACATAAGACATGTTTTCACGCTGTGGTCACACCGCCCAAACCCCGAGGGCGAAGAACCAATATCACTGATTGAGCCGACATTTGGCGGAACCTTGGACATTATTAGTTTTGGCCGATAAATCTTTTGACGCGACCTTCGTAATGATTAGTGACTGCAACCTTGTACTAAGGTTTATTGTGTCTAGGTATTACGCTGCTTGACTGATTTCGTGAATTACTTTCATTAATATTTTACGCATGAGTTGTTCCACCGCCGGCGAGTAAGCGAGTAAATCCCGGCTATTTTCTCGCTTAAGAAACGTACAAAAGATGCTACATTCCGTGTAAACAAAAGAGATGCACATATTAATAGTTCATCGCCGACTGTTCACACCGCGGGCTATTTTATCGCCGAGCGAGTACATCCCATCGCTCGGCGACACTCGCCCACTCGCTGAGCTACACTGGCGAGTGGGCGAGTGAAGCGAGTAATCGCCCGTCGCTCAGCGACACTCGCTGATAGCCGAGCTACAAAACTATACTCGCCAATTGCCTTCACTGCCGCAAGATTGCATTACACATTAAGGCGCTGACATGAGCCAACTAGCGCCGCCAATCTTAAAAAAATCATATCTTCCAATATAAATAAATTTTATTAAAAAAGCTACGTTCACATTGTTTATTGCTATAAATATTATTTTTTAAATGCTTATTTGTAACGTGATGCAATGTAGGTAAGTTGTAGTTCACAAATGTGCCAGAAACGGCCGTTTTTCGCAATTATGCGAACTACAACTTACCTACATTGCATCACGTTACAAATAAGCATTTAAAAAATAATATTTATAGCAATAAACAATGTGAACGTAGCTTTTTTAATAAAATTTATTATATTGGAAGATATGATTTTTTTAAGATTGGCGGCGCCAGTTGGCTCTAAACATATTTGTTTACATTTTAGTATGTACCTACCTTTTACTAAGTTTTAAATAGTGTGAACTGTATGCCAAAAGTTTTAGATAGGCACCTTTAGCCTGTAAAACGTAACGTGTTACTAGATTGTAAGCCTAGATCTTAATTGTCTTGGTTTGTAATATTTTTTATACAAGCTTATCTTATCTTATCCTGATTGGGTGCCAATGTGGCGGCACTTCAACCCATTGGGATCTTTTGTGCTCTCCCCTTTCCTTTATGCTCCTTCCTCCTCCCTAAAGATATAACTCAGTAGGTCTGCTATGCTGCTCATGGGAAGGAGCCTGTAGTCTTCTGGTTCCGGATAGGCCGACCCCAGGAGACTCATTCGCTTTCTAGCTATACAAGCTTATTAAAGAATTTAAAAAATCAAATCACTTGCCTTTAAACATCATTCGACAAACACAGTTATTTTTATTATCGCTATTTCCACACCTAAATAGATTAAAAAGAAAATGAGTTCATTTCTATTAGGCGAAGCTTCAAAGGGCCTTTGTCAATTTACGCCTAAACTTTTGTGAGGAAACAGGAAAACAAACTTCAAAAATAAAGAATTTATTTCCTCAACTTGTAGGAAGTCGTAATTATTTTCCGATATCAGCTTAACGTCTATTTACTTTTACTTTACAATCGTAAATAAGTCTATCTCTAACATTGATCTCCTATAAATAACTAGATACACAGTCTGCCTTCTTAAAAATGTCCGAGCGCAAAGAAGTTCATCAGTTCAGTTCTCATTTGCTTTATTGAACATTATTTAGACGTTAACAATGGACCCTTATTTGGACGTTTTTAAATTGTTTTAGTAGGTTTGTGTATCTAGTTGTTTATAGAAAATCAATGATCTCTAAGTAAGATTACTGTAAATAACATTATAACAATTTTACTGCCTGGCTTGGTTAACCCTCCATCTGGTCTGGGGGCGTCCCACACTAAGTTTACCCGTTCGCCTCCTCCATTCGAGAACTCGTCTACCCCATCGGTTATCGGTTCTACGACAGATGTGACCACCCCACTGACACTTCAGTTTGCTGATTCTATGAGCAATGTCAACCACTTTTGTTCTCTGGCGGATTTCTTATACTATCCACCAGAGAAGCATAGCTCTTTCCATAGCTCACTGGAATTTGAACTTTATGGGCTAGCCTCACCGTCAGTGTCCACGTTTCGACTTCCTAGATCATCACTGAAAGGACCACTGCTGCCGACCTTTCCTGCCGACTTCTCCTGTCTCTCTCGAAGTTGTTTCTTATTAACTGGATAAACAGTTGGAACTCCTAAAGGAAGTCAAGCGACGGCAGCTTCAATATTTTGGTCACATTACACGGAACCCCCGATATAGCCTTAGGATCTGTGGGAAGAGGAGTGTTGGCAGGAGACCTTGGCTGAAGAACTTGCGTGATTGGGATTGCAGTACCGGCTCCTTGTTCCGGCCGAAGGAGAACCTTGCCTTGATGTTGTCCAGCTTTCCATGAGCAGAAGAATGTTAAGAAGAGAAGAGTGGTATTGAAGACGACAATTCCCAAACTTAGAAACTTCCCAAAGATTACCCCGCTGAATTCTCTAATCGCTCTCTTTTTCGAAGTTCCAATTAACTCCCATGATATTAATTAAATCTTAATTAAACAGTAAATCGTGATAATTCAATATCGAGTTTGTTTGAAAGGCTTAAATTATGGTTGTTTTGGTGTAAGTACCAGCAGCCGGCGAAGTGTGAGCTTTGCGGAGCTTCCGAATAATTTATAGAGCTTAATTTAGTGGAAGCAATTTACCCGATACCGTACTCGTATTACTGCGTAGAGTTACGAAATCTAGAGACACGTAGCTGACGCGTTGCTTTTGAATCAATCATTAATAAAATGAATCACTGAACTCTACATTGCTCTATGCAGACCTAAATTATGGATCAAGTTTAGATTGCTAAAGAGTTTTTTGCCACTTTTTCTCTTCAGCGTTGGCATCTTTTCCTTGCAAAGTGGTGTAAATGTAAATTCATAAAAAATGTTGACGTCCAAAAATTTACATAACGTATTTTGCTTACTTGCAATAAAGAGATATTTGACTTTAATTCTGACTCTGAATGAAAAAAAAATATATATTTTTTTAAATATTTTTCTTTTTTCTATTTATTTACAATAAATACACAACATTATAATTAAAAATTACTTCATAATTACTTCAATAATCGACTGCTACATTCAAAATAATATCTATAATAATAGGTACAGCTAACAGCAGATCAAGCGTAACACTTTGAACCGTTCTTATTATCTGTGTCGTAAGATTTTAAATCGTACTGCAAGTGTTACCATTGATATGCTGTTGTCCGGACAATATTATTTACAACATCAATTAATTTTATTATTACATCGCTCGGTTTTGGTTTGGTATTGTAATAATTTACTTGTTTTAGTTTATATTTATAATTTACTTATTTTATTTTTATTTTATTTTATTCGGAAAACAAACAGCTACAATGACAAAATAAATAATTAAATAATATCTATAAGCCAATTATAAGTTTTCACATGTACGTATCTACAGATGCAATAATGAAAAATAATCGAACAAGGGTGAATACCATGGTATGAAATATATACACATAATAGATACACAAATATACTATACACACAATATAATAATAACGTTACGTCACTTTCCTTTTTTTCAACAAAGCTACCGTTAAGCTAGCTAACAGAGCTCAGATTTAATCGGCGATTCTTCTCTCCATAGAGACAGTATTGAATTATCAAATTAAATATTTTGCTTACTCTATATTTTCATGACTCTATAATTTGTACCCAATGACTTATATTTCCACTATGCTCGAAGCAAACGTTACATATCCAAATCTAGCGTGATAAACTTCACGTTATTACGTACACCACAAGGTTCAAAACAGCGTGAAATTGCGTTTCAATCATGCAATGGAATATTACATATTACATTTGGATCGTTTGCCGTTAGCATCAAATTAACTATATAATATACTGAATAGATAAGTAGATAAGCTCTCATGTTATTTAAATAGCTAGGCCACATGGGTAGAACGAGTGGAGCGCCGACTGTCATTGTACAGTATTAAAATTAAAATGTTTGAGTAAGACATATTGATTGATAATTTTTTATCACTAGGTAAGTGAGATTAATAAGTTTACATATCATTTATTTATCTAATTTTTTTAAATTCATACATACTCATATACAGGGTGATTGGAAATTCGAATTTCTTTTTGTGAACAATTCAGAAAATTATTAAATAAAATTAAAACTACCGTAACACAGAAACCTTTTTGGACCCCTCGTTAATAGGGCCTAATTTGTGGCAACACACCTCTAGTATCACCCCTTTCAATGAATGTATCGAATTTCCAATTACATACACTCGAAGAACCTTATTTATTTATTTATTTTATTAATGGACTCGACAGTTCGTCATTTGCCAATGTCGTGTTACGGAAATTTCAATATAATATAACAGTCTTCTATCTTCCTCCAGAAGAGTCGCAGTAGCGTCTTCACCCTGGGTAGCCGCGTCTTCATGTCTTCATCCAGAGGAGTCGTCGTAGCGTCATCACTCTGGACGAAGCAGCTCGACAGCCACGTTCACTCCCGAGCTTGTAGCGGGAACTCTTGATAAAAGCTTGAAACTTCAGATCTTGCATAAATAATCCAATAACTTCAACGTACTGTCATTCGCGAACATTTTCTGATTAATTTAACGTGATATTAAACACAAAATAGTCCCTGTAGACATTAAGAGGAAAATTATCAAATAATTTCGCAACCGTCGTTTCCCGCCATTTTCAAGAGAACCCGTTGCATTTGATAATATTTGACATTGAGTTAATTGACATTTCATCATCAGTCTATTTATATTGCCCCACTGCTCGGGCACAGACCTTCCCTTACATCGAGGGAGCTGGGGCCATAATCCACCACGGGCCCAGTGCGGGTTGGCGGATTTCACATGCCTTAGATTTTTATTAATTGACATTTAATTTATTGATATTTTATTGAATTGAGTGACATTGAATTTATACTTTTTTTCTGTATTGGCCTGCTGTCAGATAATAACATGCCTGTGTTTGTGAATAAATATAGGAAAAAATTAGGGCAAACATTAAGAACTTTATTTTTATATAACATAAACATCTGTATCAATTTTACTACTCATGTATTGCAAATAAATTATCTTTTATCCTTGTGCAGTCGGAAGTCCTCCTGTTTGGAAGTCGGTTAAAAACATAACTAAAACTCGAGTCGAACAATCGACCGACCTAAAAAAATAACCGAAGAACTCTCAACTAAGTTACCGCGTTACAAAGTACAGAAATAGAGATAAATTATGACAGGCACTTTATTACTGGAAGTTTCTCGCGGCGTTCACTTGACAGATTTTTATGGAGCGAGGGAAAGGGAGAGTCATCGGACAGAGGGCTTATTTGAGAAATAGCTTTTAAAGATCTAATTTATGGTAGAGTTTGAGGAAATCAGATTTGAAAAGCTTGCGATTCTTTCATTAAAAAAAAATTCTCCATTTATCATTTTAATAATCAATGTTAATTTATAACAACAAAAAAGAATTTAAATACAATACAGTTCATTAATTCATCATGTCAACAACAAACAAACATGATAAAATACGAACGCAATCATCCAGCATTAAATCAATGTACCTACCCAATAATTTATGTCAATGTGTAACCGCAGCCCAAATCAAGTGTCTTATTTTGCAAACAAATATGATCGTCTAATTACCTGTTGTGATGTTAAAATAAAGAAACTGATTAGTTGAACCTGTTCATCATTATGAAAATAAAGTGATCCGATCTAATAATGTGAAAATAACTATGCAATAATCACAGAAAAGCTTAAAATGTTAGTAGTTTTTGTTTACAAAATAAGACACTTGATTTGGTATACGTGTGAATTAGTCCCTAACTCCCAAAACCGCGGGCTTAATCCTCGGCATATTTCCAAAGCCCACTAAATCCAACCTCGAACTTGTCAAACTATATCACCAAACTATGTGACATATTCGGCATCGCTAACTATTAAGGCCGAAACTTCGACTAAATCCAAAAGAAACCTTCATCAAATATTTACCGACAAACGGCTTCGGGCGCCAAATTGTAGCATCAGAATTATGAACAAACTAGACATATCATTTTAATATTAATAATGTTCAGAATTTGCACGCATTATCCATGCTCGGTGAACAAATTAGAACATGATGAAAAAATTGCCTTCCATGAGCCAACTAGCGCCGCCAATCTTAAAAAAAATAATATCTTCCAATATAATCAATTTTATTAAAAAAGCTATTTACAAAATATTTATTAGGATGAATACTATTTTTCAATACAATACATGGCATAATTGCGACAAGCTAAGTAGTTCACAAATGTGCCAAAAACGGCCGTTTTTCGCAATTATGCGAACTACAACTTCGGAAATTGAATCACGTTATAAATAAGCATTTAAAAAATAGTATTTATCGTAATAAACATTTCGTAAATAGCTTTTGTAATAAAATTGATTATATTAAAAAATTAATATCTTCCAGATATTAATTTTTTAAGATTGGCGGCGCTAGTTGGCTCTATGAAGGCCCTTAAAGGCAACAAAACTACACCACTATTCCGGCATTCTGCGGGCGGTAAGCCGTCTGAAAATATGGACGAGGAGGTACCTCTGCAATAGTCTTAAGGACGAAAGACCTGGCTTCCCATAGCACAGGGAATCCTGGTTTGGGAGCCAGGAACCTTATTGTATTATGATATTTTTGTGAACAACAATAAAAATTAAATCTAAACTATCTAAACCTACCTAACGTGTAAAAATTATAAATAAAAAACCTGCGCCAAGTCCCCCACAATTGGCAATGTACCCAAAAGGTACATTTTAGGTAGGTTTAGATAGTTTAGATTTAATTTGTATTTATTTGTAAATATTATTTCCTAACGTAGAAAAAAAACAATAAAACATTTAATTTCACAATTATTAGCGCTTGCGTATTCTAGTTCATACCATATTCTGCGAATGTACGGAACTTTGTATCTCCGTGAGCGTGAGATATAAAAGATATTCGCTAGCAGCTGATACGGACGGCCTTTGGGGAAGAACTTTTATTGTTTCGCCCGCGGCCTTAGGGTGATATAGGGTAATGGGCGAAGCGGGGTTACATAACGTAATCTATGAGCAATCCTTGCTTTAAAACGAATTGGGACTGCTGGATCAGGAGTTATAACACCGACGTGGTAGAATTTTAGAAAATCCAGAGTACGCAAAACGCTAAAACTTGTGTTGCTGATTTTTTTTAGCCACTTTTTCTCCTCAGCGTTAGCACCTTTTTCTTGCAAAGAGTAAACTTAAATGCTTAAAAAAATTTACGTGTAAAAATATACAAACTGACGTATAAAAATGTACAAAATATATATAATTGATTACATGCAATCAAAGATTCATATGGAGAGCTCGGTGGCGCAGTGGTTGGGTTACTGGACTTGCGATACGGAGGTCCCAGGTTAGATTCCCAGCCAGGACAGGATTGAGTTATCCTCGGTTTCGACGGAACAACTTACGTACATTTACCGAATGCTCTCAAAACGGTGAAGGTAATGAAACCTGCATGCAGTAGAAAAAAATTTAAGGCATGTGTAATCCGCCAATCCTCACTGGGTCCGCGTGGTGGATCATGGCTCGAGCTCCCTCGATGTAAGCGAAGGTCTGTGCCCGAGCAGTGGGGAATAGACTGATGATGATGAATACTGGCATTGTCATGGCCAGATTCTGCCCCACCATCAACCGCTAGATGTAACAAGATAACGAATAAATGTAAAAGTATCTCCGTTTTTTTATTAAAATTATTGGTTTAAAATAAAGTTTTGTACATCACGCGAATCGAAAAAATAGCTTAATTAAGAATTCAGAAAATAGTAAAAAATCGAAGCGAATTATTCATTGTTTTTGTTATTCTTCTATAGGAGTTGCGAGAGTAGTAGAAAATGATACTGATTATGATTATGCAATATGAAACCTGTAATAAGTCCCCAACAAAATGATAGGTGCTAAATGGTCACGTAGTTTTGTAGGTGGGGCAAAGCTCCATTGAAATGTGGCAATGTCATTTCTAATTTTATTTACTTAATATTTTTAGTTACTGTTATGAATTTGTCAAGTTATTGAATAAATATATTGGTGGTATAAGGATCGCAATAGATAGAAGTAACGTCGTCTCTTTAACTTAGTTATCGCTTCCGCTCCCACTCTACTCTCTACCGATATCGAGCGAGCACAAAAGTAGGAATTACAGCCCCCGGGAATGAAGTTTGGACCACTCTTAATTGCTCTAATTGGACAAATGGCACTTCCTCTTCGACCTATCTAGGTACAGTCTGAATCATTGAAAAATGTCGAGGTACGGACAACAGCAGATCAATGGTAACACTTTCAGTACGATTTCAACTCTTACGACGAAGATAATAAGAACGGTCCAAAGTACACTTTATCTGCTTTCATTTGTACCTTGAAGAAACAAGGTATATATTTTTTATTTACATTACTATTATATATTTACATTAGAGAATTTAAAAAAGGGTATGAAAAGGGAAAAATGATATAATATTAAAAAAATAATTAAAAAAATTAAAACATGATGAAAAAATTCTTGCCGTGGGCAGGACATGAACCTGCGACCTTGTCTTTCCGTGTCGTCCTGCCCACGGCAAGAATTTTTTCATCATGTTCTAATTTATTCACCGAGCATGGATAATGCGTAATTCAAATTCATAATAATTATATTAGTATATAAAAAGTACCTAATAGTACGCGGTATTCTACCTGTGACTGGTAAAATAATTGTAAACAAAAACCAATCTAACTAGCTAGGAAGACAATTGGTTAGCAGAAACAGAAAAACAGGCTTTTTGAAAATGGCGGGAAACGACGGTTGCGAAATTATTTAATAATTTTCAGTTTAATGTCTACAGTGGGTGTTTTGTGTTTAATATCACGTTAAATTAATCAGAAAATGTTCGCGAATGACAGTATGGTGAAGTTATTGGAGAATTCAAGCAGGATCTGAAGTTTAGCGCCATGGTCAAGATTCCCACTACGAGCTCGGGAGTGAACGTGACTGTCGAGCTGCTTCGTCCACAGTGATTGACGCTACGGCGTCTCCTGTGGATGAAGACAAGAAGACGCGGCTACCCAGGGTGATGACGTTTCGGCGACTCCCCTGGAGGAAGATAGAATCATACATTAAATTTTCTGTAACATGACATTGGCAAATGACGAACTGTCGAGTCCATTAATAATAATAAAAACAGCAAAACACTTGGCTGTATCTATTTTGTAACGGTTTTAGCTTAGTTGCGAATACTTAACAACCTTTGCTAATCTTTTATATTCGTGTGATGACTTTCTACGGAATTGTAAAGATTTTTTTTAAATCAGTCGAGTACTGCCAAATAATAGGTAAGTTACGTAAGTATATATTTTTATCTACTACACACAAAAAATGGTGTTTAAAAAATTTCGTTTAGAGTTCATGTATGAAATGGTAAATGAATGTTAAAAATCGAATCATTAATTTTTAAGATTTTTAATGTAATAAGTCGCCATTGATCTCCTATAAACAACTAGATACGCAGTCTGCCTTCTAAATATGTCTGAGCGCAAAGAAGGTCCAAACGGATGAATGGACCCTCATTTGCTTTATTGGGCATTATTTGGACGTTAACGATGGACCCTTATTTGGACGTTTTTTAAATTGCTTTAGTAAGACCTTTGTGTATCTAGTTGTTTATAGGAAACCAATGATCTCTAAGTAAGATTACTGTAAATAACATTATAACAATTTTACTGCCTGGCTTGGTTAACCCTCCATCTGGTCGGGGGTTAGTTATTCTTTTTCTTTGTATGACTGTATACTGTCCGGGAGATGCTGTTTTAGAAATTCCATTTTAAAAGGTGCTTAATTATTTAAATTAGGTCGTTACTCAGCGTGTGGAAGAAAATACTTGAGGACTGCTACAGAGGGGCCACCTGTCGTGTAAATTGATATAGCAATTTTTTTTTTCATTTCGGTTATTTAATTCCATGTACAATTATTATTGTGTCGGAAATCAATTAGTAACTAAAATTTATAATTAACAAGGCTACCTATTTAAATATTATACAATGTCAATATCTCAAATTTAGCGTCTACATATAGTTATTTATATAATATAATATGTTTATCATTTTTACAATTAAATTTAAAAAATCTCATTCATATTACATTAAATTAGTCCTTATTTTTAATTTTTATTACAAGGTTACATCATCCAATTCACAATTTACATTTTGTTACTTTGGAATGAATTTTACATAATTATTTTCAATATTATTGAATGTGACCCATTGCAATCCTTATAATTTTACGTTTAAAATAATTTAAGTAGTAAGTGTTAATTTTCATTTAACTTTTCACCGAGAGGAAGATTTTTAGGAGGATTCTTGGTGCAGTTAAAAGGGAGGATGGAAGCACAAGAGCAAGAAAAAATCATGAAATCGAAGATCTGGTGTCCGAACCAAACATCATCGGCGAGACAAAAGCTGCCAGACGCCGCTGACTCGGCCACGGCGAAAGAATGGGAGACGATCGTGCGGCGAAGAGAGCATATTTGGGGCGACCGGTCGGGCGAACTCCAGTCGGGCGTCCTAGGTATCGCTAGAGGGATGAAGTCGAGAGGGACCTGGGCCGACTGCAGGCACACACGTGGCGCGATACGGTGCAGAACCGCAATATCCTATCTCTTCATGTATCCTCTCTATTCACAGCAGAAGCCGAGCCTTGGGTGGACACATGGTGCCACCCGAGGATATCAAGACTCTCTCACCCAAGTGCATTGTACGGTTCCTGAGGGACGTTGGCCTTGGGCGTGTACCAACACCGTGATATCAAATAATAATAAAAAGTATCTAGTACTTTTAACGAATATTTTGTAATTTTTTGCAATTCAATATTTATACGACTAAAAATTACGCGGCGCGTTCGTGGCCCAGAACCTGGGTACGCCCATGACTGGCGTATTCTCGTTTCAGAGGCCAAAACCCACTTCTGATCGCTGAGCCAGCGGAATAAGTATTAATTTTCATTTACCTACTAACTTAACTACAAAATTACTAACTGAGAAATCATCTTAAGCAAAATGTCGCAGCAAAACTGCAAGATTAAATATTACCCGGAGTCATGTAAAAGTTCATGTTGCAGTCACTTTCAACATGCGCTTGATTTCTTGTTAGAGTTTGTAAAGTATGAGTTTCTCCGCAATAACATTCGGAAAGTTTCCCCGGGAACTAATATTACTACGGAAATATTTTCCCGACTTTACCGTTCGAGGAAAAGTTCTTGTAATACCATACGCTACGCTACGCTGTATTATGGTAAGTAGGACAAACTCTGCAGCTGGGCAGGAACAACTTCTAGAAAGAGAGTGACAGGAGAATTCAGCTGGGCTGGGCAGCGTTTGGGAAGCTACGTCATATCTTCTCGTCTCCAATACCACAATGTCTAAAAACTAAGGTCTTCAACCAGTGCGTCCTGCCAGTGATGACCTACGGAGCCGAAACGTGGACATTGACGGTGAGACTGGCCCACAAGTTCAAAGTCGCTTCTCGTTCTATGTTTCTCCAAATCCCTCTCACTACAAAGTTACACATCATCATCAGCATCAGCCCGTATCAGTCCACTGCTGGACGTAGGCCTCTCCCATAGCGCGCCACTCAACCCTACTCTCGGCCCTCTGCATTCAGTCTCTGCCAGCCATCTTGCGAAGGTTATCCCTCCATCTGGTCCCACGCTACGTTTACCCGTTCGTGCCTCCATTCGAGAACCCGTCTACCCTATCGGTTCTACGACAGATGTGACCAGCCCACTAACACTTCAGTTTACTGATTCTATGAGCAATGTCAACCACTTTTGTCTTCTGGCGGATATACTCATTTCTTATTCTATCTACCAGAGAAATGCCAAGTAATAAAAGTACATAAATGCACAGCACCTAATAGTATGTTATCATGTCATTACGAACGTAAGAGAATTCCGTTCACGTAGACCCTTTCACGTAGATTTGTCTACGTGTTTTATCTTACGAGGATATACAGGCACGTAATCAGGGCAGGAAGTAGGGATTACTCGTTGGTATAATGAGAATAAATATTGCTCTCCCAATAGTACCATTGTGTTATTATATGGTACAGTCACGAGCAATTATATGTATACAGGGGAGTTTTTAAGGTTTAGATTTTCTCAAAAACTACTTGATCTATTGCGAAAATTATTTTACTGTTTGATAGATAAAAATTAAAACTATGTACCTAACTGTAAAATAATTATTAAATTCGGTCCAGTAGTTTTTGAGAAAATCTCAACCTTAAAAACTCCCCTGTATACATATAATTGCTCGTGACTGTACGGACGCAATGGGATATTAGATTCAATTAGGTCGACAGTTTCGACCGACTTCGACGGTCTTTTCAAGGTGTTTTTTTCGTAGTACAATTAGCGGTATTTTCCAGACAACCGCCTTTTTAACCTTTAAGGGCCTGACATGGCCCAAATAGCGCCGCCAATCTTTAAAAAATAATAACTTCCAATATAATTAATTTTATTAAAAAAGCTATGTACAAAATGTTTATTACGAGAAATACTATTTATTAAATGCCTATTTATAACGTGATTTAATTTCGGTAAGTTGTAGTTCGCATAATTGCAAAAAACTGCCGTTTTTGGCATATTTGTGAACTACTACTTACCTAGTCGCAATTATGCCAGGTATTGTATATTGAAAAATAGTGTTTATTGTAAAGATTGTGTACATAGCTTTTTTAATAAAAATGATTAAATTGGAAGATATTGCTTTTTTAAGATTGGCGGCGCTAGTTGGCTCATGGAACGCTCTTAAAACAAAAGTTCAGATTCATATTTCGTCCCTGCCCTCAACATGCTAAATCCCGCCTAGCCCTAGTCTAGGCAATATTGCCTGCGCTAGGATTTCCTCGGGAACAGAAAGTTGGGATATTTCTAAAGGAGGAAAATAAGCGAGCATATTTATTGCTGAGTGGATACTAAGATAAAGGGAAGATTAGGGAGAATAATGATTTGGTAGTACCATGCTTTGGTAAGAGCTCGGTGGCGCAGTGGTTGGGTCGATGGACTTGCAATACGGTGGTCCCAGGTTCGATTCCTAGCCAGCGCAGCCTTGTACCAATGAGTTACTACAACTTACCGAAATTGAATCACGTTATAAAAAAATAGTATTTATCGTAATAAACATTTTGTAAACGCTTTTTAAATAAAATTTATTATATTGGAAGATATTATTTTTTTAAGATTGGCGGCGCTAGTTGGCTCGTGGAAGGCACTTAAGAGGATAAAAATAGTTGTCAGAGAAAATTTCGACCTTATTGAGGCACCCTGTATACTTTTCTCTGTATTCGATTTTACATACTTTAAATAAGTACCTGACTGAGATTTGAACCTGGACCTCCGTATCACGAGTCCAGTATCCTAACTATTACGCCACCACCTCACGATATTCTGTTTTTATTGATTATTGGGTACATAGTTACTAGAAAATACAATCCCGAGCATTATTTTCAATCCCGGGATTACGGGGTTTTTGATGTGTAATCACGGGATCCCGGGACCAAGACCAAAAAATATGTTGAGAATGCAATGGCGGAAATATCAAAGCATCCAACTTTTCCATTAGTATCAGTCAATTATCGGGGATAGGAGGTTTATGGCCTTGGCTCATCCATCATATCAGTTACATAACTAATTTTCATCATGTTTTGTTAATAATTCAACTTCCATTTCATAAATTAAAGTTGATTATTTGACGTTATGTAACAATTGTCCTTAATGTAATCAAGGTTAGGTCTATTGTCAAGGCGCAACGTATTACGGAATGCAAAGTATAACTGTATATGGCAATCCCGAAAATCCTAAGTAAATTAGCTAAGTACAGTCCGGGATTTTCGGGGTCAAAATCGGCCGGAATCCCGAGATCCCGGGATTCGGGATCCCGGGATTGTATTCTCTAATAGTTACCCAAGACCTTCTATTTCCAATCTTAAAGCCATCTATAGATATACGGGCACCAGTAAATAATGGCCCAAGAATGTCCAAGCCGCCACAATATGTTACTCTGCGGCCAAATCCGGTATTGTGCGGCGTACGTGCGTGAACGAGGCTTGACCGGAATTCTAAGAGGCGTAAAGACATAGGTATTAAGGGATTTTCAATGTATTCTGATGTCAGATACGACTTATCGGATGTATGGAATTGAAAGTCAGACGCTGACGGTGAGTCAGGCCCACTTTAAAGTCGCTTACCGCTATGGAAAGATCATCGTTCATTCAGCACTTATTAGCCCAAAATTTTACAAAAAGCTCATCCCATTTTCGACATTTGCTTCTGCTATCATTCGATTGCACTTCTGCAAATAATATTACTCGTTTTTTTAATCATATCCCCCAAACAAACCTATCATCTTTTCCTGACTCTAACGAAACGATACGTGACTAAATAGTTACGCTACACTTTAAAAAATACAAAATAAATCAGCATTATTTACAGAATTTTTCATTTAAAGGAAACTGTAAGTCTAGCGTAACTATCAACGACTTCACTTGGTTTAGACATTGCACTATTCAATATTCTAGTGCAATTTATGTCGAGCCATTTAAAGAGTGATTTTGCATCTATAGTTTTTTTATTATTGTATATTGTCCCAACTGCTCTTTTTAACTATAAATAGTTCAACGGTTCTCTTGAAAATGGCGGGAAACGACGGTTGCAAAATTATTTGATAATTTTTCTTTTAACGTCTACAGGGACTATTTTGTGTTTAATATCACGTTAAATTAATCAGAAAATGTTCGCGAATGACAGTATGGTGAAGTTATTGAAGAATTCAAGCAGGATCTGAAGTTTGGCGCCATGGTCAAGATTCCCACTACGAGCTCGGGAGTGAACGTGACTGTCGAGCTGCTTCGTCCGCAGTGATTGACGCTACGGCGTCTCCTGTGGATGAAGACATGAAGACGCTGCTACCCAGGGTGATGACGCTTCGGCGACTCCCCTGGAGGAAGATAGAAGACTATTTTACATTGAATTTTCTGTAACGTGACATTGGCAAGTGACGAACTGTCGAGTCCATTGATAAAATAAATAAATAAATAAATAGTTCAACTATTTTCTTTTTTATCTTTTAGTTTTTGCATAAAATAGATTCTACAATTACTTTTAATTACCAACCGAGTCATACACAGTTTTGTGTATAGACAGTTATAAGAGCGAGCTCATGCTGAGATCGCGCTCAAAACTGTCAATATATATCGGCCTCAGACTACAATTAATACACCCGATCCTACATTATATTTGATAAGGTCGGGTAAGGTAATGTATATAACCCTTTATGCCTTTACTAAGAAATAGTAGTGAGGTGAGTAAGGCTTTCGTGGCTCAATGGTAACGTATGGATGTTTTAGTTGCCCTTAAATTCATGGATTCCTGGTAGATACAGGTATAACAAATTACCTAATACCTCAGGCCGATATGTTAGTACAGTTTTGAGTGCGAGCTGACTTTGAGTTACTCTTACATCTGTCGAAATTTTGAATGACTGTTCTTGGTAAGAGCTTTTGCAGTATTCATTTATACTTTTTGTCAATTTAGGGTTCCATGCCTTAAAGGAAAAAGGAACCCTTATAGGATCACCTTGTTGTCTGTCTGTCTGTCTGTCTGTCTGTCTGTCTGTCTGTCTGTCTGTCTGTCTGTCTGTCTGTCTGTCTGTCTGTCTGTCTGTCTGTCTGTCTGTCTGTCTGTCTGTCTGTCTGTCTGTCTGTCTGTCTGTCTGTCTGTCTGTCTGTCTGTCTGTCTGTCTGTCTGTCTGTCTGTCTGTCTGTCTGTCTGTCTGTCTGTCTGTCTGTCTGTCTGTCTGTCTGTCTGTCTGTCTGTCTGTCTGTCTGTCTGTCTGTCTGTCTGTCTGTCTGTCTGTCTGTCTGTCTGTCTGTCTGTCTGTCTGTCTGTCTGTCTGTCTGTCTGTCTGTCTGTCTGTCTGTCTGTCTGTCTGTCTGTCTGTCTGTCTGTCTGTCTGTCTGTCTGTCTGTCTGTCTGTCTGTCTGTCTGTCTGTCTGTCTGTCTGTCTGTCTGTCTGTCTGTCTGTCTGTCTGTCTGTCTGTCTGTCTGTCTGTCTGTCTGTCTGTCTGTCTGTCTGTCTGTCTGTCTGTCTGTCTGTCTGTCTGTCTGTCTGTCTGTCTGTCTGTCTGTCTGTCTGTCTGTCTGTCTGTCTGTCTGTCTGTCTGTCTGTCTGTCTGTCTGTCTGTCTGTCTGTCTGTCTGTCTGTCTGTCTGTCTGTCTGTCTGTCTGTCTGTCTGTCTGTCTGTCTGTCTGTCTGTCTGTCTGTCTGTCTGTCTGTCTGTCTGTCTGTCTGTCTGTCTGTCTGTCTGTCTGTCTGTCTGTCTGTCTGTCTGTCTGTCTGTCTGTCTGTCTGTCTGTCTGTCTGTCTGTCTGTCTGTCTGTCCGTCTGTCTGTCAGTCAGTCAGTCAGTCCGTCCGTCCGTCCGTCCGTCCGTCCGTCCGTCCGTCCGTCCGTCCGTCCGTCCGTCCGTCCGTCCGTCCGTCCGTCCGTCCGTCCGTCCGTCCGTCCGTCCGTCCGTCCGTCCGTCCGTCCGTCCGTCCGTCCGTCCGTCCGTCCGTCCGTCCGTCCGTCCTCTTGCAGCCGTGAAAATCAACCTTTTACGTCAACGCAATCAAAAGATATGGCCGTTTATATCGAATTTTGGCGCAGATATCTATGAAAACGCAAAAATCTCATAACCTAGGGTACTTCCCGTTGACCTAGAATCATGAAATTTGGCAAGAAGCTAGTCTTATAGCACAAGTAAAGGAAAAAATCCGAAAAATGTATATTTGGGGTTCCATCATGAAATAATTATTTTTTGTAACTACAAACTTATATTTGCAGTTGACGCCTGGTATGTCGATGTATGACGTTATCAGTTTCGAAAACGCAAAGATAAGTTTATCCCTAAATGTAGTTTATCTTTTCGTTAGAGCTAATGTTATGGTGAAGTTGCACGGAACCCTCGGTGTGCGAGTCAGACAGCAGACTCGAACTTGGCTGGTTTATTCCTTATAGACTTTAGTCTCCTAAATAATTTAGAATATTTTGCTTAAAAATATCTTCTAAATGGTGGAAAACAATTATGGAACAAAGCGTTTTATTATAAGTAAGATATTTACCTACTGTTGGCGATTGAACACGTAATTGATTGAATATTTAATAACAATTTGATATAGAATGATAATTTATTCAAATAACTAAAAATATAAACTAACTTACTAAACTTAATATTAAACTAAAAATAAAAGTACTTACTAAAATATAACTAATCTAAACTAAAACTATATGTACAAAATACGTCGGTTGAACTATCTGAATGGCTTTCATTACAGATAGTTCAACCGATCCCGATGTCCGGCAGCGTGCCCAAAATGCTGGCGGCATTTCCCCTCTGAATAGCCAAGCCAATTCTTTGGGCGAAACACAGGCCAGCATTTTGGTCACAATTTAATTAAATTACACCTCACCAATTACACGAGAAAATCATTCAAATAAATATAATTTTATTTACCCCCTAACTTGATTAGCTAAAGGACATCAAAGCGAGATCATCAACGACTCTACCTTCGTCCTAATTCCTGTTTGTTTGATCATTCCAAGGATTTATTCATATTGCACGACGAGAGCGATATTAAGTCGAGATTTAAGAGCGATATTCATAGCTTTGATATTTTCTTGCATATGCGCTAGTAGCTAGCTTGTAGGTGGAGAGACGATATCGTTAGATACAGGGATGGGTGGCTGGAAGAGGCTCAGGACAGGGATGGATGGAAGAGGAGGGGGGAGACCTTTGCCCAGCAGTAGGACAATTTATAGGATAACAAAAAACAAAAAAAATGCGCTATGCGAAACGAATAGCTAAATAATAGAAAAAAATAAAAATAAATCTCTCATAGAGATAAGTTACGCCCTTTGTGCATGTCTTTTCTTTTTATTTTGTTACATTAATGTATCAGTGTGTACAATAATGAGTTATTATTATTATTACTAAATGATAAATTGAGAACATTTTTTATCGCGACCAGGGTTCGAACCTGGGACCTCGCCACTCCGTGGCACGCTCTAATCCAACACTGTGATATCGTACCCAGGTCGTGAATTTTATATCCAATTCGTCTTAGAGACGGTAGCGACATCTATCATCATCAGTCTATTTATATGTCCCCACTGCTGGGCACAGACCTTCCCTTACATCGAGGGAGCTGGGGCCATGATTCACCACGCGGGCCCACTGCGGATTAGCGGATTTCACATGCCTTAGATTATTTTTCTACGGCATGCAGGTTTCATCACGATGTTTTCCTTCACCGTTTTTGAGAGCACTCGATAAATGTACGTAAGTTTTTCCGTCGAAAAACCCGAAGATAACTCATTGGTACATGGCTGCCCTGGCTGGGAATCGAACCTGGGACCTCCGTATCGCAAGTCCATTGACCCAACCACTGAGCCACCGAGCTCTTTTTTAGCGACATCTATAAAATATCAAAACATATGAAAAATTAATGCGGCATCAATTAAAAACATGATTTCTAACTGCAATGTTAGACATGACTTTGAGAAATTGCACAATTACTGGATAGATGTCACTACCGTCCCTAAGATGATTATGGAGACAAAATTCACGACCTGGGGTACATAAAATTAACATATCACGGTGGTTCTGTTGGAATAGAGCGTACCACGGAATGGCAAGGTCCCTGGTGGTAATAAACATTTCGTAAATAGCTTTTTTAATAAAATTGATTATATTGGAAGATATTATTTTTTTAAGATTGGCGGCGCTAGTTGGCCCTATGAAGGCAGATATACGCTTACCTCGGCCAGCGTATAGCGCTGGCTATACAACAATAACGTCGCCAGCCTTTTGGGCACTCTCCCACAGGGTAGCGAATTGGCGTCCATTTTTTAGTTATAAGTATTTTATATTATTATTATTGTTCATATATTTTTAAGTAGTTGATTAATATTTTCAAATAAAGTTTATTATATGTAACAAAATCATGGCAATCCAAGGGCATAAACATTGGCGATAAAAGGCTAACCAATCTCCGTTTCGCAGATGACATCGTTCTGTTCTCTTCTAACCCAATCGAGCTTCAAGTCATGCTGCAAGAGCTCAGCGCGGCCAGTCTTGGGGTTGGACTCAAGATGAACATGTCCAAAACCCAATTAATGACTAATCGCACCAAACGTAGGGTCGAGGTAGATGGGCAAGATATGCAATACGTCGACGAATACACTTATCTTGGCCAAATAGTTTCCTTTGAAAACAGGCAAGGGAAAGAAGTCGGAAGACGTATAGAAAATGCCTGGAAAAGCTATTGGTCAATGAAAGAATTAATGAAGGGCAACCTTCCATTGTCACTAAAGAGGAAACTTGTCGACATGTGTATCTTGCCTATCGTAACCTACAAGTACTAGTGGGACAATATATAGGTTCAAAAAAAAAATACACTTGTCAAGGAAACAATATTGTCATTGTATGGGGTGGCATCTCTCCTTCTCAAGGATATTTTTCATCCTTTTATATTTTATCAAGGGTCAAGGGACTGCCCTTTTTCGGGTCTAATTTATGTTTCCGTAATAAAATCTTTCCGAACCAGCGGTGTAAGCTTTAATTTAATGTTTAGTACGGATTTTTAGAAAATCGATAGGTCTGGAGACTTTTGTTCTCGTGTTAAAAATATACCTGTATAAAATGTACCTTCTTAAAATGACAGATTTCTTAAAATAAACTATTTCCTCAAAATAAATTATCTAAGCAGTGTTTCCCAGTAGTCAGACTGCTAGACTAGTCTTGCCAGCGAGAAGTTTTGTTCCCGTTGGTCAGATTTCAGATCGATGGTCAGATAATCTGGCCAACGGGAAGTTAATTCCTGTTTGTCAGAAGTAGGTAGGTATGTAGATACTTTCCCCACATATCTATAGGCTAAATAGGTATATACTTTCTAAAAAACGACCGCTAACCACTGTCTAATAATTACTATCTGAATATACTATTTAATCATACATATTTGCATTATAATTTTTCCATTAAGTACCTTTCTCTTTAAATAACTGAATCCCAAAACAATAATCCCCAATATAACTATTTTATCCATATTTTTCTTTTCTTTTCTTTTCTCGTGTGGTTTAGTGAAAAAACCTATTTGTCAAAGTTATTCAGGCCGCCCGTAGGCCTCTGACGTGGCCTAACGACTGCTGTCAAGCGACAGCAACCGAGACCAACTGCTTAACGTGCTTTCCGAGGCACGAAGGGGCTCTGATGAAAGTGTCACTAGCGGTCACCAATCCAGGTTCTGACCTTTTTTTTTCGGGGGGAAAATCATCTAGCTAGATATCATGATACCGCCTTGCCACGGGGAGGCGAGGAAGGTTATGTCGGACTCTTACCGACTAAAAACCCCTCGGTGTTCCGTCTCGCCGCCCTATGGCGGAGTCACGGAGAGACTTGCGAATTACTTCCGCGACCAGGTTCTGACTCGCCCAACGTTGCTTAACTTGTATGATCGTTTTCAACGTGTACTCGCAACTGGTCTACGAGTGAAACCCCCACATGAAGGTTAACTTTCTAAAAATTAAAATTTTCGATAATTCCTAATTAGATACCTATACTAAAGACAGGTAAGTACCTACTTATGTATCTACGTGAAAATCTTAAATAATACTAATTATCAATAAGTAAGTAATTATGTATCACAAAATCAGCCTTAACGTAACACCGTAAATATAATTAAAATATACATATTTAAATAACATTAAAAAAACGTACTATGAAAAAATCAAAATTATTTAAAACTTTTTCGTTTGACTGTACCGATTTTTGCTTGATTATTAGGTTTTTTTTTAATTATTTATGAGTGGTCCCAGTCGCTGGAAGAAACGCGACTGGGACCGCGGTCCGAGTTAATTGCGGTCCCAGTCGCCGGAAACCTCGTCTGCTCATGGGTTCACTTTCTCAAAATGACTTCCTTACTAACATCATCCCTATATCCCTAGCCGTCCGTCGTATCGTGTAACGTTATGGAAACACACATCAATTTGAAAGATTCTTTTATAGCGCAATAAAGGTTGGATGTTTCCCTAAAATTCGTATTTGCAAAGTTTTACTGCTCAAACACTTACGGTTTTGTTTTAACGGCTATTCGTGATAACTGCTTAGGTAGTAAAGTTTTTATTGGTGCTGGATTTATGGAATAAATGTGATATAAGAAGTCGCCAATTTTAGGGATTTAGTGGGTACAAATCGAACTCGATAGTGATTGATTTGATTGATTTTAAAAATTCTTTACTATGCATGATTTTAGTTATAATAACAAAATAACACTTAATTAACAATGTTATAATGATAGACATAATAATAATAAAAACGACATTTTAAAGGTGCCCTTTACAAGTTTTCTAACAGTGGGTATTTGGAGATACTTTAACATTATATTTTTATAAAAAACTATATATAACTAAATATGCCTAAAGGACATATTTTATTTATAGGTGGTTTTAGTTACCTATTTAATGTTAGTTTTAGTCATTTTATTATTTATAGTAATTTTAAGCTTTATTAATAAACACATTAAATTTTATTTTCTAATATAAAAACTAATTATTGTTTGCGAAATTATTGTTATAATTTTACTTGTATCATGTTCTTATTTATAGAGTTTTAATGTATAATAAAAACAATTATTATACATTAATAATTAAAGAAAACTTGTATCATCATTGGGTACAATATACATTGGGTACAATTTAGTGATCGTGAATCAATGGTAACACCGCGATATCGCAGCGTGGCAACAGCGCGGAGCGACCGACGGACGAGGCACAATGCAAGGCACGTGCTATTTAGTAAGTACCTCTGTCTAGTGAGTTACTATCGTCTCTTATGTTTTCGAGTTGAAACAAGATAGTTTTACGATTTATTTTTCAAGTTTAACTCGATAAATCAATAGTACTACAGATGGCAAATCATTATGCCACTAAAAAGACATTGCCACATTTCAATGGAGCTTTGCCCCACATACAAAACTACGTGACCATTTAAGCTCTACCTATCATTTTGTTGGGGACTTATTACAGGTTTCATATTGTATAATCATAATCAGTATCATTTTCTACTACTCTCGCAACTCCTATAGAAGAATAACAAAAAAAATGTATAAATCGCTTCGATTTCTTACTATTTTCTGAATTCTTAATTAAGCTGTATTTTTCGAAACGCAACTTGTACACAATTTTATTTTAAATCAATAATTTTAATAAAAAACGGAGATATTTTTACATTTATTCGTTGTCTTGTACAACTTGCGGTTGATGGTGGGGCAGAATCTGGCAATGTCATTTCACGTCGTATGTGAAACGTAGCACATCTGCTGATGAATCGTCCGACATGTGCGAGTACTTCGATTCGTTCGATGTGTTCGGCTCGGATAAGAGTGCGTTCACCTTAAAGAATCGCTACAGGCTACTAAATAGATCGCGATAACAACTTTTTTCAGGAACCCCTTTTTAACAGCATCCAGGAACAAAAGACACGCTCATCGAAGGCCCTATCTAAGATCTTTTCAAGTTGGAAACTTTATATTTTACTTCGGTAAACTTCAGTAAATGTCGGGCAATTTTATTTTGTGGGTAAATTTACCGGTGGAAGTTGGACAAAGTTCTCTAGATTCGCTTATTCGTATCTTCTAAATTGGGGCGGAAGTTTTCCTCGGGAAACGTTTCGAAATGAGCGTTCTTTTGGTTGAATTAAAAGTTTAAGCGATTTTTTTGTTGAAATAAGCTTTATGGGGAATTTGGCCAAATGACCAAAAGTATGTTCCCTTTTAGGGTTTGTATGGGATTTTTTATTTATTTATTAATTAAAGAAAGAAAGAAAGAAAATACATTTATTCAGGCACATACACAGATACAAATATTACAAACTCCTTAACTAATCTGACATTGATGTGCAGCGCCGGAAGGGGTCAGCTGCCTCAGCATAATGCCACAGCCACGCGGTACATGGCTGCGGCGCTGATTGCCAGGCAGAACCCATAGGTCCACTAGGGACCCCCAGGAGCAGACCGACCCACTATTATTATTATTTCCTTTTATTTTTTATAGTATATCCGTCAGAGAACAAAAGTGAATTAACTAACAGTAAATCAACAGATGTGACCAGCCCACTGCAACTTCAGTTTGCTAATTCTATGAGCAATGTCAACCACTTATGTTCTTTAGAATTAAAACTATAGTGACCCATTACTATAAATTATTATATATAAACAGATTCACTGACTTATATTGTTGAAGTCGGCGATTAGACCGTCAGTTTCGACCGATTTCGACGGTCTTTTGTCTTTTGGCGAGAAAGATCGTCGAAAGCGGTCGAAACTGTCGGTTTAATTGCCGACTTCAACAATATAAGTGTGAGTAAGTGAATCTGTTTATACATAGTAATGGCTCACTATAGTTTTAATTCTAAAGAACAAAAGTGGTTGACATTGCTCATAGAATCAGCAAACTGAAGTGCCAGTGGGCTGGTCACGTCTGTCGTAGAGCCGATAACCGATGGGGAGACTAGTTCTCGAATGGAGGCCACGAACGGGTAAACGTAGCGTGGGATGCCCAGATGGAGGGATGACCTTCGCAAGGTGGCTGGCAGAGACTGGATGCAAAAGGCCGAGAAGCACGCCAGTGCTTTGTGAGAGGCCTACGTCCAGCAGGGGACTGATTCGGGCTGATGATGACATAATTAGGACTGGACTTACTCACCTGAAGGTCCCAGGTTCGATCGCAGCCATATCAGCCATGTACCAATGCAATAATAATAATAATTCTTTATTTCAGGTAAATAAAACACCCATAAAATAATACATAACACAAAACATTAAATAAAATATTCCGAGACAATACAAAACAATAAACAGGTATTTAGAATGAGTATTACTCGGTTTTTTACCGAATGCTCTCAAAACGGTGAAATAAAACATCGTAATAAAACTCGCAAGCCGTAGAATAAATCCAGGGCATTGTAATCCGTACTGGGCCCGCATAGTGGATCATGACCCGGGCTCCCTCGATGTAACGGAAGGTATATGCCCGAGCAGTGAGGACGTATAAATAGACTGATGATGGTGAATTAAATGGCAATGCTATATTTATCCGAACTGCTTTCGTGATATTTATTTATGCCCTAGATTTATTACATTATTTATTGAGTAATTTCCGCAGAATAATTACTTTTGTGACGGCTTTGATATGCCGACAGGCAGACGCGTCAATTACGAGAGTACATTATATTTTGTTATGTAATTAATATGCTCTACGCCACAGAATAAGTAAACTACCTCTTCTAAGTGTCATACATATAATACTATTATTGTTAACTTTTTTAAACCAGATACACTAAATGACAATGCCAGATTCTGCCCCACCATCAACCGCATAATGTAAAAGATAACGAATAAATGTAAATATATCTCCGTTTTTTATTAAAATTATTGGTATAAAATAAGATTTTGTACAACATGTGAGTCGAAAAAACAGCTTAATTAAGAATTCAGAAAATAGTAAGAAATCAAAGCGAATTATTCATTGTCTTTGTTATCATTTTCTACTACTCTCGCAACTCCTACTGATTATGATTATGCATTGTGAAACCTGTAATAAGTCCCCAACAAAATGATATAAGAGCTTCAATGGTCACGTAGGTGACCAAAGGTGGGACAAAGCTCTATTGAAATGTGGCAATGTCATTTTGTCAACAGCCTTCAAGACACAATACAAGTCAGTTATATTCCCTGTACATAAACCCAAGTCAAAGTTATTAGAGAAGTGAATTCACAAGAGATCTGAAGATACGCAACTTTAAATTAGGTACTCCACTCCTCGCTACGGTTGTACAGTCAATCTCAGCGGAAATTGTACGGTCGAAGACAGGGTGTACAGCAGGGGTCGCCAAATCAAGAAAGAAATCCGCGCCATGGGAAAGGTACGAGGCGGTGCCAAGCGTACCGGAGTGTACGAGGTGCCGCCGCCTGAGTAAGGGCCCGGGCCCACGGACGCAGTGCGCGAACCGCACGGCCCCGAGCGGCTCGAGGCTCAGACGGGGAGGAGGTAGGTGATGGATGAAAGGATTACTCATTGTGGGCTAGTACAGCCCACAATGGGGAGTGCTGGGGGCGCCAGTCGGGTCGCGGATGTATCACAGTTTCCCGGGGCTCGGCAAGAATGGCACGAGGTGGAACACCATAGGACGTTTAGTCGGTATGCTGCCCCTTCGGGACGGTGACCCCGACTTAACCAACACGCTCCCCCGGGCGTGGTGGCACATGATCTTGCATGTTTTACCTGGGTAAAAAAAAGGGGTCGCCAAATGAAAATATAAAATGTGCGGACCGCGATGGTCTCTTCATTTCTTAAAACGGATCCCGAGCGAAACTATTGATCTCCTATAAACAACTAGATACACAAAGGTCTTACTAAACAATTTAAGAAACGTCCAAATAAAGTCCATTGTTAACGTCCAAATAATGTCCAATAAAGCAAATGAGGGTCCATTCATCCGTTTGGACCTTCTTTGCGCTCGGACATTTTTAGAAGGCAGACTGTGTATCTAGAGTAGCTAGTTGTTTATAGGAGATCAATGGTGTACAGTGGAGTTTTTAAGGATGAGATTTTCTCAAAAACTACTTGACCTATTGCTATAATTCTTTCACTGTTCGATAGATAAAAGTTATAACTATGTACTTAGTAGTTCTTGAGAAAATTTCAACCTTATTGCGGTCAGGTTTTCTCTGATGTCAACTGTACATTGTTGACCTAAAGTTCAAACCTTGACATTTGTAACGAAGTTATGTAATATTCTATACAACCGAGATCTATCTATATAATCTAATGACCACTACAATACCAACGGAATATCTATTTCAAGTAACGAACCAGGGTCGCCTTTAGAATGGGGGTCAGAGGCCCAGCGATATTTCACTGGCCTAACAAAACAGGACAACGTTATTGGCTTAGCAATGACAAATGGACAAAGTGGCAACACGGCTTTTGGGCATCCAAAGGGCTTTGTGTAAGCGTTATTAATTAAAACGTTCTGTCGTACAGCAGGAACGGATTCAGGTGGGGGGTCTGTGAAAATGATAGGTTGAATTTCTATCGGGATTTAGATAAATTGTTTTAAAAAAAATATTTTTCACTCGTATTTACTTAGATTGATCACACTCATATTGAATTAAGATACTTCAGCGCTGTCGGCACTCTGTTGGCAGCATTAAGCTGAGTTGAGGCCCCTTTTCGCAACAGTGGCCAAGTTAGGGAAACTTATGAACATGTGTTGTAATTTCTACGTGCTGTTACGAAATAAAGAGATTACTTACTTACTATGCTTATTACATGGTCTTCTTCTTCTATACTTACCTCTCGGCCAGGTATGACAAATTCATCCTCCACTCTTCTTCTTTCTTTCTTTCTTTCTTTCTTCCACAAAGGTCTCTTATTCAAATTCAAATATCTTTATTACGGACTATTTGGTCCATATGTTGTTAGTAATACAATACTTATTATCTATGGTTAGTAAATATAATAATATATAAAAAAGTAGGTAGTATTAAATAGGTGGCTCCCATACTCGTGCTACCTGGCTACGTGAAGGCGTATCCAGTGCCTCTGCATGGGACGGTCCCACCGCTCGCCGACCACGCTCAGGATGTTGTTGGTGTTATGGTTGAGTTGGTTCTTATGTAACTCCTATGTCTGCTTCCCTCGATGTTTCCTTCCATTAATTCGGTATATCATATTTGGCGGAGACGGTTCCTGTGTAAAACTGATATTCATAGGCCATACTTAGTTTGAGCTCATGCTTACAACTGTCAAAAGTCTATGAAATTTGATAGCTGTAAGAGCAAGCTCACACTAGAGACGCACTCAAAATTATCTCTGGATCTCAGCTTAAGATTCCATTTGGTTCTTAAAATTCCTTATTAAATACAAAATGTTAAAATACAATAAATTTCAATTTATAACTACATTTACTTAAATATCATTTTATAGAGCTATTGTTGCGGACTGGCCACCATTGGGCCATGTTTTTATAACTAATTTATCTTTCTGTCATTTTCTCATTCTGCCATTGTAAACGCCACTATCAACACCTAAATTCTTACTAAATTATACCACCTGATATCTTGAAATTAAGCATTTGATTTACCAGCGAGCCCAGCTCTTCAACAACGCCAATTAAAATATAAGATTACTTATTAACCCCCCCAAAACACTAAATCCCTTAGTGCGTCCCTGTTTTTATTGCTGCCTCGGTGAAACTATAAATTCTAGTGAATTATTATGAGGATGGCCGCCAAAGGCCACGCAGATTGGAACTAAATTATAATCGATATTCCGGAGCTCAGAGACCTCGTATTTGCAAATGCACACAATTTTTGGAATTTGAGAAATGTCTTGATTATCTGGCTTTCTAGGTTTTGTGTTTCAAACTTACTTACTTACTTACTTACTTACTTACTTACTTACTTACTTACTTACTTACTTACTTACTCCGCTGGCTCAGCGACCCGAAGTGGGTCTCTGGACCAAGAATACGCCAGTCATTGCGGTTCTGCACCGTATCGCGCCACGTGTTTGCCTGCAGTCGGCCCAGCGGTGCAATTGGCCGCAGGTCGCACGTGTATGTGTCAGGCTTAATAATTTAAAGTCTGTAGTTTGAAACATTGGCTGGGAGAGGATCGTCCGGCGAAGAGAGCGTATTTGGGGCGACCGTTCGGGCAACGTCCAGTCGGGCGTCCTAGATATCGCTGGAGGGATGAAGTCGAGAGAGCTCAGGGGTTCTAAAAATTACAACCGTTACATATTTGTGAGTTTTTAATAATTTATCTCAAATGCTGGAAGAGGGGGCGCTATTATAAAGTCCCTATCCTTCCGTTTCCAGAATCGTAGATCCGCGGCTGCTTAATGTTTGCTTAACCATGTGACTAATCATGCGAGGAGACTCGATAAGCAAAATTAAAGTTATAGTATGTTTTTAGTACTTTAGGTGAATACATCTCAAAAAACAGATAAGTAGGTACATTTACAAACTTTAAGCCTGACCTGCCAGTTGAAACGCATGCCCCGACCTATTTTCTCCCGTCGTTAACGATGCCTATGAGGCCTAGGCTGGAGATCGCTACCTACTGGACTTAAAATGCAAAAAAATGCCGCAGGTCGCAAGTCGCGGCTGTGTGTGGAACGCTTTACGCTTATTAAAACATCAATGCAGCCAAAGCATTCAATTCACGGACGCCACAAACAGACGTAAAGCCAATTTTCTCTATTGGTTTGTCATTCGCTTGTTCATTTGACAGGCAATTCCATTCACAGCTGACAGCATGTGGTGCGGTGCAGTCGAAAGGCTATTGAAACGTTGGAATACTCGTAGCGATTAACTATTGCGGTAAAATGATATTGAGGCATTGGCTGTGAATCTGGCACAGCCATTGCCTCTTTTTTTTATGCGATTTAGCCACGTATTTATTTTATTAATGGACTCGACAGTTCGTCATTTGGCAATGTCATGTTACAGAAAATTCATTGTATAATACTCTTCTATCTTCCTCCAGGGGAGTCGCCGTAGCGTCATCACCCTGGGTAGCCGCGTCTTCTTGTCTTCATCCACAGAAAACACCGTAGCGTCCATCACTGTGGACGAAGCAGCTCGACAGTCACGTTCACTCCCGAGCTCGTAGTGGGAATCTTGACCATGGCGCCAAACTTCAGATCCTGCTTGAATTCTTCAATAACTTCACCATACTGTCACTCGCGAACATTTTCTGATTAATTTAACGTGATATTAAACACAAAACACCCACTGTAGACATTAAACTGAAAATTATTAAATAATTTCGCAACCGTCGTTTCCCGCCATTTTCAAAAAGCCCCTGGAATTCTCGTAGCGATTAACTATTGCGGTAAAAAGATATTGAGGGTTCTCTTGAAAATGGCGGGAAACGACGGTTGCGAAATTATTTGATAATTTTTGTTTTATTGTCTACAGTGGTTATTTTGAGATTAATATCACGTTAAATTAATCAGAAAATGTTCGCGAGTGACAGTATGGTGAAGTTATTGGATAATTTGAGCGAGACCTGGGGTTTCAAGCTTTTATCAAGAGTTCCCGCTACAAGCTCGGGAGTGAACGTGACTGTCGAGCTGCTTCGTCCAGAGTGATGACGCTACGGCGACTCCTCTGGATGAAGACAAGAAGACGCGGCTACCCAGGGTGAAGACGCTACGGCGACTCCCCTGGAGGAGGATAGAAGGCTATTATTTATTGAATTTTCTGTAACATGACATTGGCAAATGACGAACTGTCGAGTCCATTAATAAAATAAATAAAATAAGTAAGATATTGAGGCAATGGCTGTGAATCTGGCACAGCCATTGCCTCTTTTTTTTGCGATTTAGCCACGTATTTCATATAGTGAGCCATCACTACAAATTATTATATATAAACGGATATCACTAACTTATATTGTTAAAGTCGGCAATTAGACCGACAGTTTCGACCGATGCCGACTTTAACAATATAAGTGAGTGGTATCCGTTTTTATAATATTTTGCATTTCATATATTTTAGTACGTCATCATTTTTGGGAATTTATATTTACACCACATTGCAAGAAAAAGGTGTCAATGCCTGAGAAGAAAAACCGGTCACGTGCGAGTCGGACGCGCGCACCGAGGCTTCCGTGCAACGCAACTTAACCCCGTAATTTTGCTAACTAGATTTAGAGACCAACTTATCTTTGCCATTATCAAAATATTTTCCATATACCTATCGACATACTCCTGATTAGTTGATCATCTGCAAATATAAGTTTGTAATAACAAATAAAATGGGGGAGATGTAATTTCAAATGACAATGCCAGATTCTGCCCCACCATCAACCGCAAGTTGTACAAGATAACGAATAAATGTAAAAATATCTCCGTTTTTTATTAAAATTATTGGTATTAAATAAAGTTTTGTACAAGTTGCGAATCGAAAAAACCAGCTTAAATAAGAATTCAGAAAATAGTAACAAATCGAAGCGATTTGTTCATTGTTTTTGTTATTCTTCTATATGAGTTGCGAGAGTAGTAGAAAATGATTCTGATTATGATTATACAATATGAAACCTGTAATAAGTCCCCAAGAAAATGATAGGTACAGCTTAAATGATCACGTAGTTTTGTAGGTGGGGCAAAGCTCCATTGAAATGTGGCAATGTATTTTCATGATTCTAGGTCAACGGGTAGTACCCTATAGGTTTTGAGTTTTCATAGATATATGCGAGAAAATGCGACATAAACGGCAATATCTTTGGATTTAGTTGACATAGAAGTTAGATTGCAGACCTGAGTATTTAGTATTAATTTCAACTTGATCCGTCAACGCGTTTCTGAGATATAGGTCTTGACAGACAGACAACAAAGTGATCCTATAAGGGTTCCTTTTGTCCTTTTGATGCACGGAACCCTAAAAGTAAGTAAGTATACAAAACCGTTACAGTCCCGTTAAGTCTCACCATTTGAAGCGATGTCTACTGTACCAAAACTGATGATAATAAATTAATTAAAGTGTTTCAAATAAGCACTAAACTCACATTAGGTTGGAAGTTAGAACCGTTAATGTTTATTGTTCGAACCATTTGGATTTCCGGGCCAACAGGGGCCGCGTACAGTGGGCGAAATAATAGACATACCAATTTCAAACCAAATTCGAAAGCTTAATAATAGCGAGGTAATTTGAAATAAAAATCTGAAGTTTGAATATTTTAAAGATGTGCTGCTAATAGTTTGATGTTACTAAGACTGGTTCTGCCGAATTTACAACCACGATTCTCTAGTGTAAAATCGAAAAAGAATGAATTACCTATCCATAGGCCGAAATTACTACATTAAATGACAATGCCAGATTCTTCCCCACTATCAACCGCATGCGATGTACAAGATAACGAATAAATGTAAAAATATCTTCGTTTTTTATTAAAATTATTGGTTTAAAATAAAGTTTTGTACAACATGCGAGTCTAAAAAACAGCTTAATTAAGAATTCAGAAAATAGTATGAAATCGAAGCGAATTATTCATTGTTTTTGTTATCATTTTCTACTACTCTCGGAACTCCTAGGTACTGATTATGATTATGCAATATGAAACCTGTACCTACCCCAACAAAATGATATGTGAGCTTCAATGGTCACGTAGGTGACCAAAGGTCCATTGAAATGTGACAATGTCATTTGAAAATGCCGATATTCTTCTTGACCGGTTTGCATTTATGCTGAGCATTGGCATCTTTTTCTTGCAAAGTGGTGTAAGTGTAAGTCAGTTTAAAAAAATAAGTGTATCACAATTTATTTCCTTTCAATAAAGAGATATATTTTTATATGTAAGTAAAAAAATTTTATTTTATTCAATAAATCTTACACAAATATAATAAAACTAAACTACTTAAAAATACATTATTAAGAGATATATTACATTATTAAGAGATATATTATATTATGATTGTCTCCTCGTCTCAGCTATTAATTGGTTGTAAAATGTTGTTGTAAAACTGTGGCACAAACAATTCAAATGGTCATACATGATTTTACATCGACTGTACCACAAAACAATTGAGCCTAAATGTAACAAGTATAAAATTTTGTGTCCGCAAATAAAAAGCCTTAGGGCGACCAATGGCACGCGGGCATAGACACAGTATACATCCCCAGTAATGACTTCACTTCACTTTTTAAATTATGGCTTCTACCGTGGCTAAAATATGCCCCGGGTGAGGAACGAATGAGGAAAGTAATGACACTGTTTCCAATTCATATAAAAACAAACTCGGTTAAAGTCGAAACGCTTTCATTCAGGGCGACGTGCAATATGAAATAACTCGACTTAATCCGTGAAAATTCCATACATGTTGCTGGGGTTAAGCCGCAAACTCTAGGGTTATATTTTATTGGAACTGGGGGTCAGATTGATAACATTGATCGTAATTAAATGATTTTTGTATTTATAAGTAGAACATCAGTAAAAAAATCAGCAGCCTGTAGGCTGATCATTTATAAATATTAGATTTTGAATTATACTCACCTGCAGTTTTAATAAATTAGTAACTCACCTGGAGCCGGCTAAATATCGATAGGCATTTAAGTAATCGTTTAGTTTGTAAAAAGCAGTTTATACAACCGTTATGAAGGTATTAATTTTTTTCTCCTTAAGCTTATAGTGGTGCTTTTTGGCATTCGTTCATAATTTCATATTACCATTTTAATGGTAATACGTAAAGAATTCTTAATATTTTAATAATCTTTATCTCGTAGTTTTATAATAAGTATTTTATGTTTTTAGATATTAAGTTAGTTTTATTTTATAGTAATTAGTTTTTATCAGACGTAATAATAATAATTAATTTATTCATGGCGTTTTAATGGTTGCAAAAATGACAAATCCTTAAATCTATAATTATGTATTCATTCTCAATTTACATTTTTCTAATTTAATCTCAACTACAAATCAATTAAGTTTCAATTAACGTTGCGACAACTACCAATTTCATTGTAAAATTGTATGGTGTGGACCTACTAAACCCAACCTATACTGTGAAACGGTGATTACAATCGGCCAAAGTTTTATTGAATCGAACGCTTGCTCGACGGAGCAACACGCCTACACCTACGTTTGCCAAAGTTACATCCGAAAAGTTACAGTCGGTCGATCACGCCCGATCAAGTTGGTCGAGAGTTTATGCTAAAACAGCGAACTGTCGGATAGTCGAAAGGGCAACAAAGTGGTTGTTTATTGATGAGTTTCAGGGATTATTATTACTATTAATGGACTCGACTGTTCGTCATTTGCCAATGTCATGTTACAGAAAATTCAATATATTCAATAGTCTTCTATCTTCCTCCAGGGGAGTCGCAGTAGCGTCTTCACCCTGGGTAGCCGCGTCTTCTTGTCTTCATCCAGAGGAGACGCCGTAGCGTCATCACTCTGGACGAAGCAGCTCGACAGCCATGTTCACTCCCGAGCTTGTAGCGGGAACTCTTGATAAAAGCTTGAAACCCCAGATCTCGCTCAAATTATCCAACAAATTCACCATACTGTCACTCGCGAACATTTTCTGATTAATTTAACGTGATATTAATCTCAAAATAACCACTGTAGACAATAAAACAAAAATTATCAAATAATTTTGCAACCGTCGTTTCCCGCCATTTTCAAGAGAACCAAGAGTTTCAGGGATGTTCAGAGTTGGATGTTTGTAGAGTATTAAGGGCCTTCATAGAGCCAACTAGCGCCGCCAATCTTAAAAAAACAATATCTTCCAATATAATCAATTTTATTAAAAAAGATAAATACTGTTTTTAAATGCTTATTTATAACGTGATTCAATGTCGGTAAGTTGTAGTTCACATAATTGCGAAAATTGGCCGTTTTTGGCACATTTGTGAACTACAACTTAGCTTGTCGCAATTATGAATTGTATATTGAAAAATAGTACCTATTTATCGTAATAAACTTTTTGTAAATGTGCTTACTTGCAAGAAAGAGATTTTATTTTACAACAAAATAAACTATGTAAGTACCTGAATAAATGAGGGTCTCTTTTTCATGAGAGTAATTTCTAATACTATAGCCTAAGTAGAGAGCAACTCTTAATTGAGTAGAAAAAGTCCATAACAAAAACTTTCGCCAAACAAGATTTCGCCAAGAAAAAGGCGAAAATCAAATATCCGCCAGCACTAAGGGCAGGCGTGCGTGAGCCCTATCGATTAGGGTGGCCATAAGACAAGTTACATCGGGACAATTCGGAATGACAATGGCACCCACAATTCTTCAGTGACATGAAATATCATCGTGGGCAGGCCTTGAACCTGCGTTCTTACCAAGTCCCACCACGGAAATTCTTTATCGTATTATACACACTAAGGGTATGTGCGTAAAGCCATCTATCGGATAATATTCGAATTATTCCGACAACCATGTCTAACATTCGGTTACAAAACATGATTTAACAATAACGCGGTCATGTTTTTATTAGTTAACAATTTGTATTAGACACATTTGTACGCCAACAGCCAGATCTCGGTGTTCTTTCATTAAACACACCATCTTTATGTACCCGTGTATCACGAATAAACAATTTTGATTTTAGAATTTCAGTGAAGTGGCCGTTTTTAGGACTAAAAACTTTTTTATATATTATCTTCATTATCATTATCTATTATTATCTTCATCCAATCTGTATTATCGTTGATGATGTTTGTTTATTTACACGATTCAATTGTAAATATAAAAATACAGGTTTGCTTACTATTATGGTGGTATTAAGTGGTGTAAATGTAAATTCAAAAAATATATTGACGTGCAAAAATGTACTCAGCGTGCTTACTTGCAATAAAGAAATTTTATTTTTTAACTTTTATGATGCGTTGATGTGTAAAAGGGTAAACTGCCTCAGCATAATGACACAGGTAACTGGTAGTAGGACTGTTCCCACCATTCGGTGAAATAGTATGGTCACCGTAGTCTGACCCACGCTTGAATTCCCGCTGACCTTAGATTTGGTGGTACCCGCCGTTAAGGAGATTGACCCTGCCAATGTTTCAGTTTAGATAACTCAAAGCCTTGAGGCTAATGCTGTATAGCACGGGAGCTCTACTGTGAGAATTGACGTTGAGTGACTCAATGCATCGGGATTCGGGAGTCCCCGCAACGGAAAGAAATTTAACATAAAAATAAATCAGTGCTACGGTAACAATTACTCGAAAACAGATATTATTTAAAAAAAAATTTTTAATTTATTTAAAATTAAAAAAAAAACTGGAGAAAACATCTTGGTAAATGGTTTACCGGCTATCGAACCTAAGACCTTCGTATCGTGATTACAATGCACAAACCATCTTCTTCATATAGTGCCGTCTTCTTACGAAGGTTGGCGATCATTGTGGCAATCTGCACTCTCGACAACGCCGCACGGAACAGAGACCTGGTACTCTTGCCGTGCCATTGGCGTAAGCTCCTGAGCCATGATATTCTCCTTCTACCTGGCCTTCTTCTGCCCTGGACATTTCCCTGAAGAATCAGTTCTAGAAGATCGTACTTTTTATTCCTCATTATGTGACCTAGATACTAGAGTTTCCGTTTTTTAATGGACTTAAGAATCTCCACATCTGCACAAACCATAGCAAGTATTAATTGAATTCAGTGTCTCAACCAAACATATTGATGGGAATAAAATAGGTTGCTGGAAATTTTGATTTTAAGTGGACTGTATAAAAAAATGAGAAAGTACGGTTGAACAAAATGTTGACAAAATGCAATAATCGTCAGTAGCTTATTGAAGACCACCTACCTTTGAACCTCGTCTTCGATTCACCACACCAGGATCTAGGAATCAGGAATCGTAGACCTTGCGCTGATGACGTCACCGTAAGAACGATCGGTTAAAGTTCTATTTCACCGGGAGCTCCACGAAATGTTCAGAATCACGTCACATATAGCTTGATACACATAAATTAATGCGAAATAACACAAATACGGTGTTGAAATAACGAAAAATTAGAAACTTGGTGTTCAATGTCCAAAATGGCGCGTGCGCGACCGCAGAGAGGAATTGATGAGAAAGGAATGCGACGGGTCGGCGCTCGTCGAATTGACATAAGTCAAAGTTGGCGGTATTCAGAAAACCACAAACAAAAATAATTACAAATTACCCGCATTTTGTCCAATAAAAATAAATAATGTTAAAAATGTAGGTAAGTTTACGAACACATATTGATAATATTTTTTCTAAGTCGAAAACGCCGAGTTAGCTCCCGTTCTATTGGGATTAGAACCAATTCCACTGGTAAACAGTTGTTGTTTAAGTGGAATAGTTGTAGAGATCGCAATCGAAATTACACAACCTTCTTAGTTGACGAGTTGTTCAGTTAATTTTTAGTTGAATTTGTTTTTTTACTCTTGATGAACTCCTTTGCTCATATAACAGTAATAAAAAATTTAAATAACTATTATAATATTAACCTGAAAAAATATAAACTAAACTAAAAACTATATGTACAATTGGTCGGTTGAACTATCAGAATGGCTTAGCATTACAGATAGTTCAACCGATCCCCGTTGTCCGGCAATGTGCCCAAAATGCTGGCGGCATTGGACGTTGGATTTAATTGCGTAGATCATTTCTATGGAGTCGTGGAATTTACCTCTTGCAGGCTCAAATTACATTAGGATATTTTTAAGATTCTAATACTGAACTTCTAATCTCTGAGATATTTAAACATGATGAAAAATTTCTAGCAGTGGGTAGGACTTGAACCTGCGACCTTGTCATTCCGTGACACGCTTTTACCAACTGAGCCACCACAGGCCACGCCCACCGATCATCGTATTATACATCTATAGGGTATGTTGCGCAGCTCCATCTATCGGACAATAGTAGTAGTATTCCGACAACCATGTCTAACATTCAATTAGAAACATGATTTAACGATGACGCGCTCCTGTTTTAAGATAACTTGCGCTCTTTGAGATAACTTGTTTTAGGTTAGTTGCAGATTCAGCACGTCATCTGCACTTTTTTTTTCTAGAAATAATATATGTAATACTTTGCATGTATTTGTATCATCAAAGACCGCGAAGAAAAAGCGTCAAAAGAAATTGTAGACAGCTTTGTATAATAGTTAAAGGCGTGATTCTGCTACTTAGGGGACTATTTCCCGCAAAAAAAATCTTCCTCGGATGAAACGTCCTAAAATTAAAAATGTTAAGCGTCGATTCATCCGCAACTGGTGTCGCTATCGGATGAGTTGAAATTGACACCTAGTTAATATTGATGTGGTCAATTATGATATGATAGAAAAAGATATATAAGATCAGAATTAAATTTAAATCGTTTTATTATTTTAGTTTTATTATTTGTTTTTTCTATGATTTTATCAAAAGTCAAAAAAAAAAAGTCAAATTTCTTTATTGCAAGTAAGCACGTTGTGTACATTTTTGCACGTCAAAATATTTTTGAATTTACATTTACACCTTAATTATTAGTCCCAATATTATTAGAATTTTTTTAGGGTGGGATGGTTTAGGATTAGTTTCTTATTGTTTAGTAATTTATTATCAAAATGTAAAATCTTATAGAGTCATTCTGCCACTGCTACCAAATGACATTGCCACATTTCAATGGAGCTTTGCCCCACCTACAAAACTACGTGACCATTTAAGCTGTACCTATCATTTTGTTAGGGACTTATTACAGGTTTCATATTGCATAATCATTATCAGTATCATTTTCTACTACTCTCGCAACTCCTATAGAAGAATAACAAAAACAATGAATAAGTCGCTTCGATTTCTTACTATTTTCTGAATTCTTAATTAAGCTGTTTTTTACTCGCTTAATGTACAAAACTTTATTTTAAACCAATAATAATAAGATATTTTTACATTTATTCGTTATCTTGTACATCATGCGGTTGATGGTGGGGTAGAATCTGGCAATGTCATTTGAAGCTAAACAAAACTGTCACTATCGCATACTTAATTGTGTAATGTACCTAATCTTGTGGAGCTGCCAACACCGTTTAAACAAACTAGACATTCTGTGTAACCCTGGAACATTAATGAAAACTACTTTAACCTTAACTGTTTAATGGATAATTTACAGATCCACCCCCCACCATTGATATATGGTTTCCAATTACAGGCTAAACTCGCGATATTGTAGATTCAGACAATAACTATTAATTTAATTGGACACTTACCCGCCGTCTAGACAAAAACTTAGCGTAGTAACTTAGACGGAATCTATTCAGCAATTTCGAATATTACAGAACACTTTATGAGAGTTCTTTGCATATTATTTCACTGTCTGAGAGAATTTCGATATGAAGTTCGTTACAATTTGGTGCCGAGACAGGGATGAAGTGAACAGTGCGTTACAATAGGGACTCAATTTGTTACAAATTGAGTCCAATTAAGTATTAACAGTATCTTTCAAATATCTCATTTCTGAATCAGAATCATACATCTCTTTATTGCAAGTAAGTACGTTGTGTACATTTTTGCATGTCAACATTTTTTGAATTTATATTTACACCAAGCAAGGAAAAGGTGCCAACACTGAGGAGAAAAAGTGGCAAAAAGCGAAAACCCTACGGGGTACAGGAGTTGGCGGAGACGAGGTAACACGATAAGTCCCTCAACGTCGTGCTCGCAGCGCCTATGGGGTACAGGGGTTGGCGGACCGAGGGAAAACGATCTCGGAGAGGCTGCGGGCGGTGTGGCGGGACGCGCACGGCTGTGTATAGTATTACCTCGTCTCCGCCAACCCCTGTACCCCTTGGGCGCTGAAAGCACGACGTTGACACACTTATAGAGTTACCTCGTCTCCTCCAACTCCTTTACCCCGTAAACGCGGCAAACACGACGTTGACAGACTATAGCGACTACGTAGATACAGTGCGACAAGGATCTTTTGGCACATTGAAGACATTGACAGGTGGCGCTGTTCGCAATGAACAGTACAATATAGAGCTGTCGTGTAGTACGTTTTACAAGATGGCGGCTTAAGTTCCGATTTTTGCGACGTGCCGAAAGATTTGTCGCTTTGTACCTTCGCTGAGATGCACGGAATTGGTCGAATTTGTTTTGCATCTCTTAGTTCCGTACGTTGGCAATTCATGGTAATAATACTGACATTCCCTCCAAGCCACATTACAATAATGGATGTTATACATAAAGCTCTTATCCTAATCAGCGCCGAAGCTCGTGTGCCGATTATACTAAGCGAAGTCGATTTACACTAATCGGATAAGTGTAAGCCCTTAGCGAGTAGATTGATTGAGGTTGATGAACTTTAAAACTCCGTATTACCGTAGTATAAGGAGCTTTATTCATTCCCTGCGGCAAGCTAAATTCACTTTTATCTACACAATGTTCACTGATAAATCAAATGACGGCATTGCCAATGCTTTACGCCAATCTACCCCCCTATTGTGTAACTGACAGTGACAGCAAGCCCATTCCCATGTTCTCTGTATAAATAAATATATTGCTATCTTAACAGCAACACTATTTTACACTAATTTTATGTATAATTGATTATTTTAAGAATTATTATTATATTGTATCCACTGACTCATCTGTAAACCAGTCAGTTATATGTATATTGAATAAAAAAATAAATGAATTAAAACACATGCCGCCAGCATTTTGGGCACGTTGCCAGACAACGGGGATCGGTTGAACTATCTGTAATGCTAAGCCATTCAGATAGTTCAACCGACCTATTGTATATATAGTTTTTAGTTTAGTTTATATTTTCTAGGTTAATATTATAATAGTTATTCTTAATTTTTATTGTTTTAAGAATAAATTAAAGTTTTATTAAAACACATCAAGTGTAACACTTTAGACTTTGGGCCGTTCTTATTATGTGCGTCGTACGTAAGAGTTAAAATCTTACCTTACCACTGATCTGCTGTTATCGGTAGGAAGGTCCTGTATAGTATACCTTCTCTGTATTCGAATATAGTTACATTCGACTATAAATTTTAATTAGAATATAAATATTCAAACAAATGATAAAATGACTAAAGACTAACATTAAATAACTAAAAACTAAAACTACCTATAAATAAAATATGTCCTCTAGGAGGGCATCGGGAGTCACGGTGCCCAGAAGGCTGGCAGCATTCCCTCTCTGTATTGCCAACGCAATACGTTGGCAGAGGTAGCTGCCAGCCCTCTGGTCACCGGACTCCTCGACCAGCCGCTTGGACAGCTCTTTGACGAGCTGTCGAGCGTCCGGCCCCCACGGCCCCAGTGTCTCCACCCCAAACGGAGTAAATAGGTAGCTCTGACCAAGGCCACTGTACTTACGCCGCTTGAGGCTTTCTGCGGCGGCGACGAGACTTGTAAATGTATTAAGATTCTGTTTAAAGAAACTCTCGTGAAGAATACCACCCAATTCATTTACGCAAAACGTCTGGTGTAATGGAATAGAATTATGGTGTCACCCCACGCTTTTGGATACATTTCATTACTCCGACGACATTGCGACAGAGCCGTCTAAGTGCGACATAAGGCCAAGTGCGAGGAACCAGCATTATCGTAAGGTTCCGTAGCTGGGTTAGCATGAAAGTATGCTGGAGCTATTTTAAGTCCACATTAGTAGCATAGCCGAAGATGATCTTACGAACGAGTTTGTATGGAAGTAATTATGAGCCGTTTTCTTTAAGAACCCATCTTTACAACTAGATGGCAGCACAAGGACGAAACAAAAACATGAAAGTTAAATATTGTAGACCTTCTCAATTTCCCAATTCTTACTGACCTTTGAGGTCATTATTTAACCGGGGTAGTATACAATAAGTTATAAAATGTACCAATTTTATTTGTAAAGTGAATTCAAAGATGGCCTTTCCCATAGTACCTACCTACGCCAATCTTTTAGTGTGTCAAATATTGTCTTTTTTTCTAAATTATTAATAATAATTATTTGACATAATTTAAAAAAAGACATTTTGGACACATAAAAAAATTATTTTTTTAATCATCCTTAAATCATCATTATGTAAATGTACCGTCAAGTGTGTGATTCCGCACACACATGTTGCTTGTTATTTTTAAATTCTTCCCATAGGGAAAGGCAAGGCCAACTAGGGCATACAGCCTGGTCTGATGTGAATAGAATGTCTGAATTCTTATAAATACGTACATATATACGAATTGCGTTATTGTGACACTTTTGAATTTTGGAGGTTGATATCTTAAATCTACCTACCTCATTGATCTCCTATAAACAACTAGATACACAAAGGTCTTACTAAAACAATTTAAAAAAACGTCCAAATAAGGGTCCATTGTTAACGTCCAAATAATGTCCTTATTGGACATTATTTGGACGTAGCAAATGAGATGATTATGAAATTCATCCGTTTGGACCTTCTTTGCGGTCGGACATTTTTAAAAGGCAGACTGTGTCTAGTTGTTTATAGGAGATCAATGACCTACCTTTAATAAATTATGAGTACTTGATAAGATCAACAGTGGCAAAATAAACATTAGGGGTTACATTGTGAGAAAAATTATTTCCTGTTCACATAATCCTACGGAACCCTATAAAAGAATGTAATCTGCTTATTCTGATCCCACAAATGTCAGTCCATTAAGTCTAACGCCTCGACCTGCCATTGTGATGTAAAAAGACGTTCCATTTTCTAAAGGATAGGCTCCACTTGCGCAAGTGTGATTGTAACCCTTAATACAAGTATTTTTTTTATAATATAAGGGCATTTTTTTTTTATTACACTTTTTACACATTAAACTGTATAAAGGCGAACTTAATGCCTTGCGGCATTTTCTACCAGTTAACCTTTGGTGATGCGGAGAATGTTGAGGCGGTTTATTTAAGTAACGTTGAATTTAATAATTAAAAGTAACTCCACGGCCCATCAATGGGTACATGGCACAATTTTAGCAAATAATATTATTTAAGTACATTAATATGGATAAGAATACACACTAAAATAAAGTAAATCTCTTACCTATATAAATATTACACACAATAGAGATATACATAAACTACTTTTTTGAGTTTTTTGACGACACAATGTAATTACCTAACACTACTAATGATGACTAATTAATTTACTAATAATTACTAACCATATTTTTTTTTTGTTAACCTATATATTGTCCCACTGCTGGGCAAAGGTCTCCCCCCTCCTCTTCCATCCATCCCTGTCCTGAGCCTCTTCCAGCCACCCATCCCTGTATCTAACGATATCGTCTCTCCACCTACGCCGAGGTCTGCCCCGACGCCGGCGACCGTCCGATGGCACCCATTCTGTGACAGTCCGGGCCCATCGGTCCAGCTACATGCGGCACACGTGGCCCGCCCAGTTCCACTTTAATGTGGCTGCTTTGCGGGCCACGTCTGCTACGCCAGTTACCGATCGCAGGGTTGTGTTTCGGACACGGTCCGTTCTCCTCACGCCCAATATGCTGCGTTCCATTGCGCGTTGGCGCATTGCTGCCAACGCGCAATGGAACGCAGCATACTAACCATATAACTATAGAATTTTAATCACGAAATTAAATAATGTTGTAATGTTGTACCTATTGAAATATATTGTATAATAATCATAACTTGATATATCGAATATAATAAAAACTGTAGTGCCTCTGACAATATTGTAGTGCCCTTACAGGGTACCATATGCGAACTCTAAGACCTAATATTAACCATATGGTAGCAATAAATTGAATTTGAATTTTACCTACATGGTAACTACTTGTAACTACATGATCATATTCTAGCTAGGCAATTTTCAAAAATGTCTATTGTCTAGATTTTTTGAGTACAATGGGAGTTTTTTACACGGCACAGGCACGGTACGATTTTACCGTCACGAATAGCTTTGCCAGTTGTTTTTGGCCAAAGCGGATTTAAAACTTTTTGAGTGAAAAAAGCGGGATTAGATAAGATAAGATAACGTTTATTTGACACACACAAACAATGCACAATACACAAGAAAAAGAATATACTAGTACAATACAAGGTGACGGTGCAGTGGTGTGGTGCCAAACCGGTCCCCAGCTCAGCGTGTGCTGTAGTAGTGGTACTGCTACAGCGCTGGTTTTCAGCGGGGCCGCGGGTGCAGTGACGTGACGTGACGTGATTCTGTAAAAAACGGCCAAGTGCGAGTCGGACTCGCGCACCGAGGGTTCCTTGCAATGCAAAGCAACTTAGCCCCGTAATATTTCGCTAACGAAAAGATAAACTAGATTTAGGGACCAACTTATCTTTGTCATTCGTAAAATATTCATACCGGTCTGATCGATTTGTATGAGACATAATTTTTTTGTTCGAAAAGTCGTAGAACAAAAGTTGTTCAGTTAACGATACTGAACACCCTTATCCGCCATCATTTTGGAATGGCAGATTGATTTTTTTACTAATTGTTTAATTTTCTATTTACATGAATACTCTAAATAACTTGACATTGGCGAAATTATCTCTTTAACAAGAGTAGAAGCCATTCAAATAAAAATAGAATTAGAACACCCTCCCTTCGGCTTCATATACTCTTTACGTTACACCCTGTATATCTATCTACGACGTCATAAAAAGCCGTCAATGAATGAATGAACATCTAATTTGAGGGTCTTTGACTGTGTCTGGCGCGGGGACTAGAAATAACCGGTTTTCTCCGGATATTATATACTCCACTGATTTTACAAAAAAAAATCTCCGGTGGCTGGATGTCTTTGTCTCCGATTCATTCTCAGACCAAGGTGTGTGTGACTGTGTTAAGTTCACTCACAGTCACACCTTGGTCTGGTCACCACAGACGACACTACTAAACTCTAAAGTACTCCAAAAAGGGAATACCTTTCAAAAATCTCAACGTATTGTGACAAAGTTACTACGCTAAGTAACCGGCCTGTACTAATTCTATTGGAGCGCACGAAACGATAGCGCGTTTTAACTTTGTACGGGCGCCATCTAGCGACGAGGTACTGTTATTAATTTAATCTGTTTTCGTGATTTTATTTTGTAATAATTTACTTATAAGGGTCATATCCTAGCCAAGTGGTACTCTCAAAATTATAAAATCATAATTTCAAATGGAATGAATATTGATATCGAGCATGGATATAATATATGGATATGGATATAAATGGATATAATGCGTAATTCAAATTCTGAGTAAAAATAGGAGCGCATCATCGTAAATCATGTTTCTAACCGAATGTTAGACATGGTTATATACTACTACTATTGTCCGATAGATGGAATTGCGTAACATACCCTTTAAGTATGTATAAAGCGATGAAGATTTTCGGTGGGCGTGGCGTGGCCTGTGGTGGCTCAGTTGGTAAGAGCGTGTCACGGAATGACAAGGTCGCAGGTTCAAGGCCTGGCCACGGCAAGAATTTTTTCATCATGTTCTAATTTATTCACCGAGCATGGATAATGCGTAATTCAAATTCTGAGAATGAATATTATTAAACAAGCTTTGTAGACAACAGCAGATTAATGGTAACACTTGCAGTACGATTTTAAATCTTACGACACAGATAATAAGAACTGTCCATAGTGTTACACTTGATCTGCTGTTAGCTGGAACAAATGGGCCCATGGCGTGTATCATTGAGGGGGAGCTCCCCCCCCCCCCCCCCCCCCCCCACCCCCACCCCCACCCGGCGTCCCTACTAAGTACCTTATCTAGTACTTTTATCGATAAAAATTCAGATAACGAATTTTTCGCCATTTGTTTGCAATACAATATTTTTACAACTAAAATTACTTAGCTTATAAAAAAAATCTGATTCCCCCCCGGCACAGAAGCTGGGTACGCCCATGGATATACCTATTGATATATATCGTTATATTGGTCTAGATTACAGGCTGAAATCAATACCCTTCTTTTGTCAGACATGCAGCTAATTAATAGGGGACTATATTTCTCGAAATTTTATTTAAATATATTTATACTACCTGTGGAAATTAAGATCCTTCGGGGAGGCATATGTCCAGTTAAGTAGTACTCTTTTGGTTGAAACGATGAAGACGACAACCCTAATTTTTTTTGGGAACTTTATGAAATTTTCTAATGACATAATATAATTGATTTATTGGTGATCTCTTTAAATTAGTTTGCTTAAATACTTATTAGGACAAACCTACTATAATACATACAAACACATTTATTTGGTACTAGACCCTATATCTCCATGATTTTCGGTGATTTATTGTGGAATTGATTTTATATGGTTTGGTGACTACATTTTGGTGACAAATCTACTATTTTACGGGCAAACCCTATTATTTTAGAAACACAAAACTAATTAAATTGGCGATAGCTTAAATGATACTCTAATAAATATAGGTAGCTTTATATATTATCCTCAACAAAAGCCAACTTTTAGTAAATGTCAAGCCTTTTCGAAATAAAAACTGAATAAACGCGACACTATCGCACAGACACCAGTCATGCGTGTAAATAGAAAATCCAGCCGACTAACTTTTGTGAATCGAATGGTGACGAATCGATTTCGAATTCGGTGTCGAATCAAGCTTCAATGCAAGCCGAAACGTTTCGGAATTTTATTATTATTTAGGCTCATATTCATAGGCCGATAGTTATATACAGTTTTATTATTTTATTCGACTGGTCCTCGCCTCGGGGGACTTCAGAGCTTGTGAGTATTTTGCCCTGTGTCTGAGCCTCGCTATACAGCGGGGCAATGCGGCCAGTGCGCTGGGCACCCTGCCGCGCGGGACGGGCCTAGAATTAGGTAGATAATTATTATGTACCTACTTATATTTGTTTTTTTCTGTTTTATATGTCTAAATTGATATTACGAGTAATAAATATATAGATACAGTTTTAAATATAAGTTTAGTTTGAGTTGGGTCATACAAAGAACTGTTAGATTTTACACAATTTTGTCAGTCACGCAAAGTTCGTGATCAAAACTTTTTCCTCCCATCTCCCACTGTAACTCCTTTTTGAAAAGGATCAACAGTGGCGTACTATTGAACCGTCATACAGTGACGGGTTTAAGCGACACAATGGGGCTGAAATGCCGTACGTTACATATAGTTACGCCTCGGATATTTAAAGAAAAGAAAGAAGAATAGAGTATGAAGAAGTTGTTGCTCACTGCTGTGAGCCATGAGCCGGCTACCTTCTGTAATAGTGCCAATAATAACTATGGCAGAAGAGCTTAAAAGCTCTGAAGTTGGCCCGGGTCCCAACGAGGTCGCTGTAACACAAGGGGTGACAGGCTGCTGCGATTTCTTCAATAAAAATTAGAAATAACTATTATAATATTAACCTTTAAAAAATATATAAACTAAACTAAAAACTATATGTACAATAGATCGGTTGAACTATCTGAATGGCTTAGCATTACAGATAGTTCAACCGATCCCCGTTGTCCGGCAACGTGCCCAAAATACTGGCGGCATTTCCCCTCTGGATCGCTAAGCTGTTCTTTTGGGCGAAATACAGGCCAGCATTTTGGTCACGTGTGGACTCCACGAGCCGCTTAAAGCTCCCCAATTAATTTTAAATTTTCTACATATTGCAAAAATCCCTAATAATGTACCTATCATTGATTAAATACTATAGATAGTGATGTATGAACAAAAATAACTGATTTATCGTAATCCTTTTTATCTTACTGACACATAGATAATAATATTTCACAACATTCGTGTTTTGAAAATGGAGGTGGCGCGTCGAAACTATATTTTGTGTGCGTTAATGCTGAATTTTTTAACCGTCGTCTTTATTATTGTGGCATATAGTGGCGATTGGGTGAGATACTTATTATTATATACATACTTATTACTTTATTAGTGCTAATTCTAGAATAATACGCATCTAAACGTCCCGCTCAACGCGACGTAGCATATGAACGACATTGACAGTTGCGTTTATGACAATAATGGCCGCTATAGAATTAGCAACATTAATAATTATTATTTATAGTGAAATATCTATTAAAAATGTCATTGTTATTACCTATTTTAAAAGAAATGCTGCTGAGAGTTTGTTTGCCACTTTTTCTCCTCAAACATTGGCATCTTTTCTTTGCAACGTTGTTTAAATGTAAATTCATAAATGTACACATCGTACTTAGGTACTCTTAATAAAGATTACTTAAATGATTCTGATTCAGAAATGAGGTATTTGAAAGAGACTAATACTTAATTGGACTCAATTTGTAACAAATCGAGGACCTATTGTAAGGAAATGTTTACTTTATCCTGGTCTCGGCACCAAATTGTAACGAATTTGCAAAAATACCTACCATACGCGATGTATTTACTTGAAATAAAGAGATCTGTTGCGGAGCTGGGCTCGCTGGTGAATAACGACGTAATTTCAAGATATCAGGTGGTATAATTTAGGTGCGCTTCGTGGCGTTTACAATGGCAGAATGGTTGACAGAGCGAAATATAAATTAGTTATAAAAACATGGCACAAAGGTGGCCAGTTCGTAACGTTTACAATGGCAGAATGAATGATCAAAAAATATTGAAAATTCAATTTATCTTATAAATAAGAAGCAATTTTGCATTTAATTTCGACTTAAAAGAAAGAATAATATTTATACTCCGTATTTATTAATTGAAACCAAAAAGATGTATATTACTGTTAATGATATCATTGAATTCCAATTAAAGAGAAAATATAAATTAGTTATTACAACATAGCCCAAAGGTGGCCAGTCCGTAACAAGATCTGATTCTAACATTTTACCGTCTCTGATTATTTCAGGTATCATCGTCATCACTGGATACAGGCGCACGATTTCACAATGGCTCCTTCAACTATGGTCTATTCAATGGTTGGATCGATAGGAGAACATTGTCTTTTCCAGTGTGGACAAAATTGCATAGTAAGTTTCCAAAGATTTCTGCAGAGTCTAATTGGTAAGGGTTCAAGTCTAAGGGTTGCTGCGACTATTTATTAATTGTATTCTACTCAGAACTTGTTTTATTCCTTATGACATGTTCAGTGAATAAATTAACATGATGAAAAAATTCAAGCCGGATGCAGGACTTGAACCTGCAACCTTGTCATTCCATGGCACGCTCGTACCATTTTGAGCCGCCGAAATTCTTCATCGTTTTATACATACTTATAAGGGTATGTGCCATTATTCCGCCAAAAATGTCATTCGGTTAGAATTAGAATAGTATGATTTAACGATAACGCGATCAAAGATGATCAGTTGATAAGAACGTGTCACGGAATGACAAGGTCGCAGGTTCAAGTTCTGCCCACAGCTAGAAATTTTTCATTATGTTAAACTGTATTCTATTTTTATTTCATGGTTTGTCCTTTTATAAAATTATAAATTTTTTCAAAGTTAAGTTATTTAGAGAAATAATTCTTTGCCTCAAAGGTCTAGTCGGCGATGTCTGCTAATCATCTTATGGTTCGTCTGCTGGTCTATCTCCCTTTCTCATAAAAAGGTATACCTACCTCTCCCATCTCTCTCATCCCAGTAGCTCTCCTAGATAATCGGTTTATTACAAATATATTCCATTCGCATCAGTATCTTGTCTCATTCTGTAATTAAATCTTTCAGTGGTGTGTGTGCCAGATGTGAACGCGTGTGCTGTCAGTTGCAAAAGTAACTCACTGGCCAGGGAAAGAGAGGTGAGAATTTGATTTTTACTTGAAGAAACCTTTTGTATGTGACCTCTGTTTATGTACACATCAAAGCACATCAAGAGTAACACTTTGAACTTTGGACCCACAGACCACTTACACAATAGACATGAAATCGGTATAAAGCAAGCGAAAAATTCTGTCAACGATGAGCGCATAGACACGAAGCGGGAGACAGGGGTGCCGTATAAAAGAAATGCGTCCATATCGATAATATCTGTAGGATACATGTGTCGCGAAGCAATTTTGCGCTCATGTGCGGGCAGACACGGGCGCTCTCCTGTTACAGGTCTATGGGGTAAGTGGTCTGTGTTTGGACCATTCTTACTATCTTCGTCGTAAGAGTTGAAATCGTACTGCAAGTGCATTGATCGCAGGTTCAAGTCCACGGTTAAAAAAAATAATCATTTAATAAGAAGCCTGCGAAAAGTGTCTCTGTTTCTTCTGGCGATATGCAAAAACTAACAGAAGCGGATGGATGAGTTGGATTGACAGCTCAATGATCCTTTTCAATCCACTCACCTTTAGTGTTGAAGAACACGGCTAAGTTAAAGATAATCTACCTTATTATAATAATAATAAAGTCATTTATTCACGACACACACAATACAGTCATAAGTAACTGAACAATACAGAAATAAAACCTGTTACATACACAGGAGATTATGTGTGGGTGAACGGGCGGGATCTCAGCACAGATGCTGATTTCAGTTATTTGCCCATTGTAATTACAGCAAGCTATTTTGTTTTCCAGGTGCGAGCTATGGCAGCTGGACTGAGACCAGACCCTTACTGTGGCGTCAACGTGACTACTGATCCTGGCGACGACTGTGAGATACATCTTTATAATATTTACATATAGTTATAGGTTGTCCCACCGCTGGCGAGTAAGCTAGTAAATCTCGGCTATTTTCTCGATCAAGAAACGTACAAAAGATGCTACATTCCGTGTAAACAAAAGAGATGCATATATTAATAGTTCGTCGCCGACTGTTCACACCAATGGCGCTCACTCGCTCGGCTATTTTTGTTGCCGAGCGAGTACATCCCGTCGCTCAGAGACACTCGCTGATAGCCGAGCTACAAAACTATACTCGCCACTCGCTGCTCGCCCACTCGTATTATAGTTGATAGCTTTACTCGCTCATCGCCGGCGGTCGGACAACTGTCAGAGTCTGGGGGTTTTAACTCCAAGCTACCACAGACCTCTAGTCAGACCTTAAGCCAAGGAATACCTTGAACTACCAGAAATTGACTGCAATACTTATTTACTTATCTGCTCCGATGGTTAAGGGACCCGAAATACTGACCTCCTCAACGCACAGTCGATGCAGGTCTCTTTTGACCTCGTCGTTCTGGCGATAACTAGAATGCCCGATGGTAACTGGTTACGAAACTGAAGTCAGAATGGCGGCTGGTCTCAAGTAATGAACAATTGATCTTACTTAGAAACCGGTTACGTATGATGATATTTTGTTCATCGTTTGCAACTGGTTACGAAACGCCGGATACGTGGTGGCCGAGGCGAACCAGCAGACCCAATATTCTAGCTAACAACCGCTCCCGAATTCCAATTGTTTCACTTAAAAAATTCTTCCACAGCGGACCCAATACCAGTGATATCATACACTTTCTACGTATGGATGCTTCTGATCCTCTCACTGCAACTTGTATACTCCGTGATAGCAGCTGGCTTGACCTTCTACAACTACAGAAAAGTTCCTAGAAACTCCATTCTTGGAACATATGGTAAGTACTTGGAAAAATAGCCACGAACTTCAACAGTAAATTAAATCATCATCATCAGCCTATTTACATTGCCCCACTGCTCGGGCACAGACCTTCGCTTACATCGAGGGAGCTGGGGCCATGATCCACCACGCGAGCCCAGTGCGGTTTGGCGGATTTTCTTCGTCTTCTATGGCATGCAGGTTTTATCACGATGTTTTCCTTCACCGTTTTGAGAGCACTCTGTAAATGTACGTAATTTTTTATCGACGATAACTCATTGGTACATGGCTGCCCTGGCTGGGAATCGAACCTGGGACCTCCATATCGCAAGTCCGTTGACCCAACCATTGAGCCACCGAGCTCTTATGCGACCTATTATGCGAAGTGAATGCTGTAATATCTACTGAGATAGCCTATATCTACATGCTTCTTTAAGTGTGTGAAAATCTCGTTCAACTACTTTTAAAGGGAACCACTGTCTAGAAGCTACTGACCTCCGTCAAAATCAGCTGAATGTAGAAGGAGCCGATTACAATCAGATAAAATTGAACACAGACAGTTAGTTGAATCATCATCACACGTCACGGATAATGTACCTTATCTCTATTGATTCACAGGTTGCATATGTTTCAACAAAGCGGCAGCAATGATGGGTCTGGCTGTACTTATCATGTTTGGGGTGAATTGGGAGACTTCAGACCTGAAGAACCATGCAGCGATGTCATTCATTGCTCAAGAAGTGTTTACGGCAAATCCATCGCTGTCATTTTCTTATTGGTAAGGACTTTTAATTTTTGAGTTCCACTCCTAATAGGAAGATATATTTTATGAGTCACACTTTATAGGAAGTTGGTGATTTACTAACCTTGAAATATGGAGGTGTTATTGCAGTCGCATTATCGTCAACAAGCTGTTGTAGGGACACATTGCACCGAGTATTCCGCCTTGCAGTTTCGGCATGTAAGCACGTGGTGACAGAAAGCGCAGCCCACAGACCACTTACTCCATATACATGAAATCGGTACAAATTTGCAAGCGAAAGATTCTGTCAAGCGATAGGCGCAATTAGACGAAGCGGGGGGCAGGGGCGCCATATTAAACCCGTTTCGATATCTCAAGGTTACGCGTGTCGCGAAGCAATTTTGCGCTCATGTGCAGGTAGAAACGGGCGTTACAGGTCTATGGGGTAAGTGGTCTGTGGCGCAGCCAGTCTGTTTCTGTCCCGCGCTCGCGACACACCGATAATACTAGTGACGTGATAATACATGTGGTGAACTTTACCTGGCATTTTCCTTTCAACCCTACCATACAGTAGAACCGTCCATAGCAATCTCTCAACACCTAATAGTAGTAATCCTATACTGTATTAGTTCACTGTTCTCCGAAGGCACTTAAAACTAGCTTAGGCTTGTCATCCACTCGCTGCTAGCTTTAATCATATCAGGGGCGTTCCAACGTTTATCCGTTCGCAAATTCCCATAGGTATACAAAAATACAAAATATTTATTCATTCCGTGACACGCTCTTACCAACTGAGCCACCACAGGCCACGCCACGCCCACCGAAAATCTTCATCGCTATATACATACTTAAAGGGTATGTTACGCAATTCCATCTATCGGACAATAGTAGTAGTATTCCGACAACCATGTCTAACATTCGGTTAGAAACATGATTTATGATGATGCGCTCCTATTTTTACTCAGAATTTGAATTAGGAGCGCATAATAATGTCTATATGTTAGAACATGATGAAAAAATTCTTGCCGTGGGCAGGACTTGAACCTGCGACCTTGTCATTCCACGGCAAGAATTTTTTCACCATGTTCTAATTTATTCACCGAGCATGGATAATGCGTAATTCAAATTCTGAATGTCTATATGATTCCAGGTTCCTGTTACCAGCAGTAATATTCTCCCTGGCAAGTGCCACCCTCCTACGGATTAGGAAGATTAAGCTGGAGAGAGAGCCAGCACCGCCGCCGATCAAACATCCCTTACCAGAGTCAGACATTAAGTGGAATAAAATGAAAAATTAATCAATCTGACTGTGGGTTCTGTACTATAGAAATATGATATTTATTTTTCGTCTATCATCTCCTGGAAGTGTCCAGCTTTGCTAAGCCAAACTTGGTCTTGAAGACTCTCGTAGACACTGAGAAAGGTGTACAGGAGAGTTTTTAAGGTTGATATTTTCTCAAAAACTATTTGACCTATTGCAAAATTCTTTCACTGTTAGATATAAGTTAAAACTATGTAACTGCAGAAGAATTATTAAATTCGGTCCAGTAGTTTTTGAGAAAATCTCAACCTTATTGAGGCCCCCTGTATACTTATCTCTGTCTTCGACTGTTCGTGGTATCTCTTGCGATGTACTCGTATGTGTACTCATAAAATGGGTTTGGGCGATTATTCTGGAGATGGTTGTGAGATCTCATACCCTCAATAAACTTCTAACACTAACTCTCTTGCGAGAGAATAGGAGATGTCAGTTTCATTCGCGTGATTTTTCTATAGCTAAAAATCCGCAGAATTATAATTATTAAAATTTCGTCACAATATATTATCAAACATTCAGAATTTGTATTACGCATTATCCATGCTCGGTGAACAAATTTAAACATGATGAAAAATTTCTTGCCGTGGGCAGGACTTGAACCTGTGACCTTATCATTCCGTGACGTTGTCAGATGACGTTGAATGACAAGGTCGCAAGTTCAAGTCCTGCCCACGGCAAGAAATTTTTAATCATGTTTAAATTATTATGTGATTCTATTTCTGTGTCAGTTTAGATTGCCACAGTTAATGGATAAGTTGACATTTCGAAACTGGTGAATATTATAATAATTGCATCCTTTTATCTGTTGATTTGGCAGAATAATATGTACATATCTATAAAATTGCAATCGATTATAATCTTATCTGAAATACCAATAAAATTTATTCAAATAGAATGTTCGGTTTATTATTTAGACATTGTTGAGATACTACACCTACTCCTAATGAGAACGCGATGCTGCGAGACGTAGTGAGAACGCGATGCTCCGTTAATGGTTCATAATTAATTATATTAATGGATTATGATGAACCGTATTAAAGAGTCATTATAAAATGTAGAAACCTTTTAAAACTAAACTACTTAAAAATACATTAAAAACTAAACTAAGAATCTACCTAACTAAAAACATTCTAAAAAACGCGGCCCTCTTGAGAGGGTGCCCATCAAACTGGCGGCATTCCCGCGCTGGATGGCTAGGCTCAGGCTCTGCGCGAGAAAGCCGCCAGCACGAGGGTCACCCGTCGCCTCCCTCAGGCGCTTGCTGAGCTATTATATTAATTATATATAGAAATAAATAGAAATGGATATGGGCTTGCTGTCACTGTCAGTTACACAATTGGCTGAGGGCTACGGCGGGGGGGCTGACGCTTTTTTGTTAGTCACCTTTTAAAATAACACCCAGACGTTATTAAATTAATACCAATAGATAATCAATTATACTGTCCTTTATCTTTCCGACAACGACATATAGATAACTTCTATTGTTTGAAGACATTCGTCGTGTGATAAACATGGATGTACCGCGTCGTAACTTAGTATTGTTTGCGTTTCTGTTCAATTTCGTGAATTTAGTGTTAATTATCATAGCTTTCAGCGGTAATTGGGTGAGTAGAATCCACCAGACTAGAATAGCGAACTATTTGAACAAAATTTTATTTTGTAGTAGATATAAAAGGTGCAGAAACAAAAGTGGTTGACATTGCTCATAGAATCAGTAAACTGAAGTGGCAGTGGGCTGGTCACATCTGTCGTAGAGCCGATAACCGATGGGGGAGACGAGTTCTCGAATGGAGGCCACGAACGGGTAAACGTAGTGTGGGACGCCTCCCAACCAGATGGAGGGAGACCTTCGCAAGATGGCTGGCAGGGACTGGATGCAGAGGGCCGAGAGTAGGGTTGAGTGGCGCGCTTTAGGAGAGGCCTACGTCCAGCAGTGGACTGATACGGGCTGATGATAAAGGGTGCCTTTCCTCCAGAGAATACGTGCTATGCTACGTCTGATGCGTATAATATCCACCAATATGATTATATTCATTGGTCCACATAGCATGGCACGATGGAAACGACCTCAACTAGGCTATGTTTTATATGAAAGGATGCGTAATGCTATGGATGGGAGCTATGGCTGCGCGCACATACCCCATAGACTTGTACCAGGAGGGCGCCCGTGTCTGCCCATACATGAGCGCAAAATTGCTTCGCGACACGTATAACCTAGAGATATTATCGACATGGACGCATATTTTTAATAAGCCACCCCTGTCCCCCGCTTCGTCTCTATGCGCTCATCGTTGACAGAATTTTTCGCTTGCAAATGACATTGACAGATTCTGCCCCACCATCAACCGCAAGTTGTACAAGATAACGAATAAATGTAAAAATATCTCCGTTTTTTATTAAAATTATTTATTTTTATGGTTTAAAATAAAGTTTTGTACAAGTTGCGATTCGAAAAAAACAGCCTAATTCAGAAAATAGTAAGAAATCGAAGCTATTTTTTTTTTTTGTTATTTTTCTATAGGAGTTGCGAGAGTAGTAGAAAATGATACTGATTATGATTATGCAATATGAAATCTGTAATAAGTCCCCAACAAAATGATAGGTACAGCTTAAATGGTCACGTAGTTTTGTAGGTGGGGCAAAGCTCCATTGATATGTGGCAATGTCTTTTGTACCGATTTCATGTCTATTGGATAAGTGGTCTGTGGCTGTGCGAGTGTCTCCCCGCGCCTTGCCTATCGCTGCATCGCATAGCTCGAGCTGCGCATCTCCCTCGCACAGCGGCCTCGCGACGCATCTTCATAGCCCATCTTACTCACTCCACTACACAGCGTAGCATTAGTGGAAACGGTCACATAGTTTCGTAGCATAGCTTTGGCATCCTCGCAGCATACCTGCCACAGACCACTTACCCCACACAGACATGAAATCGGTACAAATATGCAAGCGATAAATTCTGTCAACGATGAGCGCATAGAGACAGGGTTGCCGTATTAAAGAGATGCCATGTCGATAATATCTTTAGGGCAATTTTGCGCTCATGTGCGGGCAGACACGATCGCCCTCCCGCTACAGGTCTATGGGGTAAGTGGTCTGTGATGTTTTTTTTTTAACGCAGGTAAAACATGCAAATCATGTGTCACCACGCCCGGGGGAGCGTGTTGGTTATGTCGGGCTCACCGCCCTGAAGGGGCAGCATATCGACTAAACGTCCTGGGGTGTTCCACCTCGCGCCATTCTTGCCGAGCCACGGGAAACTGTGATACATCCGCGACCCGACTGGCGCACGAGCAGTCCTCATTGTGGGCTGTACTAGCCCACAATGTATAATCCATTCATCTATCACCTTCCTCCTCCCCGTCTGAGCCTCGAGCCGCTCGGGGCCGTGCGGTTCGCGCACTGCGTCCGTGGGCCCGGGCCCTTACTTAGGCGGCGGCACCTCGTACACTCCGGTACGCCTGGCACCGCCTCGTACGGTGGAATACAGAGAAAGGTGTACAGGAGAGTTTTTAAGGTTGAGATTGTCTCAAAAACTACTTGACCTATTGCAAAAATTCTTTCACAGTTTGATAGATAAAAGTTAAAACTATGTAACTGTAAAATAATTATTAAATTGGGTCCATTAGTTTTTGAGAAAATCTCAATCTTATTGAGGCCCCCTGTATACTTATCTCTGTCTTCGACTGCTTCTTCCACCCCATGGCGCGGATTTCTTTCTAGCCAACCTTTCTCTCAGCCATTCATACAGGTCTGTGATGCCTGCATAGCACATCTGTGGTGGAAAAGTAGCCTAAGTGTATGAATATTTGCAGGTAGCTTCAACTATAATACACGAAGGAGCATTTCGGAATGGCTCCTTAGAATACGGCTTATTCGGAGGAACTCTCACGCAATTTCCTTTTTCCTTTTCTAGCAACAAACTTTACAGTAAGTACTATAGATTTTCAGTATCAATTTAAGTGTTACGGAACTTAGTTCTTGTTCTAGTTTCTAGAACGTATAATAGAATAGGTAGAATTTAGAATATAATAATTTAGAACAGATTAGAAATAATAGAGTAGGTAGTTTAAAAATAGAATTTATTAAGAATAGTGCTCAGGGTCGAGGGTACTTGGTCGGTCTAGATCTTTAGTCTAGCTAGGTTGTAGATTGGTTAGGACTGGCATGCTCCGTGCCGAGGGTCTGCAGGGCAGCCAGTCGAGACACCGTAGACTCGGAGAAAGAAGACAGGAACTCAGTAGATCTGCAGCTGGAGTTGGAGCTGGAGTTGGATCTTGTAAGTACTGGAGTTAGTGACCAACGAATCCCGCTCCGAAAATGACAATGCCAGATTCTGCCCCACCATTAACCACAAGTTGTACAAGATAACGAATAAATGTAAAAATATCTCCGTTTTTTATTAAAATTATTGGGTTATAATAAAGTTTTGTACCAGCTTCAGAAAATAGTAACAAATCGAAGCGATTTATTCATTGTTTTTGTTATTCTTCTATAGGAGTTGCGAGAGTAGTAGAAAATGATACTGATTATGATTATGCAATATGAAACATATAATAGGTCCCCAACAAAAATGGTCACGTAGTTTTGTAGGTGGGGCAAAGCTCCATTGAATTGTGGCAATGTCTATTCATGGTGAGAATGTCTGACAAAATAAAATAAAAACTGCAAACATTTTGTAGACATTGTTTTGCATTGGAATTTTGAATACCGAGCGAATTATGAATATATTAGTACGATCCACTGGTATTACTGTTATAGACAATATAATAATAGAAGATTATTATGATTCGATTTATCTTTTCGACATTACTCATAGATTACTTTCAATTGTTTAAAGATCGTGTACTTAGTTATACCTATTGTTTGTATAATATTTATTTTTAATTACTCAAATCTATATTTGCGTAATCTACTCACCCAAATACCTACCCAAATACCACTATAAGCTATTTTATTTTTATTTATTTTAATAATGGACTCGACAGTTCGTCATTTGCCAATGTCATGTTACAATTCAATATGTAATGGTCTTCTATCTTCCTCAAAGGGAATTGCGGTAGCGTCTTCACCCTGGGTAGCCGCGTCTTCATGTCTTCATCCAGAGGAGACGCCGTAGCGTCATCACTCTGGACGAAGCAGCTCGACAGTCACGTTCACTCCCGAGCTTGTAGCGGGAACTCTGGATAAAAGCTTGAAACCCCAGATCTTGCTCAAATTATCCAACAAATTCACCATACTGTCACTCGCGCACATTTTCTGATTAATTTAACGTGATATTAATCTCAAAATAACCACTGTAGACAATAAAACAAAAATTATCAAATAATTTTGTAACCCTCGTTTCCCGCCATTTTCAGGAGAACCCACTACCTATAAGCTATAGGTATTTGTATTTGGGTGAATAGATCAATCCTTCTAAAGGACGCGTTTCCACTTACAAGTTAACTCGCGCAACTCTTGCATGAGTTACTTGCAATATATAAATGGAATGGGTCATCGTATTATACATACTAAGGGTATGTTCACAACCTCACCTTAATTAGGTAACCAGACAAATATTGAGTTTGGCTTTAATAAACTACACCAGAATACCAATATGCAGCAGCATATTGATAATAATTTCAAGAAGTCTGTTCATCATAATGAATTGTTTTTCAGTGACATGTGTACGTGATGTGGACGCGTGCGCACTTAGCTGTAAAACCACAAGCGAGGCCAGGGAACAAGAGGTATGCTCATTTTTAGTGTTCCGTATCTTAATAGGAAAAAAGGAACCCTACAAACAAACAAACAAACAAACAAACAAACAAACAAACAAACAAACATATTAATTAGATAAAACGGGAATTACAGTGTTAAACATTTATTATTGATGTCGTTTAACACTCACCGACTTCAGTCTACTCGTGACCATGATGGCTGCAATGCTGTCGAAATATCGAGACATCAATAATAAATGTTTAACACGGTAATTCCCGTTTTATCTAATTAATATGTATACAAACCGTGAAAGTTTAAAAAGTGATAAGCAAACAAACAAACAAACAAACAAACAAACAAACAAACAAACAAACAAACAAACAAACAAACAAACAAACCCTTATATGATCACTTTGTTATCTGCCCGTCTGTCTGTCAGAAACTATTTTCCCAGAAACGCGTGGACGTATAAAGTTGAAATTAATATCAAATAGTTATGTCTGTAATCACCGTAAAAAAATCAAACTTCTACGGCAACTTAATCAAAAGATATCGCCTTTATGTCGCATTTTCTCGCATATTTGTATGAAAACGCAATAGAATCAACCCTATGTGGTTGACTTTTTGCCTGCTTTTTCCCTCACTCTATGGCAGCGTTTCCACCTGCAAGAAAACTTCTTCGAGTAATGTCCGACAGCAGCTTGCAAGTGTAACCGCACTTGCTACGCCTTTACACATGCAAGCTGGCTGTCGGACAGACTATCGGACATTACTCGCAGAAGTTTTCTTGCAGGTGGAAATGCCATATCTTCGCGTTAAGTTTGTCGTATTAAAGACCTTGCAGAAGTTCCTTTTTTGAGAGCATTCGGTAAATATATGGTTCCTTGGAAAAAAACGGCCATGTGCGAGTCGGACTCGCGCACCGAGACTTCCGTAACTTTGCTCTAACGAAAAGATAAATTACATTTAGAGACCAACTTATCTTTGCCATTATCAAAATATTATGTCCCTACATCGACATATTTCTGATTAGTTGATCATCTGCAAACATAAGTTTGTAATAATAATAAAATATTTTTGGAGGAGTGTAATTTCAAAGCACATTGTTCATTAGGCCATAGAGCGCCGTTTCCAAAAAATTATAAAAACATCAGGAAAGATACTCTAAGGTCTCATTGGTACAAGACCAACTTGTAATTTGAACCCTGGACTTCGTACATGGAATACCAGAGTCCTAAGCGCCACAGATCTTTCCAAATATCTTATTACATTGAAAATACATGACATATTTGTGTTTCAAGGTCCGAATGTTGGCGGAAGGCTATAGACCGGATCCATCATGTGGCAATACTGTGCATGCCGACGTCGGGACCCCATGTAAGAATAACATTTTGAGTAGTCCAGGGAATTGTGGAAAATTAATTAAATACAGGATTTTATAAATCAGGAATGACATAATAAGACATGCCCTCTTAATTCCATACAATAAATTCATTTTGACAAAAATGGATGAAGCACAAATGACATTGCCACATTTCAATGGAGCTTTGCCCCACCTACAAAACTACGTGACCATTTAAGCTGTACCTATCATTTTGTTGGGGACTTATTACAGGTTTCATATTGCATAATCATAATCAGTATCATTTTCTACTACTCTCGCAACTCCTATAGAAGAATAACAAAAACAATGAATAATTCGCTTCTATTTCTTACTATTTTCTGAATTCTTAATTAAGCTTTTTTTTCGACTCGCTTGATGTACAAAACTTTATTTTAAACCAATAATTTTAATAAAAAAGCGGAGATATTTTACATTTATTCGTTATCTTGTACAACTTGCGGTTGATGGTGGGGCAGAATCTGGAATTGTCATTTAACAATCAAATTGATGGATTCACTCCCATACATCTTATCCTGATAGGGTACCATAGTGGCTATCAACCCGTTGGGATTTATTACGCACTCCCCTTTCTTCCTTTATCCCTTTATACTCCTTCCTCCCTCCTAAGGAATTCAATAGGTTCGCTATGCAGCTCATGGGAAGGAACCTGTAATTTTCTGATTCCGGATAGGCTAACCCCATAAGCCGCATTCGCTACCTAACCAGTGAGTCACATTCACACAACAAGTGTTTCTTGGACTCTATTTATCACACAGGCCCTGCAGGTCGGAGACTCCGCTAATTTCATCCTGTGTTCATATATTATTTGCATGGAGTCCACTGCCATACATAATGACAATACCTTTCCAGCGCCATACCTGCCAGTGATATCCTACACATTCTACTCATGGCTGATCGCGGTGCTATCACTGCAGTTAGTATTCATTGTGATATCAGCTGGTCTAATATACTGCAACTCCAATAGGATAGCTAAGAAAAATATTTATGGAATTCGTGGTGAGTTTAGCAGCTTTAATACTTACTTACTCCGTTGGCTCAGTCAACTCAGTGACCCGAAGTGGGTCTTGGCCCCCGAAACGAGAATGCGTCAGGGCTGGTCTCGCACCGACTGCCGCCACGTGTGTGTCCTTCTAGCTGTATTTGGGGGGTCCGACCAGCCGGCGACCGCTCGGTCATCCCAGATATGCTCGGGCTAGTCTCAGTAGTCCGATGATTTAGTCCGGTGATCGGACTGATGAGACTTTTTAGTCTCAGTAGTCCGATGATTAAGATTAATTCAGATCATCGGACTACTGAGCCTTTTAGTCCAATACTTATCCTGATTGGGTGCCAATGTGGCGGCACTTCGACCCATTGGGATCTTTTGTGCTCTAGTCCGATACTTAGCTAAAGAGCTAAGTTCAGTGCAATGGTTGACAAAGGTCAGCGCAGACGGGGTACCATTGACTCTGTTTCCGGCAGCTACTCGTTTTTCTGCATCCATCCATCTCGTGTGAACAAACTACCTAGGTAAACAATTGTACTTGTACTTGTGTACAATAACTTTATCGATTAACTGTTTGAAGAATCCACTCGAGCTCTGTAAGTAAACCTCTTTAGATGCTCTCTTCGCAGCACGCTCTCATTCTCTGGACGTGGCCGAGCCAGCGAAGTCAAGCAAACTTGATCTCGCCTATAGTGTCGGCAACTTTAATAGGCAATTTTAAAGCAAACAATGTGCGCTCATAGATGGGTGACTTCTGTGACATTTTCGTCTGAGCACCTGTCTCGTAACGCACGTTTCGGTTGCTGTCGCTCGGTAGCAGCCGTCAGGTATTGACAGAGGCCTACGTGCATCGACTTTAACTCTTGACAATCGCTTTGGTCTCTATGCCATGTATCAAAGTGGTCGAAGACCCTGTGGTATGAACACTAGCCTCTCGATATGTAGATCACGAGACGCAATGGTCCCAGAAGGTCTCATGATTAAGATTTTGCTATCCTTAAGTTTGATCAACGGCTTGGAGTTTAACCTGCTTACATTTATTTGAAGGATGCATCTGGTTGAACAGAGTGACGTCATTGTTGGGCCTGGTGGTGGTAACAATGTTCGGAATAAACTGGATCAAGTCAGGACTCAGATACCATGTGGCACAAGGGTATGTCGCTCATGGGTTGTTCCCAGCAAGTCCTTACCTAGCATTTTCTTACTGGTAAGAGTTCCTTTTTTATTTAAGCTATAAGTCGTCCCACTGTTTGGAAATGGTCTCATCCCTCTTCTTCCATCGTCCTGCGTCTCTTCCATCAATTTCCATAATCATTGTTTGAAAAGAAACTACACAAAAACAGAAGTAATTGGATATCACAGAATTTCACCTGCCATATTCATTGCAGCAAAACGGCTTACCGCAGTTTTCTGGAACGGCGTGATGGGTGGCAAACCTGATCGCCGTCATTTTGGAGCACTTTAGAATTACTTGGTCTCACAGTAGACCCCATGAGGCCCCCATGAGGCGCTCGTAGTCCAGTTGCGAGTACACGTTGAAAACGATCGTACAAGTGAGCAACGTTGGGCGAGGTCAGTACCTGGATGGGTGACCGCTAGTGACACTTTCATGAGCCTCTCCGTGCCTCGGAAAGCACTTTAAGCAGTTGGTCCCGGTTGTTGTCGTTTGACGAAAGTCGTTAGGCCATGTCAGAGGCCCACGGGCGGCCTGAATAGCCCTAACTTAATAAAAAGTTGTCGACCAACTTTCGAAAATTCTTGTTTCGCCCGACATTTTATTCTCGGTTCGCCCAGAATTTGTTTTTTTATTATTTCAAACATTTTACTATTTGGTCGAAACGAGAACAAATCATCATTAAAGGCAATCCAACCATGTTATATCCAAACTTCAGGACTGTTGATTATCATTGCCTGTCACCGTGTGTCAGGACAATCTTAATTGTAATAATTTCTAATTCCAGGGTGGTGGTAGTATCAATATTCTGTGCACTGTTAAGCAGTGCTGTGCTGAAGCTAAGGCAATATAAGATCAACAAAGATCCCCCGCCGCCGTACGTTTCGTACGTTCACCCGCTGTCCGTTCCACCACCGTTTGTCCCACCCCCGCCCTACGATGCATCCATGCACCCAACAACCAAACAATCTTTACGATTTTGAACTTAATAAACTTTGGTTTTGAGAAGAATTGTTGCATTTTTCTTTGTATTTCAACTTAATGAGGGGTTTTCAAAGTGACAGTTGTAAGAAAAAAAACAAGCTTTTTGAGTTGATACTAGATGGCGTTGCACCGAAGTGCGATATCATCGTAAAAAACACAGCAACATGAAAAAATTTCAATGTCAGCTGAATAATTTATTATTATTGGTTTGTTTGTGTAATTTAAACAATATAGTACAAATTAATACTAGGTATGAAATACGAAAAGCCAACTTGGGCTCAAGAGAAAGCCGTGAAAACATGGAAATTCGTATATTAATTAAAATAGGGGTCGCGATTACAATGGAGTCAGAAAAGCAACTGAATATCGGTGACAAACGTCAATTTTATCAAAAACACACTGTCCCTAACTCTAGCTAGAGTTATCTTATATTGCAAGTCACCCTAAACGCTCGAGTACACGCCGCCGCGCCTACACCGCGCCGCCGCCGCACCTACACCGCGCCGCCGCCGCACCTCTGCGCTGTGTGCACGTTGCCGACGTCGCGACGCCTCCGCGACGCCTCCGCTACGCCTTCGCTACGCCTTGGCTACGCCTCCGCTACGACTCCGCTACGCCTCCGCGACGCCGCCGCGCTGCCACCGCGGCCTATGTCACCCTAGTATGAAATCACGCGGCGCCCGGCACGGTGGAGGCGCAGTGGCGGCATCTTATAATCGAGCGCTTAGGGTTCCGTTTTACCTTTTGAGGTAAAATGGTAAAAGAATTACAATAATGTTTTACCAAAGAATGTTAAACACAAGAGGCGGCGAAGTGTAGCACAAAAACAAATCAAACGTGCCCGAAAACAGACGCCTCATGAATGAATACCTCTTGTGGAAATTGTGTTGCGAGAAAAAACAAGATATAAAAAATACCTAAAGGATTTTTTTAATAAATCACAAAATCGATTACGTTACAAGCTCAGGGTGTAGCGAAAGATTGCGTTAGGGATTAAGTTTGGGTAACCTTTAAAAAATAAAAATAAAATAAAAATTGTTTATTTCGGACAGGGTCCATAGATGTTAGTAAAATACAATAAAATGAATGGGCCCTGCCGCGCGGGACGGGCCTTGACGAGGTGTAGCGTTGGCTAGATATATTTTATATATAATATGTCATTTTTATAAACAGTTGTACGTATACAAATAATTATCTATTAATAATAATAAAATATTAATTTTATTTATAAAAATGACTTACAAACTATTGTCAGTGGGTACAAAACAAAACCAGGTTAATTTCGGTTCAAATAGTTATATTACCGATTAACTCGAAGTTGACACCGGGATAACGCCGTACCTACACACGCCCCAACTACTATTTTTTTTTAATTATAATTAAATAAAGTGCCATAGTATGACATTTTATTAACATTACGATCTAGGCTAAATACAATAAGACTAATAAGTAATTTGATTTTGACCTAAAATTCTATAAATTGTCACTTATATCTAAGAGTTAGTCCAACGACGTTACTTAGAGTCTATTAAGGGCGATCACTTTGTTCACGTGTCTTATATTCGCGCACTATCACTACGAATTGTTTTCACTACACTCCAAAAAAATATGAAACTTATTTTATTGTAGGTAAGATTATATCGAACCTGGTGAAAACGTGAGAAGTAGAAGCCAATAATGCATCTTAGTATGTTCACGGACAAGTTTAGTAAGTAGCAGAGGGGAGATAAAAATTGGCTGATGATAACCAAGAAGCCTCACAATAAGTTAGTTTTCATTTCGTTACACCCTGTATAGTAAAGGATGCATCCGGTTGGTGTACGTGAAGCGATTTTTGTCGGCTCCCGGCGACACGATTTATAGGCTTTAGCGCTCGTCGAAGGTAAAGCAGAGAGCTTGGTGGGTGTAGCGGTAGCGGTTTGGCGACAAACGGCGCAATACAGGCTTCAGTGGCGCTCTTTAGGGGGAAAAGTGTAAAATAAATGAGAATTAGCTGTTATTTCTCTATTATATATATGTCGCAGTCAACTGGTTAAAATGGACGTTTGATTGAACAGCTAGCACTGGACGTAGACCTCTCTCAAAGCGCGCCAGTCAACCCTACTGTCGGCCCTCTGCATCCAGACCCTGCCAGCCATCTTGCGAAGATCATCCCTCCATCTGGTCGGGGGCGTCCGACACTACATTTACCCGTTCGTGGCCTCCATTCGAGAACTCGTCTACCCCATCGGTTATCGGTTCTACGACAGATGTGACTAGGCCACTGCCACTTCAGTTTACTGATTCTATGAGCAATGTCAACCACCTTTGTCTTCTGTCGGATATACTCAAAGATATAATAATAATACTGTTTCAATATTATTAGTAACACACGGTGTCGAAATATCTCATAATTCAGTCTAAATCGCGGTAAGAACCTGTTACTAAAATGCAAATTGACGTTTAACCAGTCCGCTGAGCATCTGTTAGCTGAAGTGTTGAACGTTATGTTGAGCCACTCCGCTAATTGACACTTAGATGTATCGTTGGATGACGTCGTTCAATTAACGTGCTAACTGTTCAACCACACGTCTATTCCAAGACTGCGACATATACAATAATAATATAATTTAATACTTTTGCACAGCAGTGGGACAACCATGGCAAATAAATATAGTTACAATAAAACACAGGTGGACGGTTCGGAATTTTTGTTCCTAACGGCCCAACCAGGTGGACAGATCAGAAAATGTTCGCGAATGACAGTATGGTGAATTTATTGGACAATTTGAGCAAGATCTGAAGTTTCAAGCTTTTATCAAGAGTTCCCGCTACAAGCTCGGGAGTGAACGTGACTGTCGAGCTGCTTCGTTCAGAGTGATGACGCTACTGCGACTCCTCTGGATGAAGACATGAAGACGCGGCTACCCAGGGTGAAGACGCTTGCGACTCCTCTGGAGGAAGATAGATTGAATTATATAATGAATTTTCTGTAACATGACATTGGCAAATGACGAACTGTCGAGTCAATCAATAAAATCATCGCTTCCGCTTGCCACCAAAGCCTCTATCGATCACATACAACCTATACTCCAGGTGTCTCTCGACTCAGATAATTTATGTGGGCAATTTCCTAACACACGCACACTATCCGTCTCCCCCCTAGGGTGGATAGGGGGTGGATGGGGAAGGCTGTGGTGATTTTTCAGGGGTATCTGTGATAAAGGGTGAGGCAATAGGCTGACTTTCAGATAGAAGTATGTTCCTGCATCGATTAGTAGCGTTGGAGTGAAAAGTTGGAATAAAATGTGCATTTGGAGCAAATAATATGTTTTTAAAGATTATTCTTGATAGGAATGTATCCTTATAAATGTTCATGAAAAATTAAAGGGTAACCATTTAACCTTAAATTATGGGGTGGCGTCTTGCTCTGTGTGGTGTATGATTAAAACTACCAAATAAACCATCGATTATGGTTTATTTTAAAAAAATGAATAAATATTTCTTTCTTTCTCAACTTAGTCTAGTACCTAAGTCTAGTCTGTTAAGTACCAGGTACCTGTGTTAGAAGGCCCCGCTCGTCCACCTTACGGGCAATTCTAATGACAGAGTTGATTATTCTTCTTCTTCTTGCAGTGCCCTCCACTAATGAAGGCTGGCCGTCAGCTCCGCATATCTCCCTCTGTCTTAAGCCAGTCGGAACAGCTCTTCGACGCTGGCTATTTGATTATTAGCGGTTATTAAAATTATATAATTTGATAGGCTTAATTAAACCATAGCATATATCCCTCTCTAACTTTAAGTTGCGTTTATCGCTGCGAACCATGGTAAATAGGAAACTTTTCTAGGAAAAGTATGTTCTGAAATATCGTCCTATTCAAACCTAAACTTACCAAATAACATTTCAAACGCATTTGCCTAAGAACTCATTGATTCTATCGACGAATTCGCTGAATTGGATAATAAACATTATATTTCTTAGAAGTGGCACTTAGAATGGAGTTGATCCCCCATTTCATGTGTTTTCACAGTTGGAAGTGTGCTTCGCTGCCTAAGTGGTCCCTAAGTTTTAAGTGGCTTTCAATTCAAATGACAGATATGAGTAGCGAATTGTATATTGTACTGCGAGTTCGCAAGTATTTGCTTAATAGAATTCGGTATGCAAAGAATAATTCGGCTTAGCTGGCAAAACCTATTTCCAAAACCATTTCGAGAATACTTAAATAAAAAAAGAACTAATGTTTTGAAAAATAAAGTATTGGGAAACGGTTATCACTCAATTACATTGTTGAAGTCGGCAATTAGAACGACAGTTTCGAGTGATTTCGACAGCATTTTTCAATAAAAATATAAGTGAGTGATATCCGTTTATATATAATAATTTATACTAATCACTACAGTTTTAATTCTATAATTTTGAGATGTCGTTTAGATAAATTAGGAATAATATCGGCCCAAGCACTGAACCTTGAGGGACACTTGGAAGAAAATCAAATATGTCAGACACTTCATCACCTAAGTGCACAGCAATAACCACGGATACCTACAAAGAGTACTCAATTAGTTTAACAATACTTATGGGTATACTGTTCGAAACTTTGTACAGTAAACCAGCGTGCCAGACAGTATCGAAAGCTTTTCCTACATCTGTGGATTTATTTAGGTTCAAGTTATGGCAACATGTTCGCTGAGGCGAGCAAGCTGCTGCACCGTGGAGTTACTCATCAATGAAGAACCCTCGGTGCGTAAGTCCAACTCACACTTGACCGGTTTTTAATGTGTTGCCTTTATTGCTGTCTCTACAAATATTGTTGGTGTAGGACTTTCACACAATCGCTCGTCGAGATCCCAATACAAACTTCAACCATAAATTGTCCAATTCATCGCTTGAACAAGGTAAAGATAAAATTCTGGGACATAACAGCGATAATACTTGTTTGTTCAAGTTTCTTAGGTCATAGAAGAGAGCTGCGAGTTTGAAAAAGATGAGTCAGGAACGTTCGGCGTGGTTGATTCGATTGAGAGACTGGGGGTTCAGGGCAAGGTTGACGGTACCCGAGGCGGCAGGTCGCCAATGCGATGGACCAGATTAGGGCGGCCGTGGCCGATCCCTTGCACGTCTGCACCAGGAGGGCAGCCGTCAGAGACGAGTGGCGACGTGTTGTGAGGCCGGTCACTGCGACTGAAGTAACGACCACGACCACTTGCCAAGAACATAACGACAAAGAAGAAGAAGAGTCAGGAACGTAGAAGATGGAATTCCGTCATCTCCGCCTCTATGGGATACGGACGTGAATTTACACTGAAAGAAAAGATTAGCTGTGGTTGTTAAGTAAATTGAGCCAAATGTTTTGCTGTTTTTGTTTTTCCTAGCTAGTTTGATTGTTTACAATTATTTGATCTGACTGACAAGGCTGCGACCGGCGGCAGTAGTTGTTTCAGCTAGAAATTAACAGCTAAATCTATTTTTTCAGTCCAGTGATACACGACGCATGAACACTGATTTATCATAATTTAATTTTAGATCCTAACTCTTCTTTTTTTTCGGTGTATCATGCTCACAAAAAATTTAGGTCTTGCCCCGCCACTTGTCGCAATAACAATTTATTACAGGCGACCTCCCAACGAGAGTTTCACCTAAAATTACATCCCCTGGTCCTGTTTGACACGTCATTAATTTCAATGAAATATTACCGCAAGTATTACCCATAAATCTGTGCAATTACTATCATTATCATCAATTACGTGAATGATTTGGTATTTTCTGTTGAGTGTTTAAATATACATAAACGAAATTTAAATGACAATGCCAGATTCTGCCCCACCATCAACCGCAAGTTGTACAAGATATCGAATAAATGTAAAAATATCTACGTTTTTTTTTTAAATTATTGGTTTAAAATAAAGTTTTGTACAAGTTGCGATTCGAAAAAAATAGCATAATTAAGAATTCAGAAAATAGTAAGAAATCCAAGCGATTTATTCATTGTTTTTGTTATTCTTCTATAGGAGTTGCGAGAGTAGTAGAAAATGATACTGATTATGATTGTGCAATATGAAACCTGTAATAAGTCCCCAACAAAATGATAGGCACATCTTAAATGGTCACGTAGTTTTGTAGGTGGGGCAAAGCTCCATTGAAATGTGGCAATGTCTTTTCGCCATACTCTATGGAGAGAGCCTAAAGTACAGGCCAGACTGTTCTGCATTCAAAACTATACGGCATAAACTTACCAAGACACGTTAGTTCTTAAGTATTTTAAATCAGATGCAAAGCAGTTGTCCTACCGACGGCTAGTAAGCGAGGAACTGTCAGCTATTTTCTCACCCAAGAAACAAGATACTTAATACATTCCGTGTAAACAAAAGAGATGCAGCGATACTCGCTCAGAAACAAATGACAATGCCAGATTCTGCCCCACCATCAACCGCAAGTTGTACAAGATAACGAATAAATGTAAAAATATCTCCGTTTTTTATTAAAATTATTGGTTTAAACTAAAGTTTTGTACAAGTTGTGATTCGAAAAAAAAACAGCTTAATTAAGAATTCAGAAAATAGTAAGAAATCGAAGCGAATTATTCATTGTTTTTGTTATTCTTCTATAGGAGTTGCGAGAGTAGTAGAAAATGATAACAAAGACGAATGAATAATTCGCTTCGATTTCTTACTATTTTCTGAATTCTTAATTAAGCTGTTTTTTCGACTCGCATGTTTATTTTAAACCAATGATTTTAATAAAAAACGGAGATATTTTTATTCGTTATCTTTTACATCATGCGGTTGATGGTGGGGCAGAATCTAACATTGTCATTTATTGTATCTGGTTTAAAAAAAAATTACATCAATAGAATATTATATGTATGACACTTAGAAGACATAGTTTACTTATTCTGTGACGTAGAGCATATTAATTACATAACTAAATATAATGTAGGTACCTACTCTCGTAATTGACGCGTCTGTCTGCCTGTCGGCATATCAAAGCCGTCACAAAAGTAATTATTCTGCGGAAATTACTTAATAAATAATGTAGTAAATCGAGGGCATAAATAAATATCACAAAAGCAGTTCGGATAAATACTAAAACGACAATATAATAAGTCGTAACGAAGGTAGGTGGGACTCACCTTGAAACTGGTGTAAAATTGAATTAGTTAATTTACTGGGGCGTAATCATAATTGTAGGTTGTTAAATAGGGGAGGTACAATTGGTTTAGATTAGATCACAGACCACTTACCCCATAGACCTGTAACAGGAGGGCGCCAGTTTCTGCCCGCACATGAGCGCAAAATTGCTTCGCGACACGCGTAACCTTGAGATATCGACATGGATTTAATATGGCACCCATGCCCCCCGCTTCAGAATTTTTCGCTTGCAAATGACAATGCCAGATTCTGCCCCACCATCAACCGCATGATGAACAAGATAACAAATAAATGTAAAAATATCTCCGTTTTTTATTAAAATTATTGGTTTGAAATAAAATATTGCACATCATACGAGTGGAAAAACAGCTTAATTAAGAATTCAGAAAATAGTATGAAATCAAATTCATTGTTTTTGTTATCATTTTCTACTACTCTCGCAATCCTACTGGTTATGATTATGCAATATGAAACATGTAATTAGGTATTTTTTTTTTTGTATTCAAAAAGCAAGTTCATTTATTAACAATTATACATATACATATATGATTTTTTTGAGACAAACTCTAATATATTTATAACACTGAACTTAGTCTAGTAATATAAGTATATCACTTAACTTCGACGGTTTTATTACTATGTTACGGTATATAGTTATATCCCTAGGGATATAGCTATATTACGGCTTTATCTATCTTACTGCGACATATACACAGTTTAAATGGTCTCTTAGTTTTGTAGGTGGGGCAAAGCTCCATTGTAACGTGGCAATGTCATTTGTACCGATTCCATGTTTTTATTATTATTTATTGTTTAATAACATTTTATAAAAATACATTTGAAATCTACTTTCCCATCTTAGGCGAAACCACGTATGGTTTGTATGCCGATGGGGAGTTCTAATTTTTAATATAATATGTAAATATATTACACGGAGTCACCAACCCCCACCAGAGGACGCGCGCGGCGTCCCTCCACAGAGAGGCTTCAGCTCCACGAGAGACACAGTTCCCCGACCCCCGGCACCAGCAGCGCGCTATGTCTATGGGGTAATGATCTGAATTAGACCAATGACTTTATTGGATAGACTCAGAATAGGTCAATTGTCAAATTCTGTACAATAAAGAATTATCTTATCTTATCTTAAGAAAAATGTCAGTCGAAAAGAGAAATGTATACAGGGTGCCTCAATACGGCTCAGTTTTTATAAAGAACTACTTGACCGATTGTATAAATAACCTTACCTACTAATAGATAAGTTAGAGTATGTAAATGTAATTGTAAAGAATTTTCAATAATCAGTCCAGGGTTTTTTGAGAAAATCTCAACCCAAATAACTCTCCTGTACTTACCTTTCTCTATTTTAGACCGTACATGAGAGTCAATAAAATTGAGATTTTTTAAAAGAAATCAACCGATTTTTAAATTCTTCTACATAACATATTCTGCGGTCTAAACTAATAATGAAAGAATTTTTACAATCGTTTAAATAGTTCTTGTTCTAGTTTAAATAGTCCCTTGTTAGCCAAAGGTTGTCTGGAAGAGATCGCTTTGAGCGATAAGACCGCCAATTGTAGTACTAACTGTATTAGCCTATTTCTTTTGTGTAATTCTTTTTTAATAAGGATTTTTTTGCAATAAGAAATCTTTTCTTATCTTTCTCTGTTAACGCGTTACTATCTCCTGGGAATATTCTATTCCCGTTTATGTGCTTATATAATTTGTTTTCCATGTTTATTTTGAAGTTGCGCTTAGTATGAAAGGAGATTGCCCATTTTTGCATGGAGCGCAGTTTCAATTCAATTAATTTTTAAGGTCCTTGAATTAACATTCTCCTTTAGAGACTATGACAGACTCAAACCTTATCGATCTATCTCACCGTGCGTTGTAATAACAGCTTGTATTAAGGGGTATCTTAACGATCAAAACATACCCTTGTCAAAGTGTTTCTGTTTTTAATTCCCAACTGTAGTCCCGGTGGGTATTCGTCGGGCGATGATTGATGACGGCCCAAATTGCTATGGGGCAGGCCAGGACTGAGTTGGGACGTCGTCGCACTCTTTATTTAGGGGTTGAGGACAAGTTACGGGTGTCATGCGTCTTGTCCACAGACCACCCCATAGACCTGTAACAGGAGGGCGCCCGTGTCTGCCCGCACGTGAGCGCAAAATTGGTTCGCAACACGTGGAACCTAGAGATATTATCGATATGGACGCATCTCTTTATTACGGCACCCCTGTCCCCCGCTTCGTCTCTATGCGCTCATCGGTGACAGAATTTATCGCTTGCAAATTTGTACCGATTTCATGTCTATTCGATGAGTGGTATGTGATCTTGTCTATAGGTAGGTATGTACGGACAACAGCAGTCAATGGTAACGCTTGCAGTACGATTTTAAATCTTACGACATATGCTCGCTTCGCTGCACGCTCTTCTCCCATCCTCTCCACGTGAGCAAGCCAGCGGAGTCGGGCTGCTTTGGTTTCTCCAATGATGTTAGGCTCGGCCACCATCGATATCGCAGTTTTTCTGGGGCGACGAGGTGCAGAAAGACCTGCGAAAGCTGCAGGCGTCCGACTGGCGCCAGACAGCGCAGGACAGGCTGCAGGCGCTCTTTGGAGTCGGAGGCCAAGATCCACTTTGGGTCACTGAGCCAGCGGAGTAAGTAACAGAATCGCTTTCCGCCCCGCTCTTGCTTCCGCCTACGCTTGTAACTCGCCCCGTGGCCGTGGGCACTCGTGTCGGCCACGTCAACCCCAATTTGCATGTAATCATTCCGATGGCACGGCATTAGGTCCAAAACTATAAATTTTAACAAGGCGGCCATGAATTATTCACGTGGGCATCCCTAGTAGAGGTCCGCGGCTGATACGGTTGGTTTTTTTCGTTGGTAACACTGAATATTTTAAATTATAATCTGTGGAACAACAGCTAGGGATACTACGAGATTCGTTTATTATCTACAGACATTGAGCGTGTCAATTGTGTTATAAGACCTAGCTTCTTGCCAAATTTCATGATTCTAGGTCAACAGGAAGTACCCTATAGTAGGATAGAACGGACGGACGGACAACAAAGTGATCCTAGAAGGTTCCTTTTTTTCTTTTGATGAAAAAATTCTTGCCGTGGGGGCAGGACTTGAACCTGCGACCTTGTCATTTTCGGTGGGCGTGGCGTGACCTGTGGTGGCTCAGTTGGTAAGAGCGTGTCACGGAATGACAAGGTCGCAGGTTCAAGTCTTGCCCACGGCAAGAAATTTTTCATCATCATCATCATAATGTTATATAATACGTGGATTTCTGATTAGGGAACAATTATTTTTATCAGTGTAGGGAGTTTACCTTTATTTTATTCAGTACCTACCTACGGTACCTACATAAATGATTATCAGGATATAGGTAGGGTATTAAAAAGCAGGTAATGTCCCTTAATAATATTTATTAACTTACATAATAAATAGATCACATTTATAGCTTCGATACTTCGCTATCATGATAAAAAATGCATGATAAAAAACCGGAAAAATTAAAATACTTGTTCATATTATTAAGTAGGTACCTAATAGTACATTTTCATAGAACGTGATTATTCTGATAATGAGGATGTTGACTATATTTTAAGTGCATAAAAAACTCGTGCTGATTACGTCTCATATTGGTTTTTCGATATTCCAACAAACGCGAGATATTAATGGTCAAAGTTGTGTTTCATCCTTTTTGACAAAACAAACTTAGTAGGTACACAACAAAGACAGAGATAAGTATACAGGGGGCCTCAATAAGGTTGAGATTTTCTCAAAAACTACTGGACCGAATTTAATAAAACTTTTACAGTACATAGTTTTAACTTTTATCTATCTAACAGTGAAAGAATTTTTGCAATAGGTCAAGTAGTTTTTGAGAAAATCTCAACCTTAAAAACTCTCCTGTACACCTTTCTAGCGACGCCCTTGGCTCCTAATACAAAAAGATGGTACCATCCGCGTTCGGGTCCACCTTGACTCCGCTGGGCTGCTCAGGGTTTCGCTCCAGAACGTACTTCCTCGTCTGGATGAGGCCCACGTTGACCAGCGAGCATACTATCGCTGCTATTAGTAACCTGAAATTAAAAGAATTGATATGGTTTGGTTTAAATGATAAATGGAGAAAAAATTTCATCACGACCGGGATTCGAACCCGGGACCTCGCCATTCCGTGGCACGCTCCGTTCCAACAGAGCCATCGTGATTCGTATCCAGATCGTAAATTTTGTCTCCATATTCTCGTCTGAGGGACGGTAGCGACATCTATCCAGTAATTGTGCAATTACTCAAATTCATGTCTAACATTGCAGTTAGAAATCATGTTTTTAATTGATGACGCGTTTCTTTTTCATATGTTTTGATATTTTCTTGTGAATAAAAAAATTCTCCTTTTATCATTTAGATTTTCGTTTCGCATAGTGCATATGCAAGAAAATATCAAAACATATGGTTTGGTTTCTTCTTACATAAACTCATCATCATCATGTCTAGAGTATTTATATGTCCCCACTGCTCGGCCACAGACCTTCCCTTACATCGAGGGAGCTCAGGCCATGATCCACCACGCGGGCCCACTACGGATTACACATGCCTAAGATTTTTTCTACGGCATTCAGGTTTCAACACGATGTTTTCCTTCACCGTTTTGAGAGCATTCGGTAAATGTATGTAAGTTTTTCCGTCGAAAAAACCGAGGATAACTCATTGGTACATGGCTGCCCTGGCTGGGAATCAAATCTGGGACCTCCTTATCGCAAGTCCATTGATCCAGCCACTGCTCCACCGAGCTCTCTGCATCTACATAAACTCATATTCTGTTATTCATAAACCTAGTTAAACCTCACTTCCCGTGTTGCTATCCCTTTCACACTTCGTTAAAAAAGGTTAAGATGGAAAGGGACAGGGGTCTAAACGGTGGCGTAACTTTAAATCACGTTTATGAATACGCGTCATATTGAATTATACTGAAGGAGCTCGTAGTCCAGTTGCGAGTACACGTTAAAAACGATCGTAGGTACAAGTTAAGCAACGTTGGGCGAGATCAGGAGCTGGATGGGTGACCGCTGTGGCATTTTCATCTGAGTCCTCACTTTGACATTCAGTGCAATTAATTTTATTATTGTGAATCCATGAAAAACTTGCTCTAAATTGTAAAACATTGACAAGGCCTCTTTACAGCCGCAATTAGTTCATATCCCATGGGTCGGTTCTTTGCCCTGTTTCTCTGTTCGTACATCCAGCCGTAACCTAGTTTGTATTCTGCACCTTATATTATTGTAAATTATTATATTATGTATGACATAACCAAGTGTTCCCTAGAGCTCCTAAGGTTGAATAAATGAAGTATTGAAGAAGTATTGAAGTATTGAAGTCCGTCCGTGACTCGGAAAGCACCTTAAGCAGTTGGCCGCGGCTGCTGTCATGAATAACTCCGGCAAAAAGGTTTGGTCACTAAACCATACGAGAAAATAAGGATCCTGCAAGGAACTCACCAATAAGAGAATCCCAAAGACGGTTCGATCTGAAACTGTCCAAGTGCAGCATACGCCAGACCCAGGTGGTCCCGCAGCCCGGACGTGGCCCAGTAGATGCCGAACATCATCAGAACTGTCAGGCCCAGCACTGCGGCTATCACATTGGCCCACAGACATCCTGTCGACAGACAATGCATCCAAGACTTAAGCTGCCTTTCCACCAGAGATGTGCTATTGTACGCTATGGCTGCGTTTGATATCCACCAATCAGATTCTTTCAGCCAGTGCTATGCTATGTGGACCAATGAATATGATTGGTGGATATCAAACGCATCCATAGCAACATAGCATGGCACATCTCTGGTGGAAAGGCAGCCTTAGGCTATTCCACCAGAGACATGCTAGACCTAGACCTGCTGGCGGTACCAGACGCGCACACCGTTGCGCGTAGCCAGTCCCCGCTGGTGCGCGCTCTTACCGACCTCAATGCACTCCTAGAATCAGTTCATGCCTGTGATTTGTTTGCTGACAGTTGGTTGAGTGTAGTGAGAGAGTGCTAGGTATTATGAGAAGAACTATAAATTGCATTCGTCTATTGTATAATTAATATTCTTAGCACTTATGTACTTACGTTATTTTATATATTATTATAATGTAAGTAAGACTGTCCTACGCCTTGGGGCAACCCGTTATGTTGGACTTTGAAATAAATAAATAATCCTAAATGTTGCGAGGATGCGAAAGCTAAGCTACGATACTATGTGACAGTTTTCTGCAAAGCTGTGTAACGGAGTGAGTAAGATGTGCTATGAAGATGCGCAGCTCGGGTAGGTATTCTGCTCAGCTATATGGATCAATGAATGTGATTGGTGGATATCAAATGCATCCATAGCAACGTAGCATATCATATCTCAGGTGGAAAAGCACCTTTAGACTATACGAAAAATGAATGACTAATGAGGCATTGAATCGACCAGATGGAGGGATGACCTTCGCAAGATGGCTGGCAGAGACTGGAAGCAAAAGGCCGAGAATCGGGTTGACTGGCGTGCATGCTTTTAGAGAGGCATTTTTTGTCCCAGATAAAACACGTTTCCATGTACCACCACGCCCGTGCCCGGGGGAGGATGTTGATTATGGCGGGCTCGCCGCCCTGAAGGGGCGGAATACCGTCTAAACCTGGGGTGTTCCACCTCGTGCCATTGTTGCCGAGCCACGGGAACTGAGATACATCCGCGACCCGACTGGCGCTCCGAGCACTCTCCATTGAGGGCTGTAATAGCCCACAATTCATCATCCATCACCTTCCTCCTCCCCGTCTGAGCCTCGAGCCACTCGGGCGCCGTGCGGTGCGCGCACTGCGTCCGTGGGCCCGGGCCCTCATTTAGGCGGCGGCGCCTCGTACACACCGGCACGCTTGGAACCTCATTCCTCCACGGCCTTGAGAGAACTACCTCCAGCAGTAGACTTACATGATGATTTAGAAGAAAGGTACAGTGTTGTATCTTACCAGGTAACCCAAAAACGGGTTCCGTAGGGTTGGTGGTGGCGTTAGTGATGGCCAGGCCGGCTGAGATGACGGCGAAGATTAGCTGGAAACAGATGATGAGCAGCAGACACACGTAGAACGCGAAGGATATCACTGGCGGGGGGTCCACTGGAAAGGAAGTGTTGGTCTTCAGAGCTCGGTGTAAATCGAACAAGATATTATTATTATCTTTCTATAAGTATATAGAATATTAATTATGGACATCAAATGCGACAAAGTTGTAAAGAGTGGTCAGGACCCCGGCGCTTTGTCATTTTTTAAAGACATAGGATAGGGGCCCCGAGTGCCCCAGAACTGGCAGCTACCTCTCTCCATGGATTAACATTGCGATTTGCGATCCAATGAGAAAACGCTGACAGTCTTGCATCCTAACTCTAAGTCCATAGATAATTTTGTTTAAGTTTTTTCTATTATAAATGTTTCTTTTTAATTTTATATTGTACCTTTCGCAAAATAAATTTCGCAAGATCATGTTCTTAGATTTCCCTTTATTTGATGCAGTTGGACAAAAACCTTGTGGGGTGACCGCGACTTCCAATCATTATCGTAATCGCTTTCAATTTGACACATTGCTGCTATGTTTTTGCAAGTTTTAACAAACGACAAGGAAACGCAGCAATGTATATCGTTCAAATGTCAAAATGAAAACGAAAACGATTGAAGTCTGGACCTTTTTTCTCCGTAGAATTATGTGTATAACATCATACTTTCTCCTTTACTAAGCTTTAAGTGATTCTGATGTTACGGGGTTGAGTATTCACGCCTTGGGAGATGGCTACGTCCAGCAGTGGACTGACACGGGCTGATGATGATACTTTTGATTGGTACTTACGGGCGACTCCCGATTCCTCAAAAGTTGAGGCGACGCAGGTGGGATTCGGTCTCCGGCCATTCGCCAAGAGCCTTACCTTGGAAACCATCAATAGGTATTTTATTACAAGGTACAGTCGAAGACAGAGATAAGTTTACAGGGCCCACAGACCACTTACCCTATAGACATGAAATCGGTACAAATTTGCAAGCGAAAAATTATGTTAAGCGATAGGCGCTATTAGACGAAGCGGGGGGCAGGGGCGCCATATTAAACCCGTTTCGATATCTCAAGGTTACGCGTGTCGCGAAGCAATTTTGCGCTCATGTGCGGGCAGAAACGGGCGCCCTCCTGTTACAGGTATATGGGGTAAGTGGTCTGTGACAGGGCCTCAATAAGGATGAGATTTTCTCAAAAACTACTGGACCGAATTTAATCATTATTTTACAGTTCCATAATTTTAACTTTAATCTATCAAAGTCAAAGTCAAATTTCTTTATTGCGAGTAAGCACGTTGAGTACATTTTTGCACGTCAATATATTTTTTGGAATTTACATTTACACCACTTTATCTAACAGTGAAAGAATTTTTGCAATAGGTCAAGTAGTTGTTGAGATAATCTCAACCTTAAAAACTCCTCTGTACACCTTTCTCTGTGTTCCACCTTACTTAAATTACCATAAACATAAATTTAATATGTCTGCTGTGAAAATTAAAAAAAAAAACATGATGTTAAACTAGTGTTCATTAATACGGGTGGTGGTTCCCACAACCACATTTAATTTAAACGCGGTGGGTTGAATATGGTGTACTGTCCTTGTAGCACGAGTCAGAGTTAGTAATCGACGCAACGCCGAGCTGTCAAAGTGACATTATTACAAGGCGTTTGACATTAGTTTGACAGCTCCGCGGCGTTGCGTCGATCGCCAACGCCACTCGTGCTAGCCCCGCTGTTCACTGTACAACCGATTCCCTAATGCCGAGATTCATAGGCGCCTGTCCCTTTCTATCTTAATTTTTTTAAAGAAGTGTGAAAGGGATAGCAACACGATTTAAAGGAAGTTTATTTATGAATAAACAGCATTAGACTTTTACAACAATACGTGTACTTTTACAACAGTATGTGTAAATTCAAGTCAGGCCGATAAGATGCACGTCACGGAAATGAAAATGCTACGGTGGTCAGGTGGCGTAACTCGCCTCGACAAAATACGCAACGAGTATATCCGCGGTTCTTTTAAAGTTAGACCCATACCCGACAATCTGGCTGAGAGCAGAATGAGGTGGTACGGCCACGTGATGAGGAGGCCGGACGACCACATGGTAAGAAGAGTCCTGGAAATTGCGACCGTACCAAGAGGCCGCGGCAGACCGCGCTTGACGTGGACAGCGGTCCTGAAAAGGGACCTGGAAGCAGCTCAGGTGACACCAGAAACGACCCAGGAAAGAGCGTCCTGGCGAAAACAGACTAGGAGAGCCGACCCCAAATGACATGGGAAGTGGCTAGGGCAAAGAAGAAGAATGTGTAAATTCAAGTGTAAATGTAAAGTCTGCTGCTATTCATAAGTTAAACCTCACTTCCTTTAAATCGTGTTGCTATCCCTTTCACACTTCGTTAAAAAGGTTAAGATAGAAAGGTAAACGGTGACGTAACTTTAAGGCTTCGTATGCGCGTATTTTCAGTTTTTCTACGAAGGCTACGACATTAGCTACTAAAATTAAATGTCTGAAAAAAATATATAGCAATCTTGGGGTGTCTATTTAGAGACTGATGAATACCGATACACGATTGGACAAACTTCACTCGATAGAAAAAAATCGCAAATACCTTCCATGTCTTTTAAAATGAAAATTATATCTAAACCGAAATAGTTATTCGTACAAAATATATATCAAAATGTAGGGTATTATAAATACGAGAGCTTGTTTTAAAAAGTCTGATTTTTGTTGGCGTATTTTTATTTCTCTGCCAAAATTCATAAAAATACGAATATCGAGGCACTGGGCCGTGCTGCTCCGTCGCTGCGGGGCATCTTGTCTCATTCTTGCTTTTGACAACCATATAGCGTCTTAAACCACGTTTATGATTAACCTACATATTTTACATCTCACCTCGTCTTCTCTGGCCTCTCTCGTAGTTTTACAGCTGACTGCGCACGCATTTTCTCCAGCCAAACACACCACTGCAACATTTCAATTAAGTGGAATTTTTTTAATTTTTTATTATCTGGACACATTGATCTCCTATAAACAACTAGATACACAAAGGTCTTACTAAAACAATTTAAAATACGTCCAAATAAGGGTCCATTGTTAACGTCCAAACAAAACAAATGAAGGTCCATTCATCCGTTTGGACCTTCTCTGCGCTCGGGCATTTTTAGAAGGCAGACTGTGTATCTAGTTGTTTATAGGAGATCAATGTCTGGACATGATGGAAGGAGGGGAATGAACTACTGGTGCTAAGTTCCTGATGTTTAGTTGAAACATGGTGCTATTTTCTATTGTCATCTATATTATCAATAGATACATCGGTAACCATCGATTTTATGGTTAAATCTAAATGACAATGCCAGATTCTGTCCCACCATCAACCGCATGATTAACAAGATAACGAATAAATGTACTTAAAATATCTCCGTTTTTTATTAAAATTATTGGTTTAAAATAAAGTGTTGTACAACATGCGAGTCGAAAAAACAGCCTAATTAAAAATTCAGAAAATAGTTAGAAATCGTAGCGAATTATTCACTGTCTTTGTTATAATTTTCTACTACTCTCGCAACTCCTACTGATTATGATTATGCAATATGAAACCTGTAATAAGTCCCCAACAAAATGATATATGAGCTTCAATGGTCACGTAGGTGACCAAAGGTGGGGCAAAGCTCCGTTGATTGTGGCAATGTCATTTTACACTACTAGCGAAAAGGGGCATTATAGAATAGACAGGGTTCTCTTGAAAATGGCGGGAAACGACGATTGCGAAATTATTTAATAATTTTCCTTTTAATGTCTACAGGGGCTATTTTGTGTTTAATATCAAGTTAAATTAATCAGAAAATGTTCGCGAATGACAGCACGGTCAAGTTATTTATATTATTATTTATGCAAGATCTGAAGTTTCAAGCTTTTATCAAGAGTTCCCACTACAAGCTCGGGAGTGAACGTGACTGTTGAGCTGCTTCGTCCAGAGTGATGACTGGCGACTCCTCTGGATGAAGGCATGAAGACGCGGCTACCCAGGGTGAAGACGCTACTGCGACTCCCCTGGAGGAAGATAGAAGGCTATTGAATATATTGAATTTTCTGTAACATGACATTGGCAAATGACGAACTGTCGAGTACATTAATAAAATAAATAAATAGAATAGACATGAGAAAGAGAGTGTCTATGTGTTAGATCTTACCATGTACTGTATTTGAGGTTGGTGTATCCAGTATATAAAGCTCAAGGTCGCCTCTAAAGAGGCCGTACTCTAAACTACTTTCTCTAACCAGCACATCAGCGTTTACTGTTGACACTATCTGAAACGTTCAGTAAATACATTTTATCGTCATCATTAGTCTATTTTTATGTCCTCACTGCTCGGGCACAGACCTTCCCTTACATCGAGGGGCCCAGTGCAGATTAGCGAATTACACATGCTTTAGATTTTCTTTTTCTACAGCATGCAGTTTTCCTTCACCGTTTTGAGAGCATTCGGTAAATGTACGTGAGTTTTCCGTCGAAAACTCATTGTTACATGGCTGCCCTGGCCGGGGATCGATCCTGGGACCTCTATCGCAAGTCCAGTGACCCAACCACTGAGCCACCGAGCTCTCCAATGCATTTTATATTGAGGGCCAAAAGGTCGGCACGACCGACATTTGCTAACGAAATAGCAAATGTCAAACTTATATAGTACGGTGGAACACAGAGAAAGGTGTACAGAAGAGTTTTTAAGGTTGAGATTTTCTCAAAAACTACTGGACCTATTGCAAAAATCCATACATCGATATACTCATGATTAGTTCATCTGCTAATAAAAAGCTATTTACATAATATAAAAGAAATATCTAAATACTATTTACAATTAAAGTCCGAACACGCCGTCTAACCCCGCACTGCGCGGCAGGCACCCCAGCACGCTGGCGGCGTTGCCCCGCTGAATAGCGATATTTAAAATTGAATTTGTCAAAATTATTTTACTGTTTGATAGATAAAAGTTAAAACTATATGTACTGTAAAATAATTATTAAATTCGGTCCAGTAGTTTTTGAGAAAATCTCAACCTTATTGAGGCCCTGTATACTTAGGTATCTCTGTCGACTGTACATTTTTTTTACTGTTCTACTAGCGATAAATAAAAGTCAAGCTTGGCTAGGCCCCCAGTTAAGGCGCTGACATGAGCCAACTAGCGCCGCCAATCTTAAAAAAATCATATCTTCCAATATAATCAATTTTATTAAAAAAGCTACGATCACATTGTTTATTGCTATAAATATTATTTTTTAAATGCTTATTTGTAACGTGATGCAATGTAGGTAAGTTGTAGTTCACAAATGTTCCAAAAACTGCCGTTTTTCGCAATTATGTGAACTACAACTTACCTACATTGAATCATGTTATAAATAAGCATTTAAAAAATAGTATTAATCGAAATAAACATTTCGTAAATAGCTTTTTTAATAAATTTGATTATATTGGAAGATTTTATTATTTTAAGATTGGCGGCGCTAGTTGGCTCTATGAAGGTCCTGTTGTCGCTTGACAGCAGTCGTTAGGCTGGGCGGCCTGAATAGCTTTGACAAATAAGTTTGGTCACACGAGAAAAGAAAGAATTTAATAAATTACTCACCCAACTATCGCTAGCAAATGAAACCGCAATTAACAGAACACTTAATACACTAGATAAGAACGCGCTGAAAATATAACCACGTCTCGTGACCGCCATATTGAATACTGAATTTTGTTCGCATAAATGCTTATCTTTCAATAATTTATTGATAATTGTGGCCAAGATAAAGTAAATTATACGATACAATCAATAGATTGCCCTTATCTAGGTGAAAAAGGAAATATTTTGTATGAATCAGGTCAGGTATGATGGGTTTTAGATGACTATGAATAATAGTCTGAGCGTTCATCGTAAACCGTTATTACATCGAGTACGGTAGAACACAGAGAAAGGTGTACAGGAGAGCTATTAAGGTTGAGATTTTACTACTTGACCTATTACAAGAATTCTTTCACTGTTTGATAGAAAGGTGAAAACTATGTAACTGTAAAAGAATTATTAAATTCGATCCAGTAGTTTTTGAGAAAATCTCAACCTTATTGAGACCCCCTGTATACTTATCTCTGTCTTTGACTGTACAAAGGCAATTCTAGGTTGCTAAAAAATTCCCCTTCGGAGCATAATGCACAAAATTCAAAATGAATGTATAAAACTCAAAATGAACACAATACGCTATGGCTGTTATTCATAAACGTGATTTAAAGTTACGCCACCGTTTAGCCACCCTGTCTCTTCCTATTCTAACCTTTTTTAACGAAGTGTGAAAGGATAGCAACACTATTTAAGGGAAGTGAGGTTTAACTAAATTTATGAATAACAGCAAAAGTGTACAAATCGCAAAGCTATACTATTCTATTTTTATTTGAATGGCTTCTACTCTTATTCAAGAGATAATTTCGCCAATGTCAAGTTTTTAGAGTATTCATGTAAATAGAAAATTAAACAAATAAAAAATCAATCCGCCATTCCAAAATGATGGCGGTAAAGCTATACTGTATACTGTAGTAGTAGATTATTTCACTACAGTCGACAGTACATCAAGTGTAAATCTGGGTACGTTACGAAACTGTAATAAGGCGTAGATTGCAATGGCATTGTGTGGGTTGATCTGACGACTATCCAATGTAATGAGGGGTTTTCAAAGTGACAGTTCTGAGGGAAGGAAGCTTTTTAAGTTGATAATAGATGGCGTTGCACCGAAGTGCGATGTCATCGTAAAAAAACACAGCACCGTAAAAATTCAATGTCAGCTGATTAATTTATTATTATTGGTTTGTTTGTGTAATTTAAACAATATAGTACAAATTAATATTAGGTATGAAATACGAAAAACCCAAGTTACAAGCAATAACCACGCATAATGTTGACATCAGACCAGTCAGTGCCATCTACCGGAGCTATCAGTACTTTCTTTTTAACCGAACTCTTTAAATGTAACCTCGAAAACCCCTCATTCAGAGAAAAAAAACAGGGGGCAGGTATAATATAGTTTTTTAGAAAATCTTAACGATATTAAGACCCCCCCTGTATACTTATCGTAGCGATAAACGTGACTTAAAATTAGCCGGTCGAGTTTACGCCTTGGCATGATATTTTCGCTGGGTATCGCCATACAAAATCGGTAATTCAACAATTGTCAAATTAAACCATGGTTTAGCAGTTTTTATCGCTACGAATCTAAGTCATTTAACTAATGCGACAAGGTTTAGTAACTTTCGAAGATGACTACTACATATTTAATCTCATTATTACTTTAATAGGCATCGATTAGGAAGAAAAAGTCGATAAAACTATCTCGCTTCAATAAATACTTATCTACATAATAATAAAGATTACTGGGTTTTTAAATAAGTTATCTATATGATTTTCAGACTGCATTTTGCAAGTAGGTTAAATTATGTTTATAAAATGTATCGAGTGGAGTGCACCCACATTCTAAACAGTGTTTATCATTTAAACAGGCGGTTAAATAATATGTTCACCACACCACTATGCGCATAGTGTGTGTCGCCGGTTCCGCATGAGGGATAAACTTACTAACAATAGTAATAGTTACGTACAGTCGAAAACAGAGATAAGTATACAGGGGGCCTCAATAAGGTTGAGATTTTCTCAAAAACTACTAGACCGATTTTAATAATTATTTTACAGTTACATAGTTTTAACTTTTATCTAACAAACAGTGAAAGAATTTTTGCAATAGGTGTAGTAGTTTTTGGGAAAATCTCAATCTTAAAAACTCTCCTGTACACCTTTCTCTGTGTTCCACCGTACCTATATAGTTATTAAGTAATAATTGTATTATCATTGTTTTAAAAGATGTGTTGCTGAGAGTTTTTTTGCCACTTTTTCTCCTCAGCGTTGGCACCTTTTCCTTGCAAAGTGATGTAAATGTAAATTCAAAAAATATATTGACGTGCAAAAATGTACTCAACGTGCTTACTTGCAATGCAATAAAGAAATTTGACTTTGACACTAATCAATGGTTAATGTTGGTGAATTCCACCCACATCGTTGTAAGATGTATCTTATAAAATTTTAAATGACAATGCCAGATTCTGCCCCACCATCAACCGCAAGTTGTATAAGATAACGAATAAATGTAAAAATAGTTCTCGTTTTTTTTTAAAATTATTGGTTTAAAATAATGTTTTGTACAAGTTGCGATTCGAAAAAAACCAGCCTAATTAAGAATTCAGAAAATAGTAAGAAATCGAAACGATTTATTTATTCATTGTTTTTGTTATTCTTCTATAGGAGTTGCGAGAGTAGTAGAATATGATACTGATTATGATTATGCAATATGAAACCTGTAATAAGTCCCCAACAAAATGATAGGTACAGCTTAAATGGTCACGTAGTTTTGTGGGTGGGGCAAAGCTCCATTGAAATGTGGCAATGTCTTTTTAAGTAGTTTCTAATACATTTCGTAGGTTTTAGTTTTAGCATGATCTACCTCTTATAAAATGTATTCTTATGTATGTCTATTATATTACGAAATAAAATACGAAAATATTTTCTTCATTTTATTTACCTCGCAGAAGCTAAACTACTTTAGAAATATAATTTCAATTAATTTCGTCATAAAATATAATAATAATAATTTATTGAAGTAAGAGAATTACAAGTTTTCGAAGCACGAGCTTACATAGTACTCCTTATGATAAGTTACATTTATGTTAGAGTTGATGTATAAGGTCGTGCAGTTGAAGTACACTAGCACCCACACTAGGATTCCCTTTGTCGTGGGGGCTAGTCACTTCCGGGGGGTCCTGAGTGCCATCTTCATCTTGAAGAGATGAGTTGGCGGTTACAGTTACAATTAAGTAGGTATAACATTGTACATATTAAACAGAAAGAGTTAAGTTAAATTAATGAATGGATACTATAAATGATACTAATACAATGATATACAATTGTACAACATATAAGAGCACTGTTTAGGTAAGTAGGTATTACAAAATGTCGTAATTATTTTGTTGCATTATTTTTATAATTAATAATAACAAATAATCAAATTCAAAAATTTATTTAAATAATGTAACCTTAAAAATTCCTATAATAAAAATGGACCGGACTATGGGGGCCGGGAGCACACCGCATCGCCAATGAAGTATCGCGGCGCCTGGTCGAGGCGTCACGTGACCAAAAGGCTGGCAGCTACTTCGCACAACGTATCAGCTTCGCGATACAGCGGGGCAACGCTGCCAGCCTTTTGGGCACGCTGCCTATAGTGGGGGACCTGGGGCAGGTTTTTTATCTTTAGTTTAATTTTTATATATATATTGTGTTTGCTTTTTAGACGGTTTAGATATAATTATTAGTTTATTTAATTCTAAACAATGAAATAAGCTGAAAAAAGTGCCAATTGATGGGAATCGAATCCTATACCTCCTACTATACGCAGCCTGGCGCGGTATCCATTTCGCCTGACGTCACGTGTCCCATTTAGGCCCGTATTAATAGTCTGAGCTCAAACCCGCCCTCAAAAGCGAATTCAGCTGATACACTCTCAATAATAATAAACCAATCTTGAGGGTGTATCACGTGATGTCTTTCTCAAGTCGCGGTTCGCCTGCAATCAGCAAATACGTTCTCAAGTGTGAGTTTGACAGTTCTCTTGAGAACTGAGTTTTGTTTATTAATACGGCGTTACTCACGTGATACCCGATTTTTAAACGAGCACCTGAGTTACGTTTATTAATAGGAACGCCATCTTGAGGTCGTTCTCAAGATTGACTTTTGAGCTGAGAGTGATTTATTAATACGGGCCTAAGTCATGTATTATATTTTATGGCTAGTAAGTAACACAGACCACTTACCCCATAGACCTGTAACAGGAGGGCGCCCGTGTAACCTAGAGATATTATCGACATGGACGCATCTCTTTCATACGGCACCCCTGCTCCCCGCTTCGTCTCTATGCGCTCATCGTTAACATAATTTATCGCGTGCAAATTTGTACCGATTTCATGTCTATGGGGTAAGTGGTTTGTGGCTAGTAACAATACTGATATTACTGAAATGCAGAATATCTACAATAAATACAATTGTTTAGTATTTAGTGCAAAAGCCTAATTAATATTTTAGAAATAATTTAGGAATGTCGCATTAAGTTTTCTAACAAATAACAGATAAATATCATCAAATTTAAAAAGCTTAATTATTACTTAAACGACGAAAATGCATATTATCGTCAGTTCCATTTAATTTTAATTGTTATAACAAAAAGTATGCAGTCCTAATCAATTCGTCATTCAAAAAGAGATTTTAAAAGATGTGCTGCTGAGAGTTTTTTGCCACTTTTTCTCCTCAGCGTTGGCACCTTTTCCTTACAAAGTGGTGTCCAGATGTAAATTAAAAAGAATTAAATAAAGTAACCAACGACTGCATTTTCCCATTAAAAATATCTCATCTTATATTGTCATTAATTTTGTACTACATTTAGTGCATTCTAAATTCACAATAAATACTTAACTACTAATAATTTTGCAAATTATTAATTCTCATTTAAATACTTAATACCTAATTATATTCATTGCTAATAATAAGTAAAAGCTGACCAGAATTATTAAAAAAAAACATAATATAACTTACAACAAATCTAAGCACTGTAACAAATCTTGTAGACCTCCATCGCTATTACACAGCTTTCTCAGCTTCTCCAATTGAGATCCACTGAAGTGCGAGTGAGATGCAACTATACACACCAACCTTCTATCCGAGAATATCATATTCGAATTATTACCAACAAAATCGGTAAAAACACCCCAACTGTCGTCTTTCTCAACGATCTTACTAAACCCTAACTTTAATATATTGTAAGTTAAAGGACTTATGTTTCTTATATACTGGTTCGAACTGGCCGAAACCAGTAATGTTAGTAAGCAGTAAGGGATGAGGTTTGAAGATATCTTTTCGTGGAGTAAATAGCTTAATCCGTCGAATATCCAACCGCTTAGAACTGGAAGCTGGTCTTGATTTAGTGCTATTTCGAATACCTGTGGAGGAAAAAAAATCTTTAGATAAAAGATCTGGCGTGCTAATTACGACACTGTTCCCAGACTTTAAGTCACAGACCACTTACCCCATAGACCTGTAACAGGCCCGTGTCTACCCACATGAGCGCAAAATTGCTTCGCGACACGTAACCTAGAGATATTATCGACATGGACGCATATCTTTAATACGGCACCCCTGTCCCGACAGTTTCGACCGATTTATGACCATGTTCTAACTGTTTATAACTATGTTCTAACTGTTTATAACCATGTTCTAACTGTTTATAACCATGTTCTAACTGTTTATAACCATGTTCTAACTGTTTATAACCATGTTCTAACTGTTTATAACCATGTTCTAACTGTTTATAACCATGTTCTAACTGTTTATAACCATGTTCTAACTGTTTATAACCATGTTCTAACTGTTTATAACCATGTTCTAACTGTTTATAACCATGTTCTAACTGTTTATAACCATGTTCTAACTGTTTATAACCATGTTCTAACTGTTTATAACCATGTTCTAACTGTTTATAACCATGTTCTAACTGTTTATAACCATGTTCTAACTGTTTATAACCATGTTCTTACTGTTTATAACTATGTTCTAACTGTTTATAACCATGTTCTAACTGTTTATAACTATGTTCTAACTGTTTATAACCATGTTCTAACTGTATATAACCATGTTCTAACTGTATATAACCATGTTCTAACTGTTTATAACCATGTTCTAACTGTTTATAACCATGTTCTAACTGTTTATAACCATGTTCTAACTGTTTATAACCATGTTCTAACTGTTTATAACCATGTTCTAACTGTTTATAACCATGTTCTAACTGTTTATAACCATGTTCTAACTGTTTATAACCATGTTCTAACTGTTTATAACCATGTTCTAACTGTTTATAACCATGTTCTAACTGTTTATAATCATGTTCTAACTGTTTATAACCATGTTCTAACTGTTTATAACCATGTTCTAACTGTTTATAACCATGTTCTAACTGTTTATAACCATGTTCATACAATAAAAAGTTCATACATCAAAACAAATATGAATTTGCTTTTTTGTAGCTTACCTCAAAAACAATTTCGGCATTCAAAACCGAGCACTCTACCCACTTCTCTCTCTCACTCAATATCCCCAATCTCCTCTTCTGCGTCTCCTTGCAACTCTCTAGGAACTCTGTGACGACTTTACTTATAACCGCGGCGGGCGGTAGAGTCTCTCTTAGGAAGTATTTTAGAGTCGCTGTAAGAATCTCCTTGGTCTCCTTAGTTTTTGCTTGGCGTAGAGTTTTGTAGAGCAAAGAGATGCGTTCCATAGAGTTCATGAATACGTCGGGATCCATGTTTGATACTTCGGAGGTGAGTTTCGGACTTAGGAGTTTGTTGTCAGCTGAAATTGTAATTATTGTTAATAGTTGTAGTTCCCTTAAAGCATTGCATATCATATATTTTCTTATTTTATCTTTCGAATTATTGGGACATTTAATAAATACATAGATTTTTTTTTTTAATATATATAAAACTAAATTGGATCAAGTGTAGACTACCTACACTTATCAAAGATTTAAATCTCTGATGCGAGTCATATTCTTCGCCTAAATAAATTTGGCGCCAGGTTTCATTGTACGATACCAAATTGTTGTTGACATAACCAAGTGCTCTGTAATGTTCCGTATGGTTAGAAATAAAGTATATGAATATAGTTCTATGGAAAGACATGCTTTTTACCTGAAAACAGATGCACCATAAGTATTTGTATAGCATGGTGTTCATTATATGCCCTCATATTGTCCAATAACTTTTCTATGACAGAGTTCTTGAGATCTTTCGGCAGCACTTGTTGACGCAGCGTTGTCGTAATACCCTGAAATAGCAAGCGTAAGTAATTCAATTCAATTCAAATTCAAATATACTTTATTTGCACACAAATGAAAATACATCAGTTACATATAAAACCAAAGTTAGCTAGTGTACAGACAGGCGGCCTTATCGCTTTAAGCGATTTCTTCCAGGCAACCTTCGGGTGATGGAGATATTGTATCAAAAACAGCGTAGCACAGCGTAGTTACATATACCTATTTCAATAATAAATATATACCTAATTAACTAACAATATACATACTTACACTTAAATAATTTACACACAAATGTAGGGAGGAGAAATGTAGAAAGAAAAGGGTAATTACTTCTTCTCATGTAGATATCCACATTGAGATTGATAGTGTTGGCGCAAAAGATTTTTGAAAATTGCCAGTGATTTGGCCTCTCTGATAGGTAATTCATGAACGTTGAACGGAACGACATGCTTATAATGCTTTCTTCGCAAATGCGAAGAAAGCATTATAAGACGTAAACATAAATATGTTTACGTCAATGAAATAATAGGATACATTACGCCTCATTATTAGGCATACTAAAGAGCTCGGTGGCTCAGTGGTTGGGTCAATGGACTTGCAATACGGAGGTCCCAGGTTAGACTCCCAGCCAGGGCAGCCATGTACCAATGAGTTATCCTCGGTTTTTTCGACGGAAAACTTACGTACATTTACCGAGTGCTCTCAAAACGGTGAAGGAAAACATCGTGATGAAACCTGCATGCCATAGAAGAATAAATATCTAAGGCATGTGCCGTCAATCCGCACTGGGCCCGCGTGGTGAATCATGGCCCCAGCTCCCTCGATGTAAGGGAAGGTCTGTGCCCGAGCAGTGGGGCAATATAAATAGACTGATGATGATGATTAGGTATACTACACCAAGGCCCAAATCAAGTGTCTTATTTTGTAAACAAAAACTGTCCTACCCTACTAGCATTTTAAGCTGTTCTGTGATTATTGACATAGATTATCATCGTAATACCTTTTTAAATATAGCTATAAGAGAGCCTTCAAATGTATTCATATCCATTTATTATTAATAATAATTCAATGTATCTACCAAAACCCACATGAGATCGATATAAATCAAAAAATTTGAATATCCCTAAAAATCGGGAGTGACGGAGTGACGTCACGGATCTCGCGAAAATGGCCCAATAGTGTTTGAGACGAGTGGGAAAATACGGGGAAACATTTTAATTTCAATTTTTTTACAGTCATCTTCCACTTTTATGTAATAAAAAGTGATATTTTATTTTTATTTTTTAAGATAAAAATCTTTATTGAGCAAACTTCACAGCTTATTACAATTAAATTACAAAATCATTTAATTTTAAATAAGAGTGAGAGAGAGAGAGAGGCTGTTAAGGGACTTCAGGGAGCCAAACCACAGTCTTTGAAGGCTATCTACTCTTTTGTAGCAGCACCTAGAGCTTTGCAATAAATATATGTGATTTAGCGACATTTCGTCTATAATGTGAACGTATATTTTCTTTCTAGCCTTTACCAAACTCACATAAAAAAATCCGAAGTGGCCTCTATTTCAACACATTTTATGTATAAAGTCTTTATTTGGAAGCATACTTTACAAAAGTCCTGTACCTAAAAATTGGGGCAGAGGCGCTCTAAAATTCTGAAGTAAAACTTTTCGAAAATTCAATGTTAACAAGAAGATATCGATTAAAAATCAATTTCTCATTCGCGGGTCCGCGCGAGAGACGCGGGACGCAGTCGGCCGACGGCCCTCAGACGGGGAACCCGTGTCGCTTTTTGCTCCGCAGCGACTCGCGAGCGCGTCGTGCGTAATTTTTGGTTATGGCACGCGGTTGAGATTTTGATCAGCTGACAGTTTGAAATCAAGCAATCGCTTATTTCACCGCGACGCCGCATAGCCGCGTTAGCCGGGGTGGCTGAGCGTGAGCGTACGGGTTATATTTAGCGAAGAAACCCTGGTTCAAATCCGCAATTTCGACAACTTCATTTTTACTTTTTTTTCTTCATTTATTAATTTTTAATTTTATTTTCAACATATATTGACCAAACTGGAAATTATAGACAAATATAAAAACAAAACGAGCACAATACTTTTTTATTTCCATAATTTCTCGACATCGAATAAGCAAAGAGTACCTAGTTCAAATCCGCTTTTTCGAGAACTTCTTGGTTTTACCTTTTTTTCTTCGTTTATTAATTTTTGATTTTATTTTCAATATATTGTATTAACTAAACCGGAAATTATAGACAGAAAGATAAAAAAAAACAGAGCACAATAGGTTTAGGTTAGGTTATGTATTTATAAGAATTCAGACATTCTAATAACATCAGACCAGGCTGCATGCCCTAGTTGGCTTTGCCTTTCCCTCTGGGAAGAATTTTACAAAAAAAATATATATGTAATTTTTATTTTCGTCATTTCTTCATATCGAATAGGGTAATGTGTCCTAAGTTTGGCCAGTTTATCCAGTGATTTTTATTTTTCTCCATTATGATCTGTCTTTTGCTGCTGTGTGTGCAAATAAGCAGATATTAGACCCGTTTTCCCCCCGAAGGGTAAAAAACGGATAGTTAGGTTTTAGCATGATATTTAGGTTTTAGCATTTCATTTACAATATTTAGAACCTTAACGTTCATGGACAGTGGCGGCATATGCCGTACTTTGAGTATTCGGAAAATGACAGTACGGCGTATGACGTAGTATTTTGATGCATTTAAAAAGACACAACGGCATCTCCCGCGGCGTTCGTAGGCGGTTTTCTTTGTGGAGCGGTCCCACTGTCATTCTGTGTAGAAAATAGGTATGTGTACTGTCAAAATAAAGGTTGTAGGTACATTTTTGTCGGTCTTGACACGCACATACTTAGAATCCCCCACGGTTATGACAGTAGTTGAGAATTTTCACTGTCATTTCGTAATTTCTACTGTCCATGAACGTAATTAACATTGTAAATGAAATAAGTACTTATACTGAAGCCCAAATCAAGTGTATTATTTTGTAAACAAAAACTACCCTACCCTACTAATATTTTAAGTTGTCCTGTGATTATTGCACAGTTATTTTCACATTATTAGATCAGATTACCTACTTTATTTTCACAATGATGAACAGGTTCGATCAATCAGTTCCTTCAGTGTTACATCACAACAGGTAATTAGACGATCATATTTGTTTACAAAATAAGACACTTGATTTGGGCTGCGGTATAGATACAATTATTTCCATTGGAATTAAACTAATATTTTCCCAAATCAACTTTGGCATATTACGTCGAATTTTTTTGTACTTGCCTGCAAATTAAATAATAAGTAGGTAAATAATAGGCATGGTGACAGTACCAAAGAATCTCTTAAATCATGTGTTTATCTAATTAAATAAGACTCACAGATTTTGAAAAACACATTTATTTTTCTATTCGTAGCTAGATTGATCTTATTTTTGATAAAATAAAACTACGAAATAGCTCAATCCGCCATATTACGCTAAACACCAATCAGAGCGAATGACGTCACGATTGGGGCAGTGTTTCCAGGACTTACGGAAAAACCCGTAGATCTAGGGATTTTTTTTTCTGCAATTTGTTTTAATTTTTAATTTCTTTACCGGCTATCAACCACATTTTATGGTTTTAGTCAGCCAGACAGCTTATTAAAATAAGTCCGTAAAACTACGGGTTTTTCTAGAGTCAATCTACGGAAATCTACGTATTTTTCAGCCTCGCCCTACTATAATAAAAAATAATAATAAAAAATACGGATCTAGCAACACTGATCAAATTCTTTATACATGAACTACAAAGTGACGTCACACGGGACGCCATGACACCCGGGAGCGTTTTAGCGTCAAAATTTAAACTTAAAATTATTGTCGCGTATTTTGTCTACATCTCTTCATTTTTTACGGAAATATTATATTTTTAGGAATTAGACGCTACTTCCAAACAATATAGAACAGTTTTTCAAAATCACCATGCCTATTAGAGTACAGAGGTAAAATATCTAACTACTTTTATATATTTCCGCTCACAACAATAAAAGACAGGTCAACAGCGAAATTAATGCAGAAAAATAAGAAAATCGCTAGATGAGAAGACTAAATTAAACGTAGGTGATAATTTCTAATTATGATTTTAATTGAAATCCGAAAATCTGATGTAAGTTTGTGGCAATAAAATAGCTAAAACTTTTTGAATATTGAATTAAATTTTAATGTTTTTTTTCTTAAATTTTTTCACTTCACTATACAGTACGGGGTCAGCAGCAAGAATTTTCAGTAAAAGGCTGATTTCTGGGTCCTTTACCCTACCTAGGTCTTTTCATTCTATAAATAGGGGGTTCCTCTAATGTTGTCACTTCGATCATATTCCGCTAGATGGCGTGCGCGGAAAGGTCATAAGTAAACCCGGTCGGCGGGCGGTAATCTGAGTAGTTTACACATTATACCGCTGAGTGGCGCTCATCGTGCTCGCGTATTTATGCTGAGGGGAACGGAGGGGAACGGGGGTAGTGGGCGGTGCCATTCGCCAAGGTCATTCGCTGGTAGAACGACCTTAATAACTTACTTTTAAACTGAGTGAATAAGATAAATGGTGATGTTCCTATGTGTTATGGTTGAGTTGTCGAATGATGTATGTTGTGAATTGATTACGAGTGAGAAAGAAGATGTCTGCGTCGTTAAATTGTATGTCATAGGTGTGCACCGATCTGTATATGACAGATATATTTGGGATCCTAATGTGAAATACCATATGAAATAAATATTGTTTTATTGAATTTCAATATGAGTCAACTAGCCTATTATACTTTATGTCACTTTCAATCTCATACGTAAAATGACATTTGCTAATTGTGTTCGACATTCTATTAAAAATTTAAACAACGGAAAAACAATGTCACGGATTTAATATATCCTGCATCGTGTTCAGCAGCCTTGTTCTACGTCCAGCAGTGGACTGATACGAGCTGATCCCGAAATAGGGTCACCACTAACCTTGACCACTAGATCCGCGCAGTAATGGTTAGGGTTGGCAAGCACGAAGTCCGCAGCAATACTGATCAGGTCCGGGTGACCCAACTCCACCAAGGTAAACAACACCGTCCAGTACAAACTCTGCTCGTATAGGGATATCCTGGAACAAGTTAACAGAGATTTAAACGTACCAGACAGAGAGAAGATTCATTCAGATCACTTCATTTCATTTTTAGTATATCTGTCATTGTTGCATGTATTTAAATATAAATAAAATAAAATAAATAAATAAATAAATAAATAAATAAAGATTGGAAAGAAAAGTCCTGACGTTCATCAGGGGGCTGAGAGATACTAAGGCCCGTATTAATAAATCACTCTCAGCTCAAAGGTCAATCTTGAGATCTGTTGTAAAATTAATATAAAAAGTAACAAATCAAGTCATTTGTATGTGGAATTTATTATGTCTAAAAGACATTGCCACATTGCAATGGAGCTTTGCCCCCCACCTACAAAACTACGTAACCATTTAAGCTGTACCTATCATTTTGTTGGGGACTTATTAAAGGTTCCATATTGCATAATCATAATCAGTATCATTTTCTATTACTCTAGCAACTCCTATAGAAGAATAACAAAAACAATGAATAAAACTCTTAATTAAGCTGTTTTTTTTCGAATCGCAACTTGTACAGAACTTTAACTAAAACCAATAATTTTAATAAAAAAACAGATATACTTTTACATTTATTCGTTTTGTTGTACAACTTGCGGTTGATGGTGGGGCAGAATCTGGCATAGTCATTTAAACATAGCGTAAACTCTTCTAAAAATATAATTTTGATTAAAAAAGTAATCACCAAAGAGGTATTACAAACAAGAACGATCTCAAGATGGCGTTCCTATTAATAAACGTAACTTAGGTGCGCGTTTAAGAATCGTGTATCACGTGAGTAACGCCGTATTAATAAACAAAACTCAGTTTTCAAGAGAACCGTCAAACTCACACTTGAAAACGTATTTGCAGATTGCAGGCGAACCGCGACTTGAGAAAGACATCACGTGATACGCCCTGAAGATTGGTTTATTAATAAATGACATACTTGAGATGGTGATCACGTCTTGGGAGTGTATCAGCAGAATTCGCTCTTGAGGGTTTGAGCTCAGACTATTAATACGGGTCTAAGATTGTGGAGGAGGTATGAAGTCCTTTATCTTTTGCGCCAACACTATCAATCTCAATGTGGATATCTACATGAGAAGAAGTAATTACCCTTTTCTTTCTACATTTCTCCTCCCTACATTTGTGTGTAAATTATTTAAGTGTAAGTATGTATATTGTTAGTTCATTAGGTATATATTTATTATTGAAATAGGTATATGTAATTTATTTATATTTTTATTAATTAATAATTAGTTTATTGTATTATATTGTAGGTTTATTTAACATATTTGAATACAATAGGTATTTTATTGCATTTATAGTATTGTTTTATGACATTTTTGCACCCGCTACGCTGTTTTTGATACAATATCTCCATCACCCGAAGGTTGCCTGGAAGAAATCGCTTAAAGCGATAAGGCCGCCTGTATGTACACTAGCTAACTTTGGTTTTATATGTAACTAATGTATTTTCATTTGTGTGCAAATAAAGTATATTTGAATTTGAAGTCCTGACACTAAAGTATGAAAACCTGACACTAAAGTCATGTCTCTAAGTGACTCACCTAGTGTTCGGAGCCAGGTATTGCCTGACGGCTACATTGAGCTGTGTGACCAGCTCCTGACACTGCTGTATCTGATGCGGCTTTCCCGTCAACCTCAGCAGGCAACCCTGAAGTGCGGCTTGACGCATAGGCGCGTAGCTTGAAGACAATGACTTGAGAAGTTTTTGAGGGACCGTTGACAGTTCCTGTTGCAGAAAATTATAGAAAAGTTAATAATAAACATAAACACACTTCCAGAGGCTGTATACCTTTCATCTTTCGCGATCTTGGCATACCACTTTCGCTTCATCCACATCCATAAAACTCTTCATGCATCGTCTTCGATTTATCATCATCATCATCAGTCTATTTATATGTCCCCACTGCTCGGGCACAGACCTTCCCTTACATCGAGGGAGCTCGGGCCATGATCCACCACGCGGGCCCAGTGCGGATTGGCGGATTTCACATGCTTTAGATTTTTTTTCTTCTTCTTCAAGGGCATGCAGGTTTTATCACGATGTTTTCCTTCACCGTTTTGAGAGCACTCGGTAAATGTACGTAAGTTTTTCCGTCGAAAAAACCGAGGATAACTCATTGGTACATGGCTGCCCTGGCTGGTGCCAGTAGTTTTTTAGAAAATCTCAACCTTAAAAACTCTCCTTAAACTCTGGTCCTGGGGGTCCCTAGTGGACCTATGGGTTCTGCCTGGCAATCAGCGCTGCAGCCATGTACCGCGTGGCTGTGGCATTATGCTGAGGCAGCTGACCCCTTCCGGCGCTGCACATCAATATTAGATTAGTTAAGGAGTTTGTAATATTTGTATTTGTGTATGTGCCTGAATAAATGTATTTTCTTTCTTTTTTCTTTTTCTCTCCTGTACACCTTTCTCTGTCTTCCACCGTACTAATTTCAGACCATGCTGTTCCAAGCATTCTTCTTATAACACCACAAACCTGCAGTCCATCGAACCCGTCCAACACGGCCGAACACCTCGACATCGCGTGCAGCAACGCCCGCCCGGTGGTGTTGTATTGCGCCAATAGGACGTGTGAGGCGCCGCACACGCCTATGAGGGTCTGGGCGGCACAGCACCATTGCCCGGGCTGGGTGAATTGCTCGCTCGATGCTATGATACATGAGAGTAGAGCCACGCTGCATGCGAGGCCCGTTGATGCCTGTAAATGCAATAATAATATTTATATTTTAATTTAATTTACATACACTATAGTACCTAATGACATTTAACACTATCCAAGTAATATTTTATCTATCTATATTATCTCGGGCACAGACCTTCCCTTACATCGAGGGAGCTCGCGCTATCCACCATGCGAGCGGATTGGTGATTCCCGTTTATGGCTAGATAAGATCCTTGTCCGAAACATAACCCTGCGATCGATTACTGGTGTAGCAGACGTGGCTCCAAAGCAGCTACGTTAAAGTGGAACTGTGCGGGGCACGTGTGCCGCATGCAGGCGGACCGAGGGGCCCGGACTGTCACAGAATGGGTGCCATCGGACGGTCGCCGGCGTCGGGGCAGACCGCGGCGTAGGTGGAGAGACGATGTCGTTAGATACAGGGATGGGTGGCTGGAAGAGGCTCAGGACAGGGATGGATGGAAGAGGAGGGGGGAGACCTTTGCCCAGCAGTGGGACAATTTATAGGTTTACAAAAAGTATAATTTGTATTTTATATTCTATATATTTACGTACTATACCTATAGTATCTGTTTATAAATATGATAATGTAACATTTAATATTTACTAATACTGCATGTTATGTACAGTCATGAGTAATAACATAGAAACATCCTTAAAATTCAAATTCATGTAACAACTTTAAATTGCAAAAATAAGTATGCTAAACTGTGGCCAATAATTATGTAAACGCTAAATTGTATCAAAATAAAGTACACACCCCTTGTACAACATTTGCTTGGTGGGGTGTGTACTTTATTTTGATACAATTTAGCGTTTACATAATTATTGGCCACAGTTTAGCATACTTATTTTTGCGATTTAAAGTTGTTACATGAATTTGAATTTTAAGGATGTTTCTATGTTATTACTCATGACTGTACTCTTTAACATATTTACGAACTACCTAAACAGTGCACGGTTCTTGCGCGATCAATGACCGCTTGACTTCATTTCAAGGTTACATTACGTTGTTAGCCCAGGCACAGGCTCCGGCCTATTTGGGCTGTTATAATTATACGCCACAGTCGGTATTCTGGGCGAGTGCCTTGATCTATAAGGTGTTATCCTGTCAATTTATATATAGTTTAATAAATAAATAAAATAAAAATAAATTATATTTTTCTATATAAAATAAGATAAAGTGACCTTATACACAGAGTATTATCAATCCTATCATTAGACGCGTACCTTAGGTTCCAGCATCCGTGACGTCTCGTCCATGAGGAGCTGCAAACAGCTGTTTATGTCAATATCCTTGTTTTTCTTCACTCGTTTCACTTCCTTTCTGACTTTGTACGAGGCGTCGTCGACTATGTCTACAAAAACACCATTAATCACAAAAAAATCTACAATTTAAAGCTACAACAATAATTAATTTTTTTTAAAAACTACTACAAATATTTAAGCCGTATTGATTAAAAGACATTGCCACTTTTCAATGGAGCTTTGCCCCACCTACAAAACTACGTGACCATTTAAGCTGTGGGGACTTATTACAGGTTTCATATTGCATAATCAGTATCATTTTCTACTACTCTCGCAACTCCTATAAAGAATAACAAAAATAATGAATAATTCGCTTCGATTTCTTACTATTTACTGAATTCTTAATTAAGCCGTTTTTTTCGACTCGCAACTTGTACAAAACTTTATTTTAAACCAATAATTTTAATAAAAAACGGAAATATTTGTACATTTATTCGTTATCTTGTACATCATACGGTATATGATGTACAAGAAATGCTACTAATACTAAATGACAATACCAGACGCTCGGTGGCTCAGTGGTTGGGTCAATGGACTTGCAATATGGAGGTCCCAGGTTCGATTCCCAGCTAGGGCAGCCATGTACCAATGAGTTATCCTCGGGTTTTTCGACGGAAAAACTTACGTACATTTACCGAGTGCTCTCAAAACGGTGAAGGAAAACACCATGATGAAACCTGCATGTCGTAGAAGAAGAAAAAAATCTAAGGCATGTGAAATCCGCCAACCCGCACTGGGCCCGCGTGGTGGATCATGGCCCAGCTCCCTCGATGTAAGGGAAGGTCTGTGCCCGAGCAGTGGGGCAATATAAATAGACTGATGATGAATGCCAGATTCTGATCTGGCATTGTCATTTAGCGCGCGACAGTCTAGAATCGACACTATAATCACTAACCTGAAGCCAGTCTTAGGTACTCAGTATTAAACTGTCCGAAGTGGTATCCGTCAAGGCCGTCCCTCATCAGCGGGATCCGCTCCAAGTTCACGTTATCGAACAATTTGGATGCTTTCGTTCCCACTAACATACTGCGGAGTCGTAGCATTCTGAAAGTTTTTTTTTTAAAAATAAAGTGCCATAATATGACATTTTATTCACATTACGATCTAGCCTAAATACAATAAGACTAATAAGTAATTTGATTTTGACCTAAATTTCTATAAATTTACACTTATATAGCTAAGAGTTAGTCCAACGACATTACTTAGAGTCTATTAGGGGCGATCACTTTGTTCACGTGTCTTACTCATTCTGAAAGTGAATAAAAAATTAATCATCAGTTGTATACCTGTTGGGTAAGTTGGCTCAGTAAGGTTGAGATTTTCTCAAAAACTACTGGACCGAATTTAATAATTCTTTCACAGTTACATAATTTTCATTTTTATCTATCAAACAGTGAAATAATTTTTACAATAGATCAAGTAGTTTTTGAGAAAATCTCAACCTTAAAAACTCTCCTGTACACCTTTCCTGTGTTCCACCGTACAGTAGGGTTACTCTCACCTCTTATAGCGATCCAGCCTATTCTCCAAACCGTTCTCAAAACGATGAAATTATACCATGTCATGTCGCGCCAAACAGAGACGCCGCTACACCAATGCAATAGCACTGTCCCTTTCATGGCCGCTATGACATGGTATGATTTGATCGTTTTGAGAACCGTAATAGCCCACTGTTCAGGTTCCTAAACTGAACCGAATCGCTATTTGACGTCATTGTAGCAAATTGTCAGCTTAGGAACCTAAACTGGATCGCTATAAGAGGTGAGAGTAACCCCGCTGTTCTCTCTCAACACTCAGCCATGTGATATGATATACGAATGTAAAAAGATCATTTATTTCCGTAAAAACTGACGCCAATAAACTCGGATAGCAAATAAACACTTTTCGAATAACATTAGCTACTTTTTTGTGAAAATTCTAATTAAATAGTTTCCGTGGTATTTAGTGATTAATGATCACGTTAAGTTAATCAGGAGATGTCCGCGAAGATTTTCTATTAGTTGGAGTGCTCGAAAGAAGTCGTGTTTGTGAAGTTTTGTGCTCTTAGCAAGGTTACCTTGCATAACTCGATGATTGCGTGGATCGTTAAGTTATTTCGTTTTGGGGGTTTGGGAGGGTTGTGCGTAGGTTTAGGTTAGGTTATCTTCGTATATGTGTATGTGGTTATAAGAATTCAGACATTCTATTAACATCAGACCAGGCTGTATGCCCCAGTTGGCTTTGCATTTCCCTCTGGGAAGAATTTTCCAAAAAAAAAAATTATAATATTGATATAGGTACCCTTGTTAATCATAATTTTTTGCGAATTGATTTCGGTCACAACAATAATAAAATTGTATATTGTTTATTTATTTATAAACTCTCGCCTGATTCCCGTAGGGGTAGGCAGAGACGATGGACTTCCATCTGCTGCGAACCTGGCACACAACCCTTGCCTCCTCCACATTCATCAATCTCTTCATGCATGCTCGTCGGTTTGTAGTAGACCGTACTTGACCCTTTTTCAAGACCTCACCAATTTCGTCGACGTACGTTCTTCTCGGTCTACCGCTCCCGTCAACATTCGTCGTCATTAAAATTGTATATGGAATTTAATAAATGAAATATGACTCACCCACAAGTGAGCCGATGATTGACCCGTGGCACGTGTAATATACCCCTCCTACGTACTCGCGGCGCGGCGCTTATAAGCAAGTGTGAGATGCCCCGCACCGCGCAATGAGGCCCGTTTCCTTGCAATGCTGTCAAGAGACGAACCCATATCTCTTCGAACTGCTTCTTGGATGACCAGCCTATTAAGTTTACTCTGCGGAAGAAAATTAGGAGTTTCACTGCGGTAACCAGAGATTCTAAATATTAAATTCCGTCACGACCGGGATTCGAACCAGGGACCTCGCAATAGGGCTTGACTCATATCGATATTCAATAAAACGTACTATATGAAATATTTATTTCATAATTAATAAACATGCTCGGTGAATAATTTCTTGCCGTGGGCAGGACTTGAACCTGCGACCTTGTCATTCCGTGACACGCTCTTACCAACTGAGCCACCACAGGCGACGCCACGAAAATCTTCATCGCTTTATACATACTTAAAGGGTATGTTACGCAATTCCATCTATCGGACAATAGTAAATGAAATACTTTTTTTTTCAAGCTCTAATTTGACTTTCTAGAAACACTTTCTAGTACCTCTACTTTGTTACGACTTATTTCAATTTATTAATGAAAGCGACGGGCAATATGTACATATTTTAATTTTTAATCATTTAATAAACTAAATAATTCCGACAACCCAGGTTAAGCTTTTAATGTTTCAATTTAAATTGCATTTGCAGTGAATTGACCCACTGTGCACGATTTAACACTAAAATAACTTCATTGACAACCACTTCCAACGCTTTAGACCACTCAAACCCAAAAACTAATGAAAACAATGCAAAATAAAACTAGGTTTATCGGGGTTATCTCCACCGATCCCGGGATCCGTTTGGGTTGGAAACGGATCCCGGCAGTTTGTCTCCACCGATACCGGGATCGGGTTCCAACCCAAAAATCAATTTATGTTTTTACCCACCGATCCCGGTATCCGTGGCTACAAGAAATAAATTATATTAATTGTGGAAACTGATCACGGTGTACAGAGATAAGAAAGGAATTATATTATTTTTCCAAAAAAAATCTTTTCACCTAATTTTCCCAATAATGGAAGTTATAAATAAAACACATAAATTAATTTCATGAACTTATATATTAATCAACAATAAAATCTTTTAACTAAAACGGATCCCGGGATCGGTGGAGACAATCCCCGGTTTATCTTATTTTATTCATTCAAATTGGTTTTAATTTAAAGGCAAAATGAAATTTGGGTTAAATTCCGTGCCGGTGAGTTTATTATCGTCCAAAATCCTCACCTGAATAGAAACGATTCCAACACATCCAGATCCTGCAGCGCTTGTAGCGGCAGATCTATCTTGTTGAGGTGATCCTTCTTAGCGATAACATCCACTGCAGACCACGCTATCGGCGGAATTAGCGCGATATTGCTTACTATGTCCAATCTGAAATAATTTTTGTTCATAAAATATTTAAATTCGAACTCGGGGGCGCTTATAATATGACTGTTTTTTAGGGTACCGTGCATCAAGATTAGGAACCCTTACAGGATCACTTTGTTATCCGTCTGTCTATCTGTCTGTCTATCAAGACCCTTTTCTCAGAAACCCGTGGACATATCAAGTTGAAATTAATACCCAATACTCAGGTCTACAACCTCATGCAACCGTTAAAAAATCAAACTTCTATGTCAACCCAATCAAAAGATAACTATATATAATATATATGATAACTGTATATGATAACTGAAAGAGCATGACTCCACAACACAGGGAATCCTAGTGTGGAGTCACAGGAACTTAGAATAAGGTTATATTCTCTTGAATAAATTATCTTTAATCTTTTTTTATCTTTTAGATATGGCCGTTTATGTCGCCTTTTCCCGCATATTTGGATGAAAACGCGAGACACTCAAAACCTATAAATAGACTTCCCGTTGATCTAGAATCACGAAATTTGTCAAGAAGCTAGGTCTTACAGTACAAGTAAAAGAAAAAAATCCGAAAAATGTAAATTTGGGGTTCCATCACGAATTACTTATTTTTTTGTAATTACAATCTTATATTTGCAGTTGACGCCTGGTAAAGTCAAAGTCAAATTTCTTTATTGCTAGTAAGCACGTTGTGTACATTTTTGCACGTCAACATTTATTTGGAATTTACATTTACACCACTTTGCAAAGAAAAGGTGCCAACGCTGAGGAGAAAAACTGGCAAATGTATATAGGTGTGTCGATGTAAGATAAGTTTGTCCCTAAATCTAGTTTATCTTTTCGTTAGAGCAAATGTTATGGTGAAGTTGCACGCAACATTATATGCAGTATTCAGCCTACTGGAAACTAAAGAAACGTTTGTCCATCATTACATACTTAGTCGAAGACAGACTTCCCTGTCAAGAAACGTACCTGGCCAAACTAACAATCAAATTATCAATGGACTCCCGATAGCACTTTCCTAAGAAGTCACTTGTGGTCGCGTAGAAGTGCCGCTCCCAATAGTCTACCAGAGTGACCAGCTTATCGCCAGTAATGACTATGTCGGGCTTAGGGCCCGTGTCCTGGGTCTGCATGTACTGGTTCAGGATTAAGGGTTTTGTGTCCTGAAAGGTGAAGATAACAGATTTAGATTTTATTTATTTAATCTTTACATAATTTTCTTACAATATTAGATATAAAATGTAGTCCTATTTTTGTAAGGTTGATCGTTATAAAAGACATTGCCACTTTTCAATGGAGCTTTGCCCCACCTACAAAACTACGTGACCATTTAAGCTGTACCTATCATTTTGTTGGGGACTTATTACAGGTTTCGTATTGCATAATCATAATCAGTCATTTTCTACTACTCTCGCAACTCCTATAGAAGAATAACAAAAACAATGAATAAATCGCTTCGATTTCTTACTATTTTCTGAATTCTTAATTAAGCTGTTTTTTTTCGAATCGCAACTTGTACAAAACTTTATTTTAAAACAATAATTTTAATAAAAAAAACGGAGATATTTTTACATTTATTCGTTATCTTGTACAACTTGCGGTTGATGGTGGGGCAGAATCTGGCATTGTCATTTAAAGGAGGCCTACACCAGACTGGTAGAGAATGGCTAAGAAGAAGAATAGATACCCTACTAATCCTACATTCACCTAATGGTAAAATATTAAAAAATACACATACCTTGACTAAATACTTGACAATAGCATACAAACAGCTAATAGCGGATTGTGTTCGATTGCCGTTGCTGTCCGTATTCAATTCGCACCAAATCTCGTCAAACGTCAACGCGTTCGCCACATTCGTCAACGTCAGAGCTATCACGTTATCAACTACCACATTTTCCGTCACAGCTGACGTCACGCGAAACGAAACGTCAGTATTGACCGGAGTTTCGACTAACTTCTTGTTCTTAATCAAAAATGATAAGTATTGAAGTGAGATGACTGAGAATATTGCGATATTTTTAGCTACAAATGACGGTAAAATGTTTTCAATACATTTCTCTAATAAATTGCAATCAGTTTCGTCTATAGTAGCTATCATACTGTCTAAAGAATCTAATAGACCCGTCAAAGATGTCTGTATAGTTATAAATTCTTGATAAAATAATTTATCTTGAAACACTTGGTGACATCTACGCGTATACCGGTCTATGGTCTGTTCTGAGTTTAAATTGAAGTTCTCTGATTGGCTCAACGGTCGATTTTGCTTCGGAAATAATCTTATGACATCTGCCAAAGACTTGTCAAGTGTAACCAATGCTACTTTATATATTTCTGGCAAATCTGGAGGTGTTAAATCAGTTTCTTCATCAGATATATGTAAATTACCGAAGTTTTCTTTCAAATTTTCATTTTCTGTCATTGGAATAAAAAATTGTGACTTTGATTCTCGACTCTCGCTTCTTTTAAAAACGTTTATAGAATTAACTACGTTCAATTTATTACTGTCGATTGATGACGTCATTTCTTCTTTAATTTTTTCTATCTCTCTCTGTTCCTTAATAGCGTCTATTTCCATCTCTCTCGATTCGTAAACTGATACTATGTTTAGGAATTCTCTCAGATAGTTGTCAGAAGCTACTTTGAAACACGAGCAGAGGAGCTTCCTGTCAAATTCTGGGCACGACATGACAGCTGTCAAATCGTCGTAAGACAAGTTTGACAGTAGACGTGCGAGTTCGTTTTGTTTTGCGACTCTTGGAGTTGTGCATTCGGTTTGACAGCATCTGCAAACAAGCAGAAATTAATTATTATATATAAACGGATATCACTCACTTATATTGTTAAAGTCGGCAATTAGACCGACAGTTTCGACCGATTTCGACGGTCTTTTTCAAGGTGAGCACGCCACGCCCGCGTCCCCGGTGACGTTTCTTCGCGCACTGCGGATCAGCGCCCTCTGTGCGCGCTCCGACATAACTTGTCCCGCCGTCGACGACGGTGCGTTCGATGGCTGTAGCTGGATTCGTTGATCGATCTCACTTGTCGGGGAGTTACCGCCACTCATATTAGGTCCTGTCACGCAGTATGTAGTCACTACGTCTACTCCGCATTCAAGCAGAAATTATTAAAAAAAACCCGAATGCAAAAAAGCTATATATTTTGATTAATTTTTTATACCCTATGACACTCCCGTAATCAAGACGAATCTAACGATACCACATACACCAAAATCCATCAAGCCGTTTAGGTTATTGGATGGCAGGAAGGAATGGACATACATACCATACATATACCCGAAAAACATTACTTTCCTTCTGGGGCAGTCTGGTAAAAAGGATTTACATTTCAAAATTCTAGTCTGAATCGAAATACTATACAATGTGATTGGAATAATTCTCGGCTTTTTGAGATGAATGACTTATGAGAAAGATGTTATGGGTTCGATTTAAAGTTGGGAAGGTGTTGAACCTAGGGTTCTACCACTTTTCCTTTATATTTTTTAGGTTAATATTATAATAGTAATTTTTATTATTGTTATATGAATAAAATTTATATTAAGTAATGATCGGGTTTCATCATCATCATCATCATCAGTCTATTTATATTGCCCCACTGCTCGGGCACAGACCTTCCCTTACATCGAGGGAGCTCGGGCCATAATCCACCACGCGGGCCCAGTGCGGGTTGGCGGATTTCACATGCCTTAGATTTTTTTTCTTCTACGACATGCAGGTTTCATCACGATGTTTTTCCTTCACCGTTTTGAGAGCACTCGGTAAATGTACGTAAGTTTTTCCGTCGAAAAAACCGAGGATAACTCATTAGCTTCTCTGCCATAGCTGGGAACCGAACCTGGGACCTCCATATTGCAAGTCCATTGACCCAACCACTGAGCCACCGAGCTCTCAGATGATCGGGTTTATGTTTTTTTAATAATTATTAAAGACCTTACCTGCTTTTAACCTGGTTGAGAAGCCAGTTACTGTCTACTAGTGTGGTGTTGATGCACTGTGGGTTGACGGCCCTCTCCTGAGACAGGTCTAGCGGCGACAGATCGAATACACTCGACGCGAGCGAGTTTAGTTCCAATACCAACGCTGCATACCTGACGATGTAATTTTCGTTCGGTCACCATGATTATGACAAGTGAATTATGCACAGACCACTTACCCCATAGACATGAAATCGGTACAAAAGACATTGCCACATTTCAATGGAGCTTTGCCCCACCTACAAAACTACGTGATCATTTAAGCTGTACCTATCATTTTGTTGGGGACTTATTACAGGTTTCATATTGCATAATCATAATCAGTATCATTTTCTACTACTCTCGCAACTCCTATAGAAGAATAACAAAAACAATGAATAATTCCCTTCGATTTCTTACTATTTTCTGAATTCTTAATTAAGCTGTTTTTTTCGACTCGCAACTTGTACATAACATTAATTTAAACCAATAAGTTTAATATAAAACGGAGATACTTTTACATTTATTCATTATCTTGTACAACTTGCGGTTGATGGTGAGGCAGAAACTGGCATTGTCATTTGCAAGCGAAAAATTATGTCAACGATGAGCGCATAGAGACGAAGCGGGAGACAGGGGTGCCATATTAAAGAGGTGCGTCCATGTCGATAATATATCTAGGTTATAGGCTTCGTGTCGCGAAGCAATGGTGCGCTCATGTGCGGGCAGACACGGACGCCCTCCTGTTACAGGTCTATGGGGTAAGTGGTCTGTGGGCTATCCTAAATAAAGTTAGTTAGGTTTTGTTTCGTTTATTATGATAAGAATTAGGTAGTTACCTAGTTATTAAAAATGATATTGTTGGTATTATTTTAAAATGTGCTGCTGAAGTAAAAACAAAGAATAGTTGCCACTTTTTCTCCACTGAGTTGGATGACACGTTTTCCTTGTAAAGTGGTATAAATAAACTTACAGTAAATGCATTTACATGCAATAAAGATAATGGCGCTATGTAGCCAATTATAACTATGAAGTACTTAAATACAAAATAAATTAAGTAGACTAAATAGGACGCATGACGTCAGACCCGAAGTGGCGAAATGGATAACGCGCCAGGCTGCGTAGAAGCCGGAGAAATGGCTATAAAGTCAAGTCTTGCAGTATCAGAAAGCCTGCAACAGTATATCTGTCTGCCAGCAACCCTGCGGCACTACTGCAGTGAGCTGGGGTTGCGATGACATCGCGGGGAAATACACAAAACTCTCACCTTTGTTAGAGTTGACGCAGAGTCTCTCACGCTACATAAGAATAATCTTCATTCTCTATATTTGCAAGTACAGTTTTTTAAATTTACATTTACACCACGTTGGAAATATGGCAAAAAACTATCACCAGCATATCTTTTAAAATAATATCAATTACATTTATTTAATAATCATAGGGCCTTGGGGACCAGATGCGCGGCGATTGTTCAAAGAACTGTCATCGCGCCTAATTGACTCGTCAGGTGAGCAAAGGGCTGGCGCTTACCTCGGCCAGCGTATATCGCTGGCTATACAACTTTATAGCTTTATATTATGGCTTTATATTCCGCCATCATTTTAGAATGACTTTTTTTTATTCGTTTAATTTTCTATTTACAAGAATACTCTAAATAACTTGACATTGGCTAAATTATCTCTTGAATAAGAGTAGAAGCCATTCAAATAAAAATAGAATAGAATAGAGGTAACGTCGCCAGCATTTTGGCCACTCTCCCGCAGGGTAGCGATTTGGCGTAATTTTTTTATTTATAAGTTTTTAATATTGTTTTAATATTAAAAATACTTATAAATATTAGTAGTAAACTAGTTATTTAACAAACTTATTTGATTGTCATCAAAACAAACTTATTTGATGATAATCAAATAAGTTTGTTAAATAACTAGTTTACTATTGATATTAACAATCTAAACTTAATCCTTCATGCGGAATCGACGATATACATTAAAGATACACTTACCGTATATGCACTTTGTCTCTTTGTAGTAATTCGAGAGCAACTTGAACGTCCTCTTTGGATAGCTGTACATGAATCGTCTCTACGGGCATCTCTTTCAGTATTTTACATCGCTCTATGGCCAGTTTAGCGAACCTAGAACAGTAAACTCGAAGTTAACTGGGGGCCCGTGAACGGAATAAAACCTCGTATACCGCAGCCCAAATAAAGTGTCTTATTTTGTAAACAAATATGACTGTCTAATTACCGGTTCAGCGAGTTCGAAATGAGACCGTGCTCCAGAGAATGGGCAAAGAGGTGGAGATTCTTAAGACCATTAAAAAACGGAAACTGCAGTATCTAGGTCACATAATGAGGAATAAAAAGTACGATCTTCTACAACTGATTTTTCAGGGAAAGATCCAGGGCAGAAGAAGGCCAGGTAGAAGGAGAATATCATGGCTCAAGAACTTACGCCAATGGTACGGCAAGAGTAGCAGGTGTCTATTCCGTGCGGCGTTGTCGAGAGTGCAGAGTGACATAATGATCGCCAACCTTCGTAAGAAGACGGCACCATAAGAAGAAGAATTACTGGTTGTGATGTAACACTGAAGGAACTGATTGATCGAACCTGTTCATCATTGTGAAAATAACTATGCAATAATCACAAAACAGCTTAAAATGTTGGTAAGGTAGGGTAGTTTCTGTTTACAAAATAAGACACTTGATTTGGGCTACGGTACACGTATTTTTATTATTATTCAAATATTTTGAAATTAATTTTCTCGTCAACCATTCCGTTTAAGCTAAAAGCTTGTGGTAGCGGCCATCTCAAACACGACAAATAGTCCAGAAGCAAGGAGGCCTATTGACAACTTATCATATTTTATCGTATCTTATCATATCTTATGGTGGCCGATCATATCTTACCGCATCTTATTACATTTTAGAATTAAAACTATAGTGAGCCATTACTACAAATTATTATATATAAACGGATATCACTCACTTATATTGTTAAAGTCGGCAATTAGACCGACAGTTTCGACCGATTTCGACGGTATTTTTCAAGGAAATCGGTCGAAAGTGAGTGATATCCGTTTATATATAATAATCTTATTACATCTTATCACATCCTAATTAACGGGCTCGTAGTCCGAGTACACGAACAAACGATCGTATAAGTTAAGCAACGTTGGGCGAGGTCAGGACCAGGAGGGGTTACCGCTAGTGACACTTTCATCTGAGCCCCTCCGTGCCTCGGAAAGCACGTTAAGCAGTTGGTCCCGGTTGTTGTCGCTCGACAGCAGTTGTTAGGCCACGTCAACGGCCTACGGGCGGCCTGAATAACTTTGACAAATAGGTTTGGTCACTAAACCACACGAGAAAAGATCACATCCTAATATATCGTATCATATTGTATCCTATCGTATCTTATTTTTAAAGTAATGCTTACCTGACGGCAACAGCGGGCTCCAATTTGCCAATTATTCTGCAGATCAAGAACACCAAGGCACCGGACTGACTCTCGTGGCAAAGAGACAGTATTTTATACGTATTTAGCGCGAATTCATCCTGAAACAAAATCAACAACTTGTAGATGGTTTGATACAATATCTTCGGGTGAAGGTTGCCTGGAAGTAATCGCTTAAAGCGATAAGGCTGTAAACTAGCTAATTTTTAGTTTTATGTGTAACTGATGTATTTTCATTTCTGTGCAAATAAAGTATTTTTGATTTGATGTAAATCATTCATTTTCTGCGCTCAAAGTGAGCGAGCACAGACCACTTACCCCATAGACCTGTAACAGGGCGCCCGTGTCTGCCCGCACATGAGCGGAACATTGCTTCGCGACTCGCGTAACGCAGAGTTATTTTCGACATGGACGCATCTCTTTAATACAGCACCCCTGACCCCGCTTCGTCTCTATGCGCTCATAGTTGACATAATTTTTCGCTTGCAAATGACAATGCCAGATTCTGCCCCACCATCAACCGCATGATGTACAAGATAACGAATAAATGTAAAAATATCTCCGTTTTTTTATTAAAATTATTGATTTAAAATAAAGTTTTGTACAAGTTGCGATTCGAAAAAAACAGCTTAATTTAAGAATTCAGAAAATAGTAAGAAATCGAAGCGATTTATTCATTATTTTTTTATTCTTCTATAGGAGTTGCGAGATTAGTAGAAAATGATACTGATTATGATTATGCAATATGAAACCTGTAATAAATCCCCAACAAAATGATAGTTACAGCTTAAATGATCACGTAGTTTTGTAGGTGGGGCAAAGCTCCATTGAAATGTGGCAATGTCTTTTGTACCGATTTCATGTCTATTGGCTAAGTGGTCTGTGACAACATCAATGGTAACACTTGCAGTACGATTTCAACTCTTACGATGCAGATAATAAGAACGGTCCAAAGTGTTAAACTTGATCTGACTTGTTGTTTACCTTCAAGCAGCTCTGGCATCTCGCAGCGACCGCTTGAAGCAGCAGTCCCGACGCGCCTGCAGTTTGCTGCACCTTGGCCACTAAACTCTGCACTATGCCTTCCCCATACTGACTGACCAGTGTATGGACTCGGTTCACGAGTAGCCAAGTCAGGTGAACCACTTCTGTTAGACCATTTTCTACCTGAAAGAAATATACATGGACTTTAAGACCACGTATTGGCATTTTGTGTCGCTTTTCTTTAATTCTTATTTATTTATTTTATTAATGGACTCGACAGTTCGTCATTTGCCAATGTCATGTTACAGAAAATTCAATATACAATAGTCTTCTATCTTCCTCCAGGGGAAACGCAGTAGCGTCGTCACCCTGGGTAGCCGCGTCTTCTTGTCTTCATCCAGAGGAGACGCCGTAGCGTCATCACTCTGGACGAAGCAGCTCGACAGTCACGTTCACTCCCGAGCTTGTAGCGGGAACTCTTGATAAAAGCTTGAAACCCCAGATCTTGCTCAAATTATCCAACAAATTCACCATACTGTCACTCGCGAACATTTTCTGATTAATTTAACGTGATATTAATCTCAAAATAACCACTGTAGACAATACAACAAAAATTATCAAATAATTTTGCAACCGTCGTTTCCCGCCATTTTCAAGAGAACCCTTTAATTCTTTAATGTACACAAAGTTAATTACAATACAATACATGGAATAAGATGTACATAAGGTGTGCTTAACTCTAGATTAGAGTTCTCTACCAGCAAACCAGTGTGAGAGAGAGATGAGATCTGGAGCAGGCAGAACATGGCTTTTGTGATAATAGTAATATAGGCTGTTAGTACAGTCGAAGACAGAGATAAGTATGCAGGGGGCCTCAATAAGGTTGAGATTTTCTCAAGAACTACTGGACCGAATTTAATAATTATTTTACAGTTACATAGTTGTAACTTTTATCTATGAAACAGTGATCGAATTTATGCAATAGGTCAAGTAGTTTTTGAGAAAATCTCAACCTTAAAAACTCTCCTGTACACCTTTCTCTGTGTTCCACCGTACAAGTTAGATATCGATAGATATTTAATTATTGCTTAACAAGCTACCTATTCATCCGCTGAATTCCCTAAACAAAGGTTGTCTGGAAGAGATCGTTTTAAGCGATAATACCGCCAATTGTGATACTAACTGTATTAGCATATTTCTTTTGTGTAATTCCTTTTACTTTGCAATAAAGAATATTTATCTTTATCTTATAGGCTGTTATCCAAAAACGTGATTTCACGTGAGTTCCTTTCTAATTTAACGTTTTATAACGAAGAAAGGAACAACATCACGGTTTAAGTGAAGCTAAGTTAAACTAGGTATCAACAAATATCAAAAAAAATCTCCATAAAATTATTGTTTGTTCGAAAATTGAATGTTATTATCATTATTATTACAAAATAGACACAAATTCATGATCCACTGTGAAATCAAAATTGAAATTAGTTAAAAAATGAAGTAACTACAGGCATTTAGAAAAGTTGTGTTAGAAAGAGACAGAAACAGTACACGACGTATTGTGGCTGTGACGTCATACCGTGCTAGCTAGCGCCATACAAACTTCATACTAAAGACCGTTTTGCTAAAAAGAGATGGAGCATCCCCCCACCACTTGACTTAACTGCTTAATATTTTCGGTATTAATTGAGATATCCAAAAACTGATTTCACAGTTCTCTTCAGCAGGAGCATGAGAGTTGATTGATGCAATAAAAAATTAACTAGCCTATTATTATATTTGAATGTTAGCTTCATCATCATCATCAGCCCGTATCAGTTCACTGCTGGACGTCGGCCTCTCCCAAAGCACGCCACTCGACCCTACTCTCGGCCCTCTTTATCCAGTCCCTGCCAGCCATCTTGCGGAGGTCATCCCTCCATCTGGTCGAGGTCAGTCCTACATCTGGTCTATGGGCGTTCGTCCCACGCTACGTTTACCCATTCGTGGCCTCCATTCGAGAACTCGTCTACCCCATCGGTTCTACGACAGATGTGACTGACACTTCAGTTTACTGATTCTATGAGCAATGTCTTCCGGCAGATATACTCGTTTCTTATTCAATATTTATATTTAATGTTAGCTTAATGTTATAAAAAATATTATATTGAATTATTTAGGCACAATATGAACAATTAAAATATTATTAAAAATATAAGATCATGAGCAGCTATTACGTTATTTTGTTTATTCATTTAATTTATTGTCTATAGATGATAATTACTTACAAAATACTCGCAATAAGCCATGACGCAAGCTGTTTGTAGGATGTCGGCGCGCAGTAAGTGCGTGTCACCACTGACGGCACTCAGAGGTAAGTTACGAGCGAATCCGACCAGCTTCTGCCAGTATTTATGAGACAAAAAATTTAATCTGGAATAAAAAAAATACCACGAGTTAATGTCCAATATAATAACGCGTTCAGGGTGCTATTGAGGCTCCCTAGGTTCTGTAGTGCATCAGGGATGTTTGCAGATGCAGCCATCGACGGCTTTCATGCCATAGTACGCAAGAGAGTGGCGTCCCTGATGCGCAGAGTAAGAGACAGGCCTAATGGCGTCCTGAATGCGGTATCTAATAAACCATGCTGCGCAATCTGGAGGCATTGGGCTAAAACTCATATGCCTTCAGATTGCTTTGCAACTGAAAGATTATTTTAAGTACTAACATAGTTATTTTGCTTAATGTATACTGACACACAATATGGACAATCAAGTCTGAAATAAAAAAAATTAATTTGAATGTAGTAAATTTGTTCTCTAGCGACTACCCTATGTTTCAACGGGAAGTACCTATAGGTTTTGATTTCCTTGCTTTTCATACAAATATGCCGCAAAAGGCAACATAAACCGTAAAGGGTATATGAAGCCGAAGTTGTTCAGTATCGATACGATTTTTTTTTCTTCATACATCTCGTACCGGTCAGCTGATCGATTTGTATGAGACATAAATTTATTTTTATTTTGTATTCTAAAAGTCGTAGAACAAATGTTGTTAAGTTACCGATATTGAACACTCAATACCGCCAATTGTGATACTAACTGTATTAGCATATTTCTTTTGTGTAATTCCTTTTACTTTGCAATAAAGAATATTTATCTTATCTTTATCTTATCACTCTCCCTTCGGCTTCATATACCCTTTACGTTACACACTGTATAAAAATAATACCCCTTCCGTTACACCCTGTATAATTCAGTTTACCTGATGAGCAGATGTGACCAATGTACAGTGAACAGCGGCGTGCGATGCGCCGACCGCAGACATATCAAGTTCAGCCGGTCCAGTGGTATGTTCTCGTCCGGACTGTAGAGGCCGGTGTTGAGGCCGCTCTGCTCGTTATGCAATAGGGTCTGAGCTGTCTTTGCTAGTAGTGGGAAGAGGCAGCCGTCTGGGAAATAAGAAACTATTATCAAAAAAAGCTCGGTGACTCAGTGGTTGGGTCAATGGACTTGCAATATAGAGGTCCCAGGTTTGATTCCCAGCTAGGGCAGCCATGTACCAATGAGTTATCCTCGGTTTTTTCGACGGAAAAACTTACGTACATTTACCGAGTGCTCTCAAAAACGGTGAAGGAAAAACATCGTGATGAAACCTGCATGTCGTAGAAGAAGAAAAAATCTAAGGCATGTGAAATCCGCCAACCCGCACTGGGCCCGCGTGGTGGATCATGGCCCGAGCTCCCTCGATGTAAGGGAAGGTCTGTGCCCGAGCAGTTGGGCAATATAAATAGACTGATGATGATCAAAAAAAGCTAAATACAGAATATTTTATTAATGGACTCGACAGTTCGTCAGCTGCTATAATTTAATTTAAATTTATGAAAGGTTTCTAATGTAATGTGCCTAATGTCTGGTTTGTCCTGGTGATGCCTGCCGCAACGCCTCACATGGACCATTCTCCGGCCACGTGTCGCATCGCTGTTACAGGATGTTTATTTGTATACCTAAGTATATTGTTAGTTTACTGACGTGATCAAGTGTACCGAAGTGTTCCTACTATCTTAATAAATGAGTATTTGCCAATGTCATGTTACATAAAATTCAATATATCATAGTCTTCCTCCAGAGGAGACGCCGTGGCGTCGTCACTCTGGACGAAGCAGCTCGACAGTCACGTTCACTCCCGACTCTTGATAAAAGCTCGAAACTTCAGATCTTGCTCAAATTATCTAATAAATTCACCATACTGTCATTCGCGAACATTTTTTGATTAATTCAATGTGATATTAAACACAAAATAACCACTATAGACATTAAAATAAAAATTATCTAATATTTTTGCAACAGTCGTTTCCCGCCATTTTCAAAAACCAAATACAGAATATAAATGATTAAACGACAGAAAGGCATGGTTTTATAAATAATAAAAATTATGTGGTAATACGTATTTTATTTGTTATTCAAACATAATAATGGTTATACTGTATTTTACAATATGAACTGCAAGTTTATTGCCACTATTTCTGCTCAGAGTTGGAACCTTCTCAAAGTGGTGTAAATGTAAAATCAAAAACATGCCCACAATAAAAGATATGAAACAGAATTTAAATATTCATTACAAAGCAACCTGACTGACATTGGTAATCAAAATAATTCGAAATTCGAAATCAATTAATTAAAAAGTAAAAATCTGATTGAAAGGTGCGATAAATGTGAACGAAGCGAGAGTTCTGTGAATCGCAGCCGATGGAAAAAATACGAGAGAAACTGGTTATCTAATAAAGAAGATACAGAAATTGACGTCTATGAAAGAAAGCGGAAACTTATTTCTTTCTTCCAAAAGATTCTAATAAAATCTTTACCCGAAAGTAATAAATATTACAAGTACTTACCTGTCAGATGCAGCATATGTTTGACTTGCACAATAATATTGACGCACACCGAATACAACAGCTTATGATTCTCAACCTTATCGTCTCCATCAACAAGTTCTAAATTACAACTGACTTCCTGACTATCCATCTCAGTAATCGCATATGTCAGAGTTTTGAACAGGAATCTGACGACAATGACATCCGATGACTGATTCGCGCAATTCTCATTGACATTCTGAACGTTCAACGGATCGATGTCAGTTTTCACATTGAAGAATATCGATTGTGGCGATACACAAGTCGATTTTAAATAATCGATTGTTAATAATATTTCCGTTTCTGGTATTAATATGAGAACTTTGCGTAGTAGTACCATGATTATTGATAGGTATCGGAGTTTTAGTTTGCATGGGGTTGTGGCCTGAAAAAAAGGTAAAGTAAATAAGTAATCTCTATATTCTTTAACAACTAAATTATGCAATAATAAAAATAGACTTCTTAACGCAAGCGCTGCGCCGGGGCGCTCTGCCGGCTGCGCGCCAGCCAGTCGATTTCTCAGACACTGGACCGGCCTGCACGCACCAGTATGTACTAACATAGTTACTTAAGTATTTACTAACAAAATATGGATGTAAAAAAGTCTGATTTTTTTTTTTGTTAACCTATAAATTGTCCCACTGCTGGGCAAAGGTCTCCCCCCTATCCTAACCTACGGTGCCCAGACATGGTCATTGACTAAAGACCAGACGTCCAAACTCAAGGTCTGCCAACGCGCAATGGAACGCAGCATATTGGGCGTGAGGAGAACGGACCGTGTCCGAAACACAACCCTGCGATCGATAACTGGCGTAGCAGACGTGGCCCGCAAAGCAGCCACATTAAAGTGGAACTGTGCGGGCCCCGTGTGCCGCATGCAGCCGGACCGATGGGCCCGGACTGGCACAGAATGGGTGCCATCGGACGGTCGCCGGCGTCGGGGCAGACCGCGGCGTAAGTGGAGAGACGATATCGTTGGATACAGGGATGGGTGGCTGGAAGAGGTTCAGGACAGGGATGGATGGAAGAGGAAATAAAAATATTTTATTTTATTTATTATTTTAAAAATACACTGTGTGTAACGGAAACTGTGATCGCCATCGCTCAACATCGATCGATTAGCGTGGTAGCGTTGGGTGATCGACGAATACTGGTCGATGTCACGCGACGCGCCGCGCGGGCGTCGGTGGGGGACAATAGGTCGGCGGCACAGACCACTTACCCCATAGACAAGAAATCGGTACAAAAGACATTGCCACATTTCAATGGAGCTTTGCCCCACCTACAAAACTACGTGACCATTTAAGCTGTACCTATCATTTTGTTGGGGACTTATTACAAGTTTCATATTGCATAATCATAATCAGTATTATTTTCTACTACTCTCGCAACTCCTATAGAAGAATAACAAAAACAATGAATAAATCCCTTCGATTTCTTACTATTTTCTGAATTCTTAATTAAGCTGTTTTTCTCGAATCGCAACTTGTACAAAACTTTATTTTTAACCAATAATTTTAATAAAAAACGGAGATATTTTTACATTTATTCGTTATCTTGTACAACTTGCGGTTGATGGTGGGGCAGAATCTGGCATTGTCATTTGCAAGCGAAAAGTTATGTCAAGCGATAGGTGCTATTAGACGAAGCGGGGGGCAGGGGCGCCATATTAAACCTGTTTCGATATCTCAAGATTACGCGTGTCGCGAAGCAATTTTGCGCTCATGTGCAGGCAGAAACGGGCGCCCTCCTGTTACAGGTCTATGGGGTAAGTGGTCTGTGGTCGGCGGTCTAGTAGAAACTATCGATCGACGTCGACTACTCCATTCCACCATCGATCGATTGGTATGGTAACTCCCTAAGGTGTTGACTTATCGGTAACCGAACAACATTTATTCAATCAATCAATCAAATTTACTTTATTTGCACACAAATGAAAATACATCAGTTACATATAAAACTAAAATTAGCTAGTGTACAGAGAGGTGGCCTTATCGCTGTAAGCGATTCTACAAGTTTTAGATTTTAGCTCATTTTTTATTATTCATGTAAAAAAAATGCGTAGGGTTCCGTATATTTGCCGAATGCTCTCAAAACGATGAAAATTTTAAGGTACGTGGTTACACCAATCCGTACTGGGCCCGCGGGATTAATCATCCGAGCTCTCTCGATGTTAGGGAAGACAGCCGAGTAACTGGGACACAAAAATAGACTGAAGCCAAGGATACATTAGGGGACAAATGTCCTGCGACACGTGTCGCCAGGGACGTCGGGTGAAGTAGCGCGACGTTGCCGGACTTCGCGCGACATGTCTGGCAACATCGCGCGACACGGGTCGCCAGGGACGTCGGGTGAAGTAGCGCGACGTTGCCGGACTTCGCGCGACATGTCTGGCACGCTCTGGTCGCTACGGACATAAGTCGCGCGATGTCGCCAGATATGTCAGGCGAAATCGGCCGGCTTCGCTTGACATGTCGCCGATACATGTCGTAGGACATTTGTCCCCTAGTGTATCATTGGCTTGATGATGACTCACCTGATCCGGTGGAGCTTTGAACAATATTTTCAGCAAAATCTCAACTCTGCTTTGCTCCAACAAAACATCTTTGTATACAGAGTCCAATAGCCTTTCCAACGAGGATATAGCGCCGGCTGTATCTAACTCTATCGACCGCTGAGTTAGTAGGTTGAGAAGCGTATCGCTCGCCAGCTCTGACCAACGGTAGTAGCTTTCGGGATGCTCTTGAGAGAGAGATAGCACGCATGATACTAGGTCTAGTACCTGTTGCGGGAACGAGATGGATATATTAGTATTTGGACCTTTTATACGTTTAGAAATAGGACAGTTCGAATATGTATACCGCAGCCCAAATCAAGTGTCTTATTTTGTAAACAAATATGATCGTCTAATTACCTGTTGTGATGTAACACTGAAGAAACTGATAGGTCGAACCTGTCCATCATTGTGAAAATAAAGTAATCCGATCTAATAATGTGAAAATAACTATGCAATAATCACAGAACAGCTTAAAATGTTAGTAGGGGGGTAGTTTTTGTTTACAAAATAGGACAGTTGATGTGGAATTCGGTTTAGTTAATAAAAAAGTAATTGTTATTATTTTATTAGATGTGATGCTTTTCCCACTTTTTCTCCTCACTGTTGACAACTTTCCTTTGCAAATTGATATAAATGTAAATTCAAAATATGTTAGCACATTTTAAACTACACACGGTGGCCTTGAATTGATTCGATAAAATTAAATGGATGGTTAGGCTTGTGACATACATTAACTCTGCACAGTGTTTAAGTAAATTAAACAATTTGGGGCGAAACAATATTTACAATAAATTCAACTACCGAAAAAGTTATTCATTTGATGTGCATCGTTACTGTGCTTTGGAGTTTTTGTATTGTAAGGTACTTTTAATTGTTTGCAACGATTTCTTTCACTGGAATTTGACCTAATGGTCATTTCTAAGGTCATTGTGTGACTTGTGACTGGCGGTCGACGACGACCGGGTCTTTTCACCCCTAACATTGGGGGGAGAAGTGCGGGCCTTGAGGTATACCCTCTCTACCCGGGCATGAACTCACCGGATGTTGATCCGATGGTGAGATTGTACCCGCCTGCGATGCGGGATTTGGGAGTTGGGGAATTATGCAGGTCGGTACGTCCGTTTGGTGCAGAGCTCAAACCCGCCGCTTAAGGCGACGGGGAGCGCAGCAACTCCCTCTGGAGGCGGTGGCCTTCCGGAGGGCGCGCGTGCAGGGGTGCGAGGTTGCGGAGAAGAGCGTGCCTGCTGTTGTTGCATTTGGTGGTATGAGGTGCGGGCGGCGACGGGCGGGTCACGCGCTGCATGCTTGCCGTTGCGCTATTGGTTCGTCAGTCGACCTTTGCTTTACCCATGCGCAAACCCACCCCCTCCACTTTCTTCCAGCGTTCTTTTTACATGACGCGGCCTATACCTAGGTTGAACGAAATATTGGCAATAAAGCGGTAGATGTCGCTAGTAGTACCTTATGTTGATGCATAGTCTTCTGGAGCATGTAGAATAGCACCTCCCTGGTCGCCTGGGCCTCCTGCTGTTGAGCTCGACCCAAGACACTGCTGCCTATAATGACGATATTCAGGATTATACCATTTGGATGTTCGTAGCCTAGAGTAGATGACATTGATCACAGTATCAGCCAACTGAAGTGGCAACGGGTCACATCTATCGTAGAACCGATGGGGTAGACGAGTTCTCGAATGAAGGCCACGAACGGGTAAACCAGGTAAGACCAGATGGAGGGATGACCTTCGCAAGATGGCTGCCAGATATTGGATGCAGAGAGCCGAGAGTAGGGTTGATTGGCGCGCTTTGGGAGAGGCCTACGTCCAGCAGTGGACTGATATGATAATAGGTAGATGATGATAGGTAGTGAAAGAGTCATATACTTTGAGAACCTCTCTTTTAACCTTAACTTTAGTTAGTGCAACTTTACTTAGTCTAGTTGTCTCTGTTCGTACATCCAGCCGTAACCTAGTTTGTATTCTGTACCTTATACATGTAAATTATTATATTATGTATGACATAACCAAGTGTTCCCTAGAGCTCCTAAGGTTGAATAAATGAAGTATTGTTGCTACATGAGGAAAGTGTGGGACGATCCTTGATCAGATGGAGGGATAACCTATGCAAGGTGGTTGGCAGGAAGTGGATGCAAAGACGAAGAGCGAGCGGTGCGCCTTGGATGAGGCCTACGTCCAGCAGTGGACTGATATGGGCTAATGATGCATAGAGTGGTAATGTTATTGTTGACTTACCTCCCATAGTGCTGAATACTCTGACCGCGACGGGCTCCAAGCCGGCTATGCATTCCGCGTGCGCGCCCGACGCCATCAGACCATCGCATAGTTGGATCAACTGAACAGTATTTAATTATATTTAATACCTACCCACTTAGTTCTAAAATTATGCCAGACATGCAAGTCAGGCATATATTCCTGTACTTCAGTTCATTTAATTAATAATGTTGAGTAGCTATGATGTAAAAAAAACCCTGTAGTTTTAAATGTTTTGCAAAAGCGTGTCAGCTTGTATAAAACTATAATCCAAAAATTTGGTTATTTAAGGTTGAATAACTGTACTTTACTTTATGGCAAATAAAGACATTTTAAAAACAAAACAAAAAACAATTATATTAGTATTGGAAATTGGGTCTCTGGACTTACAATACGATCGAATCAAGTGTCTGATTTTGTAAACAAATATGATCGTCTAATTACCTTTTTTTTAACCCAGGTAAAACATGCAAAATCATGTACCACCACGCCCGAGGGAGCGTGTTGACTATGTCGGGCTCACCGCCCTGAAGGGGCAGCATACCGACTAAACCTCCTGGGGTGTTCCACCTCGTGCCATTCTTGCCGAGCCACGGGAACTGCGATATATCCGCGACCCGACTGGCGCCCGAGCAGTCCCCATTGTGGGTTGTACTAGCCCACAATGTATAAACCATTCATTCATCACCTTCCTCCTCCCCGTCTGAGCCTCGGGCCACTCGGGGACGTGCGGTGCGCGCACTGCGTCCGCGGGCCCGGGCCCTTACTTAGGCGGCGGCACCTCGTATCGTCTAATTACCTGTTATGATGTAACACTGAAGGAACTGATTAATCGAACCTGTTCATCATTGTGAGAATAAAGTGATCCGATCTAATAATGTGAAAATAACTATGCAGTATTCTCGGAACAGTTTAAAATGTAAGTAGCGTAGGGTAGTTTTTGTTTACAAAATAAGACACTTGATTTGGGCTTCGGTTTAGGTACCAGAACAATGTGATTTCCTCAGGTTTTTTGAGGGAAATCCTTACGTCATTTAACGAATGCTCTCAAAAGGGTAAGAATATCTAAATGATAAATTCATATAAAAATAATAACTAATCTAATAAATCAAATAAATAATACAGAAAAATACAACAATACTAATATAGCTAAATTAACAAATATTAAAATATAACAAAATAAATAGGTATAAATATTATTATTGAATATATATTTCTAGGATTATTTATCACTGACTAGATTGACAAAGAAGTGCAAATAAAAAAAAATGCTATAATGAATGACAATGACAATTTATGGCCTTAATAGCAACGATTAGCCTTCCTCTCTCCTAATTGTGTGCCCAACAGGGGCCGTAATATAAAATACCAATTCAATAACTTACGGAATGCAATAAAGATTTTGATTTTGAATTTGAGGGTGACGGAAAACGTCGTCATGCTGCATGCCGTACATCTAAGACATGTGTAATCCGCCAATCTGCATTGGGTAGTGGTGAATCACGGTTCGAGCTCCTTCGATATAAGAGAAGGTCTGTGCCCGAGAAGTGGGGACATAAAAATAGACTTATGGGCAGTTATTCATAAATGTGATTTAAACTTACGCCACCGTTTAGGCCCCCTGTCCCTTTCTATCTTAACCTATTTAACGAAGTGTGAAAGAGATAGCAACACGATGCCTTATATTAAATTTAAAAAAACCTTATCTAAATGGTTGTGTGACTAGTGTTTCTATTCTATTAAGGAATTTTTTGACCATAAGGAATCCATTTAAAATTTTAACCTATTATTGTATAAGTTTGACATTTAAATTGCATGCCCTCCGGCGAAACATGTATAAGCTACTTACACAACAATGTTAACCATCTGTATTTGACCATGTTTCGAGCAATAAATCATTTCATTTCATTTAAGGGAAGTGAGGTTTAACAGCAATGATGATTAGACACACGCATATCTCCCATAGGGGTAGACAGGCAGAGACGATAGAATTTAACCAGCCGCATTCATTGCAGCAAAATGACTTAGCGCTCGCTTTAAGCCACTATGCGGGTCATGGCGTAATGGGTCTCTTTTAGATCACTTTAGATTTACCTGGTCTCATAGTGGCCAGGTATGGGTACACCTCATGACTACAGAAAATGGATCCATGTTACAGCCAAACGCTAAGGATATTCTCCTCAGGCTATAACATGGATCGAACAGCGGCTAAAACTTTCAGCAGCTTACTCACCTTGGGTATCTCTATAATCTGTTTAGTATGATGTTTGGACGAGGACAGTTGCACCAGAAACATCAAGATGCTGTTCACTAATTCGCAGCAATTTCTGAAAGAAAAACAATCACATTACTTTGCAAGCGAAAAAATCTGTCAAGCGATAGGCGCTATTACTCGTAGACGAAGCGGGGGGCAGGAGGCGCTATATTAAACCTGTTTCGATATCTCAAGGTTACGCGTGTCGCGAAGCAATTTTGCGCTCATGTGCAGGCAGAAACCAGCGCCCTCCTGTTACAGGTCTATGGGGTAAGTTGTCTGTGGTTGTATGTTTCTTACGCGAAAAAATAGCCGAGAGTTACTCGCTTTACTCGCTGGCGGTGAGACAACTGCTTTATCGTGTGATTTAGTGACAGAATCTATTGTCAGAGTTGTTGAGGCCGCCCGTAGCCTTCTGCCATGGCCCGACGACTGCTGCCGAACGACAATAAGTAAACCGACTGCTTAGCGTGCGCCCCGAGGCGCGGAAGGGCTCAGATGAAAATGTCACACTTTGAGGCCCCTTTTCGCAACAGAGACCAAGTTAGCATAATTTACAAACATGTGTATCATATCATAAATGTTATGTTGCGAAATAAAGATATTACTTACTTACTTTACTTACTTACTAATAGTCACCATCCAGGTACAAACCTCGCCCAATGTTGCTTAACTTCTACTTGTTCAACGCGTACTCGCAAGTAGACTACGAACCTCTCAAGAAAAAGAGTGATTCATCTTGGAAGAGACGTACGTCCAGCAGTGGACTGATACGGGCTAATGATGATAGACCAGCGACTCACGGTATCTCATGCTGCTCCACCAGGTCCAGCTGCTTCATGAGGAACCCGATGAAGACCTGGTCGCTGTCCAGCATGCAGTAGTTGACCCTCAGGGTGAGGAGTTGGTTCAGAAGACACAGCACTTTGCACTGAAGCGGGATGTCATTTTGCATCGTATAGCTCTGAAAAGGTTATCGGAATTGGTTTTGCTTATTTAAAGCATTAACGATGTTATCCATATTGTAGTAACAAAAAAATATTTTTGGAGGGATGTAATTTCAAAAGACATTGCCACATTTCAACGGAGCTTTGCCCCACCTACAAAACTACGTGACCATTTAAGCTGTACCAATAATTTTGTTGGGGACTTATTACAGGTTTCATATTGCATAATCATAATCAGTATCATTTTCTACTACTCTCGCAACTCCTATAGAAGAATAACAATGAATAAATCGCTTCGATTTCTTACTATTTTCTGAATTACTAATTAAGCTGTTTTTTTCGACTCGCAACTTGTACAAAACTTTATTTTAAACCAATAATTTTAATATAAAACGGAGATATTTTTACATTTATTCGTTTTGTTGTACAACTTGCGGTTGATGGTGGGGCAGAATCTGGCATGGTCATTTCGGATTTTTTCCTTTATTTGTGCTGTAATACCTCGCTTCTTACCAAATTTCATGATGCTAGGTCAACGGGAAGTACCCCATAGGTTTCGAGTTTTTCGCGACTTTTCATACAAATATGCGCCAAATTTCGACAATATACGGCCATATCTTATGATTGCGTTAACGTAAAAGGTTGATTTTTTCACGTTTATTTGGTATTAATTTCAATTTGATACGTCCACGCCTTTCTGAGATATAGGTCTTAACAGACAGACAGACATACGGACAACAAAGTGATCCTATAAGGGTTCCTTTTTTCCTTTTGAGGCACGGAACCCCTAAAAATCAGTTACGGTCAGTCTTGTAAGTACTTTTTGAGAAAATCGCAACCTTATTGAGGCCCCTTGTATACTTATCTCTGTCTTCGACTGTACATAAGATGTTAATTGTATCAAATCACGAATGTATTCAACATAAGATAAAATGCCAAACAAAATCTTACCTTTAACGCCTGAATAACAACCGGCTCAAACAATCGTATATATCTTTCCAATTCCTTCTTATTAGTACCCCATTTACGATCAGACCTGTTCTTAGCAAAATTCTCCATAGTAATCAACAAGTGTCTCTCGTCAGCCATTCTAGGATTCTTACTATCCAACGACAACTTCTGACTCGTATTTGAACCTATACTGCTGCGTCTAGAATCCTTATTCTGTGACGCCAAAGAATTTATTAACAAAACATCTTCAAAGAACGTAGTCTTTTCTCCATTACTTTTGTTCGAAATACTTAAAAAATCGTTGTACTGATTAATCATGTTGGTACCAAATAGGCATTTGAGGAGTTGTGTGATACAGAAGACGGTCTGGTCAGGGTTTAAAGGCATGAGGAGGCGAAGGTAGTAGAGGATCTCTTCGGTGACCGCTCCGAATTCTCGTTCAGTTGCCAACTCGAGTTGTATGGAGAGACAGTTGAGGGTGGTTGTTAGGAAGTCGTGGAACATACTGCTTTTTGGGTCCAGATTTATCTGAGGATAAATAAACGTGTGTGGATTAGTTCAAATACGCACAAATAGGCATAATAAACATTTTTCAAATGATAATTTTCAAAACCAATACGACTTTGCAAAATGAAAAGTTCCTAAAATAACCATTTCGCACAATAATCTTAGAAATAGTTTATTTATTTATTTTATTAATGGACTCGACAGTTAGTCATTTGCCAATGTCATGTTACAGAAAATTCAATGTATAATAGTCTTCTATCTTCCTCCAGGGGAGTCGCCGTAGCGTCATCACCCTGGGTAGCCGCGTCTTCTTGTCTTCATCCACAGGAGTCGCCGTAGAGTCAATCACTGTGGACGAAACAGCTCGACAGTCACGTTCACTCCCGAGCTCGTAGTGGGAATCTTGACCATGGCGCTAAACTTCAGATCCTGCTTGAATTCTCCAATAACTTCACCATACTGTCATTCGCAAACATTTTCTGATTAATTTAACGTGATATTAAACACAAAACACCCACTGTAGACATTAAACTGAAAATTATTAAATAATTTCGCAACCGTCGTTTCCCGCCATTTTCAAAAAGCCTAGAAATAGTTATCTAAGTTATAATAATTTTCTAATACAACACTTTCCCTAAAATGACAACTTCACAAAATGACAATCTCCTAAAATTATCATTTTCGGGTTCTCTTGAAAATGGCGGGAAACGACGGTTGCGAAATTATTTGATAAATGACAATGCCAGATTCTGCCCCACCATCAACCGCATGATGAACATGATAACGAATAAATGTAAAAATATCTCCGTTTTTTATTAAAATTATTGGTTTAAAATGAAGTTTTGTACAAGTTGCGAGTCGAAAAAACAGCTTAATTAAGAATTCAGAAAATAGTATGAAATCGAAGCGAATCATACATTGTCTTTGTTATCATTTTCCACTACTCTCGCAACTCCTACTGATTGTGATTATGCAATATGAAACCTGTAATAAGTCCCCAACAAAATGATAGGTACAGCTTCAATGGTCTCGTAGTATTTGTAGGTGGGGCAAAGCTCCATTGAAATGTGGCAATGTCATTTCATTTTAATGTCTACAGTGGTTATTTTGGGTTAATTAAGCTTAAATTTTGGATTTACGTTAAATTAATCGCGAATGACAGTATGGTGAAGTTATTGGATAATTCATGCAAGATTTGAAGTTTCAAGCAATTAAAATGATAAATGGAGAGAAATTTCCATCACGACCGGGATTCGAACCCAGGACCTCGCCATTCCGTGGCACGCTCTATTCCAACAGAGCCATCGTGCTTCGTATCCAGATCGTGAATTTTGTCTCCATATTCTCGTCTGAGGGACGGTAGCGACATCTATCCAGTAATTATGCAATTACTCAATTTCATGTCTAATATTGCAGTTAGAAATCAAGTTTTTAATTGATGACGATGATGATGATTTTCTCCATTTATCATTTAGATTTTCGTTTCGCATAGCGCATATGCAAGAAAATATCAAAACATATTTCAAGCAATTATCAAGAGTCCCACTACGAGCTCGGGAGTGAACGTGACTGTCAAGCTACTTCGTCCAGAGTGATGGCACCACGGCGACTCCTCTGGAGGAAGAGAAGACAATGTTTTGTACATGACATTGGCAAATGACGAACTGTCGAGTCCACTAATAAAAAACGATTTTTTTATCATTTTCCAGGTGATAGCTGCCCAAAATTATCTCTTCATGGGCGAGAACTTCCCAATAATGCCACAGGTGACATGACAACTTCTCCAATTGACGCTTCCCAAAAAAGGCCTCCACGCGAGGACCCGTCTAAAAACACAATTAGTATACCTACTTTATGATTAGAGTATGTAGCTCTTAAATTGTCATAAAGCTTCATATAAAATGGTTCGTTAAAGAAATGCCCAGCTAAGTTGGCTTTCAATCCCACTGCTGGGATAGCTTTCTTCCTTAGAGAACCTTTCTCATCCGGTATTTCAGTGGGTATACTGCTTTTTCTTGCCGTGGGATCTGAAACAAAGCAGGCATATATATTTCTAAGTTATTTAGCTGAATAGAATGACAATGCCAGATTCTGCCCCACCATCAACCGTATGATGAACAAGATAACGAATAAATGTAAAAATATCTCCGTTTTTATTAAAATTATTTGTTTAAAATAAAGTTATGTACATCAAAAGGGTCGAAAAAACAGATTAATTAAGAATTCAGAAAATAGTAAGAAATCGAAGCGATTTATTCATTGTTTTTGTTATTCTTCTATAGGAGTTGCGAGAGTAGTAGAAAATGATACTGATTATGATTATGCAATATGAAACCTGTAATAAGTCCCCAACAAAATGATAGGTACAGCTTAAATGGTCACGTAGTTTTGAAGGTGGGGCTAAGCTCCATTGAAATGTGGCAATGTCATTACAAAATTTATTAAAATACCGTAAGACAATGTACGTAGCTAATAAACTTACCTTGAGTTTTTCTCCTAACCGGACTACCAGGTAAAGCAATACCGCTTTTATTCAAATGTATATTAGGGTTCACTTCCTCGATCAAATGCACCAACACATTTAGCATTTTAAGAGTGACTTGTAGGAACTTCTCCGCTAAACTGGCAACTCTGACGTCTTCTAAGTGTTGCCATCTCTCTTTAGTAGTCGAGTCTCGTTCGAAAATGTCTCGGTTTGAGGTTTTATGACGCATTATGTTGTGGGTTTCCACTGAAATCAAATAGAAATTAATAAAACATTATTATACAAAACAGAAAGTAAGTTTCCATAGATGAAGAGGAAGTTTCCATAGTTGAAGAGAAACTTTCCATAGTTGAAGAGGAAGTTTCCATCGATAAAGAGGAAGTTCCCATAGACGAAGAAGAAGTTTCCATAGTTGAAGAGGAAGTTTTCATAGTTGAAGAGGAAATTTATATAGATGAAGAGGAAGTTTCCATAGTCGAAGAGGAAGTTCCCATAGACGAAGAGAAAGTTTCCACAGTTGAAGAGGAAGTTTATATAGATGAAGAGGAAGTTTCCATAGTCGAAGAGGAAATTTCCAAAGTTGAACAGGAAGTTTCTATAGATAAAGAGGAAGTTTCCATAGTCGAAGAGGAAGTTTCCATAGTCAACGAGGAAGTTTTCATAGTCGAATAGGAAGTTTCCATAGTCGAAGAGGAAGTTTACATAGATAATAATAATAATAAATTTATTTAGGTACCATTATCAATTACAAAAATATCTCTTATAAATTATTGAACATTACAATTAATTAAGCTAAATAAATTTGAGACTATGTGAGCTCTAGCTCCCATACTAGGATTCCCTGTGTTGTGGGAGCTAGCCTCTTCCAGGATGTATTAATTTGCAATTTTAATTGAATATATCTTAAGTTTGTAATTAGTTACCTAACATGAACATTACTACCAATATATCCATTTATACTGGTATTTTGATACATAAAAGTAATAATGATTGAACCAACATACTTTTATACTTATTTAGCTGACCTACCTGGATACAGTAGAGCACACAAGTCCATAAGTACAGTTCTAGCGGCCACAGCTCCGTTGCAATAGTCTAGATTATCCAGGCAATAAGCAAGGATGCCTTGGTCTGAGTAGGCGTCTGTATGTTGCCATGGCGACCACTTGTGGCAGATTGATTGGAGCGCTTCTAAGAGACCTTGCTGAAAATAAAGAGGAACAGATATATCACAATTGATTCACAATGTCTTTGTTGTACAGTGCGCGAGGCGTAAGCTCAGGTTTACATTTGTGTGAGTGATAGCGGTACAAGAGGTGAAGTGCGGTGCGTGCGCGGCAGGGTGTGTTTTAGAATTAAAACTATAATGAGCCATTACTACAAATTGTTATATATAAACGGATATCAACGGCGACGCGGGCGTGGCGCGCTCACCTTGAAAAAGACCGTCGAAATCGGTCGAAACTGTCGCTCTTATTGCCGACTTTAACAATACAAGTGAGTGATATCCGTTTATATATAATAATTTAGGGTGTATTTTGTTGCGTTTGTATTGGACGCGTCGCGCCTCAGGCCGAATATCACTCTACACTATCTGTGTGCACTCACACAAATGCAAACCTGAGCTTACGCCTCGCGCACTGTACCCCTCTAAATTAAATATAAATAAAACTTGTCTGGTTCAATTACAATCATTACATTCATTATATTTACAAAAAAACAATTAACATTTCAAAAGGATATTAGAAAAAACCCGGCTAAGTGCGAGTCGGACTGGCAAGTAAGGAGTCGAGGCTTCCGTGCAACGCAACTTAACCTCTTAACTTAATATAAGTTTGTAAAAAAAAAAAAAAAATTTTTGGTAAGGTCTAACTTCACATTTACAGTTTTCAGATTTTTTCCTTTGCTTGTGCTTCTTCCCTTCTTCTTAGCTTCTTGCCAAATGAAAATGCCAGATTCTGCCCCACCATCAACCGCAAGTTGTACAAGATAACGAATAAATGTAAAAATATCACCGTTTTTTAATAAAATTATTGGTTTAAAAATAAAGTTTTGTACAAGTTGCGATTCGAAAAAAACAGCTTAATTAAGAATTCAGAAAATAGTAAAAAATCGAAGCGATTTATTCATTGTTTTTGTTATTCTTCTATAGGGGTAGTAGAAAATGATACTGATTATGATTATGCTATATGAAACCTGTAATAAGTCCCCAACAAAATGATAGGTACAGCTTAAATGGTCACGTAGTTTTGTAGGTGGGGCAAAGCTCCATTGAAAAGTGGCGATGTCTTTTTATGTATTCTAGGTTAACGGGAATGACATGTCCATTGTACTGTGATCAATAATAAAATTAATCCAATTACTTACCGAATAATATTTACAACTGGACGCCATAAGTTTTCCCATCAAATCACCGACAATTATTCGCAAACTGTCGGAATTCTTCAATACATTTCCAGCCTTCATTTGTTCCGGTAGATCATAGTAGAAGTATATATCTCTCACTAGGTCTAGGGATAACCCTTTGTGGTCGAAGTTGAAAGCTGAGCTTTGTTCTTTAGCTATTTCTGCCAACATCGTTGTAGGCGTTTGTCGTTTGGATACGTAGATTTTTGGAATTATACTGTGAAAATTTAACAGGGACATGGATATATCGTGGTCATATCGTTAAATTGGACATTCCATGAAATGGTGGCATTTCACGAAATCGTCAAATGTCTATTGGTCATTTCATAAAATAGCTTGGTCAGATCAATGAATAGAAAGTGTTTAACGATATGGCCAACAAACGCACGGATATTTCATGATATGACCAAACACAATTGACCATATCGTAGACAAATAGCAATAACTACCGTTAGAGGCGCTGAGAGCGCGCTTATAAACATGTTGTGTGCGTAAATAAATAATGCGGATTCATTCTGTCGAAAAGAGAATAATAATAGATAGAAGTGTGTTGGAAACTTGGAAAAGTGTTACTATACGAAACCGTGTGAATTTTATGACAGTCACGCAAAAACCGACCGCGATTTACCAAAAAAACTTTAATGATCTGACCAAACGTGGTTGGGCAAATCGACGAACGTTGACGTTTAAACGATATGCCTGCCCAGCACAACTTGACGATTTCGTGAAATGCCACCATTTCATGAAATGATTGACGATTTCATGAAATGCTCAATTTAGCGATCTGACCACGACAGATATACAGAGTTGAGATATAAACAGTTAGGTAGATATATAACTTATATTAAAAATAAATAAAATGATTCAACAATTGTACAGGTATTTGTCCTCGGTATTTTTGACGGCAAAACTTACGTACAATTATCGAGTGCTCTCAAAACGGTGAAGGAAAACATCGCGATGAAACCTGCATGCTGTAGAAGAAGAAAAAATCTAAGGCATGTGAAATCCGCCAATCCACAGTGGGCCCGCGTGGTAGATCATGTCCCGAGCTCCATCGATGTAAGGGAAGGTCTGTGCCCGAGCAGTGGGGACATATAAATAGATTGATGATGATGAAGACATGACGTCTTAGGGTAAACTTACCTAGCTATAGTTTGCGCTGCGGCGTTGCGTACTTTTTGGTCTTGATCAGCAAGTAGTCTAAATAGCGTATCCATTATAAGTCTGCTTCTGGTATGGTAGCCCGGGTATAGCATGAATAACCTGAAAAAGATTTGGGATAGATTTTATGGAGCTCGCGGGAATAATTAAATTCGTATTTAATTTACTTTTGAAGTTGTCGTAGGATAGATTTTAAGCGGTTAAGTCAAGCGGTGGGGCACTTGACTTAACCGCTTAATATCTTCGGTATTAATTGAGATATCGAAAAACTGATTTAACAGTTCTCTTCAGCAGGAGCGTGAGAGTTGATTGGTGCATTAAAAAAAATTAGTCAAACGACCTATTTTATGGAATGAGTATTATACATTATTAATTAGATAAAACGGGAATTACCGTGTTAAACAGTCTACTCGTGACCATGATGGCTGCAATGCTGTCGAAATATCGAGACATCAATAATAAATGTTTAACACGGTAATTCCCGTTTTATCACCGTGTCGCTGAGGCCTTTCCTATTCATCTGTAACAATAGGTACTGCTATAACTAAGTTACTTTTAAGTTCTAAATTATGTTTCAGATGAATAAATGTCTCTTTATTTATTTATTTTATTTATTTATCTAATTAATATGTATACAAACCGTGAAAGTTTAAAAAGTGATATTATATATTATAGGTACTCACTTCTGATACGGCAATTTCTCATACAGTTTACACAGATTGACCCTGCATAGCCAGTAGTTATTGGACTCTACATTGACCAGGGCATTCAGAGCACCTGTCAGTAGAGGCCAGTGAGCGCTGTTACTAAGCGATGAGGCCAGAGCCGTGAGGGACGATATAGTGTGGTTCACAGTGGAATGGATCTCGTCTGAAAGGCCCTGGAAATGAATATAAATCGGCTCTTGAAAATGGCGGGAAACGACGGTTGCGAAATTATTTGATAATTTTCCTTTTAATGTCTACAGGGACTATTTTGTGTTTAATATCACGTTAAATTAATCAGAAAATGTTCGCGAATGACAGTACGGTGAAGTTATTGGATTATTTGTGCAAGATCTGAAGTTTCAAGCTTTTATCAAGAGTTCCCGTTACAAGCTCGGGAGTGAACGTGGCTGTCGAGCTGCTTCGTCCAGAGTGATGACGCTACTGCGACTCCCCTGGAGGAAGATGGAAGACTATTGAATGTATTGAATTTTCTGTAACATGACATTGGCAAATGACGAACTGTCGAGTCCATTAATAAAATAAATAAATGAATATAAATCGTTAAGTACACAGCAAAACAAACAAACACTGCCTTCTGAATCCGGCTCTTGACCCAACTGTCGAGCGAGAGGCTCTTAAGGTGTTGGTCGAGACTCTTCGCTATTAAACCGGTCACGGTTACGACTATCGGAACAATTTTGGTTGAGTCCACATCCCACATGGCGGTAATCTCGTGGGCTAAGTCTAAGTATTTACTTAGCTTCTCCTTTTCGGCCTTCACGAGATTCCTTTTCGGCCTTCACGAGATTTTATTATTATTATGATTATTTGATATCACGGTGTTGGTACAAGGCCAAGGGTCACTGCGACCTCAAAGTTCTATTATGAAGCTGTGGTGATGAGATTGATGAATGTGTATGAAGCGAGATTTATATGACAGAATCGCAGTAGATGTAAGTCCATCGTCTCTGCCCATCGCTACTGAGAGACAGAAGTGGGTTTATGTATGTAGATTAATCTAATACACTTAAAAAACTGACCTTCAAAATAATATCCACCAGCTTCTCCGTACAAATATTTTCACTGACATCTTTTGGAAGCATACTAAAATTCCTCCATCTATGATAATCTCCATGCGACAAATCCAACGCCGCCCCTAAATAAGCCCCAATACACACCCTAACCAACCCCCTAATTTGAGGATCACTGTGCCCTTCTAACAATATAAAAACATCCGACATATGCTGAAACTCAAAATCTTTCTCCAAATCAGTTTTATCTAAGTCACTCTTCTCTAAATCTTTTAAATCCGGAGCATCTTTACTATGTACCTCATCAGTACGCTTTAGAGGTCTTTTAGATTTAGTCTCAAACTCTTTTAGATTATCTAAATTCGTTGTTGATTCTCCGAAATGATCGAATTTTATGTCTAAATCGATGCTAGATGACAGTATGTCTCCGCTGCTCGACATAGGATATCCAGTGTTGCTAGTCACATTACTGTTTGTAGTGAAGTTACTATTCGTCATGTTTGGATTGGTACTATCTGTCATTGCGCTGGCAACTAATTCTTTGTTCTTGCTGTCTAAAATGTTACTTTGGATGTCTTTTGACGAGCTTTTTTGTTCGACGCTATCCTGTAAATAAAAAAAATACATAAATAATAATTTAATTGATGTTATACCACTTACCCCATAGACCTGTGGAGGAAACCTAATTATTTCACTATCTATCTTAAAGCCTTTGATGCGAGTTATTAACTCAGAGTACACTGTTGAGAGTAAACTGATCGTCAGTCAAGTAGTTTTTGTGTAAATCTCAACCTTACTGAGGCCCGCTGTATACTTATCTCCGAGTCACACTGTACCTACACGTTGGGTGACCAGCCATGCTTAACCTGCCGTGACCACACGTCCGTTAGTATGGGACGGACATACATACACACCATTTATCATTGCCAAGATGATGGCGGTTTTAACTATTTAATCCACGAAAAAAAACTATTTTGTCACGATTTGAACATAGGCGTAGCAATCCCATGTCGGTGCTGTGATCAAGGCGAATGTTGGAGACTTATCTCGGTGCCTCTCCACCACAGATCACTTACCCCATATACCTGTAACAGGACGCCCGTGTCTGCCCGCACATGAGCGCAAAACTGCTTCGCGACACGAGTAACCTAGAGATATTATCGACATGGACGCATCTGTTTAATACGGCACCCCTGTCCCCCGCTTCGTCCTATGCGCTCATCGTTGACAGAATGTTTCGCGTGCAAATTTGTACCGATTTCATGTCTATTGGGTAAGTGGTCTGTAATGTTAGCTATAAGGTACAGCTAACAGCAGATCAAGTGTAACACTTTGGACTTTATACCGTTCTTATTATCGGTGTCGTAAGATTCAAAATCGTACTGCAAGTGTTACCATTGATCTGCTGTTGTCCGTACCAAGTTTAAACACTAGAAAAGTAGTGAAGAACAAACCTGCGACTTCTCCAAAGACTTGCTATCCTTCTTGTACGGCTGCGAGGTGTGCTGGCTGTCCTGACTCCGCAGCAGGTCCTGGCTGAGGGAGTCGCTCAGCGAGTCCTGGTAGCACACGTTGCGCTCCAGGATGAACTCGTTGATGTGGTCATGGGATTCCGTGCCTTCAGAGGACCCTACGAATAGGTATGCGTTTTTTAAATTATTTTTCTCGAGTACGTATTAGTCACGTAGAACTTTAAGGAGCTTTTTTGGTAAACCTATAAATCGTCCCACTGCTGGGCAAAGGTCTCCCCCTTCCTCTTCCATCCATCCCTGTCCTGAGCCTCTTCCAGCCACCCATCCCTGTATCTAACGACATCGTCTCTCCACCTACGCCGAGGTCTGCAACGACGCCGGCGACCGTCCGATGGCACCCATTATGTGACAGTCCGGGCCCATCAGTCCGGCTGCATGCGGCACACGTGACCCGCACAGTTCCACTTTAATGTAGCTGCTTTGCGGGCCACGTCTGCTACGCCAGTTTGTTTGTTTTTAAAATGTCTTTATTGCCAGTAAGTATAACAATTAAACTTATAATCTAGTGTAGATTTGTTCCTAGATATAAGTAACTTAAAAATAAGACAGTTATACAGGCTTAGCCTATTTAAAAACTTTAGCAAAATGATTAACTATAAGCGACATCGTAATATAAATTCATTGACTTGAATCTAAAGTTATGATAATAGGTATGTCCACTTTGATAAGCTGACATTTTTCACCTGTAGCTAAGCAAATAAAAGAAAAAAGATTCTAGTAATTAATTACTAGTATTCGTGCAATTATATCATGAACATATTTGAATATAAAATATGATCATGATATAATTTATCATCATCATCATCAGTCTATTTACATTGCCCCACTGCTCGGGCACAGACCTTCCCTTACATCGAGGGAGCTCGGGCCATAATCCACCACGCGGGCCTAGTGCGGGTTGGCGGATTTCACATGCCTTAGATTGTTTTTCTTCTTCTACGACATGCAGGTTTCATCACGATGTTTTTCCTTCACCGTTTTGAGAGCACTCGGTAAATGTACGTAAGTTTTTCCGTCGAAAAACCGGAGATAACTCATTGGTACATGGCTGCTTAGCTGGGAATCGACTGGGACCTCCATATTGCAAGTCCATTGACCCAACCACTGAGCCACCGAGCTCATAATTATATCATGATATATATATATGATACATATAATTTATATCATGATCATATTTTATATTCACTCGGGTAGGTAAGTTATCGAACGATTTGACGATTTACGGGTAAGCGGTGCGAGTGCGGTGCTACGCCAGTAATCGATCGCAGGGTTATGTTTCGGACAAGGATCTTATCTAGCCATAAACGGGAATCACCAATCCGCTCGCATGGTGGATAGCGCGAGCTCCCTCGATGTAAGAGAAGGTCTGTGCCCGAGCAGTGGAAACATAAAATATATAGACTGGGTCTGACGTAGTAGGCAAAGGGAATCTAACCCATACAGCCAAGTAATACATTGTATTTTTGTTTGTAACACTTTTTCAATGCTTTCTAGGTAGTCAGAATCATATTTGGCGAGTCCACAAGAGAAATGGCAATGAACACACTCTTACAAATACCGAAAACGTACGAAACATGGGTATTCACCGATTTTGGAACGACACTTTCAGTATTGTGACGTCATCGTCACTTACGCTCTTTTTAATTTTCACGATTTTAACTTAATTTTCAAATAACGAAAACGACGTTATTTTAATAAACGAAAACATTTGGGTAACAATTTGGTAATTTTACCTGTATTTTCATGAAAAAATATAAAAATTAAAAAATTTTGACCTTGTCAATTCATTCAAACACTCTCTGCTGTAACACGCACTCACCAGATATATTATGTGCCTTCACGTCTGCATCCTTGTCCAAGTACATGGTCATGGCTTGAGGGTACAGGTGGATCAGTTCGGACAGACAGGACAATGCTGACGACTTCACTGACACTCGAACCGACCTAGAAAAAATGACCCATAAACAACTCTTCTGCACTTATTTATTTATTTTATTAATGGACTCGATAGTTCGTTATTTGCCAATGTGTATCGCCGGTTCCGCATGAGGGATAGAGTTACTAATAATAGTAATAGTTATGTACCTATATAGTTATCAAGTTTATGTATTATCATTATTATAAAAGATGTGCTGCTGAGAGTTTTTTGCCACTTTTTCTCCTCAGCGTTGGCACCTTTTCCTTGGTGTAAATGTTAATTCAAAAAATATATTGACATGCAAAAATGTACACAACGTGCTATAAATAAATTTGACTTTGACATGTAACAGAATACTCAAAATATCATATCGTCTTCTCTTCATCCAGAGGAGCTGCAGTAGCGTCATCACTCTGGACGAAGCAGCTCGACAGTCACGTTCGCTCCCGAGCTCGTAATGGGACTCTTGACTATAGCGCCAAACTTCAGATCCTGCATGAATCCTCCAATAACTTCAACATACTGTCATTCGCGAACATTTTCTGATTAATTTAACGTGATATTAAACACAAAACGTGGGTGTGTGTAGACAGTAAACTGAAAATTATCAAATAATTTCGCAACCGTCGTTTCCTGCAATTTTCAAAAGCCCACTTCTGAGCCTAACCTTATCTACGTCGGGTCTGTCTATTGCCGTTCTCAAAACGATGAAATGGGTTCTCTTGAAAATGGCGGGAAACGACGGTTGCAAAATTATTTGATTAATTTTTGTTAAAATGTCTACAATGGCTATTTTGTGTTTAATATCACGTTAAGTTAATCAGAAAATATTCGCGAATGACAGTATGGTGTATTTATTGGATAATTTGAGAAAGATCTGAAGTTTCAAGCTTTTATCAAGAGTCCCGCTACAAGCTCGGGAGTGAACGTGACTGTCGAGCTGCTTCGTCCAGAGTGATGACGCTACGGCGACTCCTCTGGATGAAGACATGAAGACGCGGTTACCGAGGGTGAAGACGCTACTACGACTCCTCTGGAGGAAGATAGAAGACTATTATATATTGAATTTTCTGTAACATGACATTGGCAAACGACGAACTGTCGAGTCAATTAATAAAAAAAAATGATATCTCACCTGTCAGATATAAGATCCCCTTTATTTCCCGTCAACAAAAACTTGTACGCGAGTAGCCTCGCACAATACTTCAGAGGTATATCTTCGTCTGATGATGATCCGATGTTGACCTGAGGATATAATATCACATCAGTTCAAGTGGCTATTAGCGAGATCTTTCTTTTTCCTATCTCGTGTGGTTTAGTGATTAAATTGGCCTTAAATGAGCCAACTAGCGCCGCCAATCTTAAAAAAATAATATCTTCCAAATTAATCATTTTTATTAAAAAAAGCTATGTACACAATCGTTATTAGGATAAATACTATTTTTCAATATACAATACATCGCATAACTACAACTTACCGAATTTGAAAATTGATTAAATTGCAAGATATAATTTTTTAAAGATTGGAGGCGCTAGTTGCACTCAGTTCTATCCACAGGATAAAGTGACACATTTCAGACCATGCGGGTCTGTCCAAAGACCCTTGTACACAATCAAATCAGACGATCATATTTGTTTACAAAATAAGACACCTGATTTGGGCTGTGGTTATAGATTTTACCTATAATTATCATAAGTACATATATTTTATCAATCTATTGATGCTTTTAACTTGAGAAAAACCGTACATATTTTATGTGGTTTTCATTAGATCCTAGACGAACCATTTCTAGCCGATTTCAGTTCAAAATACTTGCGGATATCGTACCTTAAATCCGGTCTCAACTTGTTGATCGATATGTTCGCACTCCTTAGAGTCACTTTCCTCAATTTCTTTCAATTTCTCCGACAAGTCCTTGGTCAATTGCTCCGACGACGGCATCTGTATGTCTGTCTCGCTCGCCGGGGAGTCTGGCGTCTGGGTGAGAATGAGACACAAAATGAGACTTGAATAGTTTCTAGTAGATATTTATAACAATACTAATTATTTGTTGATCAATGCAAATTGCACTTAAATATGTGGGTATTAGAGACCTCGGTGGTAATGGTGATTTTTTGGCAATCGCTTTTTTTTAATTCTGCTGGTTTTATCATACTTTTAAATGATGCATGCAATTTGCATATTTTTATAAATAAAAGAGTTTTGTCAATTTTAAACCAGAATATTGGCGTTCAAAATTTTGGAGGTGACGAAGTTCTGCATAGCATAGCAAAACCGTGGGACCTAGGCATTGCTCTCCTATAAACAACTAGATACACAGTCTGCCTTCTAAAAATATTCGAGCGCAAAGAAGGTCCAAACGGATGAATGGACTCTCATTTGCTTTATTGGACATTATTTGGACGTTAACAATGGACCCTTATTTGAACGTTTTTTTTAATTGTTTTAGTAAGACCTTTGTGTATCTAGTTGTTTATAGGAGATCAATGGACCTAGGTCAAATTTTTATGGCTGAGCATGTAGCAGTGGGCACCAACTCGTCATTTTAGTATGTTCAACCGTCGCCGAACATCCTGTATAATCTCATAAAAAGTAAATTTAACTCAACAAAGCGATAAATTCGTCAAAATCTGAAAAGTCGCAATAGTCAAGTTTGTTCAGTTGTCTCACAGAACATCTAATTCGGCTTTGTTTAACAACTACCAAACCTGTATAGTAAGGTCCTCCACGCTCAAGCTAGGAGTATTGAGTTGCAGCAGACTGCCCAACTGCAGCGCCCCGCTGAATGTCAGCTCTGGCTGGTCGCGGCACTCGGCCAGCGGGCTGGGCACGAAGCGAGAGGATAGGCCACTGGATGAACCTAGGACAGACACGGAACGGGTAATGACCATGCCAGATTCTGCCCCACCATCAACCGCAAGTTGTACAAGATAACGAATAAATGTAAAAATATCTCCGTTTTTTTATTAAAATTATTGGTTTAAAATAAAGTTTTGTACAAGTTGCGATTCGAAAAAAACAGCTTAATTAAGAATTCAGAAAATAGTAAGAAATCGAACGATTTATTCATTATTTTTGTTATTCTTAGTAGTAGAAAATGATACTGATTATGATTATGCAGTATGAAACCTGTAATAAATCCCCAACAAAATGATAGGTACAGCTTAAATGGTCACGTAGTTTTGTAGGTGGGGCAAAGCTCCATTGAAATGTGGCAATGTCTTTTAGATTTCATTTATTTCATCTTTACATAATTTTCTTACAAAATAGTAATGTAGTCCTATTTGTAATGATGATCGTCTTATTTTAAAATAATAATAATCGGTTAAATAATAGGTAAAATATAATGTATATCCCTGATCTTTGCAAATACCATTTAATTTTTAATCGTTTTTCATTTTATAATTCTCGTATTTCTACCTCTCTCTTACTTTACGATTATTAAATTCCCTCAACAGTTGGTTGTCTGGAAGAAATCGCTTTCAGCGATAAGGCCGCCAAAATTGTACATGCTGTTTTGTATTTCTGTATTTGTAATTGATTGTTTTTATGTACAATAAAGTGTATTTGAATTGAATTGACATTTACTAGAAGAAACTTACTAGAACAAATTGGAAGACACTCACTAATATTCCTCCTGTGCCTATCGCCTCTCCGGTCCAGGCACACGGCTCTAGGGCGCGCGTCGAGCAGCGCGTGCCTGCAGCCGGCCCTGGCGCGCGACAGGAGCGCGCTCAGGCACTCAGTGAGCGCGTTCTGCGTATTGTGCTCGGTGCTATGCTCTAGGTAGAGGATGCAGAGATGATAGAGCTGTAATGGAGAGATATAGTTGATTGAGAAGAGCTTAATCAACAAAGGGTGTAGGCCAATAGGCGGGGGAGGGAGGGGGGTGTCTTGTAAACGTTACAGGGGCGGGAGGGTTCGAACAATGCGTTACGTGACATTGTTTTTAGGGTTCCGCACATCAAGAGGAAAGAAGGAACCCTTATAGGATCACTCTGTTGTCCGTATGTCTGTCTGACAAGACCTATATCTCACAGAAACACGTGAATTAATCAAGTTTAAGTTATTACGAAATATGGTTGCAGATGCAACCTCATGCAGCAAAAATCAACCTTCTACAAGATATGGCCGTTTTTGTCGAATTTTGGTGCATATTTGTATGAAAACGCAAGAAACTTTTGTTTAGTATATAAGTTTAAACACAATAATAATTATGTTGCAATGCCCTGACGGAGTTCATGTTGAGTACTGGCCTTTTATGTAACACCTAGAATTAACCACATAATTGCAATAAAACATTTTTACTTTGACTAACTCAAAACCTATCAAAATCTTACCTCCAAATAGTCCTGCACAGTGAACCCATCGTTCTCCGTGAACTTGCCAATGTCGTTAACTTGGAATATCGCTTTGACCACACCGAACCAACCGAGCACCACTGTGCTATCAGACGTTGCAGGCCATAGTTTATCTGGAAATTATCAGATAAGATAAGCAATGACTTAGGAAACGCTCTCTCAGAGCTTCGGTTCTCATCCCACCACGCCCACAAACTAATAAGTTGTAATGGGTAACTAACGTTGTACTCAAATGCATGCGAGCTTTTGGAGACATGTTCTACATGTAAGTAAATCGAAGCCCAAATCAAGTGTCTTATCTTGTAAACAAAACCCCTACTAGCATTTTAAGCTGTTCTGTGATTATTGCATAGTTATTTTCACATTATTAGGTCGGATTACTTTATTTTCACAATTATGAACAGGTTCGATCAATCAGTTCCTTTAGTGTTACACAACAGGGAATTAGACGATCATATTTGTTTACAAAATAAGACACTTGATTTAGGCTGCGGTATATGTAATCTATGAGCATATAGGTACGGTTTATATCATCTAAACGGATCATAGAACTTTTTCTACGCAAACGAAGTTGCGGGGTACAGCTAGTTTTTATAATATAATTAATAATAGATTAGCAGTTAATTTACATATAGACCTTTGAATTCACTTTATATTCTGCTGTATGTTACGAGTAGCTAGTAAAGCTATCAACTATAAAACGATTGGCGAGCAGCGAGTATAGTTTTGTAGCTCGGCTATGAGCGAGTGTCGCTGAGCGACGGGCGATTACTCGCTTCACTCGCCAGTGTAGCTCAGCGAGTGGGCGAGTGTCGCCGAGCGATGGGATGTACTCGCTCGGCGACTAAATAGTCGAGCGAGTACTCGCCCGCGGTGTGAACAGTCGGCGATGAACTATTAATATATGCATCTCTTTTGTTTACACAGAATATAGTATCTTTTGTATTTGTATTTCACTATATGTGCGTTTTGATGATGGTACAAAAAATAATTATGAAGCCAAAATAGACTCCAGCTTGGCACAAAACCGTGCTCAATGGAGACTGAGGACATGGAGGGCAGACCTTAAATAAATGGGATCAAGGCCTAGGAGGATGATGACTATTTTTTTGTTGTTGTTGTTAACCTATATATTGTCCCACTGCTGGGCAAAGGTCTCCCCCCTCCTCTTAAATCCATCCCTGTCCTGAGCCTCATCCAGCCACCCATCCCTGTATCTAACGATATCGTCTCTCCACCTACGCCGCGGTCTGCCCCGACGCCGGCGCCCGTCCGATGGCACCCATTCTGTGACAGCCCGGGCCCATCGGTCCGCCTGCATGCGGTACACGTGGCCCGCACAGTTCCACTTTAATGTGGCTGCTTTGCGGGCCACGTCTGCTACGCCAGTTATCGATCGCAGGGTTGTGTTTCGGACACTATCCGTGCGTTTTATAGAAGTTTAAAAGAAAACTGCTTACCAAACACTTTGTCCAGTATATCATTAAGTAATACTTCCCGGTGAGCCACTAGATGTGCCACACACGTGGCCGCGCCTCGCCGCACAGCAGACTCGGTACTCTCCACGTGACTTAGCAGGGCTTTGGATAGATCTGGGAATTGACAAGGTCAAAAAATTTTTTACCCCCCTTTACATTGATCTCCTATAAACAACTAGATACACAAAGGTCTTACTAAAACAATTTCAAAAATGTCCAAATAAGGGTCCATTTTTAACGTCCAAATAATGTCCAATAAAGCAAATGAGACATTCATCCGTTTGGACCTTCTTTGCGCTCGGACATTTTTAGAAGACAGACTGTGTATCTAGTTGTTTATAGGAGATCAATGCCCCTTTATTATATTTTTTTATGAAAATATAGGTAAAATTAAGGGACCCATATTTTTTTCTTTTGTTAAAATAAAGTCGTGTTTATTATTTAAAAACTTAATTAAGATCGTGAATCTTAAAAAGATGACGTCACATTACTGAAATAGTGTCGTTCCAAAATCGGTGAATACCGTTTTCGGTATTTGTAAGAGTGTGTTCATTGCCATTTTTCTTGTGGACTCGCCAAATATGATTCTGACTGCCTAGAGAATTGAAAAAGTGTTACAAACAAAATTACTTGGCTGTATGGGTTAGATTCCCTTTGCCTACTACGTCAGAGCCACAGTACTTCCTGAATGCCTAAATTTACACAAAACATTTTTTTCCCCAGAATTTATTTAGGAAAAATTCTGAGAAAAATTCAATTTCTTCAGAGATTATAAAATACTAAACCGGGATTGGTTTAGAGTTTATCCTTTCAATACTAACCCAAAAACTCTTCATCCGTAGTATACTCAGCCAACGCAGTCAATAATCTTGGCAAATTGGTCTCTAGGGCCTCTACTATGAGTTGTATGTCCCGGGTCTGGCGAACGATCTGGCTGAGCTTGGGGAATAGGGTCTGGGCCTGGTTGCGTATCTTGCCAGCACCGGGACGTAGCCAGGACTCGCCTAGGCATATGCGGGAGAGAGCTGCACGGATCCATCTAGAATGAATGAATATTTTGTTAGATTTATTTCATCCGGTCAGATGGAGTCATCATCATCATCAGTCTATTTATATTGCCCCACTGCTCGGGCACAGACCTTCCCTTACATCGAGGGAGCTGGGGCCATTATCCACCACGCGGGCCCAGTGCGGGTTGGCGGATTTCACATGCCTTAGATTTTTTTTCTTCTTCTACAGCATGTAGGTTTCATCACGATGTTTTCCTTCACCGTTTTGAGAGCACTCGGTATATGTACGTAAGTTTTTCCGTCGAAAAAACCGACTACAGGGACTATTTTGTGTTTAATATCATGTTAAATTAATCAGAAAATGTTCGCGAATGACAGTACAGTGAAGTTATTGGATTATTTATGCAAGATCTGAAGTTTCAAGCTTTTATCAAGAGTCAAGCTCGGGAGTGAACGTGACTGTTGAGCTGCTTCGTCCAGAGTGATGACGCTACGGCGACTCCTCTGGATGAAGACATGAAGACGCGTCTACCCAGGGTGAAGACGCTACTGCGACTCCCCTTGAGGAAGATAGAAGACTATTGAATATATTGAATTTTCTGTAACATGACATTGGCAAATGACGAACTGTCGGGTCCATTAATAAAATAAATAAAATAAATTACCTGGCATTCTTGGTACAGTCAATTTGGTTCTGCAGGATCACATTGGTCTTGTGTGAGTGGAAGGCAAACCCTCCCACCACCGCTCTGTTCAGAGCTTCGTCGCCCAACAATCGCACTTCAGCCTGTGGAAAAATGTGGAATTAAAAGATTTGAAAGTTATTCTTATTTTGTTTAACTCATTTTTATATCTATTTTTTTTTATCTAGGTTTTGTCGAGACTTTTGTCACTTGGTGACCATGCCAGCCTCATTGGAACTCAACAAATAGGCCCATCAGACCCCCCCCACGACCAGGAAGGGGCTCCCTGGACGCAAAGGAGTATCTGACGAACCTGTGTAGAGATTGGGTTGGATAAGTATATATATCTATTTAGATAATTAAATAAAGAACCAGACAAATTATACAATATGCAATTGTTAAATTAAACAATTTTTGAACATAAAAACAAAAACAAAAAATATATTGCATCAATAACTCTCATAGACGCACTGAAGTCAGTTCTCGATATTTCAATACCGAAGATATTTTTTAAATAATGCTATCCCATTCATAACTGTAGTTTAAGAAAGAGAGGCATAATTTTTTTAATGGCGGATTTAGTTAAGTTTTAAAAAACGCACCCATTCAAGGCATAATAAAAGAAACTCATAAAGTTAAACAATGCAAAGAAAATTACATGAAAGACTAGACTTTTTTTAATACTTCATCATCACCATCAGGATGCGTTTAAATTCAATATAAAATCTTATCAGAATGAGTCAAAATTAACAACAGAACCTCTGCATGTTGTTTCAAAGCTAAGTATAACATCACTAGACTACCAATTAGCATTAACAGACAACATAGTAATTACTTACGCTATCATTACTCGCCAAATCGAGCAGCGTAGGAACAGCTGAGTGGAACAAGTTCGCATAGTGTCGAGCGCAATTGGGACGGTTTCCTAAAGCTCCCAGACATCTGCCGAGAGTCCCAGCCGCAGCCTGCAGCTCATGACTCCTGCAACAACAGTCAACAGTAGCAAAAACCAAGGCAAAACCTAAAAACCGTGACCAAAATATTCATAACGCACTTCGTGGAACCTTCGACGTTTTTAAGGTATTCCAACGACTTTTCCGCCTTCTCTAACACGTTCATGGTGGGAATTGTGTCAGCCGATAGAATCAGAAGGCAAATTATTCATATTTAGAAGGATTATCACTTGAAAACACTGGAAATTGCGTACATGAAAAATGCAAACAAACCGAAACGAAAATCAATGGCGTTTGACAGTGACAGTAGGAATTTCGTTGTAAAATTAAAAAATAATTCATGTCGTTTCTGAACGACTTGTGAAATGTCAAATTTTATATGGGCATGTTCGTTTCATTGTCGTTATTTTCTTTCCTCCAAATTCCATCCAACTCATAATAAATAAAAAAGTGTCATTTGATAACAAAATATGTCGTTCATTGTTTTTGATAAAAACGTGATAAAATAGATATTTTCGTCTAAATTAGAAAATATCTCGCCATGTCTGACGAGTGTGATCAAGACGTAGACATAATGTACGGACTAAAAACTGTGTTAATACAAATCGAGACTGCTGTAGCTAGAAGGGCCAAAGTAAGTCCTACGATAACTTTTTATTTTACACAGTCATGAATTTAACGAGTTGACTCATGTTTATTTAAAATTAATTGAGACCATTAACGACTGACTTTTTTCCATTCTAGGTTAAATAAGTCACTAATTCCCGACTATTTCGAATTTCCAAAAGTGGGACAGTTTCATACATGACTGAACTAGTGACAAAAAATTATTATTTTCTATATTATAATATCACACTAAATGTAGTGAGTGTGATATTATAATTGATATTGTCCGCTAATGAGCGGAGGTAGCAACTAACACCTATGTACCATCTAAAAACTAAGAAGTGATTAGATGTTTCTAGAAGAAAAACAATATTTTAAATGTTTTTTTTTTGCTTTTACATTCAATTAACAACACAGAGATATTTAAACAGATAATTATATAAAACAAAAAGCTGCAAAAACGAGTTTATCTGTAATAGAGATTTCTACCAGTAAACTCACTGTTATAATGTTAACTAATGTAAACTAATTGTTATAATGTACCTAGGTACCTATGTACTTACATTTAATTTATTGTTCCAGAACCTCCCTCAAATAGCTCCAAGGTTAGTGGCAGTATCAAAAATAAAACCAGTGCCTCTAATAATACAGGCTTATGACGCTGGTCAACGCCATTTTGGAGAGAATTATGTAAACGAACTGTCTGATAAAGCCAGTGATCCCCAAATATTGGAGAAGTGCAAAGAAATAAAATGGCACTTTATAGGACACCTACAAACTAATAAAATTAATAAGTTGCTAGGCTCACCTGGGTTATTTGTTGTCGAAACTGTTGACTCAGAAAAGTTGGCTGATAATTTGAACAAAGCCTGGCTCAAAATCAGACAGGATGAAGAAAAAATAAATATTATGGTCCAAGTTAATACTAGTGGGGAAGAAGGTAAGGGAAATATTAGCCCTCAGCTTAAGAATGTCGCGATTTGATTGTGATTACTGAATTTCATAATAGATATAGGCTTTAAAAACAAACCTTATAATAGGCAGTTAAAATGCGGGTGCACATGACACTAATAAGATCATAATTTTACTCACAAACAAGATATTTTTGGATTGAGGTCCACAGTTTGTCCATTGTTAGCCACTCTAGATCGAGCTACTAGTTAATGTTGTCCTGATTATACATGAGTTATATTGTGTCGTTGAAAGAAATTAATCATATTTTTCAAATCATCATGAAGATAATACAGCAGTGGCCTATAATGAACACGATGTGAACAACAGTGAAGAAACTCATTATACCTACATACATAAACTCGCGCTTATTTCCCGTTAGGGTAGGCTAGGAAGAAACGAATAAATAAAACCTTTTCTTTGCAGCAAAAAACGGTATAGAGCCATCAGAAGCCCCAAAACTGGTTGAGCACATTTTGAAGAGTTGTCCAAACTTGTTTTTCACTGGCCTAATGACTATTGGTCAATACGATTATGACATAACAAAAGGCCCTAACCCTGACTTCTTGTCGCTCGCTAAATGCAGAAACGATGTATGCGAAAAACTAAACCTGGATATAAACAATGTTGAGCTGTCCATGGGGATGTCATGTGATTTTGAACATGCTGTAAGTTATTGAGGGTTCAATATTGCTTTTTATATAAGTTTTGTATTAGTGCAGTCGAGGTGTAACACTAGACTTTATGCCGTTCTTATTGTCTGAGCTATAATAGTCGAAATCGTACTTCAAGTTTTACTGTTGAGAGAGATGAACTCTACAGAGTGTACGTTTAATCATGACTCATGATGACATGATCTTAGGCTTTAATATTATATTGCATTCACACTTCTATTTTATTATTGGACGTGCGCTTTCAAATTCAGCATTTTGTTAATGATAGTTGTATTTCCAATTAGCATTAAATTATTTGTTCTTTTCAGATTGAATTAGGAGCAACAACGGTTCGCGTCGGCACAAACATATTTGGTGTGAGGCCGCCAAAAAATAAGTAAGAAAATAGTGCATTTAATTTTACTAAAGTTGTAATGAAATACTTTATCAAAATAATTAAGCTGTGAAGGTGGAGTCGGCAGCACCTCGACACATACAACTCTATTGCAGTTTAAGCAGTATTACCATCACGTAAAGTTCATTGGTGCTGTCGACTTTACTTTAACTAGTATACATAATAAATCTCATTTTTGTTGTGATTGTTTAATATTGTCTTATGCTTAACTTTTATAACTAATTAAAAAGAATATTCTGAAATCAAAAATGCATTTATTTCGTAGGTGTGACAGTCTGAAATTATTATTAAGACGACATACTTTGTTTATTTTATTCGTACTGGTTTCCCCTGTATAATTTAAACTATACATAACAAATCATGGTGAACATAAGGTGATGTTATTATGAAATAATTATAACTAATTATTTTTGATTGACGATTGAAAACATGGTTGATGTTCTCCTTCTTGTTCGTGTTTCCAAGTGTTTTTTGGGGGCCTTTGTCCAAAAATGTTAGAACCCACTCGAACAATGGTAGCTCCCAGTTCAATCTGAAAATAGAACAATCGAACATACCAAAATATACTACAGACAGACGTTGAAGGGATTGAATTGAATTTTCAAGACGAATGCATGAATTAATCCTGTTACTATTTTAAAATTTAACACCAGTAAATTGAACTTTATAAACCACTTACTGCTTGTTCAAAATCACATGACATTCCCATTGACAACTCTACTTCATTTTCATTCAGGTTCAATTCTTTGCAGATTTCTTGTCTGCATTTAGCTAGCATTAAGAAATCGGGATTAGGGCCCTTCGATGTATCGTAATAATACTCGCCGATGGTCATAAGACCATTGAAATGTAGATTAGGACAATTCTTCAGTATGTGGGCAACTAGATTTGTTGCTTCCGAAGGAGGTACACCGCTTTTTACTGTAAGAAAAGTGTATTGATTATAATTACTTTATTATTTTACTGATATTTAATCAAAATCAATCTCAATAAACAAATAAGTACTCTTATTACATTCCTTAAGGTGGTACGACGAAGGTGCCATTAAAATAAAGTAAGTACAATATGGTAACTTGGTAAGAACCCCGTACTTTTTTTGCTTTCAAGTATTGTTAGTTCTTACCTTCTTCCCCACTAGTATTTATCTGCGCCAACACATTTAATTTTTCCTCATTGCTTCTAATTTTGGCCCACTGCTTATTTAAATTATCGGCCAATTTTTCTGAATCCACAGTCTGGACCATAAAAAATCCGGGTGAAGCTAGCAGTTTATTTATTTTATTAGTTTGCAGGTGTCCTATGAAGTGCCATTTTATTTCTTTGCATTTTTCCAATATTTGAGGATCATTGGCTTTTTCAGCCAGTTCTGTTACATAGTTTTCTCCGAAATGACGCTGCCCAGCATCGTAAGCCTGTATTATTAGAGACACGGGTTTTATTTTTGATGCTGCCACTAATGTTGGAGTGATTTGAGGTAGATCCTGAAAAAAAAATCGGAAATTAACTTTTTGAAGATAGGTTACCTATAGTTAAACTAGGATTGCCTGTATATTATTTTATTAACTTTAGGGGTAGTATAGTACCTATTTCTCGAGTGTAGGTACACTTGTTTTTTCTGTTGCTGCAGGCATCAAAGTTTTCTTAAAATACAGTTGAAGGAACATCAAATGTAGCGCATTGGACTTTGTACCATTCATTCTGTCTGCACGCTAGGAATATTGAAATTCGTAACTTCAAAATGTGATGTGGTGGAGTGTTGCGATACTAATTAATACAATAAACAATCCCTAAGTATTATTATTTAATTTCCGAAAGTTGTAAACTTACGTTGCTTCTTCTAACCACGGCAGTTTCTATACTCTTACGTACAGTGGATAAATTAGATTTTAAATCCAATGGTTTTTCTTCCGACATAGCGGTAATTAGGTAATAAATTAACAAATAAATGGTTTTCTTACTAATTTCTATTCTAGTGCAAGATACGCTTTTCATGAATGCTTCTCTCTTGTTATCTATCATTCATCGTTATCAGTCAAGTGGACTGTGGAGGGAGGGAGACAGGGAGCGTTCGTTTCATAGTTAAAATTAGATCCTACAAATATGTGGTTATATCTTATATCAAAAACCTATTATAAGTTAAAAAATAAGAAGAAAACGCTTACTAACTGTTTGAATATTTTTATTTTTCACGTTATTTCTCGAATATTTGGACGAAATGTAGATTATTTAGAATTGAAGAGAAAAACCTAACTTTGATTATTGCGGACCAAACTGGCAACACCGACGTTTATATCTCGCTCACTCCGCGCTTGTCGTTTATGGAAGTAAGCGAGAAACAACTTTCAATGTTGCCAGTTGGACAGAAAGGAATCATCTAACATATTGTCCGTGTCATTTAGTTTTAGTCCGCCCGCGCTTGGTTGGTTGGTTTTTACTTTTTACTTCTGTTTTGGAACGCAACTTTTGACGCACGCACGATGCGTGGTAGTGTTTCTGTTTTGTTATTTTCGTAAATAATTTTAGTGAAATTGTGTGAAAACAATACAAATCTTCAAACTATTGCCTTTAACTCCGAGTTTAAAAGTAAATAAGTTTAGTCGTACTTTGTTTTTGTGTTAAATCAAGTGATAAGTTTGTTCTCATTTTTGTGTCATCCATCGAAGTTAACTTTTTAAGTTGAAAGTTTTGACAAGGCCGCGTACAACAGGTAAAAATTACTTATTTTCACTGAATAATGTCATAAAAGCCCAGACGTGAGTCAAGTTTTGTACTTGTAAGTAAGTATATAGGTAAGTTCTGCGTGATTGAATTCCAGTAATTATTACGTGCGGGTATAGTCAGCTCGGTAGTAGTTGGGTCACTGCCACTGGACTGTCTTATGATACCGGGGGTCCCAGGTTTGATCCCTGGCCAGTCATGTACGGTCGAATACAGAGAAAGGTGTACAGTAGGGTTTTTGAGGTTGAGGTATTCTCAAAAACTATTTGACCTATTGCAATAATTCTTTCACTGTTAGATAGATAAACGTTAAAACTATGTACTGTAAATTTTTTATTAAAATCGGTCCAGTAGTTCTTGAGAAAATCTCAACCTTATTGAGGCTCCCTGTATACAAGAAAAAACTTACATTACCTACCTGCCTTCATGTTATTTAATTTTTCTTTATCCCCTTATCAACAAGACGTAAAACCAATAACATTGAAGCAAGCAATCAAATTAGAGCGAAGCAAGACTTCTTCTCTAGTTAATTCCGTCTGACCCTTTTTTTTAAAATTTATCTATGAATTTTTAACAAAATTGCAATATTACATCTGTCGCCAAACTGCATTGCAGTTTGTTGGCATAGCTCTCTTCCTTATTAGTTTTAGGCTGCCTTTCCACCAGAGATATGCTATGCTGCTTGGATGTGTTTGATATCCACCAATCATATTCATTGGTTCACATAGCATAGCACTGGATGGATATCAAACGCATCCAAGCAGCATAGCATAGCACATCTCTGGTGGAAAGGCAGCCTTACACTGGTAGCACACTCGACAGCACATCAAGCTAACCATCTCTGATTCGTACCGATGTCTCAAACTTACTTTGCTTGCTCTTAACTCAGTTTAACAACACCGCTACCCATTTAAACCGTGTTAACTAACCCAGTACACATCTAAACTGAACTTTCGAGCAAATTACACGAACTATGTTGATTTTTTATACAACACGGGACACCAAGCAACAAACGACCTGTTGCACAGGATGGGACTAGCGAAATCTCCATCCTGCAGAGCCTGTGGTGACAAAACGGAGTCCATAAAACACCTACTGTGTGAATGTGAGCTAGGAAGCGATTGAGTCTCCTGGGGTCGGCCTATCCGGAACCAGAAGACTACAGGCTCCTTCCCATGAGCTGCACAGTTGACCTATTGAGGTATATCTTTAGGGAGGATGAAGGAGCATAAAGGAAAGGGGAGAGCACAAAAGATCCCAATGGGGAAATGCCATTACATTGGCTCCCAATCAGGATAAGATGTTGATTTTCCTTCACTGCATTTATGTTTAAGAATTGAGGAAAATTCATTGAAACAAACGAATACATAGAAAAATATACAGGGGGCATCATTTAGGTTGTGATTTCCTCATGAAGTAGATATCTACCTTATTCACCCAGCACCCTTACCATGATCTATTATAGCAGGATTACTTCAATATTACTTTGTTACTTCGTACAATGACGACCTTAAAGTAAGCTTATTAAGGACGTCATTGTACGAAGTAACAAAGTAATATTGAATTATTGGAACTAACAATATTAACAAACTGGAATAAACCTTATTAATTGGTTACCCACTTAATTGTTTATTTTACAAACCCACATAAATCAGAATAGTTACTGGCAAGGCCTGATTTCATACACTCCAAAGTGTTATCAATGTAGCCCACAGTCTGTATAACACGTTAGAACAATATCTCAGCTGCAAGTTGCATCATTATTAAATTTTTCTATTCTCATGATGTGCTAAATGACCTCGCATTATACTCTCAAATTGTTACTATGGGAACTCACTTCATTCTCATTTGATGATGATAATTGGAGATTCTTTACTGGCTTGCGTACATAGGTTTATTATTGTCTATGTGAAATAGGATTGAAACCTAATAAAAACCCGGCCAAGTGCGAGTCGGCTGTCGGACTCGCGTACCAAGGGTTCCGTGCAACTTCACCATAACATTTGCTCTAACGAAAAGTTAAACTAGATTTAGGGACAAACTTATCTTTGCGTTTTCGAAACTGATAACGTCATACATCGACATACCAGGCGTCAACTGCAAATATAAGTTTGTAATTACAAAAAAATAATTATTTCGTGATAGAACCCCAAATGTATTTTCGGATTTTTTCCTTTACTTGTGATATAAGACCTAGCTTCTTGCCAAATTTCATGATTCTAGGTCATCGGGAAGTACCCTATAGGTTTTGGTTTCTTGCATTTTCATACAAATATGCGCCAAAATGCGACATAAACGGCCATATCTTGTGATTGCGTTGACATAGAAGTTTGATTTTTGATTGATGAGGTTGCAGACCTGAGTATTTGGTATAAGTTAACCTGATCAGTCCACGTGTCTTGACAGACAGACGGACAACAAAGTGATCCTATAAGGGTTCTTTTTAATTCCTTCACCGCTCACGCTATCCGTCTCTGGAACTCCTTACCGGCTTCGATTAGAACTGCCAAATCCCTTGATATTTTTAAGGGACAGGTTAAGGATCACTTTCTTAACCTTTCATAGTTTTCTTACTGTCCTACATTATGTATGTTTAACTTTTGTATTCCATTTATCAGTATGTAGTATATTATGTATATATATATATATATTGTTGTTGTTGTTAAGTATTATTTATTATAACATATATGTTTATGTATTAGTATAATATAATTAGTGTAAGTATATTTTTATATATCTATTTATTATGTATCTAATTACATTGTTGTTTGAGTATAAGCATATAAATTGTTAATTCGTTGTATTCAAGTAGGTACCAGTTAGGTATCGATATATTTAATTATTGCTCAACAAGCTACCTATTCATCCGCTGAATTCTGTAAACAAAGGTTGTCTGGAAGAGATCGCTCTAAGCGATAAGACCGCCAATTGTGATACTAACTGTATTAGCATATTTCTTTTGTGTAATTCCTTTTACTTTGCAATAAAGAATATTTATCTTATCTTATCTTATCTTTTTTTTCCTTTTGAGGCACGGAACCCAAAAATACTAAACTCGCCGAATTGCGAAGCTCTTGGGTTCGAGAAATCGATCAGTGAGAATGTAATTTCAAATAGTGGGAATTCCGTGAGTTGCCATAGTAACCGCCGTAAGATGAAACTCAAGACTGAGCTCATTGTTTGCGGAGGCAATTATCTCGCGTTGCGCTGGAAAGTCACTTGTTTCACTGGTTATACTACTATAACTTTGTGTACTTAGTGAGTACTTCAGTTATACTGTTAATTACTTACTCTGCTGCTCTGCTACTTACCCCATAGACCTGTAACAGGAGGGCGCCCGTGTCTGCCCGCACATGAGCGCTTGCTTCGAGAACCTAGAGATATTATCGACATGGACGCATCTCTTTAATACAGCACCCCTGTCCCCCGCTTCGTCTCTATGCGCTCATCGTTGACATAATTTTTACGCGTGCAAAAGACATTGCCACATTTCAATGGAGCTTTGCCCCACCTATACAAAACTGCGTGTACATTGAAGCTGTACCTATCATTTTGTTGGGGACTTATTACAGGTTTCATATTGCATAATCATAATCAATATCATTTTTTACTACTCTCGCAACTCCTATGGAAGAATAACAAAAACAATGAATAAATCGCTCCGATTTCTTACTATTTTCTGAATTCTTAATTAAGCTATTTTTTTCGAATCGCAACTTGTACAAAACTTTATTTTAAACCAATAATTTTAATAAAAAACGGAGATATTTTTACATTTATTCGTTATCTTGTACAACTTGCGGTTGATGGTGGGGCAGAATCTGGCATTGTCATTTACTCGCGAACAATTTTGTCAACGATGAGCGCATAGAGACGAAGCGGGGACAGGGGTGCCGTATTAAAGCGATTCGTCCATGTCGATAATATGTCTAGGTTACACGTGTCGCGAAGCAATTTTGCGCTCGCGGGCAGACACGGGCGCCCTCCTGGTACAGGTCTATGGGGTAAGTGGTCTGTGGCCCCGAAAGATTATGCCATCGAAAGCGAAAAAGCGACGCGGATCCAGTTCGTTTGACAAATTCGCTTTGTTGAAGTCGGTGTGACAAATCGGACATTTGGTTTCGCCTTAAGCCTGACACACAGACGCGATATGCACGCGGCTTGCTGTCTGTGGCCAGTTGAAATGCATGCCCTTTTCTGCTAGTTTTCGGCCGCAGATCGCTACATACTGGACCTTGACATGAGAAGAGAGGGCGGGTGGCCTGGCCACAGGCCGCGCGTATATATTTTCTTTTCTTTTATCTTTATTGAGCAAACACAGCCTCGATTAAATTACGAAATCGTTTAATTTTAAATGGATAAAGCCAATAACGAAATTTGACATATTATAAAATAAGGCAATTATATGAGTACCAAAAGAATAGAAAAAAAGACAAAGGTGAGCTGCAGTGTTGTCAAAGTATGTGTGGTATGATGTGTGTGATGTTGGTTGAGTATGAGAGGGAGAGAGAGAGGTTGTTAATAAATTACTTTTAAACTGAGTTAATAAGGTTTTTATGCATGGGTAAGAAATATATGCTATTAAAATAAAACTAACTACTATCTAAAAATACATTACTTATAAAATAGGTAATAAAAAAAACTAAATACTAAAGAACGAACACGTCGTCAAGATCCCCGTTTTGCGGGATCCCTCGTAATGCTTAGTCGCTGAGCGATGTAGCTGCAATTAACTGAGTTAATTAGATAAATGGTGATGTTCCTATGTGTTATGGCTGAGTTGTCGAATGATGTACGTTGTGAATATGTGTCAGGCTTCAGTCTTTTACTCATCATTTCCCAGTCTACTCGTAGGTCATTCACCCCACGAAACTGTAAGCCCTGCAATGGCACTCAATGAACAAGTCACGGGCACTGCTAAGTGTTAGAAAGTGGAAAGCGTACCAACGCTCTAATGCCCATACTAAATGAAACACATAGATGAAATTAAGAGTTCGCGTTTTGATTGCCCAATTATTCGCGGCTCAATTGCGATTGTGAAGAGTTTTCGAAAAAACAGATAGCCTTTGACTTTCGTTAAGGGCCTGATATGAGCCAACTAGCGCCGCCAATCTTGAAAAAATAATATCTTCCAATTTAACCAATTTAATAAAAAAGCTATTTACGAAATGTTTATTACGATAAATACTATTATTGATTTTGGATGAATTTGCAGGCAGGGAAATTAAAATACGCCAATAAAAATCAGATTTGTTTGAAACAAGCTCTCGTAATTATAATATCCTACATTTTGATATATATTTCGTATGAATAATAATTCTATTTCGGTTTAAACATAATTTTCATTTTAAATGACATGGAATATGTTTGCGATTTTTTTCTATTGAGCGAAGTTTATCCAATCCTGTATCGGTATTCATCAGTCCCTAAATATACACCCCAAGATTGCTATATATTTTTTTCAGGCGTTTAATTTTAGTAGTGCCGTAGCCTTCATAGAAAAACTGAAAATACGCGCATACGAAGCCTTAAGGGAATTGTAGTTTAACTAGATTTATGAATAACAGCATGAGTAGGTAACGCCAACTCCACACGGAGTATGTTACGTGCGTTTCGTGTCGTTAATGTAGCTCTTATTATTATTAAGCCTAAGCAAGCGAATTCTTGCTAAATGGCTAATCTGAAATCGGGTGCGGATTTGTGTTGAGCGTAGCGGGTAGCGGTTTCTTACTGGCACGGTGCAGTGGTGATTTTCTAGCTTTCATCATCATTGGTCTATTTTTATGTCCCCATTGCTCGAGCACAACCTTCCCTTACATCGAGGAAGCTCGGGCCATATCCACCAAGCGGGCCCTGTTCGTCACATGCCTTAGATTTTTATTCTTCTACGGCATGCAAGTTTCATTACGATGTTTTCCTTCACCGTTTTGAGAGTTATTTACTCGGTAAATGTATAGGCCGCGTCATGTAAAAGGAACGCTGGAAGAAAGTGGAGGGGGTGTGTTTGCGCATGGGTAAAGCAAAGGTCGCCTGACGAACCAATAGCGCAACGGCAAGCATGCAGCGCGTGACCCGCCCTCCGCGCGCCGCACCTCATACCACCAAATAGATCGATAAATCGCCTAATGCGCAGCTTGACCGCCAGCGTTCTTTTTACGTGACGCGACCTGTACGTAAGTTTTTCCGTCGAAAAAAACGAGGATAACTCATTGGTACAGTCGACAGCAGATCAATGGTAACACTTGCAGTACGATTTCAAGTCTTACGACGACGCAAATAATAAGAACTGTCAAAAAGTGTTACCATTGAAATGAAATGAAATTTATTAATTGTACGTTGGATACTTACATCCTAGATACAAATTCACTAGTTCTCACACTAGGGTACCCTGTGTCGTGGGAGACTAGTTTCTTCCCGAGGTACATAGTAAAAAATACGCAAATATCACAAGTACAATCGATTACACAGAAAGAATTGTAAACATAATTAGATGATCAGCATTGATCTGCTGTCGACTGTACATGGCTGCCCTGGCTGAGAATCGAACCTGGGACCGTATTGCAAGTCCATTTTCCCTACCACTGAGCCACCGAGTTCATTTTCTGCGTACTACATAGATAAAGAACCTACCTAATAACATCTATGCGACGGTTTTATATAAAAACGCTCTCGCTCCCTCTTGCCACCGACACCGCTACCTCTGCCAACTCACGCGCACTCGTCGAGAAGAAAATTGCAAGTGAAAACCCAATTTGGCGTGATTTAGCCGCAATCATGCCGTCTCGGACGAATTTAACGTTCGTACTCTTTAGTTGACCGTAACGGATTCCGGGTTTCTAAATTATTAAGCAAAATATTATGTGCATGAAATGAAGACATTGATGAATGTTGTTATAGCGAAGTCTTTTTACTGTCACTTTTGAGCTAAATAAATAATTACATTTTAATTTTATAGCATTTATTTCATTGGCGACGAGATGAATTCCGAACAATTCACAGCATTCCTCACGTTACAACAGGAACAACAAAAGGTACTAACAGCCCTACTTCAACAAATTGTACAACAACAATACCCACCAGCCCCCACACCAAACAATGGTACGGAGCCCGACAATGTTGAATCTACAACAACGAAAACATTACAACAAAACATTTTCAAAAACTTCAAGTGCGACAGATTTAACCCTTCAACAACAGATGCAGAAAATTTCATTGATTTTTTCGAAGAGAAATGTAAAATGTGGGGTGACGAGGCTTTAAGTATTCAAAGAGACCTCCTCATCAACTGCGTCACACCTGAAATCTACCATGAATTGAAAATAGCACTAACTCCAGATTTCAACACCGCATCATACGAACAGATTAAGACGAAACTATTAGATTTGTATAGAACAAGAAAAACACGATATAAAGCATTAATTGATTTCTGGAACTCAACACGACAGACAAATGAACCTATGGAACATTATGCTAATAGACTGAAAGAACTTTCTAAAGAGTGTGGCTACGACGGCACCCTTCTTGAGAGACAACTTCGTGACCGATTCGCCACGGGCTTGAATCACACACAATTAGAAGTAGACCTGAAACAAAAATGGCCGGATTTACGCGAAGACAATGGGAACGGAAAGACGAGAGAGATAACCTTTGCAGAAATATTTTCGATAGCCCAATCACGCGAAATCGCAGAGAATGATAATAACACTACTATTAAATAGTAAAATAAGAGAATTATGTGTTGTCACATTAAATGTAATAAAGTCAATAAGTTTAAAAGTATTCCAAAAATAAACCTAAGTATAAAACTGCCAGGGTGTGTCTATTAATAAACCATGAAGTTTCTACACCTCCCCATAATAGATACACCCTGTATATAAGTCTAATTATATACAAGTAAAAAGTCCTATCAAAGTTACACTGTACACTAACTTAAACCTAACTTACGCACAATAGAATAAACACAATAATAAAACAAAAGACAACGTACTTATAAAACAAAACACCGCTATGTTAAACCTAAAAGCCTCGTAAATTTACAATGCTTAATTTTAGGCAATGGTTTAGTCAGTACGTCTGCGATCATGTCGCTTGTTGGTAAGAATTCTAATAATATTTGTTTATTTAATACAGAATTCCTTATAAAATGGTGTCTTATGTCAATGTGTTTAGTGCGTGAGTGAAAGGTATGACTCGATGTTAGCTTTAATGCACTTTGATTGTCACAATAGACTTTTATAGGTTTATCGGAGCAAAATAGTTCACTGACCAGTGATTTCAGATATATTGCTTCTTTACTTGCTTCACACAAAGACATGTATTCTGCCTCAGTAGTTGATAAGGCTACTGTGCGTTGTTTCCTAGCCTCCCAGGATATTGCTGAACCACTTAACATGAAAGCATATCCTGTGTAAGACCTGCGATCCATTAAATTTGAACCGTAGTCAGCGTCAGCGTAACCTACAATATCACTATTGTCCTTTGTAAAGGTTAACTTTTTATCTTTGGTAGCTTTCAGATACCTAAGTAATCGCTTAGCTGCTTTCCAGTGTACCTCCCCATAATGTGCATTGAATTGGCTCAAGAGCGAGACAGCGTGGGCTATGTCTGGTCTGGTACCAATTGAAATGTACATTAGAGATCCAATTAGTTGTTGGAATGGAAGATCACTACGTTCATCATTCTGTTCAGGTAGGACGAGTTTAACTCCTGGTTCGAAAGGAGTTGAAACTGGAATTGCATCACTCAAACCAAATTTTTCAACGAGTTTCTCGATATATTTTGTTTGGTCGAGACTGATGCTGTTACTTTCTTGAGTAACCCTCATTCCTAAACAGTCTTTTAAAGGACCAAGATCCTTTATAAGAAAAGATTTCCGCAATCCATTTTTGAAGTTTTCCTTCATCTTACTATTGTTGCTTAGAATGAAAAAATCATCTACAAAAATTGCAACTATCAGTAAATCTTTACCATTTCTTTGGTAATAAAGACAATGTTCTGTTTCAACTCGAGTAAGCGAAAGCGTGTCCATTGCTTCGCAAACTTTTTTATTCCATTGTCTTGGTGCTTGCTTGAGTCCGTATAGGGACTTCTTGAGTAAGCAAACCTTCTTGCTATTAGGTTCATCTCTGAAACCTTCAGGCTGCTCCATGAAGATCTCCTCATCTAAATCTCCGTTGAGAAACGCCATTTCGACGTCTATGTGGTCGATCTCCAGGTCCAATTTGACCGCGAAAGCTAACAGCAGCCGTATAGAAGAAAGCCTGACTACAGGAGAAAAGGTTTCACCATAGTCAACGCCATGAACTTGGGTGTAGCCTTTAGCCACAAGCCGAGCTTTAAATTTAACAATTTCACCGTTGGTGTTCATTTTAATTTTGTAAACCCATTTACATTTGATAATTTTTCTATCTTTGGGTCTGTCTACCAATGTCCATGTCCCATGTTTCTTTAAAGAATTGTATTCGCAATTCATTGCCTCCAGCCAGTCATCTTTATTCTCATCATTCATCGCTTCACTGTATGTCACAGGTTCACAATCTGTTGTGAGCATACAAGCGCTGGGATCATTAATGTCACGATATCTCATCGGCAGGCGACGTTCTCTTTGAGGATATCTCCTGTGGGTGACTTCTGTATCTCCAGTATTAGTTGGTAGCGCATCAGAAATGATGTCAGATTCTGCATCTGTAAAGATCTCTTGGGTTTGTTGTTCCAGAGGATCAGGCTGTAAAGGTTGTTCGTTATTTTGAAATTCCACATTAACTTCCGTAGAAGGTACAGTCTGTTCAGGTTCTTGTGGCTGAACATCAACGTGCGTTGCAGGCTGTAAATGTGACGAACAACATGGTGAAGGTTCGGGAACTTGAGGCTGTTGAACTTCAATTTCATCTTTGATGATTATAGCCTCGTCTTCCGTCTTTGGTAGACTAGGTTCACCACCTGGTGATTTATCTTCAATGAAGACGACATCCCTTGCTACAATTACTTGTCTAGGATTTTGAGGATCGACCAAACGGTATCCTTTGGACTGGCTAGAATAACCCACAAATATGCAGGTTCGAGTCTTCGAATCAATTTTCGACCGTTTCTCCTTAGGCACTAGAGCATGTGCCTCGCATCCGAAAACACGTAAGTGAGAAAGGTTAACTCTTTTACCTGTCCACAATTCCTCAGGGATTTTATTGTTTAAAGCCTGTGTAGGCGAATGATTTTTGAGGTAGATAGCTGTATTCACAGCTTCACCCCAATAAGCTCTAGGCAAATTAGAGTCTTGTAGCATAGACCTAGCTTTTTCAATTACAGTTCGGTTAACCCTTTCAGCTAAACCGTTTTGCTGAGGGTTGTACGGGACCGACGTTTGGTGAAGAATACCATTTTCTGAAAAGAATTCGGTCATTTGTTTGTTAACAAATTCGCAACCATTATCAGAACGGAAAATCTTAATTTTGTTGCCTGTTTGGTTTTCTACAAGGTGTTTGAATTCAACAAACTTTGAAAAAACTTCACTTTTGCGTCGAAGCAAATAGCCGAAAGTTTTTCGAGTGAAATCGTCCGTAAAAGTTAGTAGGTATAGAGAACCTCCCCATGTATGCGTACTCATTGGTCCGCATAAATCGGAATGAATTAATTCTAATTTGTTACTAGACCTACTTTGTGAACTCTTGAAAGACCTCTTTGCTAACTTTCCTTGTAGGCAAGGCACACAAGTTTCGTTCATCCTGTCATTGAAAACTATGCCGACTGACTTATTTTTTAAAATTTGTAAGGCTTGTATATGAAGGTGGCCTAGACGTCGATGCCATAGCAACATGGACTCCTTGATTTGAGTCAAATGAGCCTGAGTCTCACAAACATTGAGCTTGTACATACCTTTATGGTTCGATGCAGTAGCTACAACGGAACCTGAGACTTTGCATCCGTCCTTCAGTAAAATAGAGGCACCTTTAGGCGAAAAAATCACAACATAGCCTTTCTTAACTATGCTACTTACTGAGAGTAAGTTGGTAGCTAGCTTTGGAACAAATAAAACGTCTGAAATCTTATTAATGTTATTAGACACATCACAACTCACAGTACCTTGACCTTCAGCAAATATCTGTTCATTGTTTGCAACAGTAATAGGCTTCGATATTTGAGTAATATCGGAGAAGTACTCTCGCCTGTTACACATGTTCGCAGTTGCACCTGAGTCAATGAACCATTCTGAACCTGCACCTGGGAATGGAGAAGCAATCAAACAGGATAACAGTGTTAGGTCTGATGTGTAATTGGTAGTAGTATGTGTAACGTTTTTGTTCAGTTTTCTACAATCGGAAACTAAATGACCAACATTTTTACAATAAACACAAAATTTCTTCGTATTCTTCGAGAACTTCTTGGAGTTGGAAGTAACTAGAGCGCTTGTGCTTGTACCGCTGTTTGTAGGTTCACGCCGCTGATCCTCTTTCAGTAACATTGTAGCCACGTAGTCTGAAGAGATTGTGACTCCAGAATGTTCGAGGGCCATGACCATCGGGGTGTATTCGTCCGATAGGCCTGCTAGCATGATCACACCTATAAACTCGTCGTCCACTCCTGCATCAATCTCTATGAGTTTCTGCTGAGTATCTCTGATTTGGTTTATGTAAGTTTCCATTGAGTGATTGAGCTTTATGTTGAAGAGTTTCTTGAGAAGATGTAAGCGTCGGACTAAGCCACTATCCGCGTAAGCCTGCTTAAGTCGTTGCCAGGTCTCCTCTGATGTTTTCGTCGAAGAAATGGAGGGGTAAATACTCGGATGTAGCGAGAGACAAATCTTGGCTCTAGCTTTTGCATCACGTCTTGCGAAGTCTTTTACCTCCTTTGCGTATTCCGTAGGCCGGTGAATGCAGTCCCACAGGTCGCAATCCACGAGAAACATCTGCATGGCGAAACTCCAACTAGAAAAATTCTCACGTCCCTGTAGTTTTGGTAGGCAGGATAAGCCGAGTTGACCACTAGGGCCGCTGCTAGAGCTAGCACCATCGAGGGCTGCCGAGCTCACAGAAACTGGTATATCGCCTTCCATGATAAACTACACAGTATTTAGCTATTTTAAATAGTAATTGCCCATAACCTACTATTAAATAGTAAAATAAGAGAATTATGTGTTGTCACATTAAATGTAATAAAGTCAATAAGTTTAAAAGTATTCCAAAAATAAACCTAAGTATAAAACTGCCAGGGTGTGTCTATTAATAAACCATGAAGTTTCTACAAACACTGTAACAGCAACATGTAGCAATGTAAACAGACTCAAACAAAAAACAGATACCACGAGCAACACAAACAAAACTAGAAAACTACAACCAAACCAATGCAGACGTTGTGGGAAGCGTGACAGACACAATTACGATAACTGCACAGCTAAAAATCACACATGTGAAGAGTGTGGGATGACCGGACACTATGAGAGCGTATGCATAAAATCAGGGAGAGCATATCTAACATCACAATCAGCACGTCAGCAGCGGGAATCTAAACCACACAAACGTAACAAACTACAAAAGATAAATAACCGGACAGATGGACACCAAACTTCTTCATCAGGATCTTCAGCATCTTCACAAGCATCAAACTCACACACGTACGTAGATGAAACAGACGATGAATACGACTCCGTGCACAAGATTAAAAACAGAACAACCAGATGCAAGAAAATCGATGTAACTATTAATGACGTAAGGTGTACTATGGACTGGGATCCAGGATCAATATTTTCAATAATTAGCACGAAAATGTGGAGAACCATCGGATCCCCATCATTAATGAAAGGCCCGAAACTCCAAGCCTATGGCAACATTAAATTGAAACCAAGAGGCATAACAGACGTGACAGTTGTGGTTGACAACATACAAAAAATATTACCTGTTGTGGTTATGGATAAAGCAGAGCCAATGCTTTTCGGCTTACAATGGAGTGAGATGTACGACATGAACTTCCCGAAACCGGTATACTCCATCAAAAGCAACCAATTTGAAACACTGGAACATGTACAAAAATCCTACAGTGAGTTATTCGATAATAAATTAGGCAGAGTAAACAATTACCAAGTCAACATTCACATCAAACCTGGCAGTGAAGCCAAACACCTCTCAGCAAGACCTATAAAATTCAGCATGCGTAAGAACATCGAGGCAGAAATAGAACGATTATTGCTTGAAGGAATAATAACACAAGTAGACCCAAATCTAACACCCGTAGAATGGGCCACACCCACTGTGAACGTCTTAAAACCAAATGGTCAAGTACGGATATGTGGCGACTATCGAACAACTATAAACCCAGTACTGATAAATCATACTCACCCCGTGCCTCTTTTTGACAGATTAAGACAGCGCCTAGCATATGGGGAGAAATATTCCAAAATCGACCTTAAAGACGCATACCTTCAATTTGAAATAGCTCCCGAATCAAGAAAATACCTTACAATAGCCACCCATAAAGGATATTACCAATACAACAGGATGCCTTTCGGTATCGCAACGGCACCTTCGATTTTTCAACATTTTCTTGATAAACTACTCGAAGATATTCCAAATGTAGCCGTTTATTTTGACGATATAGCGGTTACTGGGAAAAATGACAAAGTCCACATACAGACGCTTGCAAGAGTTTTCAATAAACTGAAACAGGCCGGATTGAAAGTAAATCTCAAGAAATGCACGTTCCTCAAACCAGAAATCGAGCGTTCCCATGAGAGTCATAGAAACCTCCCATTAGTGCCATAGAAATCCCCAAAGAGCATTCCCATTAGTGTCATAGAAAACCTCAAAGAGCGTTCCCATGAGAGTCATAGAAACCTCCCATTAGTGCCATAGAAAACCCCAAAGAGCTTTCCCATTAGTATCATAGAAAACCCCAAAGAGCATTCCCATTAGGGTCATAGAAACCCTCAAAGAGCATTCCCATGAGAGTCATAGAAACCTCCCATTAGTGCCATAGAAAACCCCAAAGAGCATTCCCATTAGTATCATAGAAAACCCCAATGAGCATTCCCATTAGTATCATAGAAAACCCCAATGAGCATTCCCATTAGGGTCATAGAAAACCCCAAAGAGCGTTCCCATTAGAGTCATAGAAACCCCCAAGAGTCCATGTACATTTATAAGTGTTATTTCAGGGCAAATTATGAGGGTGGTACTTACACCAGGCGAATCATTAAATAATTAATTTCCATGGAATACTCAAATCGTCATAATGGCAGTTAAACCACTTATAATTTTATTTTCGGTACAAATCTATCGATTATTCTATTGAAACATTACTTAAATAATTAAACAAATTACTATTCTAGCACTTTGCCTGTTAAATTAGAAACAATCAATATGGAAAGCCTAATTTTGTGACGTCAATTGAGGCCTTGGCTAGAATACATCGTAATCATGTCTATAAAATATACGTAATTATAGCCCGGTGACATTTATACTTCTTTGTTCCTAATATAGGTAGTAAAGATTCATTTTTAAAAAACGGGCAAGTGCGAGTCGGCTGTCGGACCGAGGTGCAACTTCACCACGGGGCTCGTCCAGTTGTGAGTACGTTGGGGCGGTTAGTACCTGTATATGGGTGACCGCTGGTGACACTTTCATCTGAGCCCCTCCGTGCCTCGGAAACACAGAGCACCCCCACTCGGAAAGCACGTTAAGCACGGAAAGCACGTTAAGCAGTTGTTCCCGGTTGCTGTCGCTCGGCAGCAGTCGTTAGGCCACGTCAGAGGCCTACGGGCGGCCCGAATAACTCTGACAAATAGTGAACGAAGAAACCACACGTGAAAGAAGAGGAAGAAGAACTTCACCATAAAAATGGTATGGTGAAGTTCTAACAAAAATAAACTAGATTTAGGGACAAACTTATCTTTGCGTTTTCGAAACTGATAACGTCATACATCGACATACCAGGCGTCAACTGCAAATATAGGTTTGTAATTACAAAGTGATAGAACTTCAAATTTACAGTTTTCGGATTTTATTTCTTTATTTGTGCTATAAGACCTAGCTTCTTGTTAAGTTTCATGATTCTAGGTCAACGGGAAGTACCCTATAGGTTTTTGTTTTCTTCTGATAAAAATATGCTAGAAAATGCGACATAAACGGCCATACCTTTTGATTGCGTTGACGTAGAAGTTTGATTTCTTCACGGCTGCATGAGGTTGCAGACCTGAGTATTTGGTATTAATTTCAACTTGATCCGTCCACGCGTTTCTGAGATATAGGTCTTGACTGTGTATAGTGAATCGCTTGATTAATTGCAAAGAGTTTTAAAAATCTGTCAAGTATGTATGTACGGTGGAACACCGAGAAGGGTGTACAGGAGAGTTTTTAAGGTTGGGATTTTCTCAAAAACTACTTGACCTATTGCAAAAAATATTTCACTGTTAGATAGATAAAAGTTAAAACTATGTAACTGTGAAAGAGTTATTAAAATCGGTCCAGTAGTTTTTGAGAAAATCTCAACCTTATTGAGGCCCCCTGTATACTTATCTTCGACTGTACATACATAAATCCAAGTGTCATAAATCCATTCAATCCTATATAAAAATTCAACTAATAATAACAAACTAATAATAAAAAATTAAAATTAAAGATAAAAAACCTGCCCCAGGTCCCCCACTATAGGCAGCGTGCCCAAAAGGCTGGCAGCGTTGCCCCGCTGTATCGCGAGGCTGATACGTTGTGCGAAGTAGCTGCCAGCCTTTTGGTCACGCGATGCCTCGACCAGGCGCCGATATATATATATCCTATATTGTATTGTTCTGAAGTCTTTGTTTATCGCGTAGTCAACATCCTATCACGATTTTACTCGGTTACAAAACAAAATGTTGTAACCCGTATCTCTATCAACACAATAAAAAAACATTGGCGTAGTAAAACCAAACTACCTATAGTTAGCCATTCAACGATCTCTGATCAATCTTCAACGGCTTTGGAATGATTTCTTTTCACTAAAGGCGCTGCCAATTACTTACCGTGAAATTAATTAATCTTAAGGCTGCGTTCACACTTTAATTCTAACTTGTAACTTAATACGTTTAAAAATTTAAAAGACATTGCCACTTTTCAATGGATCTTTGCCCCACCTACAAAACTACGTGACCATGTAAGCTGTACCTATCATTTTGTTGAGGACTTATTACAGGTTTCATATTGCATAATCATAATCAGTATCATTTTCTACTACTCTCGCAACTCCTATAGAAGAATAACAAAAACAATGAATAAATCGCTTCGATTTCTTACTATTTTCTGAATTCTTAATTAAGCTGTTTTTTTTCGAATCGCAACTTGTACAAAACTTTATTTTAAACCAATAATTTTAATAAAAAACAGATATTTTTACATTTATTCGTTATCTTGTACCCATTGCGGTTGATGGTGGGGCAGAATCTGGCATTGTCATTTGTATGGGAAGTGATGATAGGGCGGAAATCCATGAATCTCAATTTTTCGCTCTTTTCGTCTGCTATTTATGGATAGATATAATAAACCTAGGTACCTATATTAACCTTTCAGAACAACCTATTGGTAATCAAAAATCGCTGAGTTTAGACCCTTTTTTCGCAATAGCGTCCAAGCCATCAATATATTCATATTCAAATGTATTTTATTACTTATGCTGTTGTGAAACAGATAGTTGCGAAATATATATTACTTACTTAGATAGGTACCTACTTAATTTTATTTATTATTAACAAAAAAACAAAAAAAATGTTAGCCTCGCTATACAGCGGGGCAACGCGGCCAGCCTTTTGGGCACGCTGCCAATAGTGGGGGACCTTGGGCGTGTTTTTTATCTATAACTTTTTATATATATATTATTTGTACATATAGTTTTAGTATATTTAATTGTAGGTTAATTATTTTATAAATTACAAAATTAAACCTCTTTTCATATAATTCCCTCTGAAGTTTAAATCAATGCCATATTAGAATAAATTACCTACGTAAAATATCTATATCCTCTTACACTGTTACTGAACTGAAAATATCACCAATAAATCAACCAAATCCCAGGATCCTAACTCAGCCAATCAACTAAGTCAACAGGTCATCCACATTGTGTACACTGCCTAACTACAGCGACTTGTAAGCAAGTTATCGGGTCAGTATTACCAGTTCACTGACGACGTGCGTACGTGTGCACTCGCCAGGCAACTCGCATGCCGACTGGCATGGTTTAGAACGAAATTAGACTGTGTAAATCCTTCGTTTAGTTTCCATACAATTCGTGCATATATTTTCAATTGACTACTTATCCAAAGTGTACGTTGATTTATCCATGGAGTTATGTTAATCTAGGATTACGGAAAATACTAATAAGTAAGTGTGTGTCGCCAGTTCCGTATTTTTTATTATTATTATTCTCGTATGGTTTAGTGACCAAACCTATTTGTCAAAGTTATTCAGGCCGCCAGTAGGCCTTTGACGTGGCCTAACGACTGCTGTCAAGTGACAACAACCGGGACCAACTCATTAACGTGCTTTCCGAGGCACGAAGGGACTAGCGGTCACCCATCCAGGTCCTGACCTCGCCCAACGTTGCTTAACTTGTACGATCGTTTTCGCAACTGGACTAGTTTAGATTGTTAATAATAAGAATAATTATTTTATATACGGTCGAACACAGAGAAAGGTGTAGAGATTTAAGGTTGAGATTTGCTTAAAAACTACTTGACCTATTGCAAAAATTCTTTCACTGTTTGATAGATAAAAGTTAAAACTATGTAACTGTAAAAGAATTATTGAATTCGGTCCAGTAGTTTTTGAGAAAATCTCAACCTTATTGAGGCTCCCTGTATACTTATCTCTGTCTTTACTGTACCTAATTAGTTAATTATTTAAGTAACTTAATTGAAGATGTGCTACTAAAAGGTTTTTCACACTTTTCCTTCTCAGTACCTTTCTTTGTAAAGTGATGTAAATGTTCATTATAAAAAATGTTGACTGCAAAAATGTACACAACGTGCTTACTTGCAATAAAGAGATTTGATTCTGATTCATGCGATTTCCGCATTTGAAGAATTACGCAAAATAATAGAGATAGGTATTTGTAGAGTAATGTCTCATGTATAGTCTAAAACATAAAATAACGGTTATTTTTACCCGACTGCTCCAGAAAGAGGGTAATGTTTTTCGGATCCATTCCTTGCCATCCTGTAGCTTAAACGGCTTGAGTATGAGGTATCGTTAGATTCATCTTGATTACGAGAGTGTCATAGTGTATAAAAAATTAATCGAAATTGGATAGTTTTTTTGCAGTCGTTTTTTTTTAAATATAATTTCTGATTTTTACTAGACCTATTTCTAAAATTATATTACCTACAGTTAGTAAGTGCTAACTTTAAACTAGCGATAGAATTTTTCCATACTTACCTAGTTTTCGATAAAATCTCAACCTTAATGATACTTCTATGCTTTTCTCTTTTTTCCCAAAGTGTTCCCAAATTACATTCATACGACTTTACTATTGAAAGACATGTAAAAGACTGTAAACGAAGTACCTATGTACGTCAAGAATTTAGGATTCGCCTTAACGGATGATAGTCGGATTTGAAGTTGTGTAATAATGAGTAGTAGTTATTTTTGTGATGCTTAGTTGATTGTTTAAAACTTTCGCCGGGGGAATGGATTTTGTTTTAAGATGTTTGTAATAGAATAGGTGAGGTTTGTGTTTTGTTTTGTGTGAGTACAGATAAGATATTTTATATAACTTACCTCTTGAATCGATTCGACACGTACAAATATTAATAGGTATATAAACAGATGTATGTAGAAAATGGATGATACGTGAGGATTGAATCTTATTTTATGCAATCGATAAATGATTTCACGTTTCTATTTTGTTTAGGTAATTTACTTTATTGATTTACAATGTTTACATATTAATAAATCAATTTATTGCCACATAAAATTTTACATAAGTAACAGTAGGTTCTCTTGAAAATGGCGGGAAACGACGGTTGCGAAATTATTTGATAATTTTCCTTTTAACGTCTACAGGGACTATTTTGTGTTTAATATCACGTTAAATTAATCAGAAAATGTTCGCGAACGACAGTACGGTGAAGTTATTGAATTATTTATGCAAGATCTGAAGTTTCAAGCTTTATCAAGAGTTCCCGCTACAAGCTCGGGAGTGAACGTGACTGTCGAGCTGCTTCGTCCAGAGTGATGACGCTACGGCGTCTCCTCTGGATGAAGACATGAAGACGCGGCTACCCAGGGTGAAGACGCTACTGCGACTCCCCTGGAGGAAGATAGAAGCCTATTGAATATATTGAATTTTCTGTAACATGACATTGGCAAATGACGAACAGTCGAGTCCATTAATAAAATAAATAAATAAATAAGTAACAGTAATTTAAACAGTACATGCCCGACCAAGCAGAGCTGGAGCGTCTTGTTCCGACTAGCGGCCGGTTATTAACCATTACGAGTGGCAATGGGCGAGGGACTCAGTATCTGCTGGCGATGACTTCACGGATGAAGTCAATCACCAGCACTGGTTTTCAGCCCCCACCGTCTTACCTATGAATATACATACATGTCATCGAGGGTACTTAAATAATAATTATAATATAAGTATATAAATATACTGACTAGGTATTGCATTAATATTTGGGAACATACTCGTAGCTGCACGGGACAAAGAGAATTTATAAAAATGTGTTCGGAGACGGCGATGACCACGATGACGGGTGGTTGGTGGCCACGCCCACGTAGTGGCGAAAATCGGGCGGTGTTTAGTTTCCTGCGTTGAATGTACGGGAAGGAATGTTAAGATAGAATTCGGTGAGGAATGTGGGTTATAGTATGCCAGGATCGCATCAGATGGAAGTCCATCGTCTCTGCCCACCCCTACGGGAACCATAGCTGCATTATGAACTCTAATTAAATTATCTACCAACTTAGATAATAACCTTTAACACAAATGCCATCTTTACTAATCAATTTCCATTTTTTTTCTATTTCAGCTCACCGTTAACACCGTGAGAGAAAAGAAAAGCAAATGTCAACCGACACTGGAAAACGAGCGCGCCACGCAATTAGAAAACCGAACAAAAACGCCAACCATATAATGTGACGTAACGCTATCTAGCGGATAATCTTCGAACTAAGTGAAAGTGGTTTGAGTCTGGACAATGAAGTTGAATTTGTTTAAGCGGTCGATGATATTTGCGACGTTTTTCGGGTCGTGTCTGTGTATTGCGCTCATCGTTGCGTCGTTAGGGACGACGCATTGGATCGATGCGCGTGCGCGACGGAATTCCAACTCTGGGGTTCAGCTGGAGTCGGAAGGGAGGATCAGTTTTGGACTCTTCGAAGGACATAAGGAGCTGAATTTTGGATACGGGTGGAGGAATCATGATTTTAGTGGTGAGTTCATAACAAATATCTATACTTTTCTATCATTGATCTCCTATAAACAACTAGATACACAGCCTGCCTTCTAAAAATGCCCGAGCACAAAGAAGGTTCAAACGGATGATGGACCATCATTTGCTTTATTGGATATTATTTAGACGTTAACAATGGACCCTTATTTGGACGTTTTTTTTAAAATTATTTTAGTAAGACCTTTGTGTATCTAGTTGTTTATAGGAGATCAATGTTTTCTATACATTACGAAATCAAAATATACCTATCCTCAATATTTTCCGGGATCGAAGATTTAAATCTCGGGCCAAACTTCGCTGGTACACATACCAAAAAAATTGAAGGAAATACTAAAATAGGATTAAATAATATTTATTTCACACTACATTAACCAAACCTAAGATACGGATAATATTTGCTGTTATTCATAAACTTAGTTAAACCTCACTTCCTTTAAATCGAGTTGCTATCCCAGTTCATTAAAAAAAGGTTAAGATAGAAAGGGAGAGCGGGCCTAAACGGTGGCGTAACTTTAAATCACGTTTATGAATACGCGCCGTAGAGTTTATATATTTATTTAGTACCTACTATTACATTTTTATTTTTATTTTATTTGTTCGGGTAGTTTACAGCAATATACTACATAATTTTAATTTAATAACTAATGGGTAATTACAAATGTGTTTTAATATAATGACTTATGTTTAAATTAACAATCTTTACATTGTAACCAAAGAAGCTGCGAACTTATATAAAAATCTTATTATAAAATAAATTAAGAGCCTTCGTAGAGCGAACTAGCGCCGCCAATCATAAAAAAATAATATCTTCCAATGTAATAAATTTTATTAAAAAAGCTATTTACAAAATGTTTATTACGATAAATACTATTTTTCAATATACAATAGGTACATGGCATAATTGCGACAAGCTAAGTTGTAGTTCTCAAATGTGCCAAAAATGGCCGTTTTTCGCAATTATGCGAACTACAACTTACCGACATTGAATCACGTTATAAATAAGCATTTAAAAAGTAGTATTTATCGTAATAAACATTTCGTAAATAGCTTTTTTAATAAAATTGATTTTAAGATTGGCGGCGCTAGTTGGCTCTATGAAGGCCCTTAATGTATCATACAAAACGATCAGCTGATCGGTACAAAATGCATGAAAATAGTGAATTTATTTTATTGTTTAACTTTTTATATTGGTTTTTTAATACTGATTATCCAGTTTCAAGGTGATCACTCTGCCACCCTCTATCTAGTCAGTACAATTCAAACGTTGAGTTAAGCTTTGAATTACCACATAAGTCGGATAATATCATTGCAAGATGCAATTCGTGCAGTCGACGACAGAGATAAGTATACAGGGGGCCTCAATAAGGTTGAGATTTTCTCAAAAACTACTGAATCGATTTTAATATTTCTTTTGCAGTACATAGTTTTAACTTTTATCTATCAAACAGTGAAAGAATTTTTGCAATAGGTCAAGTAGTTTTTGAGCAAATCTCAACCTTAAAAACTCTCCTGTACACCTTTCTCTGTGTTCCACCGTACCAATTGCACAGTAGGTACTCGGTTAAGTGACACCGCCGGTAATATTGCGCTTGTCTTACTAATGAGACGAGTCATGACACGAAACCGGTTCCGTGACTGCATAATCAGTGTGCTGTTTAGATGTTGGGGTTTTTGCGTAGAAGTTTTGATGTTAGGTAAAATCGTAAGTGATAAAATAACACCACGAACCATTTTTTTTGTCGGTCCATTCGCCGAACAACCCCTATATAAATATACAGGGTGTAACGGAAGGGGTATATGAAGCCGAATGGAGGGTGTTCAGTATCGGTAACTGAACAACTTTTGTTCTACGACTTTTCGATTTTCGCGAATTTATTTTTTGACTTTTCATACATTTCGTACCGGTCAGCTGATCGACGTTGGGCGAGGTCAGGACCTGGATGGGTGACCGTTAGTGACATTTTAATTTGAGCCCCTCCGTGCCTCGGAAAGCACGTTAAACAGTTGGTCCTGGTTGCTGTCGCTCGGCAGCAGTCGTCAGGCCACGGCCTGAATAACTCTGACAATTCGGTTTGATCACTAAACCACACGAGAAAAGAAAAGAAAGAAAACCTAATGTGTTCCCTTCCCTGTGTTTCCAGTAAAGGCCGGCACACACCCCGCGCGTCGCTGGGCGTGGTGCGGCGTGACCGCTCAGCTGGGCGCGGCGCTGGTCGCGAGCGGCGGCGCGTGCGTGCTCGCGGCGCTCGCGAGCGCGTCACGTGCTCGCTGCTCGCCGTGTCCGCTGCTCGTCAGCAACTCGCTCGCAGGTAAGATAAGAAATTAAATTGCTATTATTTTAAAAGATGTGCTTAAAGATAATGTAATACTACGTTCAAGATACGTCACTCAAAGGAAACGAAATGACAATCGAATTGTCGTGAGTAACTTCACAAAATTCGAAGTAATTTTAAAATAATTGAAAATTCTATATTATAGTCTTAAATAATCCAAAATTCATTGTCGCGTATGTTAAAGCACAAAATATTATTTGTTATTTTCTTCATTTTCGCTTCCGCAAACCGGTGATTATGGTAATTCTTTATACAAAAAGACTTTGCCACTTTTCAATGGAGATTTGCCCCACCTACAAAACTACGTGACCATTTAAGCTGTACCTAGCATTTTGTTGGGGACTTATTACATGTTTCATATTGCATAATCAGTATCATTTTCTACTACTCTCGCAACTCCTATAGAAGAATAACAAAAACAATGAATAAATCGCTTTGATTTCTTACTATTTTCTGAATTCTTAATTAAACTGTTTTTTTCGAATCGCAACTTGTACAAAATTTTATTTTAAACCAATAATTTTAATAAAAATCGGAGATATTTTTACATTTATTCGTCAACTTGCGGTTGATGGTGGGGCAGAATCTGGCATTGTCATTTGCACCCTACAATTATCAAAAAAAGACCATGGGAAACCTAAACCCATACAAATTCCCTCGAATCCCTCCTTCAATGCCGTTGTATGAAGTTGCAGCGCAATGGATGTGCTGCTGATAGTTTTTTTTTATAATAATTCAATGTATTATTATCCATATTCCAGTTCTATTCACACTGGGCGCGCTCGCCGTGTGGCTGACGGAGTACTTCCTGCGGCTTCAGCACAACGTCATGTCGGACGACGACCTCGCCAACGCGTGGTCCTCGGACGGCACCGCGGACCTGGGCCTGTCGTTTTGGTGAGCACCAGCCTTAAGGAACGAACGGAGTATGACAGAAGAATGAAAGTAGAATTAAAGACACTTTCGAGCGTTACCGTCATTCACATCGCATAAGAACAGTTTACCAGATTCTCAATTCACCAGATTCGCAACTAACCATCCTTCGTTACCTGTCTTACTACCAGTAGTAACACGGGCACTTTTTTTTAACGTTGTTACTACTTACTACTCTGGTAGAATTTGTCACTCGCCACATCTACCAATCTCTGTAGACCTCCCGTCGACCACCTTCGACCTCAGGCTGAGATCCAGAACGCCCTTTGGACACACTGCCCACCAACTGGCCTGAGATAATAAAACACCGGAGGAGAAATGGATAGAAAGGTGGAGATCCTCGCCAGCCCCCAACCGTAACTTGGTCAAGAATCCCAACGACAACATAAATGGCTTTCACTTGCCAAGGACGCTGTGGACGAAACTTAATAGACTGAGGGTCGGCCAGGGGCGCTGCGCTGAGCTGATGCACAAATGGGACTATAGAGACGACCCGAAATGTACCTGTGGAGCGATACAGAGCATGGCCCACCTCGCGAACGATTGCCCAAATTGGCCTATAGGGGGAGGACTAGCCAAAATAAACATGGCGGACGACGAAGCCATCGCGGGGCTAAAAAAGGTTTTGCCTTTGTGACCTTCACGCTGTGTTGTGACAGCTGATGACCGAACGATAAATAAATAAATAAATACTCTGGTTGTAAGACGGGATAATTTATTTTCTCTTGTTACTACTAGCTAAATCTAACAAAACTCCTAACTAAGAAACATTCCTAAATAACCTTGGAAACATTCCTAAATAAGTACAATTAAAAACATAAATTAAAATACTCTATTTTAATTTATGTTTTTAATGGGGGCTCGTAGGCCAGTTGCGAGTACAAGTTGAAAACGATCGTTCAAGTTAAGCAACGTTGGGCGAGGTCAGGACCTGAATGGGTGACCGCTAGTGACACTTTCATCTGAGCCCCTGCGTGCCTCGGGGCGCACGTTAAGCAGTTGGTCCCGGTTGTTGTCGCTTGACAGCAGTCATTAGGCCACGTCAGACGCCTGAATAACTTTGACAAATAGGTTTGGTCACTAAACCACACGAGAAAAGAAGACGAAAAGTCCTCTTTATATATTTGTTATCTTATTCCAGGTTGGTGGTAGCATCAGCTGTGAGTGCTTTCGCGAACAACGTTTGTGTGTTGGTCGCGATGGCGGACGGCCGCGACGAGGAGACGACCGCGCCCGCGCTGGAGGAGAAAGTCAACGGAGCGATCATGCTGTATTAGTGCGGGAAACCATAGGTCACTGACCCATTATTATTAGTGGTAGTATCAGGGGTTATATAGGTCCAACACGTAGAGAGAGCTCTTTAGCCTGTAATATACTGGGTGGCAATAACAATAAAGTAATAATAATAAATATAAGCTGAGACCGAAAAAATTACATTAAATAAAATTGGTAACCCTTGAGCGTATGTATCGTATGCTCGGGTCAATGTCCTCTAGCGCGTACATACCGCGTGCGGTCGTTGTATGTGCGTAGGTATCATATGTAGCGGTCATTGACCTGTGGCGCGTACGTAGTGGTGAGGAGAAAGTCAACGGGTCGATCATGCTCTACTATTGCAGGAGATGAGCAATCACAGGTCACTGACCTATTATTAGGTACAAGGTGACAAAACACCATCATCATCATCATCAGCCCGTATCAGTCCACTGCTGGACGTAGGCCTCTCCCAAAGCGCGCCAATCAACCCTACTCTCGGCCCTCTGCATCCAGTCCCTGCCAGCCATTTTGCGAAGGTCATCCCTCCATCTGGTCGGGGGGCGTCCCACACTACGTTTACCCGTTCGTGGCCTCCATTCGAGACAACACCGTTGATATTCAAACTGGATATTCAGTGTCATAAATAGAATCTATGACCGACATAAAATAATGTCATTAAACATCTGTAGAATAAAATTAGTCACCCTTGTAGGCATTATAAGCTCGCATAACCGGTCATTGACCTGTGGTGCATACGTATCGCATGTGGTCGGTGATCGCGAACAACATCTGATGACAAGAAGATGTCGGCGCCTGTTCTGGAGGATAACTTTGACCTTGTATGCCAGCCTCGACGTCAGGGTCCACGTTTCGACTCCGTAGGTCATCAGTCTAGGGTCCACCTCGAAATGAAATGCGTCGTCAGTATATCGATACACTCCGAAGTCAATAAATGAGATATCTCTTTTAATAATTATGTATTTTATTAATGGACTCAACAGTTCGTCATTTGCCAATGTCATGTAGAGAATATTCAAGATATCATTGTCTTCTCTTTCTCCAGAGGAGTCGCCGTAGCGTTGTCACTCTGGACGAAGCAGCTCGACAGTCACGTTCACTCCCGAGCTCGTAGTGGGACTCTTGATAAATGCTTGAAACTTCAGATCTTGCATTATCTAATAATTTACCATACTGTCATTCGCGAACATTTTCTGATTAATTTAACGTGATATTAAACACAAAATAACCACTGTAGACATTAAAATGAAATTTATCAAATGTCAAATGGCTGTCAGACGCAACATTTCGTATCTTTCATGTGTGACTCTCAACTTTGTCTCGGCGTCACCTTGGCGTGAACTTGGCGTGGCGTGGCGTGGGCGTGGCGTATTACACGAACATGTGCTACAGGGCCGTCACTGGCATGACGCACAAATGTATTCTGATAAAAAAACAAAATGATCTACATTTACATGGTTTTGATTAATATTTAAATAAAGAGTCCTTGTAATTAATATCCAAATATGGAATTATATTATAATTATGAAGGCTGAATGTTAGTTTGTAAGCACTTTATTTAATTAAATGACTAAAATAGGTAGTAAGTAGCAAGTATATTGAACACATTCCGTCCAATTTCTGACTAATAAATTGTAAAATATACCTTATTCTATTTATAAATAAATTGTAATTTAGCTTACGAGTATGTTGGTAGAAATGGTTTACGTTCTTTACTTAAACTGAGGTATCTAAAATATTTTTACTATTTCCATTACTTGATTAGGTACAGTCGAAGACAGAGATAAGTATACAGGGGGCCTCAATAAGGATGGGATTTTCTCAAAAACTACTGGACCGAATTTAATAATTATTTTACAGTTACATAGTTTTAACTTTTATCTATCAAACAGTGAAAGAATTTTTGCATTAGGTCAAATAGATTTTTAGATAATCTCAACCTTAAAAACTCTCCTGTACCTACACCTTTCTCGGTGTTCCATCGTACCTACTCTAATAGACCCGTATTTCGCAAGACCTCTGGCTCACAAGTGCCAACACTCAAGACGTGATCATCATCTCAAGTACGTCGTTAATTAACCAATCTTGAAAAATTCGCACTGAAGTCGCGGTCCAACTGCATTCAGCAAATACGATCTCAAGTGGGAGATTCTGAGTGCTATTGATTGCTTTTGTTTATACTCACGAGATACTCGATTCCTAAACACTTAAGTTCCGTTTATTAATGGGCACGTCATCTTGAGATCGATCTCAGAGTTGAGAGCAGTTTATTAATACGGGCCTAAATAACTTCATATTACAACACACAGTGCAACATATAAAATAAACTATTTGGGTATTCTAACCAAACGAGTGGCTCAGTGGTTGGGTCAATGGACTTGTGAGGAGGTCCCGGGTTCGAGTCCCAGCTAGGGCAGCCATGTACCAATGAGTTATCCTCGGTTTTTTCGACGGAAAAATTACGTACATTTACCGAGTGCTCTCAAAACTATGAAGGAAAACATCGTGATGAAACCTGCATGTCATAGATAAAAATTCTAAGGCATGTGTCCAATCGCACTGGGCCCACTTGGTGGATCATGACCCGAGCTCCCTCGATGTATGGGAAGGTCTGTGCCCGAGATGATGGATGCTCCACCTGATGATAAACGGTCATCGCCCAGAGACATGTAACACCGAAAGATTTAAACATGACCTATAACGGTTCTCAAAACGATCAAACCATGCCATGTCATAGCGGCCGTGAAAGGGACAGTGCTATAGCATTGGTGTAGCGGCGTCTCTGTTTGGCGCGACATGACGTGGTATAATTTCATCGTTTTGAGAACGGTAATACTGCTGATTGGGGCTGCCTTTACCATGAACTCTTATAGCAGGATTACTTCAATAATACTTTATTATTTCGTACGGTGCAACACAGAGAAAGGTGTACAGGAGAGTTTTTAAGGTTGAGATTTTCTCAAAAGCTACTTGACCTATTGCAAAAATTATTTCACTGTTTGATAGATAAAAGTGAAAACTATGTAACTGTAAAGAATTGTTAAAATCGGTCTAGTAGTTTTTGAGAAAATCTCAACTTTATTTAGGCCCCCTGGACACTTATCTCTGTCTTCGACTGTACCATAACGTCCTTAATAAGCTTACTTTAAGGTCGTCATACTCATGGTACGAAATAACAAAGTATTATTGAAGTAATCCTGCTATAAGAGTTCAGAACAGCGCCAGTGTAATAAGGCCCTTATATCAATAGCTACAATATTTATCTGGGTCACTTATTAGCATTCACCCGACTGCATAAAGAAGGGTAATGTTTTCTGTTTATATTAGTCGTGCCATTAGCATAAGGATCTTTTGTATTTTCAGTATTTTCCTCTTATTTATACTTAGCTCTCTTTGTGAATATTTTGTGTAATAATTTTCTTTCAATAAAAACTAATTGAATCTAAATAGTTTCTTTTCCCCTTTCCTTTCTTTGTACACAATATTCATTAGGATAAATGCTATTTTTTAAATGCTTATTTATAACGTGATTCAATTTCGGTAAGTTGTAGTTCGCATAATTGCGAAAAACGGCCGTTTTTGGCACATTTGTGAACTATTACTTAGCTTGTCGCAATTATGCCATGTATTGTATATTGAAAAAATAGTATTTATCCTAATAAAGATTGTGTACATAGCTTTGTTAAAGGGCCTTACATAAGCCAACTAGCGCCGCCAATCTTAAAAAAATAATATCTACCAATATAATCAATTTTATTAAAAAAACTGTAATTTCAATGTAGTAACATTTTGCAATCTACTGTAATTTTTAGTTGATGATACTGTAATTTTACTTCTGGGATCTGGAAGTACCACAGACCACTTACCCCATAGACCTGTAACAGGAGAGCGCCCGTCTACCTGCACATGAGCGCAAAATTGCTTCGCGACACGTGTAAACTGGACATATTATCGACATGGAGGCATCTCTTTAATACGGCACCCCTGTCTTCCCTCGCTTCGTCTCTATGCGCTCATCGTTGACAAAAAATTTTGCTTGCAAAAGACATTGCCACAATTAAATGGAGCTTTGCCCCACCTACAAAACTACGTGACCATTTAAGCTGTAGCTATCATTTTGTTGGGGACTTATTACAGGTTTCACATTGCAATCAGTATCATTTTCTACTACTCTCGCAACTCCTATAGAAGAATAACAAAAACAATGAATAAATCGCTTCGTACTTTCTTACTATTATCTGAATTCTTAATTAGGCTGTTTTTTTTCGAATCGCAACTTGTACAAAACTTTATTTAAACCAATAATTTTATTAAAAAACGGAGATATTTTTACATTTATTTGTTATCTTGTACAACTTTCGGTTGATGGTGGGGCAGAATCTGGCATAGTCATTTACAGTTTTCGGATTTTATTCCTTTACTTGTGCTATAAGACCTAGCTTCTTGTTATATTTAATGATTCTAATTCATCAAGCGGTTGATGGTGGGGCAGGATCTGGCATAGTCATTTGTACCGATAACATGTCTATTGGGTAAGTGTTCTGTGGGAAATACTGTAACCTCCCATCTCTCCGAATAGAAGTAGACATTCTAGGTACATGCTTAAATAAATAAGCATTCAGTATCTACCTAAATAACCCCCCTTCCTGACATAGTGCTTAGATGCGAGCTCGCATTGTGCTCGCATATTGGATCCCGCTTCCATTCCGCAACAAATGGCCTGCCTTCACGTCGAATTTACAAATGTAAACAATGACGTGAACTAAATCGAATCAGGACTAGAGAGAGCTGATTTCCATGTAAAATGCTGGGAGAAGCTTGTATATGTAGGTTTAGACAAATTCAAATAAGTAAATTGATGTAGGGATCGATAGGGATAGGATTTTAATCGATATCTTCTTGTTAACGTTGAATTTTGCAAAAAGTTGATTTTTGGAATTTTAGAGTGTCTTTGCCCCAATTTTTAGGGACAGGACTTTTGCAAAATACCTAGGCTTCCAAATAAAGACTTTATTCATAAATTGTGTTGAAACAGAGATCACGTACTCACGTCTGAATTTGGTAAAGGCTAGAAAGAAAATATATGAACACAATATAGATGAAATGTTGCTAAATTACATAAGTATATTTTTTGCAAGGCTCTAGGTGCTGCTACAAAAGACTTGTTGGTCTTCAATGACTGTGGTTTGGCTCCCGGAAGGCCCTTAATGATTTTTAAATAATTGTCCAATTTGTTTTTGAATGCGTTAACTGAGACGGCAGAGACAACGTCGCCCGGGAGAATTTAGTTATTAAGTCTGTATTTATTTAATCACACGTGATAGAGTACTCATACTCATTTATTCGGCCTTTGGTACATTACGGAACACTTGGTTACGTCAGTTTTTACAGAAATACATGATCTTTTTCCATTCGTATATCATATCACATGGCTGGGTGTTGTGAGAGCAAAGAGCAGCACAGAGCCACTGTTCGTAAAATCTACATGAAATCAAAAGTAAGTACCTACTTAACAATATTCTCGATTTTCAAATGACTGTATAAAGTAATCAAATCAAATCAATTTATTGCTTCATGTGTGTATTGTTCACATTTAAATGACTCTCACACTTTAATGACTTAATTTAATGGTTTACTTTTCATGACTTAGGTTTAAGTCTCTCCTAATGTCGAAAAGGCATCTAAAATCGGTTGTTTTAACAAACATTCCCTAAATTCAATTCCCGCGCAAAACGTTTTTAAATCAGTTTTGTTAAGGGCCTAAGGATCCTTCAGCCCTAAGAAAGCAGAGAGGAAAGGGACAGATTGAATTCGGACGTTTGGGGAAAATTGCTCGGCCGTTTGACCTCCGTGTGGGTTGAATAAGTAATCTCGGGCTGAGTTGTGTAATGGACAGGTTTGGCAATCGTAGGTATAGGTACATATAGGTTTAGAAAAATAAATCATTGAAACCGTGGTTTCGAGTAAAGAAACTATGATCTTATTTATTTATTTTATTAATGGACTCGACAGCTCGTCATTTGCCAATGTCAGGTTACAGAAAATTCAAATATTCAATAGTTTTCCATCTTCCTCCAGGGGAGTCGCAGTAGCGTCTTCACCCTGGGTAGCCGCGTCTTCATGTCTTCATCCAGAGGAGACGAAGTAGCGTCATCACTCTGGACGAAGCAGCTCGACAGCCACGTTCACTCCCGAGCTTGTAGCGGGAACTCTTGATAAAAGCTTGAAACTTCAGATCTTGCACAAATAATCCAATAACTTCACCGTACTGTCATTCGCGAACATTTTCTGATTAATTTAACGTGATATTAAACACAAAATAGTCCCTGTAGACATTAAAAGGAAAATTATGAAATAATTTCGCAACCGTCGTGTCCCGCCATTTTCAAGATTAGAGAACCAACTATTAGGCCAGTCATTCTGGCGAGCGTTTGTATGGAGACCCCAACAATAACTCCTCTATCGATGAAACTTTTTTGTATACTTAATAGCATATTTATAAGAACATTTGTCAGAGAATCCAATAATATTTCGAGGCGGAAGTTACTTATTTTAATTGAAATTCAACATTATACCGTATCTTTTTCTGGAACAATGTTATGGTCATAATTCTTTTTCTATAAATTGTATTTTATTAGTGTGCTTCTGTACATTCATAAGTAAAACTACTTTTTAATTCGAAAGTGTAGGTATTTTAATAAAATGTCTTTTTTGGCCGTAGTTTCCATAGGATAATTGCTCCGCCGGGTTTCTGTTTTTAATATGCCTTCAAATTATTATTTCTAGTATAAGTACGAAAATCCAACAAAAAAATCCAAATGAAACAGTTCATTATACAGAATTTGTCTTTTAACTATCTCTGGAAAATTACTCTATCAGATATTTTTTACAATTGTAATGAGATACCCACAAATAACCTGATTTCAAAAGAATCCAACAAAATATCCAGGCGGAACACCATTATTTCGAAATACCTATCAAGCGCAGGCCAGCGCGGGGCCCGAGGCGGGCGAGGGGCGTCGAAAACCGGTCGAGCGGCGGGCGAGTTTCTTCAAGTAGGTTAATAGGTACAGCCAACAGAAGATCAACACTTTGGACTAAGTACCGTTCTTATTATCTGCGTCGTAAGAGTTGAAATCGTGCGAATGCGAGCGAGTATTACCATTGATCTGCTGTTGTCCGTACTATACGTATGTATGTAGGAGGTTGATCTAAACATCGCAATTTAATTATTATTATCGTCATCGTTTCGAAACATACGAACGCAGTAAATGTAATATGCGTATTGCCTTGTATAAGTTGAGTATATAGTGTGTGTTTTCTTCGCGACACTGGGTCTAGGATAAACTAACCCAGAGATTCCTTTAGAGTGTCTTTAACTTAATTGGGCGCTTAGTGTTTTTTATGTTACTTCCAGCTTTAAGAAACGCCCCTGTTGTGAATCTGTACTAGATTATTTGCAATTTTGTCGAAATCTAGTCGCGTTCATGTCTCACGCTGGTGCATGAGATAGTGTTTGATAATTTCGCCACGCCAAACAGCGGGCGTATTGGTCGAGTGGCTGGAGCGGTCGCCTCCCGTGCACGCGGTTCCGGGTTCGATTCTTAGCTAAATATATGTTTTTTGTTTTGTTTCGTGTTTTATTTTGTATTTTATTTTAATTGTGTTTCGAATTTGGTTAGTATTTTTAACCGACTTTCAAAAAAAAGGAGGAGGTTATCAATTCGTCGAAATATTTTTTTTTTTTTTTTCTTTTATGTATGTTACCTGATTACTCGAAGACGCTTGGACCGATTTCGAAAATTCTTTTTTTGTTTGAATAGGTATACCTCACAGGTGGTCCCATAGTCATCAGGTCAGGATCTGATTATGGGATCATGGAGAAATCGAGGGAACTCTTCAAATGTTATAGGCAAATATAAGGCTTTTCATATATTTTCTAAAGCTATGCAAGTATCTACATCTGGTAGTCATCAACTTACGTTGGTAAGCTGATGATGGAAGGTACAACTCCTTAACGATTAAGAGTTGGGGTATAGTTCTTTAAATATTATAGGCAAACTTAGGACGTCAATTTTAATCTTTCTAGTTTGAAAGGGTATACCTCCCAGGTGGTTCCATAGTCATCAGGTCAGGATATGATGATGGGTTCCAGGAGAAATCGAGGGAACTCTTCAAATGTTATAGGCACATATAACGTGTTTCATATATTTTCTAAAGCTATGCAAGTAGTTACATCTGGTAGTCATCAACTTACGTTGGTAAGCTGATGATGGAAGGTACAACTCCTTAAGGATTAAGAGTTGGGGTATAATTTTTTAAATATTATAGGCAAAATTATGACGTAAATTTTAATCTTTAAAGTTTGAAAGGGTATACCTCCCAGGTGGTCCCATAGTCATCAGGTCAGGATATGATGATGGGATCCAGGAGAAATCGAGGGAACTCTTTAAATGTTATAGGCACATATAACGTGTTTCATATATTTTCTAAAGCTATGCAAGTATTTACATCTGGTAGTCATCAACTTACGTTGGTAAGCTGATGATGGAAGGTACAACTCCTTAACGATTAAGAGTTGGGGTATAATTCTTTAAATATTATAGTCAAACTTAGGACGTAAATTTAAATCTTTCAAGTTTGAAAGGGTATACCTCCCAGGTGGTCCCATAGTCATCAGGTCAGGATATGATGATGGGATACAGGAGAAATCGAGGGAACTATTTAAATGTTATAGGCACATATAACGTGTTTCATATATTTTCTAAGGCTATGCAAGTATTTACATCTGGTAGTCATCAACTTACGTTGGTAAGCTGATGATGGAAGGTACAACTCCTTAAGGATTAAGAGTTGGGGTATAATTTTTTAAATATTATAGGCAAAATTATGACGTAAATTTTAATCTTTAAAGTTTGAAAGGGTATACCTCCCAGGTGGTCCCATAGTCATCAGGTCAGGATATGATGATGGGATCCAGGAGAAATCGAGGGAACTATTTAAATGTTATAGGCACATATAACGTGTTTCATATATTTTCTAAAGCTATGCAAGTATTTACATCTGGTAGTCATCAACTTACGTTGGTAAGCTGATGATGGAAGGTACAACTCCTTAACGATTAAGAGTTGGGGTATAATTCTTTAAATATTATAGGCAAACTTAGGCAGTATTAATTATAATCTTTAAAGTTTGAAAGGGTATACCTCCCAGGTGGTCTCATAGTCATCAGGTCAGGATCTGATGATGGGGTAATGGAGAGATAGAGGGAATTATTGAAATGTTAGGCACAAATAACGTATTTCATATATTTTCTACAGCTATTCAAGTATTTGCGTCTAGTAGTGATAATCTCATGTTGGTGAGCTGATGATGGAAGGTATAACTCCTTAACGATTAGGAGTTAGGGGTAAATTCTTCAAATATTATAGACATAGACTGTTACTTATAATCTTTCAAGTTATTGAATCACTTGAATAACTCACGCTGATGGTAGAAGGTATAATTCCTTGGTAGGTAGGGGATGACTCTTTAAATAATGTACAAACACAGAACAAAGACAAGTACCGGTTCACGTTGACAGCTGATTGAGGGTTGTACCTTGTAGTTTATTGCAGTTACAGTTACAGCTCAACATAAAATAATGTCACCATAGCCTCAGATGCTTGGAATGTAGTACAAATTGGGGAATGGAAATGAAGCCATTAGCATTATGTGTATATATATTTCTCCGAGGTGCTTTGTTCTGTTACTTTTTCTATTGCGCTTTAGGCGCTCACCTTTGTCATTTTCAGACTCATAATATGCTCGACGCTTTATCATACGAGACGAGATGCACGTAAGGAAGGCCTCCCCATCATGCATAACCTACCCTATCTTACATACTTACATATTATATATTTACACCACTAAAAAGCAAAAAATAAGTTATTATTAAATAATAAAAAAACCGCCTTCAAAAAAATAAACAAAAAGGAACTAAAAAGCATAAAATAATTAATTAATTACATCTACATACGAATATTGAAATAAAATATTATTGCTATGTACCTACTGATGTCTTTTAAGTCGGTGCCAAGCCAAATAGGTATACGATAGGGATACGTAACTTACTACTTTCGTCGCCGCCCCGCTCCCGCTCCAGCCGCATCACATACATACAACACGCGCGCGCTTTGGCTTGGCACCGACTTAAAAGACATCAGTAGGTACATAGCAATAATATTTTATTTCAATATTCGTATGTAGATGTAATTAATTAATTATTTTATGCTTTTTAGTTCCTCTTTGTTTATTTTTTTGAAGGCGGTTTTTTTATTATTTAATAATAACTTATATCAAACATTTTGTTGTAATTATCTTTGAATTTTATTTGAGCATAAACTCTGAACTCGAATACCGAAGTAGGTGTATTAGGAGAGCTGGGAATCTGTTTGTACTAGATTACTTGCAATTTTGTCGAAATCTAGACGGAGCGGTCCGTTCATGTCTCACGCTGGTGCATAAGATATGCTTGGTAATTTCGCCGGGATAAACAGCGAACGAATCGGTCTAGTGGCTGGAGCGGTCGCCTCCCGTGCACGCGGTTCCGGGTTCGATCCTTAGCTAAATATATTTTTTTTATTGTTTATTTATTTATTTTTTGTTTTGTATTTTGTTTCGTGTTTTTTTTTGTATTTTTAACCGACTTCCAAAAAAAAAGGAGGTTATCAATTCGTCGAATTGAAAAAATAATTGTGTTTGGAATTTGGTTAGTATATTAGGCAGATCACCCTCACTTGTAGATTTTTGTGGTTGCAGTTGCGATTACATATTATTAGTAGGTGAATATCTCACGCTCATCGTACAAGTGTAGAATTTAAATTTGCTTAGCTGTAGTCGTCAGTATGACGTAAGTAATAAGACCTATGCCGCACGCAAATATACCCGTAGTCGATGTGCGAGCGAGTTGAAAAATAACAAGCTGTCTTTGTTACTCGAGGGGGTGAGGGGGGTCCGATCGCATGTAGCACGGCGCAGCGTTCCGCTGAATCACTTATTGACTGGTAATCTATTTTGATTCTAATAATATCACAATACAGTAGGGTTTTATATAACAGATAATTATAATTTTAAGAAATAATTTGATACACGCACACCAAACGAGATCCCACGGCGAAAAAAAAGTGTTTTGCCATTGTCCGTACTAACCTTGACATATGTTGTCGTACTTATGCGTTGATGATACGGGCTAGATTACGTTTTGTGTTTGTTGGCGTAGGTACTATCGTCTCGGTCGAGCTTACTTAAACATTCCACGTAGTAGGTACCTAGTAAGTACACATAAAAACACATCAAGTTGTAACACTTTGGGCCGCTCCAATCTATATATCTATCTGCGTCGTTAGAGTTGAAATCGTACTGAAAGTGTTACTATTGATCTGCTTTTGTCCGTACTAACCTTGACTTGACATGTTGCGCTTATGCGCCGATGATACGGGCTAGATTACAATGGTTTTGTGTATGTTGGCGTAGGTACTGTTGTGTCGGTCGAGCTTACTTAAAACATTCCAAAATCAGATCAAGTGTAACACTTTGAACCGTTCTTATTATCTGCGTCGTAAGAGTTGAAATCGTACTGCAAGTGTTACCATTTGTTTTGCTATGTCCGTACTAACCTTGAAATGTTGTCGTACTTATGCGCCGATGATACGGGCTAGATTAGAATGGTTTTGTGCATGTTGGCGTAGGTCGGTCGAGCTTTCACCACTCGGTAACGAGTTAACCTAAAATAAACCTTATTCGTATAACTGTAGGTAGAGTACAGAATCCTATCTCCAAAATATTTGTTCAACTTTCAGTCGACGTTACCGATGCGATAGATATTTTCTACTTGTATAGGAATAAGGTTTATTATAAATTGACTTTGAGTTTGAAGAACAGTTCGACTAAGATCATAAGTATGTTCATAATGGTAAGAAAAATCGAACTTAGCATTTTTCTCAACTCTAATTTTTCGTCGATTTCTAGAAAACGCTTGTTCGCATGGATCTTTACTGGACTTTAGTAAAGAGTTAATCTACAATTAACCTTATTTGTATATGAGTAGACAACAGAATCCCATCTCCAAATATCTCCTCCGCTCCGTCCAATTTCTCGTCCGCGTTCCCGCTGTTCTGTACGTGTAATAGGAATAAGGTTGTTAATCGGCCGCAGTAGCGATCCGCGCGCAGTGGCGCATTCACCGCCGCGTTGATTAGAAATATTTGAATACAACTCTATTTGATATTTTGTGCTTCGCCTGCATTTTTCATTGGAAAACTTGAAAAGCAGTTTTAATAAGATAGTCTGTTCATAATGACAAGAAAAATCGGGCTGAGCATTTTTGGAAACCCCCATTTTTCGTCAATTTCTGGATAACGCTTTTCGGTCTGGATTTTTTATTGGATATTCATAACTACTTTCGAAAGTAATATTTTAAATACATAATTAAATAGAAATTGGAGTGAGTAATTATCCCTTGGAAATTACGGCAAAAAAACACATTTTATTAAAATATATATATTTCCATATGGAAATATGGTTGGATATTCTGTCGACACATGCCTATAGGTAACTAGAACTTGTAAAAAAAGAATTTTGGATAGAGCAATTTTCCTGTAATTGATACCACGTAATTTAAGTTTGACCTTGAAAATACCTAACTTCCGTTTCTACAAATTATTGGATTCTATGTCAATTTCAATCTACATATGGTACTCTATCACTGTGCCAAATTTCATAGATAGATGAGTTACTGCTAGGGTCAACTCCTTTAATGACTGGCCTATATGATCTTCCTGCGAATGCTTTTATAACAAGCTGCCAGAAAGTGCAGAGAGGATTTTTTTTACAGAATAGATGACTATTTAAACGATGAACATGCATGGTGTGTGTCACCGGTTCCGCATGTAGGATAGTGTTTAGATTACTAATGATAGTAATAATTAATTATGTACCTAGTTATCAAGTAATAATTATGTTCTTGTTATTTTAAAAGATGTGCTGCTGAGAGTTCTTTGCCACTTTTTCTCCTCAGCGTTGGCACCTTTTCATTCAAAGTGGTGTAAATGTAAATTGAAAAAAAATGTTGACGTGGGTTCTCTTGAAAATGGCGGGAAACGACGATTGCAAAATTATTTGATAATTTTTGTTTTAAAAATTATCAAGTAATTCCAAAAAAATTGCCAAGTTTGAAGTTTTTTTTACAAAAAAATAAACTGATGCAATGTTATTTTTTTTTTTAAATTAAAAATAAATAAGAGGGGGGGGGGGCGGCATTTTTGGTTTTTGCCCCGCCCCAAAAAAATTGAAGATCCGGGGCTGCAGCCCCCAGTATATGTGCTTTTATGTGTACCTACGTGGATTATTTTATCCTCATTCGCAACTGGTTACGAAACGTCGCGCCGGTTACATAGGCCGAAGCGTATGTTTCCTCGGAATTTTATTTGATTTTTTGCATCTTACCTTGCAGATCACGTCGCCCCGGATCGTAGGACCCGGGATGATTGAACCCGATCCCTACCATAGTTTATTTTCCAGAAACGATCAGAAAACTTATATCTTTAATCTGTGAAACGATCGGAGAGCGCGTTTCGACGTTATTTTTATTATTATTAATGGACTCGACAATTCGTCATTTGCCAATGTTATGTTACAGAAAAATCAATATATTCAATAGTCTTCTATCTTCCTCCAGGGGAGTCGCAGTAGCGTCTTCACCCTGGGTAGCCGCGTCTTCATGTCTTCATCCAGAGGAGACGCCGTAGCGTCATCACTCTGGACGAAGCAGCTCGACAGTCACGTTCACTCCCGAGCTTGTAGCGGGAACTCTTGATAAAAGCTTGAAACTTCAATCTTGCATAAATAATTCAATAACTTCACCGTACTGTCATTCGCGAACATTTTCTGATTAATTTAACGTGATATTAAACACAAAATAGTCCCTGTAGACGTTAAAAGGAAAATTATCTAATAATTTCGCAACCGTCGTTTCCCGCCATTTTCAACAGAACCTCGATGTTATTTATTTTAGGTTAGAAATGTAGGGGTTTCAGGTTGAAATTCAGAAGGGGTCTTGGGGGTCCGGACCCCACTGACAAATATTGAGTCGTGATGGTCCAGACAGAAAATAACTTAATAAAAGCACGATGTAGGTAATAATATTGTTGTAAATAAAAGAGAGACAATGGAGTTTAATATTATGAACAAACTATTTTACAAGAACAAAACCGGCTACAGAAAGTGACATACTTTATAATCGAAAACATATCTCCTCCTCGTTAGTCGGGTAAACCCTTAGGTTACCTTGAAAAATGATGTTTCAAGGGAATAATCTACTTCTATTCTATTTTTACCTTTTATGAGTGATTCTACCACAGAACACTATTTCCCTGACGGCATTTTACAACCAATAGTAAGGCCACATGAACCCCACGCAAGATTACGTCAGAGCGAGGGTAACACACACATGATTTATTTATAATACCCGCATTTTATTTTATTGTCCACCTGCCGCCAAATCGCGGAGACAGCATGTAACCAGATCCAGATAAGAAAGGTAAAAAAGTGTGTAAATAAACTCGGTTTAGGTTAGGTTATCTTCGTATATATGTATGTATTTATAAGAATTCAGACATTCTATTAACATCAGACCAGGCTGTATGCCCTAGTTGGCTTTGCCTTTCCCTCTGGGAAGAATTTATTAAAAAATAATTAAACCTTTTTTATATTTTTATAACACAAACGCAAGTGGTCTAAGACTGATTATAAACATTTTGAGCATGAACTTAGAGTGAGCTAGCACTTACGACTGTCAAAATTGTATGAAAACTGACATTTGTAAGACCGAGTTCAAAGTCCACTCACGCTCAAAACTGTCTACTTATACCTATGACTCCAAGGCACGTCCCGGTTGCTGTCGCTCGGCAGCATTCGTCAGGCCATGGCAGAGGCCTACGGGCGGCCTGAATAACTCTGACAAATAGGTTTGGTCACTAAACCACACGAAAAAAAAGATATCACTTTGGTAATTTGCCATCATACCTTTACAGACATCTACAATTCCAAAAGAGATTCCTGACCTGCCTGATTCCGACATAATTTTATACGATTTTAACAGAACCCTGTCAGTAACTCATTTAAAATCATTTTAAAATACACCAACCAGTGAATTCGATAGATCAGCACATAATATCTTTCAAATTCCCGATATCAATCATCTGAAGCCGCTTTGTGAGGTAACAAAAGAGCAAAGTCGAGCTTCGGCTCGACACCATTCATGGTCAACGTAACAATAGGTGATCAACAGGGAGGTAATCAGAACTTTTAGAGGTCCCCAAGAAGTCCTCAGACATCTCAAAAACCTTTAAAAAAAGGTATGTTAAACGAAGGGCCACGACGTGTCAGTTCACAGATGGTATATCTAATGGTAGTAAGATTGTCACCTTTTCTCCACAGGCGTTGGCGTTTTCCTTCCAAAGTGGTGTAAATTCAAAAATACCTAATTAACGTGCAAAAATATACGTATACTTAATACACACAATGTATTTATTTGCAATAAAGAGTTAATATTTAATAATTCTGTTCATTATTGATTACTCGCTAGTGTTCAATAGTGACATAAATATTTTTTACAGCAACAGCTCCGCAATAGTTTTAAAAAATTATTATCAATTCCTCATCAACTATTAGTTTACATAATTGTGATCGTATAACTAGTAGTATAATTGTAGCTTAATTTGTCAGATACTAAACCACCAATTTTGTATGGTTAAACCAGTGTAAATCTTTACACCAAGACTTTACACAAGCATACCTACGTGGGCAAATTTTATTTTTTTATATTAGCATTACGATTTGTATTTCATTACTTAACTGTCTCTCAAGGATGTGCACGGTTTTGTTAACAGTAAGTACTTCTATTTGCGCCCCTTTTAATTTTTTATCAATCAGTGGCCCCTCCCTCAAAGCGTCCCTGTTCAATCTACACAATCCCTGGTTCATATCAGTGTTTATTCACCTTTTATCCGCTGCTAGCCGAGTACATTGGGCAACGAATATCGGAATATTGTGAGCAATCATCATTCAACAGCAGGTACAGTCGTAGACAGAGATAAGAATATAGGGGGCCTCAATAAGGTTGAGATTTTCTCAAGAACTACTGGACCGAATTTAATAATTCTTTTACAGTTACATAGTTTTTCTTTTATCTATCTAACAGTGAAAGAATTTTTGCAATAGGTCAAGTAGTTTATGAGATAATCTCAACCTTAAAAACTCTCCTGTACACCTTTCTTTTAATAGTTGTATAAGTAGGTACTTACTTACTGCGCTGGCTCAGTGACCCAAAGTGGATCTTGGCCTCCGACTCCAAAGAGCGCCTGCAGCCTGTCCTGCGCTGTCTGGCGGCAGTCAGGCGCCTGCAGCTCTTGCAGGTCCTTCTGCACCTCGTCGCCCCACCGGTATCTAGGCCGTCCGACTGGCCGTCGTCCGACATATGCTTGCTTCGCTACGCGCTCCTCTCCCATCCTCTCCACGTGACCAAGCCAGCGGAGTCGGGCTGCTTTGGTTTCTCCAATGAGGTTAGGCTCGGCCACCATCTCCTCGATCTCGCAGTCTATCATCCGGATCCTCCAGCTTCCGTCCTCTCTCTTCGCTGGTCTCAGAATTATCCATAAAAGCTTCCTCTCCGCCACCAAGAGCTTATTCTCTTCCTTCAGGGTCAGCGTTCAAGTCTTGCACCCGTACATCGAGATGTCTAATGACAGTTTTGTAGATCCTCATCTTGGTGTTTCTGTTCAGTTGTTTACGTAACAGATATTAGTTTACCAAATAAATAAAATTAGCAATAGTAAAGAGCTTTAGCGTTATTAAGCCTCGCTATACAGCGAGAGCTCGGTGGCTCAGTGGTTGGGTCAATGGACTTGCAATATGGAGGTCCCAGGTTCGATTCCCAGCCAGGGCAGCATGTACCAATGAGTTATCCTCGGTTTTTTCGACGGAAAAACTTACGTACATTTACCGAGTGCTCTCAAAACGGTGAAGGAAAACATCGTGATGAAACCTGCATGTCGTAGAAGAAGAAAAAATATATAAGGCATGTGAAATCCGCCAACCCGCAGTGGGCCCGCGTGGTGGATCATGGCCCCAGCTCCCTCGATGTAAGGGAAGGTCTGTGCCCGAGCAGTGGGGCAATATAAATAGACTGATGATGATACAGCGGGGCAATGCAGCAAGCCTTTTGGACATATTGCCAACCTGACGCAGGTTTCTTAGTACCCTCCTTCTGTAGCAGTCGGGTGAAAACAATTATTTTTCGATACTTCTAACGCACTCATAGCTTAGTCTTCAGAGACCCACCAAACAGACCCACCGGTAGGTCTTTGAAGACTAGTATATCTTCATAGACCCACTAGTGGGTCCTTTGTGACGTCACTACTAAAACAGTAGGTAAAACAAGCAAACAACCCGATTGTAGTATTTTTATCACCTTTTGATAAAATTTTTATACACTATGACACTCCCGTAATCAAGACGAATCTAACGACACCTCATACACCAAAACCCATCAAGCCTAATCGTCTTAACACCTATAATTTTACATTTATAGGTTCTTAGGTTTAGATAGTTTAGTTTTAACTGGCCCGCTGATTAAGTGGCCCGGGGCAGCTCTGAGCCTAAATACGCCACTGCTTAAAGACCTCATGTCTAACTGTACCACAAGTCAGTACGACCTAGATTTATAAACCTGAGAGCTTAAATCCAGACTAATCCAGAACACGTGTGTGTGTACCTGAAGATAATATGGGCCTGGATTTCCGATTCGAGCCAGCTTTGTGGAAACGGGGTAATACAGCGGTATCCTTAAATACAGTCTCGTACTATAATAGATTCATGATTTGATTCAGCGAAGTCCCGTTATTGTTTTTAACCGACTACCGGAAGGAGGAGGATAGGATCAGTGCGCGAAGAAATGTCAACGGCGACGCGGGCGTGGCGCGCTCACCTTGAAAACACCGTCGAAATCGGTCGAAACTGTCGGTCTAATTGCCGACTTCAACAATATACGTGAGTGATATCCGTTTTGAGGAGGCTAACGTTTTAAGGGTGTACCTACATAAGTATAAATGCAATTTTTCAAGAGTCCCATTACGAGCTCGAGAGTGACTGTCGAGATGCTTCGTCCAGAGTGACGCTGCGGCGACTCCTCTGGATGAAGAGAGAATACGTTTTAACACGTTCATGGACAGTGGCGGCATATGCCGTACTTTGAGTATTCGGAAAATGACAGTACGGCGTATGACGTAGTATTTTGATGCATTTAAAAAGACACAACGGCATCTCCCGCGGCGTTCGTAGGCGGTTTTCTTTGTGGAGCGGTCCCACTGTCATTCTGTGTAGAAAATAGGTATGTGTACTGTCAAAATAAAGGTTGTAGGTACATTTTTTTCGGTCTTGACACGCACATACTTAGAATCCCCCACGGTTATGACAGTAGTTGAGAATTTTCACTGTCATTTCGTAATTTCTACTGTCCATGAACGTGAGAATATCCTGCGTTTCTACCGAGAAAGAGGTGGGGCGGAGCACAGAGTTTTTTAATTGAGACTTTATGTAGTCGGTTACGTTACTAGAGGCTGTATAAATCAGCATATTCGCCGCGTGCATCCACAATGCCCCTCCAACTGCATAATTACACTCGCAAAGCGGGAAACAGCTCCGGGGAAAATGGGTTTTTGTGTGAAAGTCTGCTGAAATGCTTGTATATTAAAATACGGCTTGTGATGGTACTTTGTTTGTACCGATTCCGTAGTAATACCATAGTATAATAATGTGGTAATCAGGGTCCGGAATTTCCGTAACACTTTTACACAAAAATAGGAGATGATAAGTGGAGAAAAAATTTCATCACGACCGGGATTCGAACCCGGGACCTCGGGAATGGGGAAATTTTTTCTCCATTTATCATTTAGATTTTCGTTTCGCATAGCGCATATGCAAGAAAATATCAAAACTTATAAAAATAGGAGATGTACCTCGCCAATATCCAACAGGACACGGTCAAAACTTAATTCCAATAAAATCAAAATTAAAATTACATAGCAAGAGCCCATACGCCTTATCAATAAAAATCTATAATAAATTAACCCAAATTTTTTTTAAACGAAAGTAATAATAAACTGTTCATAAAAGCTTTAAAGCAAATGTTAATAAACAAGTGTTACTATTCATTACAGAAATACTTAGACGATGATTTCAAATAGTCCAATGTCGAGCTGCCTTCCCATATTGCTGTGCCCGACGGGGTCCACATGTATTGTGAAATGTAACTGTGTTATGTACCTAATATGTGTGTGATATGCAATAAATGAATTATGAAATATTTAAAGGGATTTCACGTATTATCGACTTCCGATTGTATCGAAATCACGACTCCGTATGACTATTTTTAAGACGTAAAATTACAAGAACAACGGTTTACTGTTCTATTCGGTTTAAGGCTTCATATGCGCGGATTTTCAATTTTTCTATGAAGGCTACGGCACTAGGTACCTACTAAAATTAAACGTCTGAAAAGAATATATAGCAATCTTGGGGTATCTATTTAGAGACTGATGAATCCCGTTACACGATTGGACCATCTTCACTCCATAGAAGAAGAAAAAATCGCAATCTTTAGAAAATGAAAATTATGTCCTATTATGTATGTATGTAATATGTATGTGAGGGGCTCAGATGAAAATTTCACTAGCGTGGTTGCCGCTAGAGAAATGACCATGCCAGATTCTGCCCCAACCATCAACCGCAAGATGTAGGTACAAGATAACGAATAAATATAAAAATATCTCCAGTCCCCAACAAAATGGTAGGTACAGCTTAAATGGTCACGTAGTTTTGTAGGTGGGGCAAAGCTCCATTGAAATGTGGCAATGTCTTTTTGGTACAGGTAGATAATTTAATTTTAATATCAATAAAATCAGCACTCTTTCTTGTACTTAAACAACTTGAAAATCAGCACCAAAATTCTACAAATCCCTAAATCTATTTAGTATTCCATGTGACCTTTATACATCGTGAACTTCAAAGAGAACGTTGATAAAGGTAAGTAAGTAAGGTAAGGCAAGGCAAAAGGCAAGTGTTTTTCAATAACGGGGCAGACATGTGTCGAATATATTTAAACTTACAATAGAAACGCCTACAGAAAGGAGGATTGGCATTGACGGAATAAACTATAGAGGACGAAGCATATCGATTACTACTTATACCACAGCCCAAACAAGCGTCTTATTTTGTAAAGGAGCTCAATACAATAATATTTAAATCCAGATTGCATGACATTTTAATTAATAAATGTTATTATAGTATCGAAGAATATTATCAGGATAAAATTGTATTTCAATAAAATAACCAGTGTTCAGCAATCTTTCTATAATTTATAATAATTTGACATGAAGTTGCATGTAAAGAATTTTTTAAAGTCGATATTATACATGTATAACATTATTTTATATTGTACGCCTTTAAGGAAGGTGTTGGTGAGACGTTCACATTACTAACACCTTATAATTTTGTACCTACAACTGGCGCAATAAATAAATTTTGAATTTGAATTAAACAAATATGATCGACGATCGTCTAATTACCTGTTGTGATGTAACATTGAACGAACTGATTGATCGAACCTGTTCATCATTGTGAAAATATAGTGATCCGATCTAATAATTTAAAATTAAAAAAGCTGTTTACAAAATGTTTATTACGATAAATACTATTATTCAATATACAATACATGGCATAATTGCGACCGTTTTTCGCAATTGAATCACGCCATAAATAAGCATTTAAAAAATTGTATTTATCGTAATAAACATTTCGTAAATAGCTTATTTAATAAAGAATAAATAATAAATAAGGAATAAAGAAGTAACTTATTTAATAAAATTGATTATATTGGAAGATATTATTTTTTTAAGATTGGCGGCGCTAGTTGGCTCTATGAAGGCCCTTACGGTCGATAAATCTCCAAAGTCAATTCGCAGTGACCATGCGAAAAACAAAAAAAACAAATTGAAAATATAATCCTCCCTATCACCTTTTTCAGCGTTCCATCCCTGTCACGTTATGACGACAGGCGCCATATTGTTCTAAATTCACGTGACTCCGGTGCGGGACCCAATATCCGGTGTGCGAGCGAGGGACAACGGAAATGTAACTTTGTTGCATAGCACATATGAGTGAAAATACGGGAACCCACTCTGGTATACACGAAGACAGAAAAAAGTATCTATACTGTGTATATTACTGCCAGGATCGCAGCAGATGGAAGGTCATCGTCTCTGCCTACCCCTACGGGAATCAGGCGTGAGTTTATAAATAAATAAATAAATAGATTGATATTATTTTTGTCAAGTGTCAAACGTTCAAATTCAAATTATTTATTGCTTCACCATATATGGTATGTTACAGCTGTTAATTGCCAATGATCCAGTTCACACCATGGCACCCCGTGAGGACACAGCAATACTTGTTGAAGCTACTATTTGTGCACATTATTTATAGGTACATTTATATTTAAAAAGTTATATAACATAATAATTAATGATTAAACTAATGTAACAAATGTCAAAATACCTCTAATATTATAATAAATGTCAAATTGGCTAATAAAATGTCAAATTAAAATGTCAAATATAATCAGTACCTTACCTATTATATAAAATTAGCTTCACCCTTATTTAATTTAATTCAATTCAATTTACATTTAGGATGTCTACAATTATCTTATTTTAATTTATCGTTAAGGAATTCCTGTATAGTATAGAAACATTTCACAGCGAGATAGTTTTTCAATTGGGTTTGAAAAATTGTGTCTTTCTCGATTTCTTTTATATGGCTTGGGATGTGATTGTAAACTCTTACCGACATCGAATAAGGTCCTGATTTGTACATTTGTAGTTTTTAAAAGGGAGCTTTTAATGTATTTTTATTTGATCGTAATTTGCGGTTCTAGCCGTGTGCTGTTCTAAACAGTACAAGTGCATGTTTTTCCTAACAAATATCAATGCCAGATTCTGCCCGCAATGTAAAAATAAAAGTCTAAATGTAAAAGTATCTCCGTTTTTTTATTATTAAAATTATTGGTTTAAAATAAAGTTTTGTACATCTAGCGAGTCGAAAAAAACAGCCTAATTAAAAATTCTGAAAATAGTAAGAAATTGAAGCGAATTATTCATTGTTTTTGTTATTCTTCTATAGGAGTTGCGCGAGTAGTAGAAAATGATACTGATTATGATTATGCAATATGAAACCTGTAATAAGTCCGCAACAAAATGATAGGTACAGATTAAATGGCACGTAGTTTTGTAGGTGGGGCGAAGCTCCATTGAAATGTGACAATGTCATTCACATATCCCCAGAATGTACACTGATGTCAATGTAAGAATTTTATGTTTTCTAAAGTGCGGCCTGCAACTTTCCATTTGGTCTATATTTACAAGTATCCTTATACATCTCTTTTGTAGGATGAAAAGGTCCTGCACATCAGTACTGTTGCCCCATAGTATGACGCCATACTGCAACCAAGAGTATGCGTATGCGTAATAGGCGCTGAGGGCTGTCTGGAAATCGGTAGTTTTCTTTAATTGGGTTAATATTCAATATATTTATTGCATTCCATAAGTTATAATACAGATGTTCACATACTTAACATTAAAATGTTACAATGTTCTTTATGGACCTTGTTTAGGCACAGCAATATAAGGGAGAGCAGACATTTTTTGCTCAAATATAATGCAATTTGTAGTAACTAAGAAGTAGGCAATAATTGTTTATTATTTTTCTTATTCAGAATTTTAATATATAATAGTTGAAGACAACACTTGTGCACATTATTCATAAGTACATTTACATTTAAAAGTTATATAGCACATTTTAATAATTAAAGTAATGTAGCAAATGTCAAAATACTAAAAAATGTCAAAATAATATTACTATAAATGTCAAATTGGCTGATAAAATGTCAAATTAGAATGTCAAATATGGTTAGTAACTACTTATTATATATAAAATTAGATTCACCATTTTTCATGTCAATTTAATTTACATTTAGGATGTCTACAATTATCTTATTTATCGTCAAGGAATTCCTGCAAAGTATAGTAACATTTCACAGCCAGATAGTTTTTTAATTGGGTTTTAAAAACTGTCTTTCTCGATTTCTTTTATATGGCTTGGGATGTGATTGTAGACTCTTACCGTCCTGTATTCCTCCTGTACCTCTACCGTCCTGATTGTAGACTGTTACCGTTAGGGCACACGTTGTACATTGTCTGCACCATAAGAGCTCAAATCGCCCAGTTACTATTGCCATGCCGACTGTACCTCGGTGTATTCTATCGGAAACACAAACTTATGTCCGTTATGGAATTTCCGTGTACAAAAGTTTATTAGAGCTTTTGTATGAATAGGGCGCTTTTATGAAACAGTTTGCTAGTTTTGTGGCGAACTGTTGACCACTGACTATTTCATTCGCTTTTAGTTTAGTTCCAGTCGGAATATTAAAGTTTATAATATAATTTGAATACACTTTGTTGCGAAATATACAGGGTGTAACGTAAAGGGTATATGAAGCCGAAGGGAGGGTGTTCAGTATCGGCAACTGAACAACTTTTGTTCCACGACTTTTCGATTTTCGCGTATTTATTTTTTGACTTTTCATACAATTCGCACCGGTCAGCTGATCGATTTGAATGAGACATTAATTTATTTTTATTTTTTAACCGAAAAGTCGTGGAACAAAAGTTGTTCAGTTACCGATACCGAACACCCTCCCTTCGGCTTCATATACCCTTTACGTTACACCCTGTATATAGTGGTCAAAGTCAAATCTCTTTATTGCAAGTAAGCACGTTGTGTACATTTTTGCACGTCAATATATTTTTTTGGAATTTACATTTACACCTCTTTCCAAGGAAAAGTTGCCAACCCTGAGGAGAAAAAGTGGCAAAAAACTCTCAGCAGCACATCTTTCAAAATAATGACAACACAATTACTTAATAACTAGGTACATAACTAATACTATTATTAGTAATCTAAACTCTATCCTTCATGCAGAACCTGGGATATACACCATGGAATAGAGTAGGTGGAATAGGGTAGGTACAGTCGACGACAGAGATAAGTATACAGGGGGCCTCAATAAGGTTGAGATTTTCTAAAAACTACTGGACCGAATTTAGTAATTCTTTTACAGAACATAGTTTTAACTTTTAGCTATCAAACAGTGAAATAATTTTTGCAATAGGTCAAGTAGTTTTTGAGAAAATCTCAACCTTAAAAACTCTCCTGTACACCTTTCTCTGTGTTCCACCGTACTTAATTTTTTTTAGATTTCTTTACCTCAAGAGGAAAATAAGAACCCTTATAGGATCCCTTCGTTGTATAGCTGCTCTAATCTTCACTGAAATAACTGGGTTGCCTATAGCAGCTAAAGGTATTCAGGAAATGACGCATTCAAAATGAAATAAAAGCGGATATGAAACCAAAATTAGTTAAAAAAATTAATATTGCAAATAAATATTTGCAAATATGAATTGAATGTATTCCGAATAAAACAGGCTGATTGGAAATTCGATACATTCCTTGAAAGGGGTGATACTAGAGGTGGTTTGCAACAAATTAGGCCCTATTAACGAGGGGTCGAAAATGATTTTTTATAGAGTAGTCCTGATCGATTTAAACATAACATTCAAACCTCGTGATTTATGACCTTTTATTTTTGAGTTAATGGGAATTTTAGGCATGGGTTTTTTAAGGTAATCTTTACTTTATCGGCTTTCAGAAAAGTATTATTTCATTGCTCAGAGTAGAGCGGTTTTTGAACAAAAACTATCGTAACTCAGAAACTACTCATTTTCGGCCCCTCGTTAATAGGGCCTAATTTGGAGCAAACCACCTCTAGTATCACCCCTTTCAAGTACTTTCAAGGAATGTATCGAATTTCTAATCACCTGTATTTCAATCTAACAGGAGGTAGAAAAATATGGGATGAATATTCAATATTGTCTTAATAACAGTACAGCTCTATAAAGGGTGGGCCTGGTTTGATCAATCTCCTTTACTTAGCTGTTGATTTCAAGCTAAAGCAACTACGGCCTTGTCAATCAGAGTAAATAATTGTCTTCTTTTCTCGTGTGGTTTCGTGACCAAACCTACTGTCAGAGTTATTCAGGCCGCTTGTAGGCCTCTGCCATGGCCTAACGACTGCTGCCTAATCACAACAATCGGGACTAACTGCTTAACGTGCTTTCCGAGGCACGGAAATTAGGCAGCTGTCATATTTTTATACCTCGCATTTAAAAGTTAACTTTTGCGTAACTTGACGCAGGTACAGCTAACAGCAGATCAAGTGTAACACTTTGGACTTTGGACCGATCTTATTATCTGCGTCGTAAGATTTAAAATCGTACTGCAAGTGTTACCATTGATCTGCTGTTGTTCGTACATTCTAAGTCAACGAGAAAATAAATGATTGGAAAGGGTCATTGATCTCCTATAAACAACTAGATACACAGTCTGCCTTCTAAAAAATGTCCGAGCGCAAAGAAGGTCCAAACGGATGAATGGACCCTCATTTGCTTTATTGGACATTATTTGGACGTTAACAATGGACTTTTATTTGGACGTTTTTTAAATTGTTTTAGGCAGTAAGACCTTTGTGTATCTAGTTGTTTATAGGAGATCAATGGAAAGGGTACAATCTTTTCTTTCGGTGTTACCTATCTACCTACTTACTAGAGGACTAATTCTAAAACTCTATAAAATTGATTCGAGAAACTTTCAACCATGAAGCACCTCTGTTATCTGTTTTACACTGTACTTAAATGAAGTAGGGCCTCTAAGGATGACAAAACGTTTATGAACCACCACCGTCGTACCACGAGTACGCAGCTTGGATAAGCCAAACAAAGCAACATCAGCTATAAATCACCAAAAGTGCCGTCGCGACATCGTGTAAGTACTTAATACAGTACAGTAACATTGAACTTTTTAATAATTAGTTCAAGAGCCTTTTTTTACCCAGGTAAAACATGCTAGATCATGTGTCACCACGCCCGGGGGAGCGTGTTGGTTATGTCGGACTCACCGCCCTGAAGGGGCAGCGTACCGACTAAACGTCCTGGGGTGTTCCACCTCGTGCCATTCTTGCCGAGCTTCGGGAAACTGTGATACAACCGCGACCTGGTTCAATAGCCTACATGCTAAATGCTATTACAGAGTAGATTAATTTCTAAGTGAGAAAATATAATAAACAATCGCTTCTTAGTTACTGCAAATTACATTATATTTGAACAAAAAATGTCGTCTCTCTCTTGTATTGCTGTGCCTAAACAAAGTCCATAAAGAACATTGTAACATTTTAATGTTAAGTATGTGAACATCTGTATTATAACTTATGGAATCCAATAAATATATTGAGTAGGTATATGATCTACTGAGCTCGGTGGTGGTGAATACGGAAATCCCAGGTTCGATTTATTAGAAGAAGAAAAAATAGGCATGTGAAATCCGCCAACCCGCACTGGGCCCGCGTGGTGGATCATGGCCCCAGCTCCCTCGATGTAAGGGAAGGTCTGTGCTCGAGCAGTAGGGCAATATAAATAGACTGATGATGATGATGATCTACTGGAAAAATGAGAGTTTTAATGACATACAAGCAATAACAACGCATTTAATGTTGACATCAGACCAGTCAGTGCCATCTACCGGGGCTAGCGGTACTTTCTTTCTTTTTTAAATGTAACCTTGAAAACCCCTCATTATATGCTAAAATAAGCAGATATATGTAATTTAAGTAATTTAAGTCCTTACCATGAGTTGCCAACGTAATTTCGCTTGGTACCGACTAAATAAACCACAGCTGTGGCGCACGGGATTGGTCGAATTTGCGTAGCACCTCTAGCGGCCAGTAGCTGAACTAAAGTCCTATCAATCCCGTACATCTCAGTATTTACGTAGTCGCTAGCGATCGTATGTTAGCAGCTCATGGTAATGCATCTATTTTGGCATCATGTTTTCCCGGGTAAAGTGAAACCGTTTTGGTAGTGTCCCTACTGTAGCACCCAATACAGCTCCCGACAAATTCAGTGAGTCGCTTAGAGAGATAATCCGCACTATTTCTCAGTCGCCTGTCACCAAACTTTGGGCCATTGTCACGTTTAGTTATCGTCTGATAGTTCATTAGAGTTTATTATCGGTTGACTGTCAATCAATACATATAATAAGACTGTAAAAAAGTTGTGTCTGTACATTGGATATTTTTTGAAAAGAATAATTGTAATGTGTTTTAGGATCGATACTGATGCCAAAACACTAATTTTTAGAATTTTTGTCTGTTTCTCTGTGACTTTGTGCAAGTATCACGCCATAACTACTGAAGGGATTTTGATGGGAGTTTCACTAGGAGATAGCTGAAATATCCGGACAGCTCATAGGCTATAAGCCATGGCGGTATGTGATGTGGAAACAAGGATCCAGAGAGGAAGATCTGCCTTCTGATCTCCTCCATCCTCCTCCTCTACGATATAAATGCACGCATGATCGAATGTTTCGGAGTCATCATCACATCATCATTTTTACGTGCCCACTGCACATAAAATATATCCCTAATGGAAAATTAGAAATACCTAAGTATATTGTAAAACATTGACAAGGCCTCTTTACAGCCGCAATTAGTTCATATCCCGTGGGTCGGTTCTTTGCCCTGTTTCTCTGTTCGTACATCCAGCCGTAACCTAGTTTGTATTATGTACCTTATATTCATCATCATCATCAGTCTATTTATATTGCCCCTCTGCTCGGGCACAGACCTTCCCTTACATCGAGGGGCCATAATCCACCACGCGGGCCCAGTGCGGGTTGGCGGATTTCACATGCCTTAGATTTTTTTATTCTTCTACGACATGCAGGTTTCATCACGATGTTTTCCTTCACCGTTTTGAGAGCACTCGGTAAATGTACGTAAGTTTTTCCGTCGAAAAAACCGAGGATAACTCATTGGTACATGGCTGCCCTAGCTGGGAATCGATCCTGGGACCTCTATATTGCAAGTCCATTGACCCAACCACTGAGCCACTGAGCTCATATTATTGTAAATTATTACATTATGTATGACATAACCAAGTGTTTCCTAGAGCTCCTAAGGTTGAATAAATGAAGTATTGAAGTATTAAATTCAGTTTGCAATTCAATTATGAACAATTTATACGCCCCGGTGTATCGAACGGAAACAGTTTGCGATTCAATATAATTAAAGTTTCCATTGTGGTTAGAGCTTTGCACATTGTTGAGGAACTGGGCTCGCTGATTAAAAGGCCTCATTTCAATATATCAGGCGCTTTGATTTCTCTTCTTCTTCTTCTTCAGCATACAGCAGCCCACTCCTGGGCATATGCCTCTCCATGAATCCTCCATGTGGCCCGATCCCAAGGTTGTCTGGTCCACACCGAGCCAGCAACCCTCTTTATGTCGTCGGATTTGTTCGTGCTTTGATTTAGATGCGCTTATTTATTTATTTTATTAACGTACTCTACAGTTCATCATTTGCCAATGTCATGTTATAGAATATTCAAAATATCATGTAGTCTTCTCTTCATCCAGAGGAGTCGCCTTAGCGTCGTCACCCTGGGTAGCCGCGTCTCCTTGTTTTCATCCAGAGGAGTCGCCGTAGCGTCATCACTCTGGACGAAGCAGCTCGACAGTCACGTTCACTCCCGAGCTCGTAGTGGGACTCTTGACTACAGCGCCAAACTTCAGATCCTGCATGATTCCTCCAATAACTTCACCATACTGTCATTCGCGAACATTTTCTGATTAATTTAACGTGATATTAACATTGATCTCCTATAAACAACTAGATACACAGTCTGCCTTCTAAAAATGTCCGAGCGAAAAGAAGGTCCAGACGGATGAATGGACCCTCATTTGCTTTATTGGACGTTAACAATGGACCCTTATTTGGACGTTTTTTAAATTGTTTTAGTAAGACCTTTGTGTATCTAGTTGTTTATAGGAGAAATGGATATTAAACACAAAACAACCACTGTAGACATTAAACTGAAAATTATCAAAGAAATTCGCAACCATAATTTCCCGCCATTCTCAAAAGCCTATATTATATTCTTCCGATCCTAATATCATATCCTCCCTAAACTTCTAGATTGTCAAACTTTTCTTTTTGTTCAAGTACTGCCTCTGTATCAAAAGTAATGACGTCGAAATATGTACTCGAGTCACGTATTCTCAGACCGTTACATGATACGACCTCTACTGTACCTGCCTACACGTGCGTAATGATAGGAAATATTTCAGTACAGTCTTTCAGAGAAAAGTATACAGGGTATAGGTTCTCTTGAAAATGGCGGGAAACGACGGTTGCGAAATTATTTGATAATTTTCCTTTTAATGTCTACAGGGACTATTTTGTGTTTGATATCACGTTAAATTAATCAGAAAATGTTCATGAATGACAGTACGGTGAAGTTATTGGATTATTTATGCAAAATCTGAAGTTTCAAGCTTTTATCAAGAGTTCCCGCTACAAGCTCGGGAGTGAACGTGACTGTCGAGCTGCTTCGTCCAGAGTGATGACGCTACGGCGACTCCTCTGGATGAAGACATGAAGACGCGGCTACCCAGGGTGAAGACGCTACTGCGACTCTCCTGGAGGAAGATAGAAGACTATTGAATATATTGAATTTTCTGTAACATGACATTGGCAAATGACGAACAGTCGAGTCTATTAATAAAATAAACAATATACAGGGTATAGTTAAGTTGATGATTTTTCAAAAACTACTTAACCGATTGTAAAATTTATTATAGAATTATATAGTCTGCACTCTATTCTTAGGGTTCCGTACCTCAAGAGGAAAAAATAACCCTTATAGGATCACTTTGTTGTCCGTCTGTCTGTCAAGACCTATATCTCAGAAACGCATCGACGGATCAAGTTGAACTTAATACCAAATACTCAAGTCTGCAACCTCATGCAGACGTGAAAAAATCAACCGTTGACGCAATCAAAAGATATGACGTGACGACCTGATCTCCACCATCCTCTCCATCCTCCTCCTCTACGCAAACGAAGTTGCGGGGTACAGCTAGTATATAATAATTTTAAGAGAGAGGTAACAAATATAAGTAAGTACAGTCGAAGACAGAGATACTCAATAAGGTTGAGATTTTCTCAAAAACTACTGGACCGAATTTAATAATTCTTTTACAGTTACATATTTTAATTTTTATCTATCAAACAGTGAAAGAATTTTTGCGATAGGTCAAGTAGTTTTTGAGAAAAGCTTAATATTAAAAACTCTCCTGTACACCTTTCTCTGTGTTCCACCGTACATAGTTACCTCATTAACTCCATCACCATCAGTAGACTATAATAGCTCCAAATAGGTCTCTATTTCATCATTAGACCAACAACAATAGTCCATAACAAACATTAAGTTATTAAGTAAGAACGTTTCCGCCCGTGAGGGGCAATAATGATGTTAAACCAAACTTTTGTCGGCGAGTCGTGACTGTAATATCAAGTGTCAACGTTTATACAGGATGTAGGGAAACCAAGTTACGAAACTAATTTAATAAATTCCGCTTATAGTCTGTCTCCAGTGCCCCACATATGGAGCACGACGAACTAGCTTCACAAACCCTTGCCTCATATATGTGGCACGGTGAAAAAGTGTGTGCCTAAGGGTAATTTTTTTGGAAGATAAGTAACAAGGTCCTTGGTGGATGCTGCTGTCCATTCACGTCCTATTGTCTTCAGAAGAGTGCTCAGAGTGCTCCACCCAGTGTTGAAGTGCTCACATAACAAATTAGATGTATTTCGACTTGTATAGAGATTGAAATAATAGACGGGACTGAAGTGAAGGTGTTAATAAAATAAAACATAGGTATTTACTAAAATACTGGCCTGTATTTCGGCCAAAAAATTAGCCTGGGCTATTCAGAGAACAAATGCCGCCAGCATTTTGGGCACTTTGCCGGACAACGGGGATCGGTTGAAATATCTGTAATGCAAAGCCATCCAGATAGTTCAACCGACCTATTTGTACATTTTTTAGAATTAGGTTAATATTGTAATAGTTACCTATAATGTTATATTTTAGTACGGACAACAGCAGAGCAATGTAATACTTGCAGTACGATTTTAACTCTTACGACTCAGATAATAAGAACGGGACAAAGTGCAAAGTGTTACTTGATCTGCTGTTAGTCGAAGACAGAGATAAGTAAACAGGGGGCCTCAATAAGGTTGAGATTTTCTCAAAAACTACTGGACCGAATATAATAATTATTTTACAGTTAGGTACATAGTTTTAACTTTTATCTATCGAACAGTGAAAGAATTCTTGCAATAGGTCAAGTAGTTTTTGAGAAAATCTGAACCTGAAAATCTGAGCGCATTGGCGGCCAGGTGGGACTCGCCCATCCTCGCGCACTGGACACACCTGCACACGGCGGGCTGAGGGGCGAAGGGTGGGCGAGAAACACCTGACTTAAAATTGTGTCCGGGGTCGTCCTATTTTTAAAATTTTTACTTGTTTTTGTACCTACTAACATTAGTTTGTAAGTCATTTTATTGTATTTTACTAACATCTATGGACCATGTCCGAAATAAACCTTTTTTTTTATTTATGTAAACTCTCCTGTACACCTTTCTCTGTGTTCCACCGTACAATAAAGTTTATTTCGATTGAATTGAGGCAGATTATATTTTTACTGGTAACGTGAAAAACGCCAGAAAATTCTTTCTCTTTATGAAATAACGTAGGAATGTATGAAATAAAATAAAAATAGGATAGAGACATGATCGCATTACGTGCCGAGCGTTTCCGCGCGAGTGGCCGTCAATGCGGCACAAAAGGAATCAGCCTGTATGACGGGATAGGGGCAAATGCGATTTTCACCAGTATATAGAAAATATGATACCTCTTGTACGCTAACAGCAGATCAAGTGTAACATTTTGGATTTTGGACCGTTCTTATTATCTGCGTCGTAAGATTTAAAATCGTACTCTTGCAGTACCATTGTTACCATTCTGCTGTTGTTCGTACAGGCTTTTGAAATAGACGTGGGTCGTTACGGTTTTTTCATGAAACGTAACGAAACCTGTAACTTAGTCGGCGTCACATGTTTCAAAACGAGTGATTTTTGTAACAAGTTATTTTCATTCAGCTACTGTGATTGTATGCGTAAATAATTCTCCCACCTATACAGTTAGGTACTCACGAAACCAAAATAAATTACCATACTGTTAATATTATCTATGTCCATTCGTATGAGAATTAAACGTATCAAAAATGGAACGACGCGACGGTTGGGAAATTATTTGATAATTTTTATTTTAATGTCTACAGTGGTTATTTTGAGATTAATATCACGTTAAATTAATCAGAAAATGTTCGCGAGTGACAGTATGGTGAATTTGTTGGATAATTTGAGCAAGATCTGGGGTAGCTTTTATCAAGAGTTCCCGCTACAAGCTCGGGAGTGAGCGTGACTGTCGAGCTGCTTCGTCCAGAGTGATGACGCTACGGCGACTCCTCTGGATGAAGACATGAAGACACGGCTACCCAGGGTGAAGACGCTACTGCGACTCTCCTGGAGGAAGATATAAGACTATTGTAAATTGAATTTTCCGTAACATGACATTGGCAAATGACGAACTGTCGAGTCCATTAATAAAGTAAATAAATAAAATGATACCTCTTGTACAAAATTATTTGATAATTTTTATTTTATTGTCTACAGTGGTTATTTTGAGATTAATATCAAGTTAAATTAATCAAAAAATGTTCGCGAATAACAATATGGTGAAGTTATTGGATTATTTGTGCAAGATCTGCAGTTTCGTGCTAAAGTCGAAAGTCCCGCTACGAGCTCGGGAGTGAACGTGACTGTCGAGCTGCTTCGTCCAGAGTGATGACGCTACGGCGACTCCTCTGGATGAAGACATGAAGACGCGGCTACCCAGGGTGAAGATGCTACTGCGACTCCCCTGGAGGAAGATAGAAGACTGTTGTAAATTGAATTTTCTGTAACATGACATTGGCAAATGACGAACTGTCGAGTCCTTTAATAAAAAAGGGGCGGGTCCATTTTATCGTAGAAGATCTTTACTCTATCTATCTTACCTAACAAATGTTACCCTCCGTCTTTCGTAAGTCGGGCAAATTAGGAGACCATTTCGCAAATCTCTCGCAATAGATTATCCAGGAGATTAATTTACGAGGAAGTTATTTGAAAAGCTAAGCTCGCGGAATTATAAACGGAAGAAGATTTGAATTTGATATAATGCGAATACCTTATGGTCCGTACAGACGATAAATAAATTTAGTGATTTTATTTTTAATTAAACTCACGACTGATTAGATATCCAGAGACGATGGACTTCCATCTGCTTCGATCCTGGAACACAACCCTTGCCTCCTCCACATTCATCAATCTCTTCATGCACGCTCGTCGGCTTGTCACTTGGCCCTTTATAAAGACGTCGTCATATATTAAAAGACAACTGGCACAGACTCGTCAGTGCTATGAAGTAGGTACCTACGCGGTCTAATTGTGGACTGACAGTAACAGCAAGCCCATTCGCATTTCTATAGTACAGTCAATGGTAACACTATGGACTTTGGACCATTCTTATTATCTGCGTCGTAAGATTTAAAATCGTACTACAAGTGTTACCATTGATCTGTCGTACGTGCTCCTCGGTCTACCTCTGCCGACCCTTCCGTCAACAATTTCATGTATTTTAACAATGTCAGTGATTTTACAAATTGCAATTGATACCTACACAAATTGAAGTCATTTAAAAAAAATTAAGGTCCAAATAGAATTGAAATCAGTAGAAACATAAAATAATCTGGAAATCTAGATTTAAGTAAGCTATTATGTACAGTGTATTATGTTTTCCTTCACCGTTTTGAGAGCAAATGTACGTAAGTTTTTTCGACGAAAACGAGGATAACTCATTGGTACAGTCGACAGCAGATCAATGGTAACACTTGCAGTACGATTTCAAGTCTTACGACGCAAATGATAAGAACTGTCAAAAGTAAAAGGTGTTACCATTGATCTGCTGTCGACTGTACTACAAATTATTAACGGATATCACTAACTTATTGTTGAAGCTGGTTAGATTAGACAATCTGTAATCTTGCATTCCATACAAACTCAATAATACTTAAATTAATTTTGCAAAAGTTTCAAGTGCAAAGTTTTAAGAAACTCCACTCATATTCAAAACTGTGACTATCGCCCTATTATGTACAGACAACAGCAGATCAATGGCAACACTTGCAGTACGAATTCAACTCTTATGACGCAGATAATAAGAACGGCCCAAAGTGTAACACCAGCCCTATTACCGTTCTCAAAACGATGAAATTATACCACGTCATGTCGCGCCAAACAGAGACGCCGCTACACCAATGCCATTGCACTGTCTCTTTTACGGCCGCTATGACATGGTACGATTTGATCGTTTTGTGAACCGTAAATCTGCAGTTAGCTGTACCTACAGCCACGTGTAGCTCGTAAAACAATTAAGCTTCCCAACACTTCACATCAACATAATTGCATAGCTATTTGAGGCAATAACTAAGATTTCCATTAGGTCCTACTGACCAACATAATTGCATTGCTATTTGAGGCACTAAGTAAGATTTCCATTAGGTCCTACTGATTAACATAATTGCATTGCTATTTGAGGCAATAAGTAAGATTTCCATTAGGTCCTACTGACCAACATAAATGCATTGCTATTTGAGGCACTAAGTAAGATTTCCATTAGGTCCTACTGACCAACATAATTGCATTGCTATTTGAGGCACTAAGTAAGATTTCCATTAGGTCCTACTGACCAACATGCATTGCTATTTGAGGCAATAAGTAATATTTCCATTAGGTCCTACTGACCAACATAATTGCATTGCTATTTGAGGCAATAAGTAAGATTTCCATTAGGTCCTACTGACCAACATAATTGCATTGCTATTTGAGGCAATAAGTAAGATTTCCATTACTGACCTCAATTTTTTATTACTCCGACAACGATAATAAAATAAGCTACAATTTGTTGGAAGGTTCTTTCCTTTTTACTACCGATAAACCTATCAATCCCATTTTTTCACTTCAATGTTGTAAAAGTATCGTAAATTTTACTGAGGTCGAATATAAGTTACGAGTGGAATAAATTGTAAGTAGTCTGAAGAGGCCCTTAGCGAGGACGAGTTCTAATAATTGAAGCTTCGAATTAAATTCTATTGCGTCACAATTGTAAAAGACATTGCCACTTTTCAATGGAGCTTTGCCCCACCTACAAAACTACGTGATCATTTAAGCTGTACGTGTAATTTTGTTGCGGACTTATTACAGGTTTCATATTGCATAACCATAATCAGTATCATTTTCTACTACTCTCGCAACTCCTATAGAAGAATAACAAAAACAATGAATAAATTGCTTCGATTTCTTACTATTTTCTGAATTCTTAATTAAACTGTTTTTTTCGAATCGCAACTTGTACAAAACTTTATTTTAAACCAATAATTTTAATAAAAAACGGAGATATTTTTACATTTATTAGTTATCTTGTACAACTTGCGGTTGATGGTGGGGCAGAATCTGGCATTGTCGTTTATTTATGACTAGCAACTACTACCCCGCAACTTCTTTTGCGTAGAGGAGGAGGATATAGCCTATGAGCTGTCCGGATATTTCAGCTATCTCCTAGTGAAACTCCCATCAAAATCCCTTCACTAGTCATGGCGTGATACTTGCACAAAGTCACAGAGAAACAGACAAAAATTCTAAAAATTAGTGTTTTGGCATCAGTATCGATCCTAAAACACATTACAATTATTATTTTCAAAAAATATCCAATGTACAGACACAACTTTTTTACAGTCTTATTATATGTATAGATTAAACTTTTTGCTTATTCGTTATCTTATTAAACTCAAGACTCAAGTTTTAATGCGTTTTTTTGTTTATACAGGGCGTCCTTGAACTCATTCGACAAATTGAAACTGGGGGTTGTACTCATGATAAATATTAAATTGGTAAGGTTTATTAGTATATCAAAACTTGCAAAATTATCCGCCAGAAGACAAAAGTGACATTGTTCATAGAATCAGCAAACTGAAGTGGCAGTAGGCTGGCCATATCTGTCGTAGAACCGACAACCGATGGGGTAGATGAGATATCGAATGGAGGCCACGAACGGGCAAACGTAATGGGACGCCCTCCGACCAGATGGAGGGATGACCTTCGCAAGGTGGCTGGCAGAGACTGGATGCACCGAGAATCGGGTTGAGTCCTACGTCCAGCAGTGGACTGATACGGGCTGATGATGATGAAAGGTGTGTGATGGCATTCATGATGACCCTAAACTCAATGATGTCGTCCCAGGAATCGAATCGGGACTTCCGTAACGGAAATCCAGTATCCCACCGCACTCTTAGCCATAATACCCATAAATCCCAAATTTAATTTAAGAATACTTAGGTGGCGAAGTAACCACCTGAAGTTAAGTTGGCTCCCGAGTTTCGATAAGTTATTCAAAATGGAGGTAATTTTAAGTTTCAACATAAAGCTGTTTAACTTGATTTATGTTGGCGGCCACACCCGCGTACAGACATGTCTAAGATACCGTAATTTGTAGCCACAGACCACTTACCCCATAGACCTGTAACAGGAGGGCGCCCGTGTCTGCCCGCACATGTGCTTCGCGATACGCATAACCTAGAGATATTATCGACTTGGACGCATCTCTTTAATACGGCACCCTTGCCCCCGCTTCGTCTCGATTCTTCGATGAATCTTCGATTTCATGTCTATTGGGTAAGTGGTCTGTGTTTGTAGCCTTTCCACAAAGTTATAATATAGGATGCCTCAACAGATACTTGACTATACAAAAACAAAGGTCTTCAACTAGTGCGTCCTACCCTCAGATCAGTTAATAAGAGAGATTGAACAAGGGGGCGTGGTTGGGTCGCCGCGATAATATGTAAATAGTTGTTCACCCTATTTCGCAATCAGTTGCCGAGTGACCGTCCGTTGTACCGTTACTATGTTCTATGTCTTATTCCCTGATCTGAGGTCCTACCAATGATGACCCGTAGCCGAAACGTGGACAGTGAGACTGGCCTACAAGTCAAAGTCGCTCAGCGAGCTATGAAAAGAGCTATGCTTGGCGCTTCTCTGCTGAATAGAATAACACTTGAGTTTATCTGACAGAGAATAAAAGTGTCTGATATTGATGAAAGAATCAGCTAGCTGAAGTGACTGGTCACATCTGTTGTAGAGCTTCGTACAACTACACCAGGAACAGTTCCGGACAGCTCTTCTGTGCTCAGTGCGACCGAGTGTTCAAGACGAAGTTTGTATTCGCCAGCCACATTCGAGCACACGCCAGGAGTTAGTGGGAGTCGCCGTCGTCGGACACGACGAGGAAGACATCATCATCATCTGTAGAGCTTATAACCGAGGGGGTAGACGAGTTCGATGGCTAACCTGGAGTCTCAATATATCTCACTCAACACCTGCTGTTTCCACTTGGTCAGAAGCCCCACCTCTTTAAGTCTCATTAAAAGTACCAGGACACTATGACATGTCTAGAGTCTCATTAACTGATGTACAGCGTATGTCTGTGGGGCGAATGCGGCGCGATCACCAGCGTCGAGTGGCGCGACTTGGGAGAGGCCTACGTCCAGCAGTGGACTGATACGAGCTGATGATGATAAAGAAGTTGCATTAAAAGTACCAGGAGACCATGTCTAACCCGGTGTTTTAATATATCTCGCTCAACACCTGCTATTTCCACTTGGTCGTAAGCCCCAGCTCTTTAAGTCTCATTAAAAGTACCAGGATACTATGACACGCCTAGAGTCTTATTAACATGCTTAAGTCTGTGGGGCGAATACGGCGCGAACGCCAGCGTCGATTGTCGTGCGTTGTGAGAGGTCTGCGTCTAGCAGTGGACTGATACGGGCTGATGATTATGATGGGACAAAGTGAAGTGGCAGCCTATAACAGCATACTATCCTAATTTTATTAAGGGTTTATAATGTATGGTCTGTCCAGGCCATAGCCTGCCACATCACCTCACATGGATCATTCTCCAGCCACGTTTCGCATCTATTTGTTTTATACCTGACCTGTTACAGGATTTTTATTTGTATACTTAAGTGTACTGTTAGTTTATTGACGTGATCAAGTGTACTGACTGAAGTGTTCCTACGATAAATAAATGAGTCCTGTATAAGTATGAATTTCAAGTAATTTTTTCCAACAAGAAGATTAAATTCCTTATTACATCCTATGTATGCAAGTATATCCTTCACAATTCAGGCCACTTTACGCTGTAAAGCAAGAACTAAGCACTTACGTATAAGACCGTTCTTCACTTACTTCTGTTTGAAGACAGGCTTGTTTTAAAAGCAAGAAAAAGTCGCAACAGTTTCAGTGGCACAATTTTCCCTTGAGTAGCACTTTAGGTTTTAAATCCGCAGCGTGGGAAGAAATGAACAGCCTTGCACAGATGGTGTAGTGATGTGATACAGTCTAGATTGGTCTAGCAGTTTAAAACCGAAACCTAACTTAGGTGGCATTCCAGAGTGTGGTAGGCTAAATAATAATTGCCGCTAAACGAGGCGTCAATCTCACTCTTACTTATGTAATACGAGTACATTTTTTAAAAACTTGGCCGATGGATTTGTTATTATTCATTCATTAATAAGCTCACACCCTTCTTTTCCCGCAGGGGTAGGCAGAGACGATGAACTTCCATATGCTGCGATACTGGCATACAATAGCACACATATCCTGGCATACAATAGCACACATATCCTGGCATACAACAGCACACATATTATGGCATACAATAACACATATACCTCATCCAATTTATCTAACATCCCTCCAGTACATTCAATGCAGCAAACTATCCACCGCCCGCTTTTCGTCACTACGTGGGCCATGGCGTGAAGGGTGGCGAATCTCATAGCCGTCACCAATTTGTTATTTAATTTCTATTTAAAAGCTGATAATAAAATAGAATAAAAATTCAATATTTTCAAATATTTTATTAGTTACTACCAATTGTATGAACGCATATTAAAACTTAGTTATATTCTCTCTTTGGTCTTGGTTTGTAACTTTATTTGAAATGAATAAGGAAATGGTACATCACTAGTCGTTGTTTAAAAACTACTTTCTAAGTAGAAATGTACGGTTTCCTTTGAGGAAGTTAAATAAGTGTTTTCTAGGGAAAATAAAACTAATCGTAGTCTTTAAATGACGGCGACTTTGTTTATGCGGTCTACAAAACATTAAATGCACTTGTGTACTTTATGAGACGGTAATACGGTATATATTGCAATGGTTTTGTGTACGTGAATTTTAAATTAAGAGAGATTCCTCTCTTTCATACCAACTTACTTACTTATAGCTATAGTTAAGGAAAGTATAATATCTATCTAAGACAGAGAAAAGTATAGGTACTCAATAAGGTTGAGATTTCCTCAAAAACTACTGGACCGAATTTAATAATTATTTTACAGTTACATAGGTTTAACTTTTATTTAACAGTGAAAGAATTCTTGCAATAGGTCAAGTAGTTTTTAAGATAATCTCAACCTTAAAAACTCTCCTCTAGGTACACTTTTCTTTATGTTAGAACGTATGTATAAAACTCCGCTACAATACCTTCAACAGAAGGCTTACAAATCGATCACCTGTACCAACTAAGAAAGGCTATAGACACCCTTAAAACCACCCTTAATACTTCCCAATAAAAGCTATACAGGGTGTAGAATACAACTTGGTCGTTCGTTGATATTTGTTTGCCGTGGTTGATCGCTTGAAAAATTGCCTCCTATATACAAAAGGAGATTGTTTTATATCAATGGTTTAACATCAGAAAGATGTAGGGGATTTAGGTTATAAAAATATTGATTTTAAATCGACTCACGTAACGGAAAAACATATACCACAGCACTATGCTGAGCTGATGCCATTTTAACACCACCTCTGCTACCGTCAGGCAATACATATTACTTCTTACTTTATTACTAACCCACCTATTACTTACTTTATTCGTTATCTTTATACTGTTGTTCAATGCTTATTGTATTGTTTTACGTGACGTTTTGGGTGTTAAATAAATCTGTTTTCTTTCTTTCTGTTATGCGCGGATTTTCAGTTTTTCTATGAAGGCTACGGAACTACTAAAATTAAACGCCTGAAAAAATATATAGCAATCTTGGGGTGTATATTTAGGAACTGATGAATACCGATACACGATTGGACAAACGTCGCTCGATAGAAAAAAATCTGGGTTAATGCCCGTGGTTCACCTCGGTGTACCACGGGAAGAATTTTTTCCCGTGGTACACCGGAAGGTCCATAGTAATACACATTGTGATACTAAAGAAAATTATGGAATAGTCACCAATCGATTTACCTTTTTTTTTTACTTGGGGAAATGCTTTTCGCATCTCACCGCGCCAATGAGGAGGGGCGCGCGCTGAGTATGTGGGACCCCCGCCATAATACCGTCCTATACCCACTAAAACCCCATGGTGTTCAACGCATCGCGTTTGGAACGAGGTTGTGGGAACGCAGCGCCAAATACCACAACCTCGTCCGCGGCCGCCCTCGTGGGGATTTCTCATTTACCTACTGAACACATACCCTTTTCATGTCTTTTAAAATGAAAATTGTATCTAAACTGAAATAGTTATTCATACAAAATAATATAATCAAAATGTAGAGTATTAGAAACGAGAGCTTGTTTAAAAAAATCGGATATTTGTTGGCGTATTTTTATTTTCCCGCAAAGTTTTCCTAGTTAGTGGAATTAAGTGGGACCTTAAGTGGGTAGGTCCTATTATCTATTTATTCATTCTTAATGGTGGAACTGCACTTGGCTATTCGTATTTATCATAATTGCCGCGTGTGGTTGGTATGCTTGACAAAATATTCGTATTATTTGTCGAAGACAGAGATAAGTATACAGAGGGCCTCAATAAGGTTGAGATTTTCTCAAAAACTACTGGACCGAATTTACTAATTCTTTTATCGTTACATAGTTTTAACTTTTATCTATCTAACAGTGAAATAATTCTTGCAATAGCTCAAGTAGTTTTTGAGATAATCTCAACTTTAAAACTCTCCTGTACACCTTTCTCTGTGTTCTACCGTACGTCAAGTATTTGACAAATATGACAAACATCCAATAGCGAATACGAATAGCCAAGTGAAGTGCCACCATTAGGTACAATTATTTGTTTGTTGTGTACAATTACTTGCTTCTGACTAATAAGGCCATAAGTAGTTGTTTTAGCAAAGAAATCAAAACATAAGTGAATTTAAATGTTAAGGCGCTATATGGTTGTCAAAAGCAAGAGTTACACAGAAGATAGCCCGCAGTGGCGGAGTGAAGAGCACGGCGCAGTGCCTCAATGTTCGTATTTTTATGAATTTTGGATGAATTTTGGCAGGGAAATAAAAATACACCAACAAAAATCAGATGTTTTAAAACAAGCTCTCGTATTTATAGTACCCTACATTTTGATATATATATTGTATGAATAACTATTTCGGTTTAGATATAATTTCCATTTTACAAGACATGGAAGGGGTATGATTGCGATTTTTATCTATCGAGCGAAGTTTGTCCTATCGTGTATCGGTATTCATCAGTCTCTAAATAGACACCCCAAGATTGTTATATATTTTTTCAGACGTTTAATGTAGTTATTGCCGTAACCTTTGTAGAAAAACTGAAAATACGCGCATACGAAGCCTTAAAGAGAAACTTTTTTATCAGTGAAATTAGATTGCATGTTTTTCTTAATAAAATATAATAGAAAACAAATTGTCGCAAAAAACCTTTGACCCAAACAAATAAAATCTAATCAAAACATAAATCGATTTCACGAAACATTGCCCGCATTTAAACTGATACAGCTAACGAGTGCACTATTGTTAGATTGAATCAATTTAATATGTATCCAGCAACTTTGTCGATTTTGCTGTTTTGTATTATTCAAAGTGTACCAGCGATTTTAGATAATCGGTATCGGTATACACGAATTGCAAGTACATCTACCGGGCCTTGCTTAGGAGATTGTATTGATAACAAATGTGTAACTCGGATCCGTGGCGAACCAATATTATGTACCCAAAACGGGACTTTACCACCAGTATACTACACAACTAAGGGAAACCCTTGTTTCAGCAATTGCGGTAATTTTAACGAGAAATACGAATGGTGTATCATAAACACAGATGGCAGACTGATTTGGGATTACTGCAATTCGTCTCCAGAACATCGCACTAATAATGGGGAAAAATGTGCTGATCATTGTGAAAAACGTGGCATGAAATATTACTGTGAGCGTATGATAGAATTGGAGCCATGCGCTTTGCCGGCGGTAGAGCTACACTAGACTAGGTTCTCTTGAAAATGGCAGGAAACGACGGTTGAAAATTATTTGATAATTTTTGTTATAAAGTCTACAGTGGCTATTTTGTGTTTAATGTCACGTTAAGTTAATCAGAAAATGTTCGCGAATGACAGACAGACACAGTGTGGTGAATTTAATGGATAATTTCAGCAAGATCTGAAGTTTCAAGCTTTTATCAAGAGTTCCCGCTACAAGCTCGGGAGTGAACGCGACTGTCCAGAGTGATGACGCCACGGCGTCTCCTCTGGATGAAGACATGAATACGCGGCTACCCAGGGTGAAGACGCTACTGCGACTCCTCTGGAGCAATATAGAAGAGTATTATATATTGAATTTTCGGTAACATGACATTGGCAAATGACGAACTGTCGAGTCCATTAATAAAATAAATACACTAGACATTTTTTATTATTAACCAATAACCTCATTTGGCCAACGGCGGGGAATTCGTTGGGACTCCGTTACTTTGCCTACTGAAAACCAACATTGGCCTACCAAAGAAATATACAGGGTGGCCTTGAATTCATTCAACAAAATTAAGTTGATGGTTAGGCTTGTGACATGCATTAATTCTGCACAGTGTTTAAGTACATTAAACAATTTCTGGAAAAATAAAATAAATAAATATTTACAATAAATTCAACTATCAAAAAAAATATTAATTTGATGTGCATCGATACTGTGCTTTAGAGATTTTACATTTTAGGGTATTTTTAATTTTTTGCTATGATTTCTTTCACTGGAATTTGACCCATAATGGTATTGTGAGAGTTGTGACGTAAAAAAAATGCAGTTTTGATTTACTTAAAAACCTTACCAATTTAATATTTATCATGAATACAACCCCCAGTTTCAATTTGACGAATGTATTCAAATCACCCTGTATAGAGAAATTAAAAAAATATAACACTTGTTGATATTACAGCCAAATTAAAGTAACTAATCGATTGAAAAAGTATATATTCAGAGACCACAAAAATTAGGGATCCCTTTTTTCGATTGATTTTTTTTGTCCTAATTTAATTTAGCATAATGAGTTAGGCATAATGTTTTTGTCATAATCATATTTTGTCATAATTGTTTTTGGGCATACAATCTAACTAAGCATAATTCTAGTTTGGGCTAATAGTTTTTGCTGTAATTTTGATTTCCATATTGTTTTATGGCATATTGTATATTCGTCTAATAGATATTCATAAATAACAAAAGACATAATTGAAACACACTTTAATAATTTAAATGTATTTATTCATAATGTTTGTTTGAAATGAATGTAATGTTTTTTTTTATATACTATAATTTTCATGCAGTATAATTCCTTTCATTTTAAATGTAAATTTTTAGCAATAGCTTGTAAATATGCATGTTTTGATGTGTATTCATTTTTATTGTTGATAATTTTGTCAAGGCGGTCATGTTTGTCTGTGTATTTCTTCTTTTTTGTTGGTATTGGTGTTGTATGTATGGTGTATTAGGTAATAGTAGGTTACGGTGCAGCGAGGGTGGCCCTTGGGCCACCCGTAAGCCGCCAACATGTTTATTTTATATACAATCAAAAAGTAGGTATTAGGTAGGTATATCAGATATAACTTAGGTACCATAGTGTAATAGTTGGTTACGGTGCGGCGGGGGTGGCCCTTGGTTTAATTTTTGTTTTTAAAACTTCAGGAGTATATTTTTCGGTGAGTAATTAATATGATTATTACAATTATGTTTCAATATCATTATGACAAAGTTTATTTAGGCTTTATAATATTATTCTTAACAATATTTATGCTGTTTGTAGTTATGCTTAATAATAGTATGCCTATAAAGTTATGCCTAATGACTATTATGCGTAGTTATTACTAGGACAATTTAAATGTTATATTATGACATAACAATTTATGCACAAAAATAGGGTACCCAAAAATTATTCAACTTCCAGTGTGTGATGGCTGAACAGCCCCGGATCTTCAAATATTTATTATTTGCTAGCCGCAGTTGCGTTTTACACATTTGCCACCAGTAGGCTATTCAAATGACATTGCCACATTTCAATGGAGCTTTGCCCCACCCACAAAACTACGTGACCATTTAAGCTGTTCCTCTTTATTAGGGACTTATTACAGGTTCAACTCCTATAGAAGTATAACAAAAACATTGAATAATTCGCTTCGATTTCTTACTATTTTCTGAATTCTTAATTAGGCTGTTTTTTTCGAATCGCAACTTGTACAAAACTTTATTTTAAACCAATAATTTTAATAAATAACATAGATCTTTTTACATTTATTCGTTATCTTGTACAACTTGCGGTTGATGGTGGGGCAGGATCTGGCATTGTCATTTGCCGCCCTCTCTCACACTCTGTATAATAAAAGAAAGTTCGTAAGGTCAAGAATACGCTTTATAAATCAATTACCTAAATTGGATATGATTTTATTATGCGTAGATGAAATAGAAAAAATAATGCTGATAATCTTTGACCTGCTCCCAAATATCTATAAAAAACATAAATCATTCACACATTTTTCTTTAAGCTGTTCAACATGACTTCAAAAATATTGGCGAGTATGTTAATTTGTATTATAACTTCAATCATTTATCCGAAGATCTTGATATTGATCTGTTTAATATTGGTTGTAGCAAGGCGAAGCGACTTTTAAGTAATCTGTTTTTTGATGACTGATTGATTATTCTGTTATTTGTATTTTGTTAGTTATGTTATTATTACTTTATATCTTATTGTGTTAGCTCTTAAGACGCTGCGTTACAGTGCCTCATGGTAACTTATGCCAGATCTATTAGCGAGGACCTATTATTGGCTCTCCGATACTATTCTGTCACATATTCATGTATGAAACTGTTGGTCTTCCTAAAATTGTAAAATAAAAATAAAATAAATTATTCAAATCCTATTATTCAAGTCGACGAATGCAAATAAATGGCAATACACGACGGTGGCGAATACTTCAATCAAGAGGTTATTGCTTAGGTGACTGTTTTGGAGGTAAATGTATTACTAACTAGCATGGAAACCGAGCTATTTGTACTACAACTGGCGAGAAATCTCTGCTTTTCCATACGAATACGGGCAGAACTTGCCTCAGCAGCTGCGGTTACTTCGGAAAGAAATATCTATGGTGCATAACGGATACTAAGTATTTTGTATGGGATTTCTGCAACTCTCCAACTGAAAACCGGACCATCGATGGAAAGAAATGTGCTGATAGTTGCATGAAATATACAGACAAATCTTACTGCGAATATATGGTAGATTTAGTGTTATGTGCTGCTCCTGCGACGCAGCCTGTATAGATATTTATTTATTTTATTCATTTATTTTACATGCGTACAGTGCGCGAGGCGTAAGCTCAGGTTTGCATTTGTGTGAGTGCACACAGATAGTGTAGAGTGATATTCGGCCTGAAGCGCGACGCGTCCCCAGCGGGACGCCACCCTGCCGCGCACGCACCGCACTTTACCTCTTGTACTGCTATCACTCACACAAATGTAAACCTGAGCTTACGCCTCGTGCACTATATGCACGTACGCACCCTCGCGACGTAGGCGATTTAGGTTATAAAAATATTGGTTTTAAATCGACTCACGTAACGGAAAAACATATGCCACAACGCTATGCTGAGCTGATACCATTTTAACACCACCTCTGCTACCGTCAGGCAATACATATTACTTCTTACTTTATTAGACGACGACCGGGTCTTTTCACCCCTAACATTGGGGGGAGAAGTGCGGGCCTTGAGGTATACCCTCTCTACCCGGGAATGAACTCACCGGATGTTGATCCGATGGTGAGATTGTACCCGCCTGCGATGCGGGATTTGGGAGTTGGGGAATTATGCAGGTCGGTACGTCCGTTTGGTGCACAGCTCAAACCCGCCGCTTAAGGCGACGGGGAGCGCAGCAACTCCCTCTGGAGGCGGTGGCCTTCCGGAGGGCGCGCGTGCAGGGGTGCGAGGTTGCGGAGATGAGCGTGCCTGCTGTTGTCGGCGCGGTCGAATAGTGATCGCGTCAACCTCAGCACGAACGCTTCGATCGACTCAACCCGCACATCGCGAGCGATGACGTCGTTACGAACGTACCGACCTGCACCGGTACAAATACGTAGGGCAATGTTCTGCTGCGCCTGCAGCTTGGCCCTCTGCCTCGTGGGGCAAAGCGAGTACCAAGCTGGGGCAGCGTAAGTGAGGCGAGAGCGGATATACATCTTACTTTATTACTAACCTACCTATTACTTACTTTATTTGTTATCTTTATACTGTTGTTCAATGTATATTGTATTGTTTTTCGTGACGTTTTGGGTGTTAAATAAATCTGTTTTCTTTCTTTCTGTTATGCGCGGATTTTCAGTTTTTCTACGAAGGCTACGGCACTACTAAAGTTAAACGCCTGAAAAAATATATAGCAATCTTGGGGTGTCTATTTAGGGACTGACGAATACCGACACACAATTGGACAAACGAAAAAAATCTGGGTTATTGCCCGTGGTTCACCTCGGCTGTTCACCTCGGTGTACCACGAGAAGAATTTTTTCCCGTGGTACACCGGAAGGTCCATAATAATACACATTGTAATACTAAAGAAAAATATGGAATAGTCACCAATCGATTTACCTTTTTTTTTTACTTGGGGAAATGCTTTTCGCATCTCACCGCGCCAATGAGGAGGGGCGCGCGCTGAGTATGTGGGACCCCCGCCATAATACCGTCCTATACCCACTAAAACCCCATGGTGTTCAACGCATCGCGTTTGGAACTAGGTTGTGGGAACGCAGCGCCAAATACCACAACCTCGTCCGCGGCCGCCTCGTGGGGATTTCTCATTTACCTACCGAACACATAACCCTTTTCATGTCTTTTAAAATGAAAATTGTGTCTAAACTGAAATAGTTATTCATACAAAATAATATAATCAAAATGTAGAGTATTAGAAACGAGAGCTTGTTTAAAAAAATCGGATATTTGTTGGCGTATTTTTATTTTCCTGCAAAGTTTTCCTAGTTAGTGGAATTAAGTGGGACCTTAAGTGGGTAGGTCCTATTATCTATTTATTCATTCTTAATGGTGGAACTGCACTTGGCTATTCGTATTTATCATAATTGCCGCGTGTGGTTGGTATGCTTGACAAAATATTCGTATTATTTGTCGAAGACAGAGATAAGTATACAGAGGGCCTCAATAAGGTTGAGATTTTCTCAAAAACTACTGGACCGAATTTACTAATTCTTTTATCGTTACATAGTTTTAACTTTTATCTATCTAACAGTGAAATAATTCTTGCAATAGCTCAAGTAGTTTTTGAGATAATCTCAACTTTAAAACTCTCCTGTACACCTTTCTCTGTGTTCTACCGTACGTCAAGTATTTGACAAATATGACAAACATCCAATAGCGAATACGAATAGCCAAGTGAAGTGCCACCATTAGGTACAATTATTTGTTTGTTGTGTACAATTACTTGCTTCTGACTAATAAGGCCATAAGTAGTTGTTTTAGCAAAGAAATCAAAACATAAGTGAATTTAAATGTTAAGGCGCTATATGGTTGTCAAAAGCAAGAGTTAGACAGAAGATGGCCCGCAGTGGCGGAGTGAAGAGCACGGCGCAGTGCCTCAATGTTCGTATTTTTATGAATTTTGGCAGGGAAATAAAAATACACCAACAAAAATCAGATGTTTTAAAACAAGCTCTCGTATTTATAGTACCCTACATTTTGATATATATATTGTATGAATAACTATTTCGGTTTAGATATAATTTCCATTTTACAAGACATGGAAGGGGTATGATTGCGATTTTTATCTATCGAGCGAAGTTTGTCCAATCGTGTATCGGTATTCATCAGTCTCTAAATAGACACCCCAAGATTGTTATATATTTTTTCAGACGTTTAATGTAGTTATTGCCGTAACCTTCGTAGAAAAACTGAAAATACGCGCATACGAAGCCTTAAAGAGAAACTTTTTTATCAGTGAAATTAGATTGCATGTTTTTCTTAATAAAATATAATAGAAAACAAATTGTCGCAAAAAACCTTTGACCCAAACAATAAAATCTAATCAAAACATAAATCGATTTCACGAAACATTGCCCGCATTTAAACTGATACAGCTAACGAGTGCACTATTGTTAAATTGAATCAATTTAATATGTATCCATCAACTTTGTCGATTTTGCTGTTTTGTATTATTCAAAGTGTACCAGCGATTTTAGATAATCGGTATCGGTATACACGAGTTGCAAGTACATCTACCGGGCCTTGCTTAGGAGATTGTATTGATAACAAATGTGTAACTCGGATCCGTGGCGAACCAATATTATGTACCCAAAACGGGACTTTACCACCAGTATACTACACAACTAAGGGAAACCCTTGTTTCAGCAATTGCGGTAATTTTAACGAGAAATACGAATGGTGTATCATAAACACAGATGGCAGACTGATTTGGGATTACTGCAATTCGTCTCCAGAACATCGCACTAATAATGGGGAAAAATGTGCTGATCATTGTGAAAAACGTGGCATGAAATATTACTGTGAGCGTATGATAGAATTGGAGCCATGCGCTTTGCCGGCGGTAGAGCTACACTAGACTAGGTTCTCTTGAAAATGGCAGGAAACGACGGTTGAAAATTATTTGATAATTTTTGTTATAAAGTCTACAGTGGCTATTTTGTGTTTAATGTCACGTTAAGTTAATCAGAAAATGTTCGCGAATGACAGACAGACACAGTGTGGTGATTGGTGAATTTAATGGATAATTTCAGCAAGATCTGAAGTTTCAAGCTTTTATCAAGAGTTCCCGCTACAAGCTCGGGAGTGAACGTGACTGTCCAGAGTGATGACGCCACGGCGTCTCCTCTGGATGAAGACATGAATACGCTGCTACCCAGGGTGAAGACGCTACTGCGACTCCTCTGGAGCAATATAGAAGAGTATTATGTATTGAATTTTCGGTAACATGACATTGGCAAATGACGAACTGTCGAGTCCATTAATAAAATAAATACACTAGACATTTTTTATTATTAACCAATAACCTCATTTGGCCAACGGCGGGGAATTCGTTGGGACTTTATAATTGTATAATTCATTGGCCCACCAAAGAAATATACAGGGTGGCCTTGACTTCATTCGACAAAATTAAGTTGATGGTTAGGCTTGTGACATGCATTAATTCTGCACAGTGTTAAAGTACCTACATTAAACAATTTGTGGAAAAATAAAATAAATAAATATTTACAATAAATTCAACTATCAAACAAATTACTTTGATGTGCATCGATACTGTGCTTTAGAGTTTTTACATTTTAGGGTATTTTAAATTTTTTGCTAGGATTTCTTTCACTGGAATTTGACCCATAATGGTATTGTGAGAGTTGTGACGTACTTAGTAAAAAAAATTGCAGTTTTGATTTACTTAAAAACCTTACCAATTTAATATTAATTTATCATGAATACAACCCCCAGTTTCAATTTGTCGAATGTATTCAAATCACCCTGTATAGAGAAATTTAAAAAATATAACACTTGTTGATATTACAGCCAAATTAAAGTAACTAATCGATTCAAAAAGTATTATATTATTAGTAGTATTATATTATATTATTAGTATTATTAGTTATTCAGAGACGACAAAAATTATTCAACTTCCAGTGTGTGATGGCTGAACAGTCCCGGATCTTCAAATATTTTTGGGCGGGGCAAAACTAAAAAATACCGCCCCCTCTCTTATTTATTTTTAACTTTATCATCTTCATCATTAATTCATCGCCCGTTTGCCTTTTTTTTGTGTGTGTAAGGAATAGCTCTATCTGATTTAGAACCATCTAAATTGTTAACTAAACCCCACTATGAACGAGCATTAGCAGAAATGCAACGTTTGAGAAATCTCATTTCTGACGAAACGTTTTTTTTATTTTTAATTTATTTATTAATTTTTAACAAAATTGTAATGTTACATTTGTCGCCAAACTGCAATGCAGTTTGTTGGCGTAGCTCTCTTACAGTAGTTTTACACTGGTAGCACACTCGACAGCACATCAATGACAACACTCGCAGTACGATTTCTATTTCATGGACAGATAATAAGGATGGTCCAAAGTACAAAGTGTTACACTTGATTTGCTTTCGTTTGTGCAAATACCTACTTAATTAAAATTTTACTTAATTTACGTAGACCGGTACTTACCTTTTTTCAGTGTTTGTACATTAATTAAAGAGTCATCCCCTACCTACCTTATTCAATTGATTCAATAACTTGAAAGATTATAAGTAACAGTCTATGTGTACCTATAATATTTGAAGAATTATCCCCCAACTCCTAATCGTTAGGGAGTTATACCTTCCATCATCAGCTCACCAACATAAGATGATCACTACTAGACGCAAATACTTGAATAACTGTAGAAAATATATGAAATACGTTATTTGTGCCTAACATTTGAAGAATTCCCTCTATTTCTCCGGGACCACCTTGGAGGTATACCCTTTCAAACTTTAAAGATTATAAGTAATACTGCCTAAGTTTGCCTATAATATTTAAAGAATTATACCCCAACTCTTAATCGTTAAGGAGTTGTACCTTCCATCATCAGCTTACCAACGTAAGTAGATGAGACTACCAGATGTAAATACTTGCATAGCTTTAGAAAATATATGAAAAACCTTATATGTGCCTATAACATTTGAAGATTTCCCTCGATTTCTCCATGATGTCATCATCAGATCCTGGCCTGATGACTATGGGACCACCTGGCTGGGAGGTATACCCATTCAAACAAAAAAAGAATTTTCGAAATCGGTCCAAGCGTCTTCGAGTATTCAGGTAACATACATAAAAAAAAAAATTCATTTCATTTCATTTCAAAAAAAAAAAGATTTCGACGAATTGATAGTCTCCTCCTTTTTTGGGAAGTCGGTTAATAAGGTTTTGTACAAGTTGCAATTCGAAAAAAACAGCCTAATTAAGAATTCAGAAAATAGTAAGAAATCGAAGCGAATTATTCAATGTTTTTGTTATTCTTCTATAGGAGTTGAACCTGTAATAAGTCCCCAACAAAATGATAGGAACAGCTTAAATGGTCACGTAGTTTTGTGGGTGGGGCAAAGCTCCATTGAAATGTGGCAATGTCATGTGAATAGCCTACTGGTGGCAAATGTGTAAAACGCAACAGCGGCTAGCAAATAATATATTTTTTTTCAAAATTCCAAAAAAATTACCAAGTTTGAAGTTTTTTTTTTAAATACGCAAGTACGTAAAAAAATAATAGATATATAAACAACATGGTATTTTGGTAGTGTTTTTAACTGATGCAATGTTAGGTACCTACCCATTTTTTTGTAAATTTATCAACTTAAATTTGTTGAATGAATTCAAGGCCACCCTGTATATTTCTTTGGTGGGCCAATGTTGGTTTTCAGTAGGCAAAGTAACGAAGTCCCAACGAATTCCCCGCCGTTGGCCAAATGAGGTTATTGGTTAATACGAGTAATAAAAATGTCCAGTGTATTTATTTTATTAATGGACTCGACAGTTCGTCATTTGCCAATGTCATGTTACCGAAAATTCAATATATAATACTCTTCTATATTCCTCCAGAGGAGTCGCAGTAGCGTCTTCACCATGGGTAGCCGCGTCTTCATGTCTTCATCCAGAGGAGACGCCGTAGCGTCATCACTCTGAACGAAGCAGCTCGACAGTCACGTTCACTCCCGAGCTTGCAGCGGAATCTCTTCAGAATCAGGAATCTTTTCAGCAAGATCTGAAGATCTTGCTGAAATTATCCAATAAATTCACCATACTGTGTCTGTCATTCGCGAACATTTTCTGATTAACTTAACGTGACATTAAACACCAAATAGCCACTGTAGACATTATAACAAAAATTATCAAATAATTTGCACCCGTCGTTTCCTGCCATTTTCAAGAGAACCTAGTCTAGTGTATGCGAATAGTTTTACTTTCGCTCTACCGCCGGCAAAGCGCATGGCTCCAAACCGATCATACGCTCACAGTAATATTTATTGCGACGTCTTTCGCAATGATCAGCACATTTTTTCCCTTTAATAGTGCGATGTTCTGGAGACGAATTGCAGTAATCCCAATGTATCATTTCATCTGCGACTGTGATACACCAATCGTGTTTCTTGTTAAAATTACCGCAATTGCTGAAACAACGTTTTCCCCTAGTTGTGAGGTATACTGGTGGTAAAGTCCCGTTTTGGGTACATAATATTGGTTTGCCACGGAACCGAGTTACACATTTGTTATCAATACAATCTCCTAAGCAAGGCCCGGTAGATGTACTTGCAACTCGTGTATATCGATACCGATTATCTATTACCGCTGGTACACTTTGACTAATACAAAACAGCAAAATCGACAAAGTTGATGGATACATATTAAATTGATTTAATCTAACAATAGTGCACTCGTTAGCTGTATCAGTTTAAATGCGGGCAATGTTTCGTGAAATCGATTTATGTTTTGATTAGATTTTATTTGTTTCGTTCTGGTCAAAGGTTTTTTGTGATAGTTTGTTTTCTATTTTATTTTATTAAGAAGAACATGCAATCTAATTTCACTGATAAAAAAGTTTCTCTTTAAGGCTTCGTATGCGCGTATTTTCAGTTTTTCTACGAAGGTTACGGCAATAACTACATTAAACGTCTGAAAAATATATATAACAATTTTGGGGTGTCTATTTAGAGACTGATGAATACCGATACACGATTGGACAAACTTCGCTCGATAGAAAAAAATCGCAATCATACCCCTTCCATGTCTTTTAAAATGGAAATTATATCTAAACCGAAATAGTTATTTATACAATATATATATCAAAATGTAGGGTACTATAAATACGAGAGCTAGTTTTAAGAAATCTGATTTTTCTTGGCGTATTTTTATTTCCCTGCCAAAATTCATCGAAAATTCATAAAAATACGAACATTGAGGCACTGCGCCGTGCTCTTCACTCCGCCACTGCGGGCCATCTTCTGTCTAACTCTTGCTTTTGACAACCATATAGCGCCTTAACAGTTACATTCACTTATGTTTTGAGTTCTTTGCTAAAACAACTACTTATGGCCTTATTAGTCAGAAGCAAGTAATTGTACACAACAAACAAATAATTGTACCTAATGGTGGCACTTCACTTGGCTATTCGTATTCGCTATTGGATGTTTGTCATATTTGTCAAATACTTGACGTATGATGGAACACAGAGAAAGGTGTACAGGAGAGTTTTAAAGTTGAGATTATCTCAAAAACTATTTGAGCTATTGCAAGAATTATGATCTATGTTATTTATTAAAATTATTTGTTTAAAATAAGGTTTTGTACAAGTTGCGATTCGAAAAAAAACAGCCTAATTAAGAATTCAGAAAATAGTAAGAAATCGAAGCGAATTATTCAATGTTTTTGTTATTCTTCTATAGGAGTTGAACCTGTAATAAGTCCCCAACAAAATGATAGGAACAGCTTAAATGGTCACGTAGTTTTGTGGGTGGGGCAAAGCTCCATTGAAATGTGGCAATGTCATGTGCCTACTGGTGGCAAATGTGTAAAACGCAACTGCGGCTAGCAAATAATATAATTTTTTTTTCAAAATTCCAAAAAAATTACCAAGTTTGAAGTTTTTTTAAAATACGCAAGTACGTAAAAAAATAAACTGATTCAGTGTTTAATTTATTTATTTATTCACTATATAGATATATAAACAAAATGGTATTTTGGTAGGTTTTTCAACTGATGCAATTTTAGGTACCCATTTTTTTTGTAAAGCACAAGTAAAGGAAAAAATCCGAAAATTGTATATTTGGAATTACATCCCCCCGCCCCTGCCCCCCCCCCCCCCCACACACACAAAAAAAAGGCAAACGGGCGATGAATTAATGATGAAGATGATAAAGTTAAAAATAAATAAGAGAGGGGCGGTATTTTTTAGTTTTTGCCCCGCCCCAAAAAAATTTAACATCCGGGGCTTTTCAGCCATCACACACTGGAAGTTGAATAATTTTTGTGGTCTCTGAATATATACTTTTTCAATCGATTAGTTACTTTAATTTGGCTGTAATATCAACAAGTGTTATATTTTTTAAATTTCTCTATACAGGGTGATTTGAATACATTCGACAAATTGAAACTGGGGGTTGTATTCATGATAAATTAATATTAAATTGGTAAGGTTTTTAAGTAAATCAAAACTGCAATTTTTTTTACGTCACAACTCTCACAATACCATTATGGGTCAAATTCCAGTGAAAGAAATCCTAGCAAAAAATTTAAAATACTCTAAAATGTAAAAACTCTAAAGCACAGTATCGATGCACATCAAATTAATAATTTGTTTGATAGTTGAATTTATTGTAAATATTTATTTATTTTATTTTTCCACAAATTGTTTAATGTACTTTAACACTGTGCAGAATTAATGCATGTCACAAGCCTAACCATCAACTTAATTTTGTTGAATGAATTCAAGGCCACCCTGTATATTTCTTTGGTGGGCCAATGAATTATACAATTATAAAGTCCCAACGAATTCCCCGCCGTTGGCCAAATGAGGTTATAAGTTAATAAAAAAAAGACTTGCGGACTGAATTTCGACAGTACATTATTTCGACACGTTCCGAACTCCGAAAACACATAGATCGACAAGTCATTGCTTCGACAGACAATACTTAGACGACACACACCTTGGAATGACCACTACTTCGACAGTCGATCGTTCGACAGACAATACTTAGACAACACACACCTTCGAATGACCTCTACTTCGACAGATTTTTGTAACACAACATTTTACCGGAATAATAATCCCCTGAATTGTATAGGTAATAAAATTTACATAATTAAGTATCTACGAAATTAATTTATTTTCCGGTTAAATAAAAACACAAATGTACAGGGGAGAGTGGGGTAATTGCGAATACCTAAGCGCGATGGTAAATAATTGTCAAAATATAAAAGTTATAATTATCATCTATTTCTTAAATACTACATTAGTTAGACTACTACAAAATATTAAATCAACTTTGGCGATATGTGAACCCAAACTTAAATTATAATTAAAATTGCAAACCCTTGCTGTTCGCAATTTCCCGACAGACGCGGGGTAAATCCGAACACCCCATGGGGCAAATACGAACTAGGTATTGGTTAACATTTCTTCTTGCAAAAGTCACACACAAAGCCTCTGGATGTGCTAGCGCCGTCGCTACACTTATCGTGTGCCCACAAACTACAATTGTAGCACATAATCGAATCTTCAATTATAGGGCTCTGTACTTTTCGTATAGAGCCCTATAAAACGTCGAGTGGGGGAAGAGGGTCGTCTACCCATGCCGGGTAAAGAGGATCATATGTTCCTCTTACCCCGTGTCAGGGATGACAAACAATTTTCTAACATGCAATTTAAAATTACTTTATGTTGGTAAACTAATATAGGTAAATTTACGAACAAAAAGGCTTAAAGTCAAATACATTGCCGGGCCACCAATTTTATCCAAAGATGTCGAAGAAACATTGATAAATTCAATAAGTTAAGAATGTAGGTATGTTAAAAAGTTTCGTATTTTTTATATATAATTTAAGTTATATTTAATTTATAGTTTGTTACTAGAACCCAAACAGCTATAATAAAATATTAAAATTTTCTTGTATATATTATTAATATTGTAATTGTTTAAATACAGATAACCTAAAACCACATTTCATAATTTCCGTAGACGATGTTTGTAACCCAAACCATAAAAACGTTGCACCAGGTTCAAATTAGATTGTATTAGCTTATGCTGCCATAGTCGCGTTTGTAAGAATGTTCTAGTAGCATTATTTATGTACATTATGATGACTGTTTCTCTTACCCCAACTTCGGGGTAAGAAGGACAGTCGCCCCAAAGCAAATGGTTTTGTTAATAAAATGTTACTCGCTTTACCTATAAGATACAATTAAAGATCACTTAAAGCTACATTTACGTAGAGTGTATTAAAATAATCTAAACAACAATAAGCAATACCTTGGTATATTTACAGCTCTTTACAATGAAATTAAAATGAAATATGTTCCTCTTACCCCACCTGACCTTACAATAAAGGAATACATAGATACTTAGTTATATAAAAGGGAAATACTAAATACAACAAATTGTTGGGGTAAATGCGGACGTTCGGAATTAACCCAATCAAAACGTTCGTTATTGCCCCACACACTAAAAAAACACAATTTAAATTTACTTTTTAGGTTATAAAATAAAATCCGAAAATATGAACACGTCAAATCGTTCTTTGCTTTATAATAAACTTACCTTAATTTAGTCAATAATGTAGTATTTACGTAATGTAAGACACAATCATATGAAGTCATGAAAAAATTACATGATAAACAATGAAAACATAAAAGTATACCTACCTTGAACGGCGCGCGCGAGTTCTTCCCTTTGACGTTTGTCCGGCACTGTTTGTGAGCCGAGTTGTGATTTGAATGAGTGCGAGCTCAGCTGGACCTCTCTATCATACCTAAAGAACTGTGGTCGGATTTACCCCGCGTTCGCAATTACCCATCTCTCCCCAATCAACAAAATAATTTTTAATTTGAAACTCGTACCCATACAATATTTTCATAAAATAAAATCAACAAGATGGAGAACATTGCTTGTAGTTCGGTGTACCTGATATATCAGTAATACTTATTAATACATATTGATTAATAATAATAATAATTCACACACATATAAATATAAGTACAGTTTTTATTATTTCTTAGGCATGTAAGTAACATACGCTATTCCACTAAGGAATGAAATTATATCCATGTCATCTTTCAGTAACAAATGTTTTTGCAGTCTTTCGTTTAACTGTAACTGTTTTTTTCTTAAAAAAAAACTGAACTGAAACTGAAATAATAAAAACTGGACTTATATTTATATGTGTGTGAATTATTATTATTAATCAATATGTATTAATAAGTATTACTGATCTATCAGGTACACCGAACTACAAGCAATGTTCTCCATCTTGTTGATTTTATTTTATGAAAATATTGTATGGGTACGAGTTTCAAATTAAAAATTATTTTGTTTATTGGTACATTTGTGTTTTTATTTAACCGGAAAATAAATTAATTTCGCAGATACTTAACCAATTTTTTTTTTATACTTAATTATGTAAATTTTATTACCTATACAATTCAGGGGATTATTATTCCGGTAGAATGTTGTGTTACAAAAATCTGTCGAAGTAGAGGTCATTCGAAGGTGTGTGTTGTCTAAGTATTGTCTGTCGAACGATCGACTGTCGAAGTAGTGGTCATTCGAAGGTGTGTGTCGTCTAAGTATTGTCTGTCGAAGCAATGACTTCTCGATCTATGTGTTTTCGGAGTTCGGAACGTGTCGAAATAATGTACTGTCGAAATTCAGTCCGCAAGTCGTATTCATGTCTTCATCCAGAGGAGACGCCGTGGCGTCATCACTCTGGACAGTCACGTTCACTCCCGAGCTTGTAGCGGGAACTCTTGATAAAAGCTTGAAACTTCAGATCTTGCTGAAATTATCCAATAAATTCACCACACTGTGTCTGTCATTCGCGAACAGTTTCTGATTAACTTAACGTGATATTAAACACCAAATAGCCACTGTAGACTTTATAACAATAATTATGAAATAATTTGCACCCGTCGTTTCCTGCCATTTTCAAGAGAACCTAGTCTAGTGTATGCGAATAGTTTTACTTTCGCTCTACCGCCGGCAAAGCGCATTCCTCCAATTCGATCATACGCTCACAGTAATATCTATCGTCACGTCTTTCGCAATAATCAGCACATTTTTCCCCATTAATAGTGCGATGTTCTGGAGACGAATTGCAGTAATCCCAATACATTAATCCACCTGTGACTGTGATACACCATTCGTATATCTCGTTAAAATTACCGCAATTGCTGAAACAACGATTTCCACTAGGTGTGCGGTATACTGGTGGTAAAGTCCCGTTTTGGGTACATAATATTCGTTTGCCACGGATCCGAGTTACACATTTGTTATCAATACAATCTCCTAAGCAAGGCCCGGTAGATGTACTTGCAACTCGTGTATATCGATACTGATCATTTATAATCGCTGGTACACTTTGACTAATACAAAACAGCAAAATCGACAAAGTTGATGGATACATATTAAATTGATTCAATCTAACAATAGTGCACTCGTTAGCTGTATCAGTTTAAATGCGGGCAATGTTTCGTGAAATCGATTTATGTTTTGAATAGATTTTATTTGTTTGGGTCAAAGGTTTTTGCGATAATTTGTTTTCTATTTTATTTTATTAAGAAGAACATGCAATCTAATTTCACTGATAAAAAAGTTTCTTGAGGCCCGTATGCGCGTATTTTCAGTTTTTCTACGAAGGCTATGGTAATAACTACATTAAACGTCTGAAAAAAATATATAACAATTTTGGGGTGTATATTTAGAGACTAATGAATACCGATACACGATTGGACAAACGTCGCTCGATAGAAAAAAATCGCAATCATACCCCTTCCATGTCTTTTAAAATGGAAATTATATCTAAACCGAAACAGTTATTTATACAATATATATATCAAAAAGTAGGGTACTATAAATACGAGAGCTTGTTTTAAGAAATCTGATTTTTCTTGGCGTATTTTTATTTCCCTGCCAAAATTCATCCAAAATTCATAAAAATACCTCACTGCGCCGTGCTCTTCACTCCGCCACTGCGGGCCATCTTCTGTCTAACTCTTGCTTTTGACAACCATATAGCGCCTTAACAGTTACATTCACTTATGTTTTGATTTCTTTGCTAAAACAACTACTTATGGCCTTATTAGTCAGAAGCAAGTAATTGTACACAACAAACAAATAATTGTACCTAATGGTGGCACTTCACTTGGCTATTCGTATTCGCTATTGGATGTTTGTCATATTTGTCAAATACGGTAGAACACAGAGAAAGGTGTACAGGAGAGTTTTAAAGTTGAGATTATCTCAAAAACTACTTGAGCTATTGCAAGAATTATTTCACTGTTAGATAGATAAAAGTTAAAACTATGTAACTGTAAAAGAATTAGTAAATTCGGTCCAGTAGTTTTTAAGAAAATCTCAACCTTATTGAGGCCCTCTGTATACTTATCTCTGTCTTCGACAAATAATACGAATATTTTGTCAAGCATACCTACCAACCACACGCGGCAATTATGACAAATACGCAAATACGAATAGCCAAGTGAAGTTCCACCATTAACCCATTTGGACCCAAATACAAACTAGTAGCAAAAATTTGAAAAAAAAAACTTTATTTATGTGTCTATTGGAGAATAGTAAGATATTTTATTACAAAAAACTGAGAAAAAATAACTTCCTTGTGTATAAAAAAACACCGTCCTCAAATGGGGCCAATGGGCTTATCTATGTGCGGTAATTTTCGAAACATTCTACGGGTGCACAATTGTTTTATACACTTTTTTACATTGCCAACGTGTTTTTTTTCATGTGACAAACGTTGCATCGTAGCTGGCTTGACAGTTTCTGTGGAAAGTGTCCAACACCATCTATAGATACTCATACTTGGCACTATTGAAGAAAGTTTACGACGTCTTCCGTCGAGTCTTTCAGTGCCTTCATTCTTCATATTATACATTCGGGCGATACTGTAACGCTCGCCCCCCCCGAGCCCCACTAAAAATTTACTTTAAATAAATAAATACATAAAATAAAATCCCCAATTGACCTGACTGTCATGGCTGTGATCGTCAGGCGGACCCATACGTTGTGATTTAAATGTAGTAACCCTGTTGATTCTTTAATAGAGGTATGAGTGGACTCGATCCTAACTTGGACATAAGATAACACCTTAAACGTTATGAAAGAAGCTGCCCTACTTTCAAGAAACCATTAATGCGGCTTACCAACGCACCAATGTATTCCTTGACCGAGCGGTACAGCCTTTTCGCTATATTCGCTGTACCGAGTGGACTTTCCGATCCTCCTGAAGCGGGAGTTTTCTTTTGGCCTTTTGGCCGGGGATTGACTGAAATACCGGGAAGAGAACAATAGCAAGGGCATATAAAAATGCCAACTTGTCTAATTGATCCGCTATCACCGAATGTCAGTCTCAACCCATACTACGTCTGGTATTGTAACCAACTAAACTCCGCGATGCCACCATAGACCATTAATACCAGGGGTCGTGAGTCCCCGGTATAGATGGTCTAATAAGGCTCATATTGGCACTTTTCTCACTGCTGTGTGTGTATCCCTATCTGTGTATAGTGTAGGGAAAATTTGCGAGCTGCGTGTAGAGTATAGAGATAGTCCCAGAATACCGCATTCCCTAGACTATCTCCTGTTCACATTAATAGCATCGGTTAGCAACGATACCATGGAGTTACAAACGGGCAGGCTGTGGACCCGCTGGTTAAATAACTCTATGTCCAAACTAACTTCCACCGATAATGCTTCGAAAGCGTGTATGAGATGGAGTGCCAATATGTAGAGAAATAATATTTACTTAGGTAATTTTACAACGCCAACTGTATAGATTTTAACCAACACCGACAACAACTTCTCACTTAGAGGAATATTTAACGTTAAAGAAAGAGATTATTACTGATATTAAAAATAATGAAATAATGTAATAGACGACTCGAATACCAAAGCTATTTGTTGACTTAGTTTTTTATAGCAGGTTTTTATTGCAAAAGACGGTATGAAAGGCAAAGCCTTATTATTAAATGACTTGATTATGATAAGCGCATGTTAGCGCTAATGACTCTAGGTTCTGGTTTACAAAGGGGATTCCGCTGAGAGAAACCAGTAAAGAACTCAGCAGCCTACTGCAAAGCCTGCCTAGCCTACATAAATCTAATCTGCCTCCTCAGATGGAGAATAATGTTGAAACCAATCGCATTCCTCAGATGGAACATAAACAAATATTGAATAATATCGACAAGCATAGCAGACTATGACTTACAACCGTCCCACTTAAATCCAAATAAGTTGATCAGATTCCAATATGATTCCATTTCAACCGAACTCTAAACTCTTCTGACTATTTTCCAATTACCAATAAGATTCACCGTCTACATTCTTATTGACAAGTTTAGAATAAGAATCTGTAGTGCTCCTATCTTACCACCAGATGGCTCCACATGTCTTATTAACTAAACCCGACGTAACTTACTTCTGTAAGGTAAATATAATTCTAACGATTTGCGAAAGGTGCGTGCGTAACAAATAATTATTGAAATAGTAAATCAGTAGAACGTAGATTAACAGTCAATGTAATTGAACACATCCCATAATCAGTTAAGGTGGAGAAGATTATAAGTAGGTAATTGTGTTTAATATTAATAAATGAGTATGTATATGGTAACATTCGACCTTACAACTCTAGATTTAAATGCCGAATAACGAGACGCGACTACCTGACACTGCGAGTGCTGACCCGCACTTAATGCGCCAAGCGAACGAATGTTAGACAAAAAATCCACGCTTTACAAACGCTCGAGCGTGCCATAAAAACGATGGCCGCGTGCATTTCTTTAGAAATGCAAATAACAACGCAAATATTAAGTAACACACAATTAAAATTGATGACCAAATGCTGAAAGAAAATTAGATTAACTTAATATCTAGAATGAACACTGACTTTCCAACACCAACATCATCCAACCCAATTTGCTAAATGGCAACAAAATAGGTATATCTGCTGGATACCCATAATCTAGGTTCTAGACCTTACTTACTTACTCACAGAAATCTAGACTTTACTTACTTACTTACTCAACAGAATTCTAGCCTATACATACTTATTTCACTTACTAGCTCAAATCTAAACTTTACTTATTCAACAATCTATATATAAATATCAGAGTTCGAATCGGATCCAACCCAAATTGCTAAATGGCAACAAAATAGGTATATCTGCTTGAGACCCATAATCTAGGTTCTAGACCTTACTTACTTACTCACAGAAATCTAGACTTTACTTACTTACTCACAGAAATCTAGCCTATACATACTTATTTCACTTACTAGCTCAAATCTAAACTTTACTTATTCAACAATTTATGTAAATATCAGAGTTCGAATCTGACCTGAATAGTTGAACCTTTGTTTACCTAAACGCTAACTGGATAGGGTCGATATTAAGACTTCATTGCTAATTTCGTTAACTATTTCCCTAATGTAGATGAATACTTACATACATAAACCAACAATAAAACAAAGTCTAAACCTATCGGTTTTATAGCCTTATTGCTTAGCAAAGACAAGCCAACCTACATCATAATTTAGTATAGACATAACCGGTAGTGGCAATACGCCCAACCTCAGATCCGGTTCAGTAGTTTAGAGATAAAGAAAATACTATAAAGTCAATAATTAAACACTAACTATATGGGCGCGAATCAATAGTTTCGAATCTAAATTACACTTACGCATACATACATAATCTCATAATAATGCCACACCCCTAACATGTCACTAGACCTTACCTACTGTGTGAGCGTCTATACTAGGCGAGCGCACACGTGCGCATACGCAACCGTACTTCCTAATTTTGCAAATAACGTGTTCATAATGATTATCATTGCAATAATGAAATAAACTATTGACAAGTACTTAATATCTGCTACATAATGAAAATAATTACATAAATAAAGTTAACTTTACTGCCCTGGTTTACTGCAAACTCCAACCGCTGCTGTCTCGTCTCTGCTTGGCTCGGCTCGTCGTATCGGCGGATGCGAACGCGTTATCAAAGACCTAGACTACCTACTATAAACAAAATACTCTACTCTAATACCTATACCACGCTAGGAGCTTCGTTTCTATTATACTCTCGTACCAGCGTGATGTCAGTTTGGCGGCCAAACCCTGAATGTCCTTCTCCAAGCTCACCCTCAGCCCCCGCGACCCCCTCGGCTAGGTTTTTTCCCCATAAGTTTAAAACTGAGATATTTTGTTTTTTTGTACTAACGCCTAGAAACGTTTACCACTTGTGCAATATTACCGAGAACCGAAGGACACTTGAGACAAAAGGCACAGATGTGGCACGTTTACACCCCGCTTTCAACCAATTCTAAGATAACAAATGAGCGAGACATAAATACGAATTCTTTAAGTTTTGAAAGTAATAAAATACAATGTACGATGGGAGAACACAAATTCTGTCCAACATTATTTTATGGAATTATTCAGACAGGTGCCGACCTTACATGAAAACATTACCCTCCTTTAGTTGCATGATCGGGTAAGAATTAAATAAATATTTTGGGAGGGGGTCGTTCCGTTACATTCACCCCCTAAATTCTTATGAATTGGAACGCAGAGTAACGAATGAGAATTTACTATCCAAGGAACAAGACGTGAACAAAATATTTATTTAGCTAATTCTTCTTTTAAATGCAGACAATTGCTTTCTTGTCAAACGCGTTTGACTCTCATCCCTATTGCCTCTATATCTTATAAGATAACTCCCACCGATTATCTCTCACCCCCATAAATCTCACAACCTTTATTGAGGCATCCTCATTGGCAAGAACATCTTGACTCACCTAAGTAACTTACGCACCCCCAAGGTACTACTACCACCGAAAACTCTACATTACACGGTGAAAACCGACGAACCGCATAACTGTATATTGGGAAATATCTACCTAGAAGAAGTACTTTCAGACCACCAACAACGTCATCTCATGTCCAAGGAGGGGAACCCACTCATTTTGAAACCTCTATTTCTTTATCACGGACCAATTGTAGGCATTTCTGCCTATTTTAAGAAGTATACCCAGGTTAATTGCAATCCTGGTCACGGCACCAATTGTAACGCTCGTCCCCCCCGAGCCCACTAAATTTTTAAAAATATTTAAATTAAATAAATAGATAAATTCCCCAATTGACCTTACTGTCATGGCTGTGATCGTCAGGCGGACCCATACGTTGTGATTTAAATGTAGTAACCCTGTTGATTCTTTAATAGAGGTATGAGTGGACTCGATCCTAACTTGGACATAAGATAACACCTTAAACGTTATGAAAGAAGCTGCCCTACTTTCAAGAAACCATTAATGCGGCTTACCAACGCACCAATGTATTCCTTGACCGAGCGGTACAGCCTTTTCGCTATATTCGCTGTACCGAGTGGACTTTCCGATCCTCCTGAAGCGGGAGTTTTCTTTTGGCCTTTTGGCCGGGGATTGACTGAAATACCGGGAAGAGAACAATAGCAAGGGCATATAAAAATGCCAACTTGTCTAATTGATCCGCTATCACCGAATGTCAGTCTCAACCCATACTACGTCTGGTATTGTAACCAACTAAACTCCGCGATGCCACCATAGACCATTAATACCAGGGGTCGTGAGTCCCCGGTATAGATGGTCTAATAAGGCTCATATTGGCACTTTTCTCACTGCTGTGTGTGTATCCCTATCTGTGTATAGTGTAGGGAAAATTTGCGAGCTGCGTGTAGAGTATAGAGATAGTCCCAGAATACCGCATTCCCTAGACTATCTCCTGTTCACATTAATAGCATCGGTTAGCAACGATACCATGGAGTTACAAACGGGCAGGCTGTGGACCCGCTGGTTAAATAACTCTATGTCCAAACTAACTTCCACCGATAATGCTTCGAAAGCGTGTATGAGATGGAGTGCCAATATGTAGAGAAATAATATTTACTTAGGTAATTTTACAACGCCAACTGTATAGATTTTAACCAACACCGACAACAACTTCTCACTTAGAGGAATATTTAACGTTAAAGAAAGAGATTATTACTGATATTAAAAATAATGAAATAATGTAATAGACGACTCGAATACCAAAGCTATTTGTTGACTTAGTTTTTTATAGCAGGTTTTTATTGCAAAAGACGGTATGAAAGGCAAAGCCTTATTATTAAATGACTTGATTATGATAAGCGCATGTTAGCGCTAATGACTCTAGGTTCTGGTTTACAAAGGGGATTCCGCTGAGAGAAACCAGTAAAGAACTCAGCAGCCTACTGCAAAGCCTGCCTAGCCTACATAAATCTAATCTGCCTCCTCAGATGGAGAATAATGTTGAAACCAATCGCATTCCTCAGATGGAACATAAACAAATATTGAATAATATCGACAAGCATAGCAGACTATGACTTACAACCGTCCCACTTAAATCCAAATAAGTTGATCAGATTCCAATATGATTCCATTTCAACCGAACTCTAAACTCTTCTGACTATTTTCCAATTACCAATAAGATTCACCGTCTACATTCTTATTGACAAGTTTAGAATAAGAATCTGTAGTGCTCCTATCTTACCACCAGATGGCTCCACATGTCTTATTAACTAAACCCGACGTAACTTACTTCTGTAAGGTAAATATAATTCTAACGATTTGCGAAAGGTGCGTGCGTAACAAATAATTATTGAAATAGTAAATCAGTAGAACGTAGATTAACAGTCAATGTAATTGAACACATCCCATAATCAGTTAAGGTGGAGAAGATTATAAGTAGGTAATTGTGTTTAATATTAATAAATGAGTATGTATATGGTAACATTCGACCTTACAACTCTAGATTTAAATGCCGAATAACGAGACGCGACTACCTGACACTGCGAGTGCTGACCCGCACTTAATGCGCCAAGCGAACGAATGTTAGACAAAAAATCCACGCTTTACAAACGCTCGAGCGTGCCATAAAAACGATGGCCGCGTGCATTTCTTTAGAAATGCAAATAACAACGCAAATATTAAGTAACACACAATTAAAATTGATGACCAAATGCTGAAAGAAAATTAGATTAACTTAATATCTAGAATGAACACTGACTTTCCAACACCAACATCATCCAACCCAATTTGCTAAATGGCAACAAAATAGGTATATCTGCTGGATACCCATAATCTAGGTTCTAGACCTTACTTACTTACTCACAGAAATCTAGACTTTACTTACTTACTTACTCAACAGAATTCTAGCCTATACATACTTATTTCACTTACTAGCTCAAATCTAAACTTTACTTATTCAACAATCTATATATAAATATCAGAGTTCGAATCGGATCCAACCCAAATTGCTAAATGGCAACAAAATAGGTATATCTGCTTGAGACCCATAATCTAGGTTCTAGACCTTACTTACTTACTCACAGAAATCTAGACTTTACTTACTTACTCACAGAAATCTAGCCTATACATACTTATTTCACTTACTAGCTCAAATCTAAACTTTACTTATTCAACAATTTATGTAAATATCAGAGTTCGAATCTGACCTGAATAGTTGAACCTTTGTTTACCTAAACGCTAACTGGATAGGGTCGATATTAAGACTTCATTGCTAATTTCGTTAACTATTTCCCTAATGTAGATGAATACTTACATACATAAACCAACAATAAAACAAAGTCTAAACCTATCGGTTTTATAGCCTTATTGCTTAGCAAAGACAAGCCAACCTACATCATAATTTAGTATAGACATAACCGGTAGTGGCAATACGCCCAACCTCAGATCCGGTTCAGTAGTTTAGAGATAAAGAAAATACTATAAAGTCAATAATTAAACACTAACTATATGGGCGCGAATCAATAGTTTCGAATCTAAATTACACTTACGCATACATACATAATCTCATAATAATGCCACACCCCTAACATGTCACTAGACCTTACCTACTGTGTGAGCGTCTATACTAGGCGAGCGCACACGTGCGCATACGCAACCGTACTTCCTAATTTTGCAAATAACGTGTTCATAATGATTATCATTGCAATAATGAAATAAACTATTGACAAGTACTTAATATCTGCTACATAATGAAAATAATTACATAAATAAAGTTAACTTTACTGCCCTGGTTTACTGCAAACTCCAACCGCTGCTGTCTCGTCTCTGCTTGGCTCGGCTCGTCGTATCGGCGGATGCGAACGCGTTATCAAAGACCTAGACTACCTACTATAAACAAAATACTCTACTCTAATACCTATACCACGCTAGGAGCTTCGTTTCTATTATACTCTCGTACCAGCGTGATGTCAGTTTGGCGGCCAAACCCTGAATGTCCTTCTCCAAGCTCACCCTCAGCCCCCGCGACCCCCTCGGCTAGGTTTTTTCCCCATAAGTTTAAAACTGAGATATTTTGTTTTTTTGTACTAACGCCTAGAAACGTTTACCACTTGTGCAATATTACCGAGAACCGAAGGACACTTGAGACAAAAGGCACAGATGTGGCACGTTTACACCCCGCTTTCAACCAATTCTAAGATAACAAATGAGCGAGACATAAATACGAATTCTTTAAGTTTTGAAAGTAATAAAATACAATGTACGATGGGAGAACACAAATTCTGTCCAACATTATTTTATGGAATTATTCAGACAGGTGCCGACCTTACATGAAAACATTACCCTCCTTTAGTTGCATGATCGGGTAAGAATTAAATAAATATTTTGGGAGGGGGTCGTTCCGTTACAATACTTCGGCGAAATTGAAGCTAATCTATCGGTCTTCAGCGGTGATTACATGTAGACGCCAAGCATTAGCTACAGCCAATTCTAGCATGTAGGTAAATATAACCCACCGTCATTTTTGCCACGTATAGCTATTTTGTACCAGGTTATTGGCTGATCAGCTTGATCAACTCTGCTGATGTCTTTGTTATCGATCTGGATGACAGAAGGGATGTCCACATCTACCTTTCTTCATGATGCAGAGGTCGCTGCTCTTTACTCTCAGTTGAGGTCATAGCAACATATGAACCGTCACACTTACGCCAACACGGCTTCTGGATTTCAAGTCTCCTGTATCTTTGTAAAGGTTTATCACCGCTGTCCCATTCATCATTATTCCTGGACTCAAACACTTCATCTCTACCTGGATCATCATGTGGAAGAATGTTTTTGTTGAATATCATATTCACAGCCTTCGTCATTATCCGTGAGAACTCTCGGGTCCAGACCCGAGAGTTCTCACGAGGAGGAGGAGGAGGTTATGGAGGCCATCGCTCCAGAGCGATGGCCTCCATATCGCACCTATCAGAATCATCCTCATCACTCAAAATGCTTTCAACGGCTTCACAGAGTCCTCGATACTCATTGCCAACTTTGTATGATTACTTAGTCATAGTTTACGCCGAAACTAAACCTGTAGATAATAAACAAAAAATAATACCAATTAGCCCATTGGACCCATTCGGGGACACAACACTAAATACCCTCCAATAATAAACCAATCTTAGAAAATAACCGACATAACAGCATTATTTACTAGTAGACAATATAACCAAGTGAAAAATACAAAAAACGTGCAATACATAGCCATGTAAATATAAACAAATAATGACTTACCTTTGGTCATACACCTATACGCTCAATGAAGTAAATAAAATCACTTTTTTTACTAAATTAATCCAGTAAATTACAAAACCAAAAGTCGTACCATGTAGCCACACTCTTTGGTCCGACAAATTAATCTCGAAACAAAAGAAATCTAACATATGTTAGAAAATATGGGTACTTCAATATATGGCTCCAAATGGGGACAGCGGGCGTAAATGGGTTAAGAATGAATAAATAGATAATAGGACCTACCCACTTAAGGTCCCACTTAATTCCACTAACTAGGAAAACTTTGTAGGAAAATAAAAATACGCCAACAAATATCCGATTTTTTTAAACAAGCTCTCGTTTCTAATACTCTACATTTTTATATATTATTTTGTATGAATAGCTATTTCAGTTTAGATACAATTTTCATTTTAAAAGACATGAAAAGGGTATGTGTTCGGTAGGTAAATGAGAAAGGCCCACGAGGGCGGCCGCGGACGAGGTTGTGGTATTTGGCGCTGCGTTCCCACAACCTCGTTCCAAACGCGATGCGTTGAACACCATGGGGTTTTAGTGGGTATAGGACCGTATTATGGCGGGAGTCCCACATACTCACCGCGCGCCCCTCCTCATTGGCGCGGTGAGATGCGAAAACCATTTCCCCAAGTAAAAAAAAAAGGTATCTCGATTGGTGAAAAGCTTACTTCGGGTACTTCCACTCCCACCTAACGTATGGCATTGACCTATGGGCTCGAGCGGCGGATAGAGATAGGCCGTTCATAATACAAAAGAAAGTGATTAGGAGAATGGCGCGCGTTCCGGAGGACACACCGGCTCGTTACCTGTTCACTGACTTGGGCATACTTACCGTTCCGTGCCTGTACATTCTTGAGGTGGGGAAATACGTTAGGAGAAACCTAAGTGAGTACCAAACCAAGAAGTGGATAGGCACGAGACCAACTAAAGTAAGACAGCAGGAGCTGGAAATTGTTGCGAGCCGACTACACAAGAGTGGTCAGTCCACACACGTCGCGGGACCGCTTGTTTACAACAAGCTGCCGGCTTCCATAAGGGACACCACCAGCTTTAATAGTTTCGTTGGTAAGCTTAAGCGATGGTTAATCCAGAAGGCTCACTACTCGCTAAATGAGTTTCTCGATGATTGACATTGCATTCACCCTGTAAAATTGATACAGATATTGTTAGGTTACGAACCTAAATTTATTTATTTATAATTATTGTGACGATACCATAGGTATATTACTGATTTATATATTTTTAATTTAATTGACTAATGAATTCTTGTGACATTAATAATAATATTGTACAATGTATTTTTCTATTTGACGATGTATATCTAGTACTACAATAAATGAATATGAATATGAATATGAATATGGTGACTATTCCATAATTTTCTTTAGTATTACAATGTGTATTACTATGGACCTTCCGGTGTACCACGGGAAAAAATTCTTCCCGTGGTACACCGAGGTGAACAGCCGAGGTGAACCACGGGCAATAACCCAGATTTTTTTCGTTTGTCCAATCGTGTGTCGGTATTCAACAGTCCCTAAATAGACACCCCAAGATTGCTATATATTTTTTTCAGGCGTTTAATTTTAGTAGTGCCGTAGCCTTCATAGGAAAACTGAAAATCGGCGCATAACAGAAAGAAAGAAAACAGATTTGTTTAACACCCAAAACGTCACGAAAAACAATACAATATACATTGAACAACAGTATAAAGATAACAAATAAAGTAAGTAATAGGTAGGTTAGTAATAAAGTAAGAAGTAATATGTATTGCCTGACGGTAGCAGAGGTGGTGTTAAAATGGCATCAGCTCAGCATAGTGCTGTGGCATATGTTTTTCCGCTACGTGAGTCGATTTAAAACCAATATTTTTATAACCTAAATCCCCTACGTCGCGAGGGTGCGTACGTGCATACAGTGCGCGAGGGCGGCCGCCGACGAGGTTGTGGTATTTGGCGCTGCGTTCCCACAACCTCGTCCAAACGCGGTGAGTTGAACACCTTGTTTTTTTTTAGGGTGGCGTCCCGCTGGGGACGCGTCGCGCTTCAGGCCGAATATCACTCTACACTATCTGTGTGCACTCACACAAATGCAAACCTGAGCTTACGCCTCGGGCACTGTACGCATGTAAAATAAATGAATAAAATGAATAAATATCTATACAGGCTGCGTCGCAGGAGCAGCACATAACACTAAATCTGCCATATATTCGCAGTAAGATTTGTCTGTATATTTCATGCAACTATCAGCACATTTCTTTCCATCGATGGTCCGGTGCTCAGTAGAAGAGTTGCAGAAATCCCATACAAAATACTTAGTATCCGTTATGCACCATAGATATTTCTTTCCGAAGTAACCGCAGTTGCTGAGGCAAGTTCTGCCAGTATTCGTATGGAAAAGCAGAGATTTCTCGGCAGTTGTAGTACAAATAGCTCGGTTTCCATGCCAGTCAGCAATACATTTACCTCCAAAACAGTCACCTAAGCAATAACCTCTTGATTTAAGTATTCGCCACCGTCGTGTATTGCCACTTATTTGCATTCGTCGACTTGAATAATAGGATTTGAATAATACAAATTAACATACTCGCCAATATTTTTGAAGTCATGTTGAACAGCTTAAAGAAAAATGTGTGAATGATTTATGTTTTTTATAGATATTTGGGAGCAGGTCAAAGATTATCAGCATTATTTTTTCTATTTCATCTACGCATAATAAAATCATATCCAATTTAGGTAATTGATTTATAAAGCGTATTCGTGACCTTACGAACTTTCTTTTATTATACAGAGTGTGACGTAATTAGTGTGAGTTAATTATGGTCAGAAGTAAATGTGTCGACACCCTGTATTCAGCCACAGCTTTGGGTCCACCTTTTTGAAGTCTTAGTACAGAAATTACGTCATGGCTACGGAAATTACAGGGCCAATTTTTTTCTACAAGCTCAATAAAAAATATTAACTTGCGTTTACCGAATGTTTTACGGAAAAAATTACGACGGAATAGTGCACAAATCATAATGTTACAGTTTTATTGATATAAAAAGTAATTAATTTGATTGTGAACTAAGGTGTCGAATTGTAGACGTCTCGGTAGGGGCGGCAAATGACAATGCCAGATTCTGCCCCACTTTATTAAAATTATTGCTTTGAAATAAAGTTTTGTACAAGTTGCGATTCGAAAAAAACAGCCTAATTAAGAATTCAGAAAATAGTAAGAAATCGAAGCGATTTGTTCAATGTTTTTGTTATTCTTCTATAGGAGTTGAACCTGTAATAAGTCCCCAACAAAATGATAGGAACAGCTTAAATGGTCACGTAGTTTTGTGGGTGGGGCAAAGCTCCATTGAAATGTGGCAATGTCATTTGAATAGCCTACTGGTGGCAAATGTGTAAAACGCAACTGCGGCAAATAATATATATTTTTTTTCAAAATTCCAAAAAAATTACCAAGTTTGAAGTTTTTTTAAATACGCAAGTACTTAAAAAAATAAACTGATGCAATATTTAATTTATTTATTTATTCACTATATAGAAATATAAACAACATGGTATTTTGGTAGTGTTTTTAACTGATGCAATGTTAGGTACCTACCCATTTTTTTTGTAAAGCACAATTAAAGGAAAAAATCCGAAAATTGTATATTTGGAATTACATCCCCCCGCCCCTGCCCCCCCCCCCCCCCACACACACACAAAAAATGGCAAACAGGCGATGAATTAAATGATGAAGATGATAAAGTTAAAAATAAATAAGAAAGGGGGCGGTATTGTTTAGTTTTTGCCCCGCCCAAAAAAAATTGAAGATCCGGGGCTGTTCAGCCATCACACACTGGAAGTTGAATAATTTTTGTGGTCTCTGAATATATACATTTTCAATCGATTAGTTACTTTAATTTGGCTGTAATATCAACAAGTGTTATATTTTTTTAATTTCTCTATACAGGGTGATTTGAATACATTCGATAAATTGAAACTGGGGGTTGTATTCATGATAAATATTAAATTGGTAAAGTTTTTAAGTAAATCAAAACTGCAATTTTTTTTACTAAGTACGTCACAACTCTCACAATACCATTATGGGTCAAATTCCAGTGAAAGAAATCGTAGCAAAAAAATAAAAATACCCTAAAATGTAAAAACTCTAAAGCACAGTATCGATGCACATCAAATAATAATTTGTTTGATAGTTGAATTTATTGTAAATATTTATTTATTTTATTTTTCCACAAATTGTTTAATGTACTTTAACACTGTGCAGAATTAATGCATGTCACAAGCCTAACCATCAACTTAATTTTGTTGAATGAATTCAAGGCCACCCTGTATATTTCTTTGGTAGGCCAATGAATTATACAATTATAAAGTCCCAACGAATTCCCCGCCGTTGGCCAAATGAGGTTATAAGTTAATAAAAAAATGTCTAGTGTATTTATTTTATTAATGGACTCGACAGTTCGTCATTTGCCAATGTCATGTTACCGAAAATTCAATATATAATACTCTTCTACATTCCTCCAGAGGAGTCGCAGTACGGTCTTCACTCTGGGTAGCCGCGTATTCATGTCTTCATCCAGAGGAGACGCGTAGCGTCATCACTCTGGACGAAGCAGCTCGACAGTCACGTTCACTCCCGGGCTTGTAGCGGGAACTCTTGATAAAAGCTTGAAACTTCAGATCTTGCTGAAATTATCCAATAAATTCACCACACTGTGTCTGTCATTCGCGAACATTTTCTGATTAACTTAACGTGACATTAAACACAAAATAGCCACTGTAGACTTTGTAACAAAAATTATCAAATAATTTTGCAACCGTCGTTTCCTGCCATTTTCAAGAGCACCTAATCTAGTGTATTCGAATAGTTTTACTTTCGCTCTACCGCCGGCAAAGCGCATGGCTCCAATTCGATCATACGCTCACAGTAATATTTATTGCCACGTTTTTCGCAATAATCAGCACATTTTTTCCCATTAATAGTGCGATGTTCTGGAGACGAATTGCAGTAATCCCAAGTCAGTCTGCCATCTGTGACTACGATACACCATTCGTATTTCTCGTTAAAATTACCGCAATTGCTGAAACAAGGTTTTCCCCCAGGTGTGTGGTATACTGGTGGTGGTGGTAAAGTCCCGTTTTGGGCACATAATCTTGGTTCGCCACGCATCCGAGTTACACATTTGTTATCAATACAATCTCCTAAGCAAGGCCCGGTAGATGTACTTGCAACTCGTGTATATCGATACCGATTATCTATAATCGCTGGTACACTTTGAATAATACAAAACAGCAATATCGACAAAGTTGCTGGATACATATTAAATTGATTCAATCTAACAATAGTGCACTCGTTAGCTGTATCAGTTTAAATGCGGGCAATGTTTCGTGAAATCGATTTATGTTTTGATTAGATTTTATTTGTTTCGTTCTGGTCAAAGGTTTTTTGTGATAATTTGTTTTCTATTTTATTTTATTAAGAAGAACATGCAATCTAATTTCACTGATAAAAAAGTTTCTCTTTAAGGCTTCGTATGCGCGTATTTTCAGTTTTTCTACGAAGGTTACGGCAATAACTACATTAAACGTCTGAAATAAATATATAACAATTTTGGGGTGTATATTTAGAGACCGATGAATACCGATACACGATTGGACAAACTTCGCTCGATAGAAAAAAAAATCGTAATCATACCCCTTCCATGTCTTTTAAAATGGAAATTATATCTAAACCGAAATAGTTATTTATACAATATATATATCAAAATGTAGGGTACTATAAATACGAGAGCTTGTTTTAAAAAATCAGATTTTTGTTGGCGTATTTTTATTTCCCTGCCAAAATTCATCCAAAATTCTTAAAAATACGAACATTGAGGCACTGCGCCGTGCTCTTCACTCCGCCACTGCGGGCCATCTTCTGTCTAACTCTTGCTTTTGACAACCATATAGCGCCTTAACATTTAAATTCACTTATATATTTTGATTTCTTTGCTAAAACAACTACTTCTGGCCTTATTAGTCAGAAGCAAGTAATTGTACGCAACAAACAAATAATTGTACCTAATGGTGGCACTTCACTTGGCTATTCGTATTCGCTATTGGATGTTTGTCATATTTGTCAAATACGGTGGAACACAGTGAGAGGTGTACAGGAGAGTTTTTAAGGTTGAGATTTTCTCATAAACTACTTGACCTATTGAAAAAATTCTTTCACTGTTTGATAGATAAAAGTTAAAACTATGTAACTGTAAATTAATTATTAAATTCGGTCCAGTAGTTTTTAAGAAAATCCAACCTTATTGAGGCCCCCTGTTTTATCTCTGTCTTCGACTGCAATAGTCTATAGATTGGTGTTTTCTTTGAATTTAGTATTTTACTTGAATAATCTGAATAAACTATTTGTCAACTTCGACTCAAACCGAGTTTTTATATTTCACTCCCAAGGCCAACGTCCTTCAGGAAGTACATTCAGCAACAGTTTCGCCTGATCACCTTTAGGTTGCAATTCATTTTGCAGTTACCGGCGCGGCGGCCATGCAGGTCCTCTTTTTTCATCAACCAATAGCAAACGTGAAGGAAAACATCGTGATGAAACCTGCATGCCAAAAAAAAAATCTAAGGCATATAGGCCTACGACATCCGTTTTGAGAGCACTCGGTAAATGTACGTAAGTTTTCCGTTGAAAAAAAAAAAAACGGGGATAACTCATTGGTTCAACATGGCTGCCCTGGCTGGGAATCGAACCTGGGACCTCCGTATCGCAAGTCCATTGACCCAACCACTGAGGCACCGAGCTCTCTTACCCGAGTTCGAGAAACTATTCTTGTGTAAATGGCGCTTTTCTCCTTAGATATTCCTTCATGGTACCATCTCACCCTCTTCATCTTCCTCAGCATACTGCATCCCACTCCTGGGCATATGCCTCTCCATGAATCCTCCATGTGGCCCGATCCCAAGGTTGTCTGGTCCACACCGAGCCAGCAACCCTCTTGATGTCGTCGAATCCGGCCGGTGGTTTGCCCACGCTTCTTTTACCCGTCCGGGGTCTCCACATTAGAACGCACTTACTCCATCGACCATTGTTTCGGCGACAGAGGTGCATCTCACCCTCTATTGGTCCATTAAAGAACCTCATTCAAATACACAATCAAGTTTCCTGTAAACCCGTATAAATCATCTCAGGTCCGGACTAGATATAAAGTAAAGCAGTGGCATTAGCGAGACTCCATCGGATGCGACTCTTACAACCGGCCGCATACTTTCAAACACCAATGTGCAGAGAGCTTAGCCTCCGAGATCGTAAGAGTAAGAATCAATATGGTTCTCTTGAAAATGGCGGGAAACGACGGTTGCAAAATTATTTGATAAATTTTGTTATAATGTCTTCAGTGGCTATTTTGTGTTTAATATCACGTTAAGTTGATCAGAAAATGGTTGCGAATGATAGTATGGTCAATTTATTGGATAATTTGAGCAAGATCTGAAGTTTCAAGCTTTTATCAAGAGTTCCCGCTACAAGCTCGAGAGTGAACGTGACTGTCGAGCTGCTTCGTCTCCTCTGGATGAAGACATGAAGATGCGGCTACCCAGGGTGAAGACGCTACTGCGACTCCTCTGGAGGAAGATAGAAGACTATAATAAATTGAATTTTCTGTAACATGACATTGGCAAATGACGAATTGTCGAGTCCAATAATAAAATAAATAAATAACTTTACAGGATTGCCCGGTTATCTTAAAATAAATGGAGGACGGGAAAAGAATGAATTGGGGCTAATTAAATGAGTCAATTAAAACATAACCTTCAGTTTTTTTGGGTTAACAGCTTTTTTTCAAGCTCTACAGGTGCCCTTGGCATTATTGGCCCAACATTATAGGCATGAGAACTTTGCTCGACTCTGCTGGCCATTGCGAGAGAACTACGAAAGATTAATTTCCGCTGTCAACAACTCAGTTTGGAAACAATTGTTAGCAGATTCGCGTAGTTTAGGCGACAATGTTGTTGAGAAAGTTGTTGGTAAATAGGCGTCCGGCGGCGGGGCGCGGGGCGCCGGAAGGCTCGGGGCGTTCATTTCCGGTGGCGCGAGCTTCCGACACGATCTCAGCGCGGATGCTGCAAATAGGGATTGAGAATACGCGGCTTTAAACTTTTAAAAGTATTGAAAATATTACGATTGTTGAAAATGGCACGGACGTGACAGTTGCTTAATTGTTTTATAACTAGCTTTGTTCCAATTACTCATCCCCGTATCTAAGTCAGATCATCTCTCCACCCATCGCCGAGGTATGTGGCATTCTGTGTCAGTCCGGGGCATCGGTCCAGCTAAACTACTATGTATTTTAAAAGTATTTTTAAAATTATAACCTGTTTGCCTTCCATTATTTTAAAAATAACTTACATCTACGCAAAGGAAACAAGATCGTCAACTTCAAAATAACGTCTGAAATGTCAGGTTTTTTCAGATTTTAATTCAAATGATCATTTAGTTATAAGTAAGTATATTATTGTAGTTTTAAGCTTGATCTCTATCAACTGTTAATTAAACTGCTTCAACAGAAAATTAATACGACTGATAGATATATTTATTATGTCAAGCTTAAAATTACTACCTACAATCATCATCATCATCAGTCTATTTATATTGCCCCACTGCTCGGGCACAGACCTTCCCTTACATCGAGGGAGCTCGGGCCATGATCCGCCACGCGGGCCCAGTGCGGGTTGGCGGATTTCACATGCCTTAGATTTTTTTCTTCTTCTACGACATGCAGGTTTCATCACGATGTTTTCCTTCACCGTTTTGAGAGCACTCGGTAAATGTACGTAAGTTTATCTGTCGAAAAAACCGAGGATAACTCATTGGTACATGGCTGCCCTAGCTGGGAATCGAACCTGGGACCTCCATATTGCAAGTCCATTGACCCAACCACTGAGCCACCGAGCTCTTCAACCTACTGCTATTCTACCTACAATACTTATAACTAAATATCATGATCATTTGAATTAAAAATAAATAAATATTGCCTCATCTCCTGTCGGGGGACCAATGGGCACCTATATAGGGGCCGAATCTACAACTTTTAATCCGGGGGACGAATATTAGGGGACCAATGGGTTCTGACTCGAATTATTATTATTAATAATAATTTTTATTTACGAATGACAAAGATTCATTATTTGTTAGTAGAGCCTTATACACTATATTAGTAATTAGCCTAGGACATGCAACGTCACACATTTTTTAACAATACGGCAGTCATATTTGCCGGCTGTCATTTGCAGGATGCTGTTGTCGCTGCGTCGCACTCTGCAGAGCAGAGACGCGCACTTCTTACGCATGATTGAGTAAATTAAATAATAACTATTTTAGATAAGACTATCTGGGTATCCATGGAGAGGTCGTCTCGATAGATAAAAGATAATTTATTCAAGAGAATATAACCTTATTCTAAGTTCCTGTGACTCCACACTAGGATTCCATGTGTTGTGGAGTCATGCTCTTTCAGTTATACAAATGTGAGAGTGGAAGTGTCGTCTCGAAATGTCAAATAATTAAATGTGGCCCCCAAATAATGTTACTGAGTGCTGCCCTGTCGGGGAACGAGTCTCGTCAAGACGAATTTCCTCATTGCACTATATCGGTGTGGTATGTTTGTGCAAATCGATAGCTCGTGAACCTGACTGGAGAATTAGTGTTGCTAGCAATAAAATAAAATAAAATCCTTAATTATCTACATTTTCATTATAATAACAATAATCTTTATTCCACTGAAGCATTGTAACAATAATATGCTCTTAAAATAAAATAAAATAATTGACAGTGGTAGCCTTAATACAATACGGTATTACAAGACCGCCTATTGTTTAATAGTTGTTTAAGCTTAATATGTGTATCTGTTTTTGTGCAATAAAGAATATTTATCTTATCTTATCTTACGGTGTGCACTATCCCCCACATTAGGATTCCCTGTGTTGTGGGGGTCTAGTCTCTCCCTGGAGTACAAAAAGTTTGCAATTCATTTCAAGATTTTCAAGTAGGTATACCATTGTAAGTTACAAAGAAGTGAAAGAAAAATTGATTGCATAATATATACCGCTGTGTGTGTGTGTGTGAGGGTGTGTGTGAGGGTCAGGGTGTGATGGTGTGGGTGGGCACGTGCGTGATATAATCGGTATGTAATGGCTAGTTTAATAGTATTAAATGTATATTTCTCTTTTGTGACAGTTTAATTATATATATATAAGTATGTGTCATTTTTGTATTTTAAGTAGTTCCTCTGTGGTAGAGTATCCAAATCCAATAATCCATTCGTTTCATTCATCAGAATATTTTTTTTTTTATATCCCCCACTGGTAGTAATTGTGATGTAAGTACGTTTTTTTAGGGTTCGGTACCACATAAGGAAAATAAGGAACCCTTATAGGATCACTTTGTTGTCCGTCTGTCGATCTGTCAAGACCTTTTTCTCAGAAATGCGTGGACGTATCAAGTTGAAATTAATACCAAATACTTAGATCTGTAATCTCATGCAGCCGTCAAAAAATCAAACTTTTATGTCAACGCAATCAAAAGATATGGCCGTTTATGTCGCATTTTCTCGCATATTTGTATGAAAATGCAAGGGAACCATAACCTCTAGGGTACTTCACGTTAACCTAGATTCATGTTTGTCAAGAAGCTAGGTCTTATAGCACAAGTTAAGGAAATAATCCGAAAACTGTAAATTCGAAATTACATCCCTCAAAAAAATTTTTTTGTTGTTACAAACTTATATTTGCAGATGACCAACTAATCAGGAGTATGTCAATGTAGGACAAAGTTGCGTTGCACGGAAGCCTCGGTGCGCTAGTCCGACTCGCACTTTGCCGTTTTTTTAGTTAATGTTACTTTACTTACCACCAGTTCATACCTAAGGCTGTAGGTTATTTATTTATTTTATTAATGAAGTCGACAGTTCATAATTTGCCAATTTCATGTTACAGAAAATCCAATAAGTATATAATAGTTTTCTATCTTCCTCCAGAGGAGTCGCAGTAGCGTCTTAATACCTACTCAATATATTTACCCTGGGTAGCCGCGTCTTCTTGTCTTCATCCAGAGGTGACGCCGTAGCGTCATCACACTGGACGAAGCAGCTCGACAGTCACATTCACTCCCGAGCTTATAGCGGGAACTCTTGATGAAAGTTTTAAACTTCAGATCTTGCTCAAATTATCCAATAAATTCACCACACTGTCATTCGCGAACATTTTCTGATTTAACGTGACATTAAACACAAAATAACCATTGTAAACATTAAAGTACTTAAATATGATCAAATAATTTTGCAACCGTCGTTTCCCGCCATTTTCAAGAGAACCCAGGGTGTAGGTTACTAACTAAATAATTTTATAATTGTACGGATCGGTACCTAGATTCACCGCCAATTTTATCACGATTCATTGCACCTGGCAACCCAATAAGTTGTACAAAATTCATGATGTTTTCCGCTGCGATCGCACCAGATCGATCTACCGCCCAATTATAATTTATCAGGTGGAGGGAACGAGATAGAAGCGTGCCCTACTCTTCACACTCAGGCTTCCAGGCATCTTTCAGATTCTATTCATAATACAACGTATCTACTTACTATTCTGTGTACAATTAAGTATTGCTTGCGATTTAATTGTCGAAAGGATTTACGTCATTTACCAAATTGCTCTCATAACATTGAATGTGTCAGTGGTTGGGTCAATGGACTTGCAATACGGAGGTCCCAGGTTCGATTCCCAGCCAGGGCAGCCATGTACCAATGAGTTATCCTCGGTTTTTTCGACGGAAAAACTTACGTACATATACCGAGGGCTCTCAAAACGGTGAAGGAATACATCGCGATGAAACCTGCATGCCGTAGAAGAATAAAAAATCTAAGGCATGTGAAATCCGCCAATCCGTAGTGGGCCCGCGTGGTGGATCATGGCCCGAGCTCCCTCGATGTAAGGGAAGGTCTGTGCCCGAACAGTGGGGCAATATAAATAGACTGATGATGATGATGAACATTGAATGGGAAGAAAACATCAATAATCCAATACTTACTAAAAAAAGTCAACATATTTTTGAATTTACATTTACAAGTAAAAAGGTGCCAACGCTGACGAGAAAAAGTGGCAAAAAACTCTCAGCAGCATATCTTTTAAATAAATAATAGCACAATTACTTAATAACTAGGTATTACACAACTATTACTATTGTTAGTACCTAATCTATACTTTATCCCTTATGCGGAACCGGCGACACACACCATGCTTGTTCATCGTTTAACTACCAACTTATTAAGGTCGTCATGCAAAAAAATAAAGTATTATTGATGTAATCCTGCTATAACAGTTCATGGTAAGGACCCAGGAGAGTATTAGCTTCTTTCTAATGCAACGGGTTCTCTTGAAAATGGCGGGAAACGACGGTTGCGAAATTATTAGATAATTTTCCTTTTAACGTCTACAGGGACTATTTCGTGTTTAATATCACGTTAACTTAATCAGAAAATGTTCGCGAATGACAGTACGGTGAAGTTATTGAATTATTTATGCAAGATCTGAAGTTTCAAGCTTTTATCAAGAGTTCCCGCTACAAGCTCGGGAGTGAACGTGACTGTTGAGCTGCTTCGTCCAGAGTGATGACGCTACGGCGTCTCCTCTGGATGAAGACATGAAGACGCGGCTACCCAGGGTGAAGACGCTACTGCGACTGCCCTGGAGGTAGATAGGAGACTATTGAATATATTGAATTTTCTGTAACATGACATTGGCAAATGACGAACTGTCGAGTCCATTAATAAAATAAATAAATAAAGTCTAATGCAATATTATTTATAAAGTGACGGTATTTAAAATTCTACATTGATATACCTATACCAATCGTCGCCAAATACTAGCGACTTATACTAAAATTCAAAATCACCCTGTAGATTGTCTGAAAGAGCTAAGACATCGCTAAAGATGAATGAATAAATGAATGAATGATTAATTCAAGGTGAATGAAAGTTGGGAAGGCAATTAATTTTGCATTTCACAAAGAGCCCATCAAATACAGTACCTATTGCTCTGTGGGCCAATTAATTTTGTACCTAACTAGCCTCTCAAATAAAATAGGCTTTTCTTTACCAACAAGACGTATATATATAGGTACCTAAACAAAAAGCGGCTGCTTTTTGGCATTAAAATGTCAGTCAGTCCCGTGATTACTCTACTTTTCATACATTTTCTACTCAGCTGATTGATTTGTAGGACATTAAATGACAATGCCAGATTCTGCCCCACCATCAACCGCAAGTTGTACAAGATAACGAATAAATGTAAAAATATCTCCATTTTTTATTAAAATTATTGGTTTTAAATAAAGTTTTGTACAAGTTGCCATTCGAAAGAAACAGCTTAATTAAGAATTCAGAAAATAGTAAGAAATCGATGCGATTTATTCGTTGTTTTTGTTATTCTTCTATAGGAGTTGCGAGAGTAGTAGAAAATGATACTGATTATGATTATGAAACCTGTAATAAGTCCCCAACAAAATGATAGGTACATCTTAAATGGTCACGTAGTTTTGTAGGTGGGGCAAAGCTCCATTGAAATGTGGCAATATCTTTTTTATTCGAAAAGCCTTACAACAAAAGTTGTTCAGTTACCGATACTGAATACCCTCCCTTCGGCTTACTACATATATACAATAATTATAATGCACGACTCCGCAATTCTAAAATTTCACGTTCCTTTTACATTTCAGTCATGCGAGCGACTCTATCTCAATTGTAAAACATTGTACATATATCTCTTGAACATACGTGTATTAAGGCTGCTTTTCCTCGAGCAACTATGCTGCGAGGATGCGAAAGCTAAGCTTTAACTTTCTGACCGTTTTCACTAATCAGTAAACTGAAGTGTCAGTGGGCTGGTCACATCTATCGTAGAACCGATGGGGTAGACGAGTTCTCGAATGGAGGCCGCGAACGGGTAAACGTAGTGTGGGACGATATGGAGGGATGACCTTCGCAAGATGGCTGTAGAGATGCAGCGGATGCAGATGGCCGAGAGTGACGCGCTTTGGGAGACGCCTACGTCCAGCAGTGGACTGATACAGGCTGCTGATGATGATGCTGACATTTATTGGGGACCGTTATGTAATGTTCTCCGTAATGTATATAAAAAAACCGTGTGGCAATATACGGTTTAAGATATTTATTTATTTCTCTAAAAAAGGATATAATCCACTTAACTTAGGGAAATACAAAATATATGATAAATTTTAAGTGTTCAACAATAAGCACGGAACATTCCGAATTAAGAATTTTTTTTTTGCGTGGGTAAAAGTGAAAATGAATACAGAATATAGTGATACAATCGAACAAAACAGAGGTATGGCTTCCATTACATATCGATTCTAGTTGCTATGAAGTTATAATTCTATTGCTATTATAGTTGTTATCTAAACTCTGAAAAATCGCTCAAAAAATGTTGCTTTAGTTTCCTTCTGAATGAAAGGAAGGACTTAGTGTCTTTTAAAGCGTTTGGCAAGTTATTATATAGCTGTACACCCTCATACATTATATTTTTCTTTCCATAAGTCTTTGTTCGGGTTATTTGTATGTGGATGTCGTTGGCTCGCCTCAGCGTACGTTTACAGAATTGTGACTTTTTTATGAAAGATATTTGTGTATGTATTTTTTTATTAATTATTTTACGTATAAGTATGCAAGTATTATATTTATACATTTGTGTCAGAGTCATCAATTGGGTTTCCTTATAAACAGTCCTTGTCGAAGTTAAGTAATCATAATGGAATAGGAGTTTTATTATTTTATTTTGTGCTATTTGTAGACTTTTTATGTTTGCCCTGGCAGCGCAACCCCATATCTCGATTAAGTAATCTATATGTGATTTGACTAATGAGTTATAGATGATATACCTGACTGATTTGGGGAAGCAACGCACTGTTCCACGGAGGACAGCCATTAGAGATGTTATTTTCGAGCAGACTTTTTCTATGTGGGGCTTCCAAGTCAATCGACCATCCAAAATGAGACCAAGATATTTTTCAGAGTTCACTTTTCTCAATGGTTCTTTATTGACGGTCAGAGGTTGGAAATTGGGTATTTTCTTATTTTTAGCGCTGAAAATCATGTAGTTTGTTTTAGCTATATTTAATGTTAGTAGGTTATATTGGAACCAGTTGTAAAGTATGTTTAGATCGTCTTGTGCGTTATTAATTACGGACGTGATGTCATTGCCAAAATAGAATAAGCTTGTGTCGTCGGCATATAGTGATATATCACCTATTAGTCCCAATTCCTTTACGTTATTAATGTATATTAGGAACAGCAATGGTCCAAGAATTGATCCTTGAGGAATACCGTAAGTAATGATTTCTGGCGTGCTATGGACGTCTCCAATTTTCACGATCTGGTATCTGTTCGTGAGATACGATTGGAGCATCTTGTGAGCGGTCCCTCCTATTCCGATGGTGGTCAACTTTTGGAGGAGCAATTTGTGACTTATAGTGTCGAATGCTTTTTTTAAGTCGATAAAAACTCCGAGGGCAATCTGTTTTTGATCAATTTTAGTTTTTAAATTTGTTACGAGATCCATACAGGCAGAGAGGGTGTTTGACTTTGGACGGAAGCCATATTGCTTGTTGAAAAGGAAGTTGATAGATTTGAGATGCTGTTCTAAGCGATTGTAGATTACCTTTTCAATAATTTTAGATACAATTGGTAGTACTGAGATTGGACGGTAGTTTCCCGTGTCGGTTTTACTACCAGACTTAAATATCGGACTGACTTTTGCTACTTTTAGTGAATCGGGGAAGTAACCGATTTCTAGGCACCTATTAATACAACTCGTCAGTTCGTTCAAGATTAATGTTTTAACACACTTGATGGCTTTACAACTTATACCATCCAATCCAGTACTTGTGTTAGGGTTAAGGTTATCGATTATTTTGTTAATTTCGTCAGATGTGGTGAAAGGTAGCTCTAGCAACTCCACCCGCTGTTCATCGTTCGTGTTATCATATAATTGTGTACACAATGCGTTGTGGTAGTTGCGAGGAATCTTGTTCGCTAGAATAGAACCAATATTAGCAAAGAAATTATTAAAGTGATTGCAAATTTCTGTAACGTTCGTGATGTAGCCAGTGTTTGTTTCTAGTTTAGAAGGGGCACAGCTGGTTTTATTCTTATTGTTAGTTAAGTCATTAATAAGTTTCCACATTTTGAGCGGCTTTCCCTCACAATTTTTAAAGAGCTTCTGATAGTAATTGTTTTTCGTATTTTTTATACTGTCTTGTACTTCCTTTCTTGCAGCCAAGTATTCTTCTTTTGCGGTGTCATTCTGTGGTGTCCTTATGTGAGTATATCCTAATCGGTTCCTATTATCTATTGCTTGTATTATATTTTTATTGATCCAATCTGTTTTAGGAGGGTTTAGTATTTTCGTTTTTGTAACCTTGCTCACATTGATTGCTTCTGTCAGGGCCTTTTCTAGTACTTCGTATTCTTTGTTGCAGTCGTTGCGTTTTGTTGTCTCTAGTGTTTTGTAGAGGTTCTCATATACAATTGCTTGATATGTTTTCCTTTTCTTTTTCTCTGGCTTTAGTTTATGCACCTCCAAGTAAATCTGCTTATGATCGGAAATTACTGATTCCACAATGGCCATGTGAAAGGTGTTGTTTTTTATATTAGTGCAGACATGATCTAGAATAGTTTTAGTACTTGTTGTTTCTCGTGTACAATGTTTCGGATCTATGTTATTCAGTATTGTATAACCGTTTTCTTTAAGCATCTGTTTGTAGGCTGTGGCAGGTTGATTCCTTTTCAGTAAGTTGTAATTGAAGTCACCAAGTACTATCGCTCTCTTGTGCTTAAGCAACTGTTGCGAGTAGACATCCAGGAAGTCTTGGTTGTTGGTCCTTTCTGGTTTGTATATGGCGCCTATGTCCAAGGAAAATCTATCCAAGTGTACCCATAGAAAATGATTATCAGATTCACACAATCCTTCGACAAAGTTATGTTTTAAGTCATCATGGACAAATATTGATACTCCCCCTCCCCTTCCATTGCATCGATAGTTGTAGTAATGAGTGTAGCATACTAGCTTTATGCTATTAGCATCCGCATCGGACTTGATCCAGGTTTCAGATAGGACTATAACATGAATTTTGCTAGGTAGTGATTTTAATATGCATCTCAATTCATCTAGTTTACCTGGTCTCATGATACTGCGTATGTTAGCATATAAGAAATTCAGGCCTTTTTTATTTTGAATTAAGCTACTATGGCTTCCTGTTACTTGGTATGACAGATTGTTTGAGGTTGATATGTTTCCAGCTGGTTCTATTGCTTGTAGTTTTTTGACCTTGAATCTATAATTTTTGGCATGCCCTTAATGAATTTTATAGTCAGGTCCTTTTCACCTTGCTCAGTTCGGCATTTAAGCTCATCTCTTAGATTTTGCATAAACTGTCTCTGTTGTGGTGTGTCATCGGAGTAAATTTTAATTTCGGTATGTTCCCTGTTAAGTATCGATTTATTGCGTAAAATTGTTTTTGCGGCCTCAGATGTAACTAGGCATGCTTTTATTGGCCGAGAGTGACCATCAACGTATTTTCCCAATCGAATTAATTTAGTGGGTTCGCCGCAGTCAGGGGAAATCGTTTTTAACAATTTGTTAACTTCAGACTTGTCATGGCTGTGTCTCTCCTCAGCATTCTTGGACTTTGTCTCTTCGATGCCACTAATGATTATGTTTTTTTCTCTCTGAGAGCGCTCATGGATTTCAGAGATCATATTTTCGTATGTCACTGTTGGAGCAATTTGGGCAGCAGTTGCAGCAGTCTTTAGCGTCTGCATTTCGTTCTCAATGATCTTGATCCTTTGCTCGGTATTTGTATTAAAATTTGCAATATTAATTAATTCTTCCTTTATTTTATTTTGTTCTGTAACTAGGTGATCTGTTGTAGTTTTGACTTGGGTAATGGTATTCTTGATAAGCAAAACATCCTCAGATATACTGTTCAATTTTTCGTTTTGAGTTTCAGTCATGTTAGTTAGAATAGCCATGATTTTTTGCTGAAAGTCATTGAATTGCATCGACAGATCATTATCTGGATGCCTTCTCTTTCTCAGTAGTGTAGTCTGGTCAACCATTTCGGAGAGTTTTAGTTGTCGTAGATCAGGTTGTGATCCTCCACCAGTTTGTCTTAGGTCAGACCGCAACGCTTCACCAATCCCACCGCGGGTTGCCATCGTGGAGTCGCTATCACTACACGTATTAGGTCCACTCTTTGGCGAGTGTTGCACACTCATTATTAATGCAAAGTTGTTGCTAAGCGAGTTCTATGCAGTATGTAACTACTCACGCGCAGCCACAGCGAGCGAGATGAATTATCGCAGCCCGTTTCCTTTACTCGAGGGGGTGAAGGGAGCCGCCTTACGAACTCCGCACAATAAGAATGGTTTATAGCTATTCTATTTACACGAACCACAATTATCTATACAGTTATGTTATTATGGTTTAATTTACTTCGTATAGTGATTATATTTTTGATTAGAAACTGAGAACACGTCTGCTCCGTACGCGTGTCGAACACTTAAATATAGACAATCTAAAGAAGGAAAGGGCAGAATTTTTGGCAGCATTTTACTAGAACCAAAAATGAATTGCTGGGATTATTAAAGCAAACCCAACTTGACGGCTGACGATGATGATGTCCATCACATGCTTAAAGTTTGATGTTAATAGATAATAGATATATGAAGGAACTATGGTGACACTGCAGAGTCCAATAACAAACCGGTCCATTCCTTAAATGTCCACTTCCATGGTCAACTTACCGTAACGTCCACTCTGGAAAGGATCGCGAGGTAGGCAGAGGGGAGTAGAGGACGGAGCGCCATTATCATTATCATTTCACATAATGTTGCCAGCGTCCATGTAGCCACATACTGGGGGCAGCTGAAGACCAGCGCTGTGGGCCATACCACAGCATTATGCTGAGCTGACCGTCCTTTTAATACCACGCTACTAAAACAATTGTTACTTTCTAAGTTAGTATTAATTGATGTTAAAAAAGCTATTTACAAAATAAAATAAATACCTAAATACTATTTACAATTAAATTCCGAACACGCCGTCTAACTCCGCACTGCGCGGCAGGGACCCCAGCACGCTGGCGGCGTTGCCCCGCTGGATAGCGAGGCTCAGCCTTTGCCTGAAGTAGGCGCCAGCTCTGGGGTCACCCGAGGCGAGGATTAGGCGGGTGGAAATATCTTATAATAGTTAGTGTTAATTTGTTGTGTTTAATTAAATAAATGTGTTTCATTTAACTTTTTATTTTTCATTTTGGCACTGGACTTTAGGAATGGAAGATTTAGGAAAAGTACCTTTTAGGAAGTAGACATTCTAGGAAGTGGACGGTGTGAACCTGAACGCTCATCTATAGCAACGTAGCATAGCACATAACTGGTGGAATAACAGCCTTACGCTGTAGGTACGTTATGCAAATAAAGAGTATCGCGAAATACAACGTCACAAAAGGTTTATGCAAACAGCCTGTCGGGCGGCGAAGCCTCCGAGCGAGAAGGCTTTAGGGGTCCTTCAACGAAAGGTGCAAATGTTAATAAACGCTGACAAAATTTTGTTTGTTATGGTGTATCGAAGAATGCTTAAGATCTCGTGGGTACAGCGAGTCCGAAATGAGACAGTGCTCCAGAGAATGGGCAAAGATGTGGAGATTCTTAAGACCATTAAAAAACGGAAACTCCAGTATCTAGGTCACATAATGAGGAAAACTAAATAAATTAATTGGGTACTTAATTATGTAATTTTTATTACCTATACAATTCAGGGGATTATTATTCCTGTAGACCGGTAGAATGTTCTGTTACAAAAATCTGTCGAAGTAGAGGCTATTCGAAGGTGTGTGTTGTCTAAGTATTGTCTGTCGAACAATCGATTGTCTAAGTAGTGGTCATTCGAAGGTGTGTGTCGTCTAAGTATTGTCTGTCGAAGCAATGACTTGTCGATCTATGTGTTTTCGGAGTTCGGAACGTGTCGAAATAATGTACTGTCGAAATTCAGTCCGCAAGTCGAATAAATAGTACGATCTTCTACAACTGATTCTTCAGGGAAAGATCCAGCGCAGAAGAAGGCCAGGTAGAAGGAGAATATCATGGCTCAGGAACTTACGCCAATGGTACGGCAAGAGTACCAGGTCTCTGTTCCGTGCGGCGTTGTCGAGAGTGCAGATTGCCATAATGATCGCCAACGGTACCATAAGAAGAAGAATAATTTTTGTGAGATATTTCAACGGCGAAAATGCATGATGAACCATGAATGATTATGATGAGAGCGATAAGGCAGCCAAAATTATACATACTGCTGTCATGTAAGTTTTGTATTGTACACACAATTTTTTGTTTGTAGAATAAAGTATTGAATTGAATGATGAAGTCTTAATTATTATGTTATGAATAATGGTACAGTTACCTAGTAAAATAATGTTTGTTTAGTTGAAGATGTAAGAATTTACTTTATACTTTATTGTACACAAAATTTTATTATATTATATTTGTTTCTAAAATTTAAATTGGTGACGCTTTCTAATAAAGAAATTTTTGAAGATGTCTTCACTTTATGCCAATCTTTTCACTCTTCATATCTTTTAAAAGGTACAGTCGACACAGATCAATTGTACCACTTGCAGTACGATTTCAAGTCTTACGATGCAAATAATAAGAACTGTCAAAAGTAAAAAGTATTATCATTGATCTGCTGTCGACTGTACATTATGTACATTTTTGCAAAGTTTTCTTTTTGAATTTTATTTACTTACATGTACCTTGACAGGGTTCTTGGCCCAGCAGTGGGACGACTTATAGGTAATTTAAAAAACCATGCAAGTTGTGACTTTGTTAGGTAACCAAATAATCATCCAAGTAGTCCAATATTGCAGTTTCTTTGAAAACAACTCTACTGGAGTTATTTACTTATTTTATTAGTGGACTCGGCAGTTCGTCATTTGCCAATGTCATGTTACAGAAAATTAAATATACAATAGTCTTCTATCTTCCTCCAGCCAGAGGAGTCGCAGTAGCGTCTTCACCCTGGGTAGCCGCGTCTTCATGTCTTCATCCAGAGGAGACGCCGTAGCGTCATCACTCTGGACGAAGCAGCTCGACAGTCGCGTTCACTCCCGAGCTTGTAGCGGGAACTCTTGATAAAAGCTTGAAACTTCAGTTCTTGCTCAAATTATTCAATAAATTCACCATACTGTCATTCGCGAACATTTTCTGATTAACTTAACGTGATATTAAACACAAAATAACCACTGTAGACATTATAACAAAAATTATGAAATAATTTTGCAACCGTCGTTTCCCGCCATTTTCAAGATAACCTCTCTACTGGAGTTATAGTAACTATTTACTAAACCATCCACTTCATATTACCAAGTTAAAACTCATCACAAAATTCAATCTACTCTTCGTTTCAACGAGTAAAAGTTATAAAATAAAAGAGAGAGACTGAATAAAATTATCGCGAAAAACGCGTCCCTCGCCGCGTCATTACAAAAGGAGCCCAAGGTTGGAACAAAAAACCGACGTGAAACATCCGTTACCTACCATCCCTACCGTATTACAGTATAGATATGTATGGTAGTACTACTTGTTGAGTTTCGGAACGCATCTTTAAAAAGAAAAGTAAAATGTCAGTTGTCAAATATCGCGAGTCATGGTAGAATTGGTAGATTTGAATAAACGATTTTCTATTGTAACATGAATCCGTTTTTTACATTAAATATCCATCGAAAAAGACTATATTTTACACTACTTGCATGTAGTTATGCAAATAAACGGTGTGAATTCGAGTTACGACTTAAATTGAGTTGTATTTTTTGCGTGATGTTTGTTTGGTGTAGTGAAATGTATTGTAAAAATTAAGAGTCTTGCATCTCACGTGGAATAATGACTCGACTTTTTCTTCATCAGTAAGTAAGTAAGTAATCCGTTTATTTCGCAACTGCAAGACATTGTAGTACATTATAGTGGCTAACAAGATAACACACCAAAAAGAGCGGTTGTGCTGCCGTTGCGGTCAGGGCCTCAGCTGAGCATGATGTTGTCGACAGGATGCCGGCAACGCTGGTATTCTGTTGGACCAGAGTTGTAGTCCGGCGGGACCAGGAACGAACACTCACTTCAGCTAGAGTGGAAATAGTAGAAATACTGACGATTTATATTCAAATAAAATACTTACATAGATTTATACGAAAAGAGATATACAATACTTAGTATACTATATTACTTATATGTACATACATCATCATCATCAGCCCGTATCAGTCCACTGCTGGACGTAGGCCTCTCCCAAAGCGCGCCAATCAACCCTACTCTCGGCCCTCTGCATCCAGTCCCTGCCAGCCATTTTGCGAAGGTCATCCCTCCATCTGGTCGGGGGGCGTCCCACACTACATACATACATACTACTCATCAGTCCACTACTCGACGTAGGCTTCGATCGATTCGATCCAGTCCCTGCCCTCTTGCGTCATTCCTCCATCTGATCGGGGGTATCCGTAATACTGTACCTATACACAGACACTTACCCCATAGACCTGTAACAGGAGGGCGCCCGTTTCTGACTGCACATGAGCGCAAAATTGCTTCGCAACACGCGTAATCTTGAGATATCGAAACAGGTTTAATATGGCGCCCCTGCCCCCCGCTTCGTCTAATAGCGCCTATCGCTTGACAGAATTTGTCGCTTGCAAAAGACATTGCCACATTTCAATGGAGCTTTGCCCCACCTACAAAACTACGTGACCATTTAATCTGTACCTATCATTTTGCTGGGGACTTATTACAGGTTTCATATTGCATATAATCATAATCAGTATAATTTTCTACTACTGCCACAGCTTCTATAGAAGAATAACAAAAACAATGAATAAATCGCTTCGATTTCTTACTATTTTCTGAATTCTTAATTAAGCTGATTTTTTCCGAATCGCAACTTGTGCAAAACTTTAGTTTAAACCAATAATTTTAATACAAACGGAGATATTTTTACAGTTATTCGTTATCTTGTACAACTTGCGGTTGATGGTGGGGCAGAATCTGGCATTGTCATTTGTACCGATTTCATGTCTATGGGGTAAGTGGTCTGTGACAGGATTTTTAATGTAACATCCGCCAAAAAACATTTCTAAAATATATTGCTATGTTTTGTGTAACAACTCCTCCGAGACAAAATAACAATATATTCGCGATAATTTTAGCTTTCAAGGTTTACAAATGTTTCACAATCACACATGAAATTCAATATCTGCATTATTTGAAGAACAATGTATTGAGAACATTGTAACATTTTAATGTTAATTATATGAACATCTGTATTGTAACTTATGGAATGCAATAATTTTTTTTTGTTAACCTATAAATTGTCCCACTGCTGGGCAAAGGTCTCCCCCCTCTTCCATCCATCCCTGTCCTTAGCCTCTTACAGCCACCCATCCCTGTATCTAACGATATCGTCTCTCCACCTACGCCGCGGTCTGCCCCGACGCCGGCGACCGTCCGATGGCACCCATTCTGTGACAGTCCGGGCCCATCGGTCCGGCTGCATGCGGCACACGGGGCCCGCACGTGAATGCAATAAATATATATCTTTTTTTTAAATCTCATTAATTAGCTTGTTTATACAGTATTTAATTAACTTAAAATTACAATGTCAAACTTAAAACTAAAATATCCGGTAAACCTTCGTCAGTCAAATAACCCGCCCCTTGTCATACCCGGTGCAAAGGTACCCATAACGCTTGCACCGTTACCGCGCTGTATAGCTATGGCTAACCTTTGCACCAGGTAGGACCCGGAGCGAGAGTCACAATCCCTCTCTCTAAGGCGACTGCCAATGTCTGCGACAAATTGTATGGCTTCCGCCCCCCAGCAACCCGTCGTCTCCACCGCGAACGGAACAAACTATTGAGTATTATGTATAAATATATTGAGTATTGAGTATTTAATTTACCCATATTTTACAAACAAATGACATTTCATTTCACGACGCCAGTATTTTAGGCCTATGATTAAGTGCAGTATCAAGTATAAAATACTGACCATTGGGTTCACTTGAAAATGGCGGGAAACGACGGTTGCAAAATTATTTGTTAATGTGTAAAAAAAAATTGGATAATTCATGCAAGATCTGAAGTTTCTACGAGCTCGGGAGTGAACGTGACTGTCGAGCTGTTTCGTCCAGAGTGATGACGCTGCGGCGACTCCTCTGGATGAAGACAAGAAGACGCGGATTTCCATGGCGATGACGCCATGGCTACTCCTCTGGAGAAAGAGAAAACATTGATATCTTGAAAATTCTGTACATGACATTGGCAAATGACGAACTGTCGAGTCCACTAATAAAATAAATAAAATACTAAGTACTACTGACTATTGATACAACCAGCCCCCTTACCTTGAAGTCTTATAGCAGTATTACTTCCATAATACTTTGTTACTTCGTATAATGACGACCTTAATGTAAGCTCATTAAGGTCGTCATTGTACGAAGTAACAAAGTATTATGTCAAAGTCAAAGTCAAATTTCTTTATTGCAAGTAAGCACGTTGTGTACATTTTTGCACGTCAAAATATTTTTGAATTTACATTTACACCACTTTGCAAGGAGAAGGTGCCAACGCTGAGGAGAAAAAGAAAGTAATACTGCTATAAGACTTCAAGGTAAGGGGGCTGTACTGTTAATTTATACTGTGGTCGGCTAATCTCGCGCTAATCTGTTTGCAAAGGGTGGGTCGTCCATCGCATTAAATATTACTAATGTGAAAAGTTAGCGGTTTTAATTCAATTTGTCGAGGTTTGCGTAATCTTACGGGACGATTTAACATGGTTAGGCTGTTGTCCCATCGCCGGCGAGTAAGCGAGTAAATCCCGGCTATATTCTCTCCCAAGAAACGTACAAAAGATACTATATTCCGTGTAAACAAAAGAGATGCATATATTAATAGTTCATCGCCGACTGTTCACACTGCCGGCGAGTACTCGGCTATTTTGTCGCCGAGCGAGTATTACCCATCGCTCGGCGACACTCGCCCACTCGCTGAGCTACACTGGCGAGTGGGCGAGTGAAGCGAGTAATCGCCCGTCGCTCAGCGACACTCGCTGATAGTCGAGCTACAAAACTATACTCGTCACTCGCTGCTCGCCCACTCGTTTTATAGTTGATAGCTTTACTTGTCGCCGGCGGTGTGGCAACTGCCCAACTGTACCTAATCCGTAGTTAAGGGTCACTACCACCAATATCTCCAAGACCAGTCAAAAACTAATAAGTATACAGAAGCCTCAATAAGGTTGAGAATTTCTCAAGAACTACTTGACAGTTGTAGAAATTCTTTTAATAGTAGATAGCATTGTGTAATTGTAAAAAAAATCTGAAATCAATCGTGTAATTTTTGAGAAAAAGCCAACCTTTAGGTATATATGTCTGTCCAGCTAGCTATACAGGGGCTATAATAAGTAAAGGGTATATGAAGCCGAAAGGAGGGTGTTCAGTATCGGTAATTAAAAACTTTTGTTCTACCGTTTTTCGAATAAAAAATAATTAAAATTAATGTCATACAAATCGATCAGCTGACCGGTACGATATGTATGAAAATTCAAATCGAAAAGTCGTAGAACAATAGTTGTTCATTTACCGATACTGAACCTTCGGCTTCATATACCCTTTACGTTACACCCTGTATAATAACAGTATTTCTCTTATTTTTGTCCAACTCCGGATACCAGGAATTTTTGCTAAATCTTAAATCATTTCACTCATTATTTAGGTATACTTATCTTTTGATATAAAAGATTTTTAAGATCGCAAAACAAAAACAAAAAAATACCAGAAAAAGAATAAGAAATCCCTTTAACCTTTCGGACAAAGCACATCTAAGTACCCTCATCACCAAAAATCACAGCAGCACAAAAGAGGTTAACTTTTGCACCTTTTTCGTCTGACCTTTTATTGTTATTCAAACGCAATAGCATCTGAAACGTATACCTTACTTGAGATATATTGGTATGCCAAGTGGATTGCTCCCAGAGCGATAATGTTATACCTATTTTATTTGTCAGAAAAAAGGTCGTGTCACGCTGGGCCACAGACCACTTACCCCATAGACATGAAATCGGTACAAATTGACATTGCCAGATTTCAATGGAGCTTTGCCCCACCTACATAACTGCGTGTACAGTCGAAGACAGAGATAAGTATACAGGGGGCATCAATAAGGTTGATATTTTCTCAAAAACTACTGGAACTAATTTAATAATTCTTTACCAGTTACATAGTTATGACTTTTATCTATCAAACAGTGAAATAATTTTTGCAATACGTCAAGTAGTTTTTCAGAAAATCTCAACCCTAAAAACTCTCCTGTACACTTTTCTCTGTGTTCCACCGTACATTGACAGTACCTATCATTTTGATGGGGACTGATTAAAGATTTCATATTACATAATCATAACCAGTAAGAGTTGCCAGAGTAGTAGGAAATGATAACAAAAACAACGAATAATTCGCCTTGATTTCTTAATGTTTAACGCTCAGCACAGTTACATTGTCTCATGGCGGGCCCATAATAAAAAAAAAACTGTCACGTTACAATGAATAACTTTATTTGTCGATTCGCAACTTGTACAAAACTTTATTTTAAACCAATAATTTTAATAAAAAACTGAGATATTTTTACATTTATTCGTTATCTTGTTCATCGTACAGTCGAAGACAGAGATAAGTATACAGGGGGCCTCAATAAGGTTGAGATTTTCTCAAAAACTACTGGACCGAATTTAATAATTATTTTACAGTTACATAGTTTTAACTTTTATCTATCAAACAGTGAAAGAATTTTTGCAATAGGTAAAGTAGTTTTTGAGAAAATCTCAACCTTAAAAACTCTCCTGTACACCTTTCTCTGTGTTCCACCGTACCTACTTTGATAGTGGGGCAGAATCTGGCATAGTCATTTGCAAGCGAAAAATTCTGTCAACGATGAGCGCATAGAGACGAAGCGGGGGACATGGGTGCCGTATTAAAGCGTCCATGTCGATATAATATCTCTAGGTCGTGTCGCGGACTTGCGGGTGTCGGGTCGGGGGGTCCGGCGCTCGCTTAGAGGTCCCGAGCTGTAAGGCGTCTCGTCCTGTGTTCCGAGACGCCTTAAGCGGAGGTTTAGGGGTACAAACCCGAAGACGGGCCCACGCGGGCGGCCGCCGACGAGGTTGTGGTATCTGGCGTTGCGTTCCCACAACCCCAAACGCGGTGAGTTGAACACCTTGGGGTTTTAGTGGGTATAGGACCGTACATACATGACGGGAGTCCCACATATTCACCGCGCGCTCCTTATTGGCGCGGTGAGATGCGTAAAAGCATTTCTCCAAGTAAAAAAAAAAAGGTCGTGGCGCGAAGCAACGTTGCGCTCATAGACACGGGCGCCCTCCTGTTACAGGTCTATGGGGTAAGTGGTCTGTGCGCTAGGCTAAGTAATTGTGAGACCATATTCTCGTCTGTTGGGATAAGAACAAATGGAAGATGTTGGAAGAAATATAAACAGAATCATATCTTTTTATCGCAAGTAAATACTATCTTGTGAACTTAGCACTGCCTCTGTTTTGCTTGCTTAAAAAACTATAAAATTTCTGTAGATCTAATAATTTAAAAAAATTAAATATTTAAAAAAAAGAAATGTGACTGCAAACAAACAATCTACTTTTGATTAATTTTTTATACCCTATGGTGTCCTAAGACGGGAGTGTTCTCGTAATTAAGACGAATCTAACGATACCTCATACACTAAAATCCATCAAGCCGTTTAGGCTACAGGATGGCAGGAAGGAATGGATATACATACATACACCCGAAAAACATTACCCTTCTGGAGCAGTTGGGTAAAAACTAAAAAGTAACAGATTGTCGAAGTGTATTGGGTTCGAATCATTGATCCTATAATCGAATCGACTCCGTGTAATATATTTACATATTATATTAAAATTAGAACTCCCCATCGGCATACAAACCATACGTGGTTTCGCCTGAGATGGGAAAGTAGATTTTAAATGTATTTTTATAAGATGTCATTAAACAATAAATTAAAAAAAAAAAAAATTCCGAGACTTTAGAATCCGAAAATTACTTTATTGCTATCGAGAAAACTTACTTACAGTGGATGATAATAGTGATATACTTACATATAATAAAGTAGAAGAAATCGATGATTGTGAAGATTTTACTGCTTTTACAGAAACTTTGTAAACATTGCGAAAATATCCACTTCCTAGTTGAACACACTGATAACATATGTGTTTGCCACGCTTATGAAGTATATCCACACTAGAATAAAGAAAACATAATTATATTATACATTGTATATGTATAGATAGCTGTACCCCGCAACTTCGTTTGCGTAGAGGAGGAGGATGGAGGAGATCAGGAGGCAGATCTTTCTCTCTGGATCCTTGTTTCCACATCACATACCGCCATGGCTTATAGCCTATGAGCTGTCCGGATATTTCAGCTATCTCCTAGTGAAACCCCCATCAAAACCCCTTCAGTAGTTATGGCGTGATACTTGCACAAAGTCACAGACAAACATTCTAAAAATTGGCATCAGTATCGATCCTAAAACACATTACAATTATTCTTTTCAAAAAATATCCAATGTACAGACACAACTTTTTTACAGTCTTATTATATGTATAGATATATTATAAAGCAGAGCTCGGTGGCTCAGTGGTTGGATCAATGGACTTGCGATCCGGAGGTCACAGGTTCGATTCCCAGCCATGGCAGCCATGTACCAATGAGTTATCCTCGGTTTTTTCGACGGAAAACTTACGTAGATTTACCGATTGCTCTCAGAACGGTGAAGGAAACACATCGTGATGAAACCTGCATAACGTAGAAGAAGAAGAAAAATCTATGACATGTGAAATCTGCCAATCCGCACTGGGCCCGCGCGGTGGATCATGGCTCCAGCTCCCTTGATGTAAAGGAAGGTCTGTGCCCGAGCAGTGGGGCAATATAAATAGACTGATGATGATTAATTATATTACGTTACGTTACGTTACGTTACGTTAGTAAGCAATCTGTTAAATAATAAGTACAGTTGTTTTCTGTACCTAGATACTCTGATACTTTCCGTACTCTGATACAAGCGCTGTACCGCGCCTTGGGTGGCGACAGACTTACGGGGGGAGGAACGTCCGCTCTCTCTCACACTCGCGAATGAGTGTGAGAGAGAGAGCGGACGACGCGGCGACGCAATGACAGAGTGGGGCGAGCTCCCGCGCGTCTCGCCGCGCAGCTACCTAAGGTGCGGTACAGTGCTTGCGGTCAATGAAACTATTCATTGCAAGAAAAAGAATCAGTAAAGTTCAAGTTGTACAGTCAAAGACAGAGATAAGTATACAGGGGGCCTCAATAAGGTTTAAATTGTCTCAAAAACTACTGGACCGAATTTAATAATTATTTTATAGTACATAGTTTTAACTTTTATCTATCAAACAGTGAAAGATGTTTTGCAATAGGTCAAGTAGTTTTTGAGAAAATCTCATACTTAAAAACTGTCCTGTACACCTTTCTCTGTGTTCCACCGTAAAAATCACAATGCTCCAGTGGTATGGATGAATATTACGGTATCTTTGGAGTATTTAGAGGTATCGTCATATACTTAGGTAAAGGTCACAAGTATATCGAATCTTATTCAGCAGCTTAAACAAACAAGCCGCGTAAGTACACCAACCTATTGTGAATGCACTTCAAGAACTTAACTAAGTTCTAAACTGTGTAAAGTCTTCGCCACATTCTAAGTTCTATAACTTACATTAGAGAGACGTGAGACTGAATATCATTTGGAAATGACAATGCCAGATTCTGCCCCACCATCAACCGCATGATGTACAAGATAACGAATAAATAAAAAAATATATCCGTTTTTTATTAAAATGATTGGTTTCACATAAATTTTTGTACATCAAGTGAGTCGAAAAAAACAGCTTAATTAAGAATTCAGAAAATAGTAAGAATTCGAAGCGAATTATTCATTGTTTTTGTTATTCTTCTATAGGAGTTGCGAGAGTAGTAGAAAATGATAGTGATTATGATTATGCAACATGAAACCTGTAATAAGTCCCCAACCAAGTGATCCAGCTTAAATGGTCACGTAGTTTTGTAGGTGGGGCAAAGCTCCATTGAAATGTGGCAATGTCATTTACGGCCACATAGAGTTGCATTCAAAATTAACCACGATCGAGATCTATAGTCGGGTTGTAAGGTTTGGTTTGTATATTATCTAGCTTTTAGAATCCAAGACTCAATAATAATACCATACTAACAGCACAAGTAACCACTAGCAGCGACAAGAGCTACGGCCGAAGACAGCCAGTCCATGTGTATCAAAAGGCATCTGTTTTGAGTCAGCATGCACTCCATGCCGACGCCGATCACCATGAAGAAACCAAGAATAACGTTCACAAATGTCAGCCAAACGAACACCTGGACGAAACCTTCTTGATCCTGAAGAAACATGTTAAGTTATCGGCGTATTATAATTAAGTACATGCTGAGCTGGTCTTTTTTGGCGCTGCATGCCGCACCACGTACCTACCACTGTCTTTTTTAGCACCTACGCGCGAAGGTGCGTGTTTCTCCGCTTGTAGGCGCGTGATTTGCATGAACGCGCGTGGATGCACTTTCTATTTGTTAGACTGTGAGTGTTTTCTATACAAACGGAGATACTTACAAGCAACGTTAGAACACGCATTCACGCGCTACGCTCCTTTCGACGCATGTGGCCAGAAACGCAAATTGCCGTATACGCGAAATACCATTTTTCATATACGCAAATGACCATCATCACCATGAAGATAGGATCTTTCGACGCATAGTACAATATTCGCATTTGACCAGCGACGCGAATGACCATGATACTTGAAACTAAATCTTACGCATGTACCTGATGTTCAAAGATTTTAGACTCATTCATATGGATGTGAATGAAACTCTGTAATAAAGTTAATTGCGTGATGCGTGGCAGTGTGTTAATCGCCTTAAGAAAACAAAAAAATCTTGATCTGAGTTTCTTACCGTCACATTTGCAAACAGTAGAATCAAGCCACATATCATGAACATCCAGGACATGAAGGTGATTCCTGTCGGCACTATCGTACTAATTTGACCCAGGACATCTTTGGCACCTGGTTAGATAAATATTGAGTTATACCAATGGGGTGCATTAATGTTGGTTATAGAAATTAGAGCGAATGATGGAAGGATGGGTCACGGAAAAAGGTAGAAGGGTCGGCAGAGGTAGACCGAGGATATACGTCGACCAAATTGGCGACCATCCATTTAGTTGTATAATGTATGTCGGTAGCTGTAAGAGTGCTGCTGAGAGTTTTTTGCCATTTTTTCTCCTCAGCGTTGGCACCTTTTCCTTGCAAAGTGGTGTAAATGTAAATTCAAAAAATATGTTGACGTGCAAAAATGTACACAACGTGCTTACTTGCAATAAAGAAATTTGACTTTGACTTTGACTAAGATTCATATTTATTGTAGAGGGTATTTATTAAAATAAACAGTCTTGATCCAGCAAGCTGTGGTTTTACTTCAAAATTGAAATAAATAATTAAGAAGATTGGGAAGATGTTAGAGAAGAAATAATGAAAAATAAAATACCCTTAGCATGTCTCAATTTGGTGATATTCTTCAAACTACCAAAACTGGCTTGCGATTGTCGCTCTATACCGCACAACATGATGACACCGGACATCTGAAAGAGTTTTAAAAATACAATAGTCGTACCTAATAATCAACGGCAAACAAGCTGGCTGGGCCTCTTGATGGTAAGTGGACACTTACAACTGGTAGATAAGTAGACAGTACATAGATTGCGGTCCGGCCATATTCCATTGAAATCTTTTGCATTCATAACGCGCAAAGTTGAATCTCCTTACTGCGAAGATTGTGGGACCAAGGAAGACTTGCAAGTCTTCCGTCATATTGTGATGGAATGTGTCTGGTACGCGACTTGACCTTGTGACCTTGTCATTCCGTGACAAGGTCACAGGTTCAAGTCCTCCCCACGGCAATAATCTTTTCATCATATTCTAATTTGGATTTAGAAGGAGCTGGATTGCCTCGACATGTGAATCCAGCTCCTCGACAACACGGTCATAGTGACAAGACTGAGAAGAAACAAACCTTTCGAGTTAGTGTAGTGTAGTGAAAACAATTCGTAGTGATAGTGCGCGAATGTAAGACACGTGAACAAAGTGATCGCCCTTAATAGACTCTAAGTAATGTCGTTGGACTAACTCTTAGATATAAGTGTCAATTTATAGAATTTTAGGTCAAAACCAAATTACTTATTAGTCTTGTTGTATTTAGGCTAGATCGTAATGTGAATGAAATGTCATACTATGGCACTTTATTTAATGATAATAATAATAAGATGCTAGATGCATCACATATCCCTTCAAATTAAAGTTCTCTAAGGGGCCTCTACGCGTTGGACCTATGTCTCCGTGCAAGCCTTTCAAAGGACCGGGTTTTCTTAAACCCGTGTAACCTAGAGAGATACATAATAATAAAAAAGTTCTAATTTATTCATCGAGCATGGATAATGCGTAATACAAATTCTGAGAGAACATATTATTAATAGTCAAGGTTTTTGTAAATTAAATCCTACTTTTTTCATCCAGTCCTTGCTAATTGCGTAGTAGAGCATACCTCCATCTGATCGAGGGTTGTCCCCACACATCAATATCCGATCGTGATGTCAGTAACTCAGTTATCGATTTATACTATAGATGTGACCAACCCACTACAAATTCGTTCGAGCCCGGAACCAAACCTTGGACACCACAAGCGACTGACACGGGTAGACCTCTCACTGGCCGTGAAACCCTGGGAGAGAACCAGCTGCGACATTAGGAGGAAACTGAACCGTGGCCGAGACAGGTTACGATGTAAATTTGGGAAGATTAATGATCTGGCCACTCGGTCTGTTGCAATAGTATAGAGGCACAGTTAGGACGGTCGCGACCAAATCTTTTGGAATAATTTCGAAACTCTGAGAGCAATAATTCGATCAGTAGTTTTCACGGAAAATTGACTACTTTCACTGAAAACTCCTATTACAAAAAGTTTATCTTGGCATCGCGAGCGCCGCAGACCTGTCTCGCCCAAATATGAAGAGCTGATTGTCAACCTTCACTAGTTGGAGAGGTAACCCTCAAGAAGAAGAAGTCCTTATATAAGAAGAAGAAGTCCTTATACAGGATGTCCTTGAATACATTCGACCAATTGAAGCTGGGGGTTGTACTCATGATGATTAAATTGGTAAGGTTTATTAGTAAATCAGAACTGCAAAAAAAAACTAAGTACGTCACAAAGTCACACAATGACTTTAGAAATGACCATTAGGTCAAATTCCAGTGAAAGAAATCGTTGCAAAAAAAATTAAAATACCTTAAAATGTAAAACTTTAAAGCACACGAACGATGCATATCAAATTAATATTTTTTTTGATAGTTGAATTTATTGTAAATAATTTTCCCCCAAATTGTTTAATTTACTTAAACGCTGTGCAGAATTAATGTATATCTCAAGCCTAACCATCCATTTAATTTTGTCGAATGAATTCAAGGCCACAAGATTCAGACTTTTTGCCCCCTACGTGTATCTAGAGCATTACGAGAGCATTTCACATTTAGCGTGAATTCAAAAGGTTGGAAATGATAAAGACACGAAGCATAAAAGTAAGAAATATTATTAAAAAGACGAGCAAGATAATTACGTCGTAGAAATTAATTAGAGTCCTATTAAATTATAATAAACAAACAGACACAATTTACATTTTCCATACGCGTCTAATTATTTTCTGCAATACGGTTCCTTTTACTGTACTTTACGTTTCCTTTCGCCTGTGAGAATTTGATATGAGTGATATCTTTTTTATTTATTTATTAGGATAACATACAGCTAAAACAATACATAGATTAAACAACTAAGCGATACAGAAGCCAGTGAAGTTTTTACAAATAACATTAACTACATATAGTCGCTTCCCTTGTCAAATTAAAGCTATCAATTACGCTTTTGATTGCAAAATATGTCCACCTGGTCTGCACTCTTATTATATTTGTCGCACTCCCTTACAAGAAAGCGTATTTAGTCCTACAAAGAGCCCTTTGTTCAAATATTGATGCTTAGTTGTGTAATAAAGTGTTTTATGATGGACGGATTTTATTGCGATTCCACTTTGCCCCACCAGTGGGGCGTTTTTGGTGGGGCAAAATGGAATAGGCCAATCTATTTATTAAATTCAATCACTCAAAATTCCTGTCGTTGTAATCAAGTGACCCTACCTAGTATTTGTGTGTACTGTACCTAAGCAAATGCTTAAATATCATAGAGGACCCTTGCGACCTTTGAACTAAACCCCAGCAATCAAGTTTGCACTGTGAATTCATATATATATTCATGTTGTTGTCGTTGATACATTAGTGGAATATATTTCATTAGTGATGTTATTTTAATAATTCTTTATTGCAGGCATAAAAACCCATAAAAATACAAAATAAGTACAATAAAATAGAGCTTACATTTGGACCTAATGGTCCTTACGTCAGTCTTAACCTACTTTCGGTTCTCGCTCCGGTGCACAGACAGCCAATGACGAAATATTGGGCTGGAGAGGTCGTCACTCACCATCATCAGTATGCTATTGTCAGAGCTACGCAGTCTGCTCCAGAATGAAGCAATACGAGCTCTGACAATAGCAAAGATGTCGGGCACCCGCGCGTCAGCGAACATGCCCGAGGCGCTGCAGAAACGCGGCAGTCGCATGAGGGTTTTGAGGCATTGAGGGTGCATTTTGGATATAAACACAGCCGTTGTATGTTACCTCCCCCATGAAAAAGGAAGATTGAATTAAAAAATGGTTGATAAATTATCGCAACATAATTTACTCGCTTAATATAATCGCAATACAATTCATAAGTCTGTTAATGCACGCTCATAGGTTTGTATCACAGACCACTTACCCCATAGACCTGTAACAGGAGGGTGTCCGTTTCTGCCTGCACATGAGCGCAAAATTGCTTCGCGACACGCGTAATCTTGAGATATCGAAACAGGTTTAATATGGCGCCTCTGCCCCCCGCTTCGTCTAATAACGCCTATCGCTTGACAGAATTTTTCGCTTGCAAAACACATTGCCACTTTTCAATGGAGCTTTGCCCCACCTACAAAACTACGTGACCATTTAAGCTGTCCTATCATTTTGTTGGGGACTTATTACTTATTGCATAATCATAATCAGTATCATTTTCTACTAATCTCGCAACTCCTATAGAAGAATAACAAAAACAATGAATAAATCGCTTAGATTTCTTACTATTTTCTGAATTCTTAATTAAGCTGTTTTTTTCGAATCGCCACTTGTACAAACCTTTATTTTAAACCAATAATTATCTTGTACAACTTGCGGTTGATGGTGGGGCAGAATCTGGCATTGTCATTTGTACCGATTTCATGTCTATAGGTGCTCCCTCACCGGGAGCATTCGCGTGTAATGTAACGTTACAGATTCGAGCATTACATCAGTGAGGGAGAAAAGCAGCGTCAGTCAGGGAGGTCGTATTGTAATGTAATGCTCAAAGTCGAATCTGCAACGTTACATTACACGCGAATGCTCCCGGTGAGGGAGCACCTTATGGGGTAAGTGGTCTGTGGTTTGTATTATAGGTGAACTACTTTGCCCCTTTTTAAAAACATCGCTAATTTTGTCGACGTACGTCCTTCTCAGTCTACCTCTGCCGCTGTCCCTGTCTTCCACCAATATTCGCTCTACTTCTCTCTACTTACATATTTATTTCGTGACTATTTTTTCATAGCAACCTTATACAATATTTTTCTTGCTTGGTCCTACCTACTAAATCACTGATTACTGCACTTGTTGCCGCAAATATATCAATTGCAATAAAAAATTGTATATCAGTCGACATAAAAGCATTAGAATATACACTAACATCACTTTTACATTATTTATGATAAACATTGGGTTTAACAACACTTTCGAATTTAGAAAATAATGGATGTTTTTAACGTAGATTTTTAACGATTTCTTGATTTAGAATAGAGAGGTTATGTTTACTCACAATACTCAAAATACAAATAAACATCATTGCCACTCTATGTGATATACAAAAACAGCATTTATCAACCTCGGGGAATATTTCACACATCTTGTTAATTTATTTAAAATATTTGAAAACGAATTGAAAGTTATTCAAAAGAAATCTCACGACGACCGAAAAAAACTATAAAAAAATATTGTTTGGCTCTGGATGTTTGCTTGTAGCCAATCTCATTTTCTCCAAAGAGAATTACTTACTTAAGTTTTTTTAGCTTTATTTTCAAGTGTTTGAACCACTATTACCCGCACGGTTTGAGCCTAAAGCAGGGTCTCCTGCGACGTGACCGTGTTATGAAACACGGTAACATGTTTCGGTAACCGATTTACCAAGGGAAAATTGTTACGCCACGCCCCTATATCGGATGTTACCGTGTTTCGTACACGATAACACGTCGCAGGAGGCGCGGCTTAGGATTTGAACCGTTGAGCCTACGCTTTGAACCGTTGAACCTACGCTTTGAACCGTTGAACCTGCAGGTTGAACCGTTACTACGTTTGATCCGGTGTGAACACGGTTTGGACAATCAGCGAATTTCAAAATAAGCTCGCTGTATTTGAATAAATTTTGAATCCATTTTGCAGAGTTTACAACTTGTGTCTTGTTCACAGAAAGATATCTCGAGCTTTGGGTTTGGTTGGGCGCTGTAGAAGTGAAGTCATGTTTCTGAGTTCTCTTTCATCATCATCATCAACAGTCTATTTATATTGCCCCACTGCTCGAGCGCATACCTTCCCTTACATCGAGGGAGCTGGGGCCGTGATCCACTACGCGGGCCCACTGCGGATTGGCGGATTTCACATGCCCTAGATTTTTTTCTTCTTCTACGGCATGCAGGTTTCATCACGATGTTTACCTTCACCGTTTTGAGAGCACTCGGTAAATGTACGTAAGTTTTCGAAAAAACGAGGATAACTCATTGTTACATGGCTGCCCTGGCTAAGAATCGAACCTGGGACCTCCGTATCCTAAGTCGATTGACCCAACCACTGAGCCACCGAGCTCTCTTTACTTCTATACTAGAAAAAAAACTACTACTCTTTGATTGGAGTATATTTTTTTTTTGATCATAAGTCAATCAAAATATCTCTAATCTGTGACCAAAACGTATATTATCTGTGATCAATCACACAAAAAATCGTAAAGTGTTGTATTTCTACTATGAATTAATTCCAATTTTCACAATTTTAGATTTAACAGAATAACAACCATACAAGATGGGGCAAATGGACAAATTGCCAACTGTTATCAGCTGCTGTTTCTGCTGCTTTCTCAGAGCTGGAACTGTCATGATTTCTATAGTCTCTTTCGTAAGTCCTTTCCACAGAGTTCTGAAGAATAACTTCTTTGATGGTTCCCTTGAAAATGGCGGGAAACGACGGTTGCAAAATTATTTTATATTTACTTTAATGTCTACAGTGGTTATTTTGTGTTTAATATCACGTTAAATTAATCAGAAAATGTTCGCGAATGACAGTATGGTGAATTTATTGGATAATTGTGACAAGATCTGGAATCATTGGAGGATTCATGCAGGATCTGAAGTTTTGCGCTATAGTCAAGAGTCCCGCTACAAGCTCGGGAGAGAACGTGACTGTCGAGCTGCTTCGTCCAGAGTGATGACGCTACGGCGTCTCCTCTGGATGAAGACATGAAATTAACTAGGTACGTCACAGTCACACAATGACCTTAGAAATGACCATTAGGTCAAATTCCAGTGAAAGATATCGTTGCTAAAAATTAAAATGTAAAAACTCCAAAGCACAGCGATGATGCACATCAAATTAATAATTTTATTGATAGTTTAATTTATTGTAAAAAAAAACTTTTCTCCAAATTATCTAATTTACATAAACGCTGTGCAGAATTAATGTATGTCACAAGCCTAACCATCCATTTAATTTTGTCGAATGAATTCTAGGTCACCTGTACGTATGGCGCATCTATTTTGGTATTTTCTCATCCGATATAGCACTGAACACAATTAATTATTCTAATTTCTGTCTCTCTGTAGATAGCTGGTCTCTTACTGGCTCCAAACGTGAGCCACGCTCCAGGCTTCTGGGACATGCATGGCGTATTATCCAAGGGGACTTCTGGAACAGAGATGACCGTACAGATGATTCTTGGAATGATCTCCATCATGCTTTGTGTCGTTAGCATTCTGCTTCTAATTGGGTCTTTGTGTGTAAGTATTCTTCTTTTTAGGATTCTGTGCCTCAAAAGGAAAAAAGGAACCCTTATAGGATCACTTTCTTGTCCGTCTGTTGAAATTAACACTAAATACTCCGGTCTGCAACCTCATGCAACCATGAAAAAATTAAACTTCTACGTCAACGCAATCAAAAGATATCGCTGTTTATGTCGCATTTTCTCGCATATTTGTATGAAAATGCAAGAAAACCAAAACCGGGAAAACCAAAACGGGCACTTCCCGTTGACCTAGAATCATGAAATTTTGCAAGAAGCTAGGTAATCTATACATATAATAAGACTGTAAAAAAGTTGTGTCTGTACATTGATTATTTTTTGAACAGAATAATTGTAATGAATTTTTCGATACTGATGCCAAAACACAATTTTTTTGAATTCTTGTCTGTTTGTCTGTGACTTTGTTCAAGTATCTCGTCATAACTACTGATGGGATTTTGATGGGAGTTTCACTAGGAGATAGGTGAAATATCCGGACAGGTCATATGCTATAAGCCATGGCGGTATGTGATGTGGAAACAAGGAACCAGAGAGGAAGATCACAATAGACCTTTGAGGTCGCAGTGACCCTTGGGCTTGTACGGTGGAACACAGAGAAAAGTGTATAGGAGAGATTTTAAGGTTGAGATTATCTCAAAAACTACTTGACCTATTGCAAGAATTCTTTCACCGTTTGATAGATAAAAGTTAAAACTATGTAACTGTAAAATAATTCAATTCGGTCCAGTAGTTTTTGAGAAAATCTCAACCTTAATTAGGCTCCCTGTATCCTTATCTCTGTCTTCGACTGAACACCCTGATATCAAATAATAATAATAAACGACACCACGGACCCGAATGCTCCAGAGAGTGGTCCAGGTCCCCGTCTCCGGCTTGCCGCAATGGCTTGTTCGGAGTGGACTCCCAAGGGGACCTGCAGGACTCTCGCCTCTGGCTTGCCTTAGCCAGCCAGCCAGAGTGGAGTCGTTAGAGCTATAACTTACATCTATATAGCTCGAAGGGGTGGAAGTGTTAAAGGCATAAAGCCGGGAGTAGCCCACTTTCTGGCATTCCAGTAATGGTGAAACTGCAGCACACCTCTCGACACCCCTTAGCCGCTCACACCGGTGTTGCTCTCAGTTGTCTTTCTGACGACCATGTTGAGGGCCCATCTAGTGAGGGGCGAGTCACCGCCTGCCAATTTTTTCATAACTTCGAGACAATGTGATCATGGCAGGTGTCCGACGTCTCGCTCTATAGACCAGACTGACTGACCCACCAACACCCCAAACCAATAGCCCCAATTAAGTTGTAATTTCCAATCACTGCAATAGTTTATGCACCTGACGGGGTCTGTCATTGAGTGCAGTCAGATGCGCTTAGAGACGGGTCCCGCTAGGTGCATCACATATCTCTTCAAATTAAAGTTCTCTAAGGGGCCTCTACGCGTTGGACCTATGTCTCCGTGCAAGCCTTTCAAAGGACCGGGTTTTCTTAAACCCGTGAAACCTAGAGAAATACAAGAAAAACTCTTCTGTTTCAGAACTGTCCAAAGCTTCTAGAGATATACCAGTGGGGTGCTGTGGTCTACAGCGTCACAATCTTCGTTCTTTTAATGATACTGGCGCTGTACTGCGTGATTGTCCATGGGAACTGCGCAGCTGCGGGGGGCATGCTGCTGTTTTTGACTGTGTCTAACGTATTAGGTAAGGAGTCTGAGGGGATTCTTAGAGCACAAAGTGAATAGAGCGCACTTACCTTTTAAAAATATGGCTTCTACCGTAACTGGTACAGTAATTTATAGTATGACCGTCTAAATCAGTCTACTGTGCGGTACAGGGTATGACGACAACGGGGACCGAGAGAGGTGCGGGAGAGGGGGGTAACAGGAATGCGATTCGATGGGGTGTAACAGATTTAGACGGTCATATTATAGACATTGTGTGTGTAGAGTACTTAGGTGATGAATAACGAATTAAGCAAATGCATGGTCAAACGAAATAGAAATAAAAGTTTAGACATCCTACAAAACTGATAGCAGCACAGACTTGAAGAGAAAAAATAATCTGATAGGAAAGACAGTATGTTGAAAATAATGGCTCCTGTGTACACACGAAGACAGAGAGAAGTATACAGGAATACTTATCAGTAAGTTTGAGATTTTCTCAAAAACCATTGGTTCGAATTTAGTCATTCTTTCATAGTTACAGAGTTTTAGATTTTATCTCTCTAACAGTGAAAGAAATATTGCAATAGGTGAACCTATAAATCGTCCCACTTCTGGGCAAAGGTCTCCCCCCTCCTCTTCAATCCATCCCTGTCCTGAGCCTCTTCCATCCACCCATCCCTGTATCTAACGACATCAATACGCAATAGGTGAAGTAATTTTTTAAATAATCTCAACCTTAAAAACTCTACTGTGCACTTTTCTGTGTCTTCGACCGTACCTGCTATGAATATAAGTCTATGTACTTGTCCTGTTGTATTGTTTAAAACATGTTTCTATTTCAGTGACCGCATATTTTGTGATCGTCGTCAACAGTCTTCGGATGTCCATGGTCTATCTAACCGCTAATACTTTTGACATATAGATTTCTAATTATATTGAAAAGACAATTTTTGTCATAGTATTTATCCTAATAAAGATTTGCTACATAACGTTTTTAATAAAATTGTTTATATTGGACGATATTATTTTTTTAAGGCTTCGTATGCGCGTATTTTCAGTTTTTCTACGAAGGCTACGGCACTAACTTCTAAAATTAATCGTCTATAAAATATATAGCAATCTTGGGGTGCCTATTTAGAGACTGATGAATACCGATACACGATTGGACTAACTTCGCTCGATAGAAAAAATCGCAGACATGACTTTTAAAATGAAAATTATATCTAAACCGATATAGTTATTCATACAAAATATATATCAAAATGTAGGGTACTATAAATACGAGGGCTTGTTATAAACAAATCATATTTTTGGTGGCGTATTTTTAGTTCCCTGCCAAAATTCATCCAAAATTCATAAAAATACGAATATCGAGGCACTGCGCTGTGCTCTTCACTCCGCCGCTGCGGGGCATCTTGTGTCTCACTCTTGCTTTTGACAACCATTATAGCGCCTTAAGATTGGCGGCGCTAGTTGGCTCATGTAAAGCCCTTAAAGCACCATAATTTCACAAACTTATTAATTTATTATGTTACATCATCATCATCAGCCTGTATCAGTCCACTGCTGGACGTATGCCTCTCCCAAAGCGCGCCACTCAACCCTACTCTCGGCCCTCTGCATCCAGTCCCTGCCAGCCATCTTGCGAAGGTCATCCCTCCATCTGGTCGCGGGGCGTCCCACACTACGTTTACCCGTTCGTGGCCTCCATTCGAGAACTCGTCTCCGGTCTCGGTTATCGGTTCTACGACAGATGTGACCAGCCCACTGACACTCCAGTTTACTGATTCTATGAGCAATGTCAACCACTTTTGTCTTCTGGCGGATATACTTGTTTCTTATTCTATCTAACAGAGAAATGCCAAGCATAGCTCTTTCCATAGCTCGCTGAGCGACTTTGAACTTGTGGGCCAGTCTCACCGTCAATGTCCACGTTTGTATTATGTTACAAGGCTACTGTAATCTCTCGTATCCCCGTGGTAGTACTCGATGAGATATTAATTTACAGTGAACGCAACGTCAAGCAGTCGCTTTGAAAAATCGTAGCAGATATTATTGCTGCCACAATTTCAACTTAAACTCACACTGCACAAAGTCTGAATTTCAGCAACCTTCTTACATTGTAAGCAGGGTGCTACTAAAATAAATTGCCACGTAGTGTGTTCTTTTATTGCCTGTACAGACACGGCGAGGATTTATGGAACACGAAATAACACACCCTGTTTGTACGCTCACAGAAAAGTGTACAGGAGAGTTTTTAAGGTTGAGATTATCTCAATACTACTTTATGGGCGTACCCAGGTAGGGACAGGGGGGCAGCTATCGATAAAAATTAACAATACACAAAACAAAAACGAATTTTTTGCCATTTGTTTGCAATACAATATTTTCGTTCTTTCTATAAGCACCTAGCTAATAAAAATCTGATTGATGAGGCATTTCTAATTATCCGCCAATCCACACTGGGCGTGTAGTGGACCATGGCCCGAGCTCCCTCGATGTAAGGGAAGGTCTGTGCCCGAGCAGTGGGGCAATATAAATAGACTGATGATGGTGATTTCTAATTGCGAGAGAGAATAGAACTAAATACTGCATTTATATAACTAAAATTAAAATATGTCTAAACGCCACTTATTAAACATATTATACTCGTACACAAAGTTATACTTGTTTTCCGTAGGGTTAGAACACAGGCTTTTGAAGGTTTTTAGTTTAGGTTTCTAAAATTAAATGTGAAAGTGAGTTTAGAAATTCATCAAACCCTAATTAAGTACCTGTTTTACATGCGATTCTTATACACACGTGCGATTATTCGGTATCCTACTTAGGTATTATATTTTAAAGGCCAGACTTTCAGTGGACTCTACATTAAATTCTCTTGGTGTTTCTATTTATACCTGTTGTTTAATGGCATTATATTTATTTACAAACTAGCGGGGCCTGACTTTTAAAGGTTTGCGGCGCTAGTTGCGTATAGTATGACCCTTCAATAGGCTGATGATGAATCCTTTTCTTCCTATGTAAGATTAAAAATTGTTTTGATTTAGGCAATTGTCCTACCGCCGACGGCGAGTAAAGTAATAATAAATAATAAAAAAATAATAAAAATGTATATTTTCTCACCACAAACAATAATGATAAATATTTACAATTTTGCATTTAAAACTAATAATAATTGCTTGTGGAGAGACTGGTGCCTAAACTAGGAGTTAACCTGTAACTTAGGCCACCAGGCTCCACCATTTCTTAATTAATTACTGGTATGAGCAAAAATGAATGTGGGTAGATCTTGTATGTGTGTGTGTGTGTGAGAGAGATAGGGATGAGAGTGTGTATGGGCGAGTAACTATGGACTATTCTTTCGCGAGAAACGTACAATAGATAGTAAAAATAACCCGTGGTTACTCGCTTATTCCCAGGCGGCGGTTCAAATTCAAATTATTTATTGCTTCACCATATGGTATGTTACAGCTGTTAATTATTAACAATGATCCAGTTCACACCATGGCACCCCGTGAGGGCACAGCAATACTTGTTGAAGCTACTATTTGTGCACATTATTTATAGGTACATTTAGGGTAAGTCCGGGGGAGATGGCCATACGGGATAGATGGCCCACCGAAATATTTCGGAAACTTATCACCAGATGTCGCCTGTTAGCGCTCAGTTCGCTTCACATCGTGCCTAAGTGCAACGTCACAGGAATTTTTTGGCGAAAAAAATACGAAAAGTGAGTAAAATCCTTCTAATTTGTTCCGTATACTACTAAACATTTTTAGATGGTTTATGTTTTATGTCGTGGTGATATGATTTTGTGAAAATAAAGGGTTTTTATGTATTTTATGCATAGTTCATGAACGGTGTCGTGTTATAACCTCAAAATTTCATATAAATTGTTTCTACTTGTTTACATTATAGGTATGGCCATCTGTCCCGGGCAATTAGGAGAGATGGCCATGTATAGTAGGTGTATGATGGCCATATGTCCATCTAACCCTGATACACTTTATTTTTATTGTGTTGTTCATTTATGTATGAACTATTGACATCTGATGTACATATTGAAACAAGGAGGTGTGTAGAAGAGAAAAAAAGATTAACAGACCAAAAAATATAAAATAAAGTAAGATTGAACCTAGTCAGTCGGAAAAAAAAACCAGTACGGCGAGGAAGCGAAAGTCAATTAGGAGAATATCTGACAGTAGTGAAGAAGATGCCGAACCGGTTTTGTGTGATGTATCAGACGAAGACGGCAATAAAGCAGATGACAAAGTATACAATTAAGTACTGGTCATCTCTCCCCTACTCATATGGCCAACTCACCCGGACGCTACGGGAGAGATGGCCCACTGTGTTTTTAAAAAAAAAATAGTTTTAAGGTTCATCTCGCTACAATTTGTTACTATTGTGATAATTATCCAAAATATAGAAGTCCAAAGTTTATTTTAAAATAAAGATACATACAATAAAGTCTATACTTTTATTTTGACGGCTCTCCAAAAAAACTATGGCCATCTCCCCCGGACTTACCCTATATTTAAAAAGTTATATAACATATTAATTAATGATTAAACTAATGTAACAAATGTCAAAATACCTCTATTATTATAATAAATGTCAAATTGGCTAATAAAATGTCAAATTAAAATGTCAAATATAATCAGTAGTTAAATTTAAATGTCAAATATAATCAGTACCTTACGTATTATATAAAATTAGCTTCACCATTATTTATGTCAATTCAATTTACATTTAGGATGTCTACAATTATCTTATTTATCGTTAAGGAATTCCTGCAAAGTATAGAAACATTTCACAGCGAGATAGTTTTTCAATTAGGTTTTAAAATTGTGTCTTTCTCGATTTCTTTTATATGACTTGGGATGTGATTGTAAACTCTTAGTTAATGGGACAACTGCCTTAAGAAGGCTATTTTAATTGTATATGTTGAAAGGCCGAGGTCCTTCTCGACCTCGGCCTCCAGGACCGACACGACTGGCGTCTTCTCGTTGCGGAGGCCTAGATCCACTTCGGGTCACTGAACCAGCGGGGTAAGTAAGTATGTTGGGTTTTGATGAATTTTGGGGAGAAACTGCGACTAAAAGTCGCCAGTGTGTATTAGCTGAAACTGCCTGAAACCCTCTAGACTCGATGTTATCAATTTGCATCCAAATAGGTCGTAACTAACGCTGGCGGGCATTTAGTAATAATCGGACACGAAACCTCGGCTCGGCTCGATATTATACAGGTACATAAGTAGATACAAGCTATTCAACGTGAAATTTTAGTGGTTGCTTTCTCGAGACAGAATGATTTGCTCTCAGTAGTACGGACAACAGCAGATCAATGGTAACACTTGGTACGATTTCAACTCTTACGACGCAGATAATAAGAACGGTCTAAAGTCCAAAGTGTCAAAGTCAAATTTCTTTATTGCAAGTTGAGTTTTTTAGGAGCTGGATTGCCTCGACATGTGAATGTGGAGGCAATCCAGCTCCTCGACAACACGGACATAGTGAGAAGACTGAAAAGAACCAAACCTTTTGAGTTAGTGTAGTGTAGTGAAAACAATTCGTGGTGATAGTGCGCGAATGTATTTTATTTAATGGGTTTTGTTTGTTTGTTTGTATACACTTTATTGTACAAATTTTTACAGAAATAACACTGGACAAATTACAGACAGAGACTAAATCAGTACAAAGGCGGACTTATCCCGCTCAGGGGATTTCTTCCAGTCAACCTTTGAATAGTTGATAAAAGCATTTGTAACCGGGTGTCGCTATTCATAATACATTATACAAGACAATAATATTTAAATAAATACACATGTGAACAATTAACAAAAGTGCATAACATCAATAAATACGATAAATATTATATATAATGTCATACAATATATAACAATATGCAATATAGATTACGGGTTTTAGTAAGAAATAGGATTTAACGTCGCTAAGCGAGGCGTCCTGATCGGATTTATTATTTATTTATTGGCCACCCATGACTGGGTATAGGTCTCCTCCATACAGCGCCACGCCACTCTGTCTCGTGCAGGCCTCGTCCACGTAGCACCCGCCGCCTGGACGATGTCGTCGGCCCAGCGCCTATTCGGCCGGCCTCGCGTTCGCGAGTCCTCTCGCGGTCGCCAGTGCAATGTAGCATATAGCGACGATTAAATTTAGCATGTCACACTCTGGAATCGCTCCAACTATCCCACCATCCCTTCCCAAGATAAAAGGCTTGGTGCACATAAGCGCCACGTTGAGACACCTGGCCGAGCTCGGGCAACAGTCTGTGAAATTGCCGCTTCTTAACTTTACACCCGACACACACTGACTGTAAGATCATCGAGCAATCGAGCATGCGTTCCTTTAAAATGAAACTCTCGCTCCGGGTCCTACCTGGTGCAAAGGTTAGCTATAGCTATAATTACAGCGCGGTAACGCCGCAAGCGTTATGGGCACCTTTGTACCGGGTATGACAAGGGGCGGGTTATTTGACTGATGAAGGTTGGTAGTGGCGGCGAAGGTTTAAGTTTTAAGTTTAACATTTTTTTTGTGAACCTATACATTGTCCCACTGCTGGGCAAAGGTCTCCCCCCTCCTCTTCCATCCATTCCTGTCCTGAGCCTCTTCCAGCAACCCATCCCTGTATCTAACGACATCGTCTCCCCACCTACGCCGAGGTCTGCCCCGGCGCCGGCGCCCGTCCGATGGCACCCATTCTGTGACAGTCCGGGCCCATCGGTCCGGCTGCCGGCACACGTGGCCCGCACAGTTCCACTTTAATGTGTCTGCTTTGCGGGCCACGTCTGCTACGCCAGTTATCGATCGCAGGGTTGTGTTTCGGAAGTTTGACATTGTCCTTTAAAATAGTATCAAGATATATTTAATCGACAATGACACAAAATAAAGAAGCGACAGAAGGTAGACTCGCGGTGTTCATGATTTAAATTACCTACGTACGGCTGTAGCGCTAGGGCTGCCGCATTTCCGAGTTTAATAATTTGACAACATCCTAACAGAAAAAGGAAAATAACATTTCAAGATTTTATCAATCTGAATACGTAGAATTTATTTTTAAGAATAATAATTTCGATAAAAAAAAAATTCTGTAAAATTAGGCATTTCGGAAGTACTGTGGCTCTGACGTAGTAGGCAAAGGGAATCTAACCCATACAGCCAAGTAATACATTGTATTTTTGTTTGTAACACTTTTTCAATGCTTTCTAGGCAGTCAGAATCATATTTGGCGAGTCCACAAGAAAAATGGCAATGAACACACTCTTACAAATACCAAAAACGTACGAAACATGGGTATTCACCGATTTTGGAACGACACTTTCAGTAATGTGACGTCATCGTCACTTACGCCCTTTTTAATTTTCTTTAATTTTCACGATCTTAACTTAATTTTTAAATAATGAAAACGACGTTATTAACTGGCACGTCCTTATCGCAAGTCCATTGACCCAACCACTGAGCCACCGAGGTTAATTATTAAGGCATGACTATTTTTTTTGGTGGGTCCCATATTCGTTCCACATGCCACTGGTTCGTGCTCTGCGATATATTAACTCGCTTCTCGCATCAGCCCCGGCATGCGATATTTTTGCTAGTCGATGGTCGAGTGTGTGTAAAGAGTGCATGAGGTTATGTGAGGAGATGGATGAATGACGAATTTGTTAAGTTTACCTACCTTTCGTTAATTCAATTTGTTCTTGTTAGTATGTACATTGCATATAATGTAATTATATTTTTTGGCTATGTTTTATTTTCCTTGTCGATTTGTAGCATTGTTTATGATTGTATCATGTAGCACCGAGGGTCGACAGGGAGAATAAAACATAGTATTTGTTTGTTTATTGATTGATATACCTATGTAATGTTATGAAATTCACAGTGCTTTAGTTTTAATACTGTAATGCTGTGAAGTATATTTTGAAATAAATAAATAAATAAATAAATAATTCGTCATTTTTATTGTCAGTGAGTCCCTTACGCAAACGCAGTAGGTAACGTTACGTTACGGGCCCTTGAGTACCTACAAGTGTGTGAACGTTCGTAATTTACGGTTACGTTACCCCGTATGTACAGTACGCACTTCAAGTACTTGCCGCACGATTATAACTCTTACGGCCGTAGACTTTAAATAAATAAAAAGTACGGAACTTAAATAAATTAAAATTGACTTCTGCTTTCCTAGTAGTATTTAGATATTTTCGTGAACCCTAGTCTAATAGTAAAAAAACGTAGGTACGATGGAACACAGAGAAATGTGTACAGGAGAGTTTTTAAGGTTGAGATTTTCTCAAAAACTACTTGACTTATTGCAAAAATTCTTTCACTGTTTGATAGATAAAAGTTAACACTATGTAACTGTAAAATAATTATTAAATTCGGTCCTGTAGTTTCTGAGAAAATCTCAACCTTATTGATGCCCCCTGTATACTTATCTCTGTCTTCGACTGATTGTCGTGATTGATATTAAGAAAAAGATAAGTATTATTTATTGCACAAAACAAATATACGTAGATTTTATTTATTTTATTAATGGACTCGACAGTTCATCATTTGCCAATGTCATGTTACAGAAAATTAAATTTTTAATAGAATAGAATAGAAAATATGTTTATTGCCATACACCAATTACATAAGCTTACAAAAAATCAATCAAGTAGTAAGTTATAATCTAATATAGTTATGCTAAGTGGTGTCTAATAATAGTCTTCTATCCTCCTCCAGCGGAGTCGCAGTAGCGTCTTCACCCTGGATGAAGCAGCTCGACAGTCACGTTCACTCCCGAGCTTGTATCGGAAACTCTTGATAAAAGCTTGAAACTTCAGATCTTGCATAAATAATCCAATAACTTCACCGTACTGTCATTCGCGAACATTTTCTGATTAATTTAACGTGATATTAAACACAAAATAGCCCCTGTAGACACTAAAAGCTATTTCGCAACCGTCGTTTCCCGTCATTTTCAAGAGAACCAATGTACGTAGATACTTACCTTAAAACATTGATCTCCTATAAACAACTAGATACACAAAGGTCTTACTAAAACAATTTAAAAACGTCCAAATAAGGGTCCATTGTTAACGTCCAAATAATGTCCAATAAAGCAAATGAGGGTCCATTCATCCGTTTGGACCTTCTTTGCGCTCGGACATTTTTAGAAGGCAGACTGTGTATCTAGTTGTTTAGAGGACAGAGGAATGATGTGTTTTTCAGTACAGTAGATGGCTTACGACAAATTCTTTTGGTACACCCTTGCAAAGGAAATGTCATTGACTTTTTTAAATGATAATGCCAGATTCTGCCCCACCATCAACCGCAATATCTCCGTTTTTTTAATAAAATTGTTGGTTTAAAATAAAGTTTTGTACAAGTTACGATTCGAAAAAAAACCGCTTAATTAAGAATTCAGAAAATAGTAAGAAATCGAAGCGATTTATTCATTGCTTTTGTTATTCTTCTATAGGAGTTGCGAGAGTAGTAGAAAATGATACTGATTATGATTATGCAATATGAAACCTGTAATAAGTCACCAACAAAATGATAGATACAGCTTAAATTGTCACGTAGGTAGTTGTAGGTGGGGCAAAGCTCCATTGAAATGTGGCAATGTCTTTTATTATGGCATGGCCCAATGAATGCCATCGGCCAAAATGTATTTCAATTCACATTGCAAAATACATGTTTAGTACATTTTATAACCTAATATTATGTACAGTCGACAGCAGATCAATGGTAACACTTGCAGTACGATTTCAAGTTTTACGTCGCAAATAATAAGAACTGTCAAAAGTAAAAAGTGTTACCATTGATCTGCTGTCGACTGTACCTAATACTCTGGTCAAATAATGTCCCTTAAATGTGGGGAAACTGAGAAGGGCTATATTTTATTTACTAAAGTAATAAAAAATAAGTTTTTATTTACCTACTAAAATGTCACAGAATGGGTGCCATCGGACGGTCGCCGGCGTCGGGGCAGACCTCGGCGTAGGTGGAGAGATGATATCGTTAGATACAGGGATGGGTGGCTGGAAGAGGCTCAGGACAGGGATGGATGGAAGAGGAGGAGGGAGACCTTTGCCCAGCAGTGGGACAATTTATAGGTTTACAAAAAAATACTAAAAAATCCTTACCAATTTAATATTTATCATGAGTACTACTCCCAGCTTCAATTTGTCGAATGAATTCAAGGACACCCTATATTTTTCCCTCAGCATAACTTAACAAGTATAGTCATCGTTATAATCTACTTAAAACTTTATACGTTGTACTGAAATTCAGTTTATTTGACTAACAAGATTGCCAAACTCGAGTTCATAAGCTTGTGACAACTTTGGGACGGTTTCGTAATTTTCTTACTCACACTCATCCATATGGATCTGCGAAGAATCGGGAAGTTCAATAAAAAGATGATGAAGTGTGTGGCTAACTTACAGTACATTGGTTCCGTACATATTTAACTCCATTCCCATATTGGTAGTTTAGTTTAGACGAGACGTATATTTTCCGAATGCTTACAATATGCGATGACGGAAAACCTGCACGTGCACGTGTGACAACAATGAACAACATCTAAGGGGATGTGTGTAATTCACCAATTCCACGGTGTGGATCATGGAACGAGCCCCCTCGATGTAAGGAAAGTTCTATGTTTCAATAGTGGGGACATAAAAATAGTCTATCATGGTACTACACAGTAGTTGTAAGATTATAGCACGGGGTTCTGTATCGGCAACTGAACAACTTTTGTTCTACGACTTTTCGATTTTCGCGAATTTGTTTTTTGACTTTTCATACATTTGGTACCGGTCAACTGATCGATTTGTATGAGACATAAATTTATTTTAATCGAAAAGTCGTAGAATTTAGGCGTTATGTACCCATTCCGTTACACTCTGTATATTAGTGGGATGGGATGGGATGGGATTTTACCTCTAAGCTTCGTCCAGCAGTGGACTGATTGGGCTGATGATGACGATGTTGATCGAGAAATGTCTTGAGAAGACGGCACCAAAAGAATAATAAAGGATATTGCAAGAGTTTCTACAAACATAACTCCCAACCTGCGTATCCCTAAAAACTTGTTTTTATTTTCATTTGAGTTTGTAACACAAGGTGTAAACCAACCCCTCTGAACACGAACTTGGAAACTTTTATTTTTTTCCTCATTCAGATTGTGCGTGTAAAGATGTCTGCCTATGTGTTTTTATATATATATATATATTTATTTATTTATTTATATATTTTATATGTTTATATTTTTGCAATAGTTTATGCACCTGATGGGGTCTGTCATTGAGTGCAGTCAGATGCGCTCAGAGACGGGTCCCGCTAGGTGCATCACATATCTCTTCAAATTAAAGTTCTCTAAGGGGCCTCTACGCGTTGGACCTATGTCTCCGTGCAAGCCTTTCAAAGGACCGGGTTTTCTGAAACCCGTGAAACCTGGAGAGATACATAATAATTTAAATTAACTATCGATTACTAAGTACACAAATTCAATTAAAAAAAACATTTATCTAAATAATAATAATTTAGTCAACTTTGATTACAATAATTTAGTCAATTCAATCTACAAAAGTCTCCAAAGTCGTCAATGGAGTAGCAGCACTTTTCCAAAAGAAAATCTCTCAATTTTGTCTTAAATATGTTCAAGCTGTGTATGGATTTTAATTCCTTAGGCATTCTATTGAACAGAGTGACTGCATGATTCCTAGGGCAATGTTTGACAACACGCAATGTTGGCTGGATCACGTGCTGCAGGTCCATCCTGGTGGCCTCCCGGAGCCGCATCTCCTCCTCTGATTCAAAGATATGGCGGTTTTTAATAAGATCAGTTAGGAGAACTAAAATAATAACTAACAACAGAAGATCAATGGTAACACTTGCAGTACGATTTTACATCTTACGATGCAGATAATAAGAACGATCCAAAGTCCAAAGTGTTACTTGATCTGCTGTTAGCTGTACATACAAATAAGACGAATATTTTGTCAAGCATACCAAACACGCAATTATGACAAATACGCAAATACGAATAGCTAAGTGAAGTGCCACCATAACTACGGTAATTTGACTTAAAATGGCGGCATTTCGTGAAGGTAGACTCGATTGAAAATTAATGGTAAAACACTTAGATTACGATTTTAAATGATGAAAAATTTCTAGCCGTCGGCAGGACTTGAACCTGCGACCTTGTCACGGAATACATGTGCATGGCATAGTTATTGTCATTTTGTGACAGATTGTGACCCAACGAATGGGTTGAGGATCAGTTTACATCTGAAAATAAATCGATTTCACAAGTGGAAGACTCATACTAAACACATTATATGTTGCGGATCAGTTTACACCTGAAAATAATTGTTTTTTAATAGTGGAAAACTGATCCGCGGATCAGATGCTACCTAACCCAAAAAAATCAGACTTGACTTACGATTTTAACTCTTACTACGCCTATAATAAAAACGGTCCGAAGTTGCTGTGCTTTCGACATTATTGTACATTTTGTTTACAATTTGGCCGCCATTTTGAGTCAACTTAGCTGGCGGGGTCTGTATTTTACTGTATTCAGTATTTTATTATCATTCAATTTATTAATGAGGCATTGATGCGTTTTGTTTGAAACGTTTTAGCGATACACAGCTGCCATGGGCTCTTGAAATGGACCACTGCGATGTACCGACAACAAAACAATGCCAAACATAGGCTGAGATAAAACGGGAATTACCGTGTTAAACATTTGGCTATACTAGACTCACCGACTTCAATCTATTCGTGACCATGATGGCTGCAATGGTGTCGAAATATCAAGACATCGATTACAAATTTTAACACGGTAATTCCCGTTTTATCTCATTAATAATGAATATAGTGTAAGTTTAAAAAGTTAAGCACTTCTATTTATTTGTTTAGTTTTAGACCGTTTTTATCATTGAAAACGATCGTACAAGTTAAGGAACGTTGGGTGAGGTCAGAACCTGGATAGGTGATCGCTAGTGACACTTTCATCTGAGCCCCTCCGTGCCTCGGAAAGCACGTTAAGCAGTTGGTCCCGTTTGCTGTCGCTTGACAGCAGTCGTTAGGCCACATCAATGGCCTACGGGCGGCCTGAATAACTCTGACAAATAGGTTTGGTCACTAAACCACACGAGAAAGGAAGGAAAGGAATTTCCCAGTCAAGATAAAGTTAGCTATGGCTGGCGTAGCAAGCCCGTAGCGTGCGCGTAGCATGCGCGTAGCATGCGCGTAGCACTAACTTAGTGGGTGTCAACGATATGTCCTAAAATAAATGTAGTGAAGCGACCACTTGAAAATAATGCATGTACAGAGTATCAAAAAACCTCATTAGTAACTTCGAGTATTGTTTTGAGAACATCATCAGTCTAATAATAGGTAATGATAGGTATTTAATATTGCTCAACAAGCTACCTATTCATACGCCGAATTCTCTACCCAAAGGTTGTCTGGAAGAAATCGCTTTGAGCGATAAGACCGCCAATTGTAATACTAACTGTATTAGCCTATTTCTTTTGTGTAATACTTTTTTTTGCAATAAATAATATTTATCTTATCTTATCTTATCTTATCTTATCTTATCTTATCTTATCTTATCTTATCTTATCTTATCTTATCTTATCTTATCTTATCTTATCTAATCTTAAGTCCATGGGAACATAAAAATACCAAGATGTAAGAGAAGGTTTGTGTCCGATTAGTGGTAGGTACTCGAGCACATACCTTCCTTTACATCGAGAGAGCTCGGGCACCACGCGGGCCAATCCGCGGCGGATTACACATGATTAGAATTTTTCTACAGCATGCAGGTTTTATCACGATGTGTTCCTTCGCCGTTTGAGAGCATTCGGTGAAAATACATACGTTATTCCTTCGAAAAAAAAGTGAGGAAAATTCCTTGGTACACATGAAAACAGAGATAAGTATATAGGGGGCCTCAATGAGGTTGAGATTTTCACAAGAACTACTGGACCGATTTTTATAATTCTTTTACAGTACATAATTTTAACTTTTATCTATCTAACAGTGAAAGAATTATTGCAATAGCTCAAGTGGTTTTTGAGGAAATCTCAACCTTAAAAAATCTACTGTACACCTTTCTCTGTCTTCGACCGTACATGGCTGACCTGGCCGGGGGATCAAACCTGGAACCTCCATGTCGTCAGTTCAGTTCAACCACTGCGCCACCGAACAAATATTACTCATCCTAAAAATTGTTAAAAATAGTTTTATATACACATAATATATTAATATATTACCTATGCTATAGATATTATGCAGCGGTTTGTGTGAGGACAGCAGCATCTGGACAAACTTCTCAAGTTTTAAGATGCTGGTGGCCAATCAAAATAATGTATTGTTATAACAGTAATGTTTTAAATAAATAAATAAATAAATAATAAATAACTCTGCTGCTCCGAGTTGTTTTGCTAACGTTACACCTCATTACTGGCTCCGACGAGTTTTCCCCATAATATAATGAATTTACAACGAGATATTTATACATTGTGCTATGGCCTGCCCCTCTGCCCACTCCCCCCACTCCCCCCATTCCCCCTTGTTTGTGAACACCCTTTGTGCGAGGTGAATCAAAGTGGCTGGGCTTGTAATTTTGTGGCGAATTAACGCAACCGTAATAATAATCAGTTGTTTATTATTATTATTTATTTTATTAATGGACTCGACAGATCGTCATTTGCCAATGTCATGTTTCAGAATATTCAAAACATCAAATCGTTTTCTCTTCATCCAGAGGAGTCGCCGTAGCGTCGTCACTCTGGACGTAGCAGCTCGACAGTCACGTTCACTCCCGAGCTCGTAGCGGGACTCTTGGCTATAGCGCCAAACTTCAGATCCTGCATGAATCCTCCAATAATTTCACCATACTGCCATTCGCGAACATTTTCTGATTAGTTTAACGTGATATTAAACACAATACATAGTAGACATTAAACTGATAATTATCAAATAATTTCGCAACCGTCGTTTCCCGCCATTTTCAACAGCCTCGTTTTTAATTTTAGTTTTAGTAGAACGCATATTCGTCGCTAAGCGAGTCGTCCCGCTCGCTCTTACGCGAAGTTGTATATGAACGACAGTGACAGGTGCGTCAGGTTTAGAATTCAACTTTGTGACCGCTACAGAATTAGCTACTTTGTTTATTCAAAATTATATATTTTAACTATTATTAATGTACATATCTATACCGCGTCCCAAACCAAGTGTCTTATTTTGTAAACAAATATGATCGTCTTTTTACCTGTTGCGATGTCACACTGAAGGAACTGATTGATCGAATCTGTTCATCATTCTGAAAATAAAGTGATCCGATCTAACAATGTGAAAATTACTATACAATAATCACAGAACAGCTTAAAATGTTAGTACGGTAGGGTAGTTTTTATTTACAAAATAAGACACTTTGTTTGGGCTCTACCTTACATACATAAATTCACGCCCGTCTCCCATAGGCAGAGACGACGTAATTCCACCTGCTGCGATCCTACACCTCCAAAACACATCATCTCTAACATCACTCTAGTTACATTAGTAAATCAGAACGAGCTTTTCGCCACTGCTTTGGTTCATGTAGCTATTTAATTAATTAATTTACCTACTTTAAAAAAAAATCATTATTCTTATTAAAGGTTAGGTTTTTATTAAGTCTTCTTGTGTATACAAACTGTGGAGAGCTCTTTGAATAGAAAGTTATTTTTGTTCCGTTCTGTTTTCCTTAAGGAAATGTGCCTTCGAGCATGGCTGGGTAAGGGGCTATCTAATTTCATAGCACTTATAGCGATATAGGTTTCGTACAAAAACGAAGGTATTAAACAAAGTGGAATAATTTAGAAAGGTTTTTTTTCTTCAATTTATTTAGTTGGAACAAAAAACAGGTCACAGTAAGGATTACTGTGACCTGTCGGGGCGGCTCCTGGAGTCCACACGTGACCAAAATGCTGGCCTGTATTTCGCCCAAAGGATCAGCCTAGCGATCCAGAGGGGAAATGCCTCCAGCATTTTGGGCACGTTGCCGGACAACGGGGATCGGTTGAACTATCTGTAATGCTAAGTCATTCAGATAGTTCAACCGACCTATTGTACATATAGTTTTTAGTTTATATAATATATTTTTTTAGGTTAATATTATAATAGTTATTTAGAATTTTTATTATTGTTATATGGAATAAATGCCTAAAAACTTTTGTTAAAAAATATCCAGTTTCAGAATTTTAGGATTACTTAATTACTTAAACTTAAGATTTTTAAGGTAACTGTATCCCCAACAACATTGTTCACGGATAAGTGGTTATAGTGGTGGTGGTGGTAGTGGTTTGTAGGTATCGTCCTACACGGATAAAATAGTCTTAGAGCAAAATAGAATAGAGTAGAAAACATTTATTTATTTTATTTTATGAAATAGGTTACCCACAGGGTGTACACCAAAACAAGTACAGTGTAATAGTCCACCAAATAATTATGTTAAGTGTCACCCCAATTATAGGCAACAACGGCATGCTTAGATATCCAAGGATAAGGTTACAATGTATATCGATCTTAACAAAAACTTTGACACACATACAGAGCATAGTACAGTCGAAGATAGAGATAAGTATACAGAGGGCTAAATAAGGTTGAGATTTTCTCAAAAACTACTCGAACGAATTCAATAATTATTTTACAGTACAGTTTTAACTTTTATCTATCAAACAGTCAAAGAATTTTGCGATAGGTCAAGCGCGGTAACGCTGCTGGTGTGATGGGAACATTTCGACGAGACACGACCAGAGACGGCGACTTTTATATTTGATTTGATACAAAAATTTAATAGCATGAAAGAGTTTATTAATAAAGCTTAAAATTACTACAAATAATAAAATGACTAAAAACTAACATTAAATAACTAAAAACTAAAACTACCTATAAATAAACTAACTATAAATAAAATATGTCCTCTAGGAGGGCATCGGGAGTCACGGTGCCCAGAAGGCTGGCAGCATTCCCGCTCTGAATTGCCAACGCAATACGTTGGCAAAGGTAGCTGCCAGCCCTCTGGTCACCGGACTCCTCGACCAGCCGCTTGGACAGCTCTTTGACGAGCTGTCGAGCGTCCGGCCCCCACGGCCCCAGTGTCTCGACCCCAAACGGCAACAATTTTGTTTTTTTCTATAATCTGTTTTCATTATTGTTACAAAATATATTAGTATATAATTTTTGTAAGTTAATTTTAGTTTTTTTTATTAAATAAACTTCATTTAACAAAATGTTTTGATAATAATAAGATAAGCACATAATATCAATACATGGTAATGAAAAGACGTCCGTAACGAAAGTCCAATGTATTAACCACTGCGCCATAGACCTCTGACGAACGTTTTCTGTAATAAAAATATTCGCTCTATATTTTGCCCTACATAAGCAAAAATAGAGCAGACCTAAGCTGAAGGCTATTTCAGGCTGTTCTAGATCTAGATCGGGCTGGGCACTAGGGCTCGTCTAACAATAGATCAGCACAAGACACCTGTGACCTAAGGGTGACCTAAGTTAATAATGGAAATTGACATTTGATTCTGTAAAAGGTTTACAAGGAAACTCTATATTTAGGTACATACCGTATTACATCTACATTAAATAATTACTTGACGATTATTTCTACAATTAATAAAATAGACACGTTCCGTTACACGGGCATTGGAGTGTATCAGAATAACTATTTGACATACCTAATTTATATTATTGTGTAGCATTTATTGTGTAAAAATAAAATAAAGATCATTTAAATGACATTGCCACATTTCAATGAAGCTCCACCTTTGGTCACCTACGTGACCATTGAAGCTCATATATCATTTTGTTGGGGACTTATTACAGGTTTCATATTGCATAATCATAATCAGTAGGAGTTGCGAGAGTAGTAGAAAATTATAACAAAGAAAATGAATAATTAATTCGCTTCGATCTCTTACTATTTTCTGAATTCTTAATTAAGGGCCTGATAAGAGCCAACTAGCGCCGTCAATCTTGAAAAAATAATATCTTCCAATTTAATCAATTTTATTAAAAAAAGCTATTTACAAAATGTTTATTAGGATGAATACAATTTTTCAATATACAATACATGGCATAATTGCGACAAGCTAAGTTGTAGTTCACAAATGTGCTAAAAACTGCCGTTTTTCGCAATTATGCGAACTACAACTTACCGAAATTGAATCACGTTATAAATAAGCATTTAAAAATAGTATTTATTGATTATTATAATTTTAATTATTTTAAATTTTACGAATAAAAAAGTGAAATTGATATCGAGTGAAATTTAACGGTTATTGAACTTGAAATCTAGGTACTTACATAACGTCTATGTTTTAGGTAATATTTGCCATTAAATGTGCCTAAAGTAAACACTTTGGGCGTATTTATTTGTAAGTAGGTTTACATTTACAGATTGTTGAATAAACATTCATTCGGATCAATACTCAGCGAACATTGCGGAGTGGGGCGTGGTGCCAGTTGCAGCGGATCGTATTTTTCCCAATTTTTAAAGGAGTGCTCTGATAAACACGCACATAAGGGTGGGCAATATTGGCCTACGGAGCCGAAGCATGTCCATTCAGATGTTAAGACTGACTCACATTATATTCAAAGTCGCTCAGAGAGCTATGGAAAGTCATTGGCGTTTCTCTAGTGGAAAGAATAAGAAATGAGTTAATCCGCAAGATAACAAAAGTGGTTGACATTACTCATAGAATCAGCAAACTGAGTGGCATTGGATTGTGGGCTGACCACGTCTATCTTATAACCAATAACTGGGCTAGACGAGTTCTCGAGTGAAGACCACGAATGGCTAAACGACCAGATGGAGGGAAGACCTCCGTATGGTGGCTGGCAGAGACTGAATGCAAAAAGCCGAGAATCGTGTCGAGTGGCATGCCTTGGGAGAAGCCTATGTACTGTCGAAGACTAAGAAAGGTGTACAGAAGAGTTTTTCCATTTTTTTTGGCACCTTTTCCTTGCAAAGTGGTGTAAATGTAAATTCAAAAATATGTTGACATGCAAAAATGTACACAACGTGCTTAATTGTAATAAATAAATTTGACTTTGACTTTGAAGGTTGCGATTATCTCAAACAGTAGGTACATGACTGATTTTTGAAAATTCTTTACTATTACATAGACCAATTACAATTTCTGACCATGATGTACAGCTGTTGGTAATCAGAACATGTAAAATAAAATAAATAATAATAAATAAATAATAGTATGTACTCTAAACTCGCCGACTCTAAACTATAACTAGTAAAATATTTTTTGCAATCGGCCAAGTACTTTTTGAGTATTCGCAACCTTATTGAGGTCCCGTAAAGTTAGTTATCTCTGATTCGTGGTACCAGTGTCCAGCAGTGGACTAATACGGGCTGATGATGATGTTTGGTCTACGCCCCGGCGACTTATACCTCCACTTCCACGCTGTAACTGGGACCACCACCTATTGGTACATAAATAAGCCCACGTTAGGCAGCGCTCCCTTAATTTGCGCTCATAATCGTTGGGTTAAAATTTCGCAATCAACAGCGGTGTAAACATCCAACTCGCTAAGAGGTGGGCCATGAAAAAAGCGGATTATCTAGATTAGCGTTGCCGATCGATAGTTTGTTTGTTTGTTTGTTTTAACACTTTATTACACAACACAGACAAATACATAACCAACATCCAGAAGAAACAAATTGGTACAAAGGGCGAGCTTATCTCAAAAGAGATTTCTACCAGCAAACCCGCGAAAGAGAGAGCAGTGTTAAAAGTGGTAGTCGTTGTGGTGTACAGAAAGTAATATTATCGATTGACCTATCGATACGATCGATACCGTCGATAGCTCGGAACGTGGCAATACTATCAACTGTATCCAATACTATCGATACTATCGAAGTTCTTGGTAACAATACTATCGATTGTATGTCGATTGTTGGCTAACTATCGATTGTGTATGTAATAAGCGCATTGTTTAGGCTTATTACTGGCTGCTTTATTTTTTAAACCTTATGTCTGATTGACACATAACCATTTTGTATTATACCAGATTAAAAGACATTGCCACATTTCAATGGAGCTTTGCCCCATATACAAAACTACGTGACAATATAAGCTGTACCTATCATTTTGTTGGGGACTTATTACAGGATTCATATTGCATAATCATAATCAGTATCATTTTCTACTACTCTCCTTTTTCTGAATTCTTAATTAAGCTGTTTTTTTCGAATCGCAACTTGTACAAAACTTTGTTTTAAACCAATAATTTTAATAAAAAACGAAGATATTTTTACATTTATTCGTTGTCTTGTACAACTTGCGGTTGATGGTGGGGCAGAATCTGGCGTTGTCATTTGAACTTTCAACAAGCAAAGGCGTGAATTTTTATTTATATCTCTATTATCCATTTAATATCCAGCCTTATCATCCAAACTCATCATTAACCAACCAAGGAGCCAACCAAGGAGCCAACACGCATATTAGTTGCATAAAACATCATTTTTCATGGCCCGATATTTTTAACCGTTTTTAGTAACCACGAATTATTTTTCTTTACTTATACCTAATTAGTTAGTATTTACTTATTATCACGTCCCAACAAATAGTTTTACAAACCTCCTTCTTGACAGTCGGGCAAAAATACGCATAAGTATAGCGTCGTCGGCAACGAACATCGTCAGACAAAAAAACAGCTTAATTACGAATTCAGAAAATAGTAAGAAATCGAAGCGAATTATTCATTGTTTTTGTTATCATTTTCTACTACTCTCGCAACTCCTACTGATTGTGATTATGCTATATAAAACCTGTAATAAGTCCCCAACAAAATGATAGGTACAGCTTCAATGGTCTCGTTGTTTTGTAGGTGGGGCAAAGCTACACTAAGCTACTAGTGACGTGCGAGATGCAACTTCCTTACCTAGTTTCAAAATAACGCTTCGTAAATGGCTCGTCCAGAAGTGGTACTATTCAATAAAATAATTTTTGACATAGTAATGCACCAAATGTATTGTTGTAATTAAGAACTCAGAAAATAGTAAGAAATCGAAGCGATTTATTCATTGTTTTTGTTATTCTTCTACAGGAGTTGCGAGAGTAGTAGAAAATGATACTGATTATGATTATGCAATATGAAACCTGTAATAAGTCTTCAACAAATGATAGGTACAGCCAAGGGCGTCGCCAAGGGGGGGCAGGTAGGGGCAGCTGCCCCCCCCCTCTAGAGATTAGAAAAAATATCCAGCCCAATGCAAAGTCCTTAGTCAGGCACTGGAAAGCGATGAGGCGAGAGCGAGCGGGGAGAGGAGAGTGCTACTGTCTCTCCTATTCCGTCCACGCGGCCGCGTCGTCGCCTGTTCTCACACACAGCTGTAATTTATATCGACTTGCCCCCCCCCTGGGCCATCGGCTGGCGACGCCCTTGGGTACAGCTTAAATGGTCACGTAGTTTTGTAGGTGGGGCAAAGCTCCATTGAAATGTGGCAATGTCTGAATTGCCATTGAATGTGGACCCAATTCCCACACACCTGCTATTTCGGTCGTTTGACATTTAACTGACCTATAAACCCCTGACACAATCATCGAAGGATTAGCACGCGTTATCTACTGTTTACTGAGGGAATGGATGGATAACACATTTTGTGGCGACAACAAACAGGTAACGCCCTTGTAGAGCAAAGAAATGAGCAGATACAGCTTATAAAAAATAAAAATAAAATAAAATATTTTTATTTCAGACGCTTTTTTTACATCCATATTTTGTTAGTAAATACTTAAATAACTATGTTAGTACATACTGGTGCGTGCAGGCCGGTCCAGTGTCTGAGAAATCGACTGTCCGGCCTGCGCGCGAGCACGGTCACGATGCTGCTGCCGCTGGCGCGCAGCCGGCAGAGCGCCGCGCCGCAGCGCTTGCGCAGCGTCGCATGGAAGCCGTCCACCTGTGCCTATGACTGACGGAGTCTGTGAAGTTACAAAAAAATAATATTGAATTGAAATCTATGAGCTTAGTGAGTGGCGTTTAATACTCGCTCACGATAAAGTCTCTGCCCGAAATAAATCGTTTAAATAAAGAATTGTAATTTAATTTAAATATGATTTCTTAAAGTTTACCCTGAAAATAATGAAAATGAAATAAAAATATGTTCTTTGACAAGTGAGAAATCTATTCGGATACATTAGTGTTAGATATCAAAATCATGATCACATCTTTCAGATATATTTTATATAATATCCTTTGCAGTTGGTTGTCTGAAAGAAATCGTTTTTAGCGATATGACCGCCAAAATTGTACATGCTTCTCAATAATGTAATTAATACTGTTTTATGGTGCAATAGAGTGTATTTATTTTATCTTATCTTATCATGTTTGTATAAGTGACCAATGGATATTCCTATAAAAAGGGCAAATAAAAAGGTAGATAGGTATATTTCAAAGATCAACAACACACTACCCGACTGGTCACGTCTTCAGCTGCGACCAAAATGGATTCTATTATAATCAAGAAATATCCTAATCTCATGAAAAATCTTGCTCGTAATGAAAAACGACACGAGGCGATATCAGAACACCGACAATTCTGAACGCTATATCTACTAGTTTCTATGATGAAGTAACCCGTCGGGGTTACTCCCAGGAAATAAATTACTTGGGTCGAGTAAGTTTTTGTTGTGTTTCATGTTCATGTCGCAAAACCGATAAACCTACGGAACTGTGTACGGAACACCGGTTTAGTGATTAGTGTAAACACAGGGTGGCCTTGAATTCATTCGATAAAATTAAATGGATGGTTACTCCCAGGCTTGTGACATACATTAATTCTGCTCAGCGTTTAAGTAAATTAAACAATTTGAGGAAAAATAAAAAAAATATATTTACAATAAGTTCAACATGCAGGCCGCCCGTAGACATACATACACACACTCGAAAAACATAATACTCCTTCTTGAGTAGTCGGGTAAAAAGTAAGCGATGAAACTACCCTTTTTTTCGTCGAAATCTGCTATACAGGATGTAACGCAAAGGGTATATGAAGCCGAAGGGAGGGTGTACAGTATCGGTAACTGAACAACTTTTGTTCTACGACATTTTGAATAGAAAATAAAAATAAATTAATGTCTCATACAAATCGATCACCGAACGGTACGAAATGTATGAAAAGTCAAAAAATAATTCGCGAAAATCGAAATGTCGTAAAACAAAAGTTGTTCAGTCCATATAATAATAATTTCATATAATAATAATTTATTTCGCAACACCAATTTAACTTAACGTTCATGGACAGTGGCGGCATATGCCGTACTTTGAGTATTCGGAAAATGACAGTACGGCGTATGACGTGGTATTTTGATGCATTTAAAAGGTTACGCATCATAAGGCCGAAGTTCATAAGACCGAATTTCATAAGACCTACGCTCGAAAGGCCGAAAATCAAAACGCCGAATGTTCATTTGGCCGAAAGTTTAAAATCCCGAATGGACGTTTGGCCGAAAGCTTGAAACGCCGAAGGTTTAGAATCCCGAAGACAAAAATCCTGACGATTAATATACCTGCATCTGAAGACTTACTTCACTGTTTACTTTTGAATTAACAAGTAGGTACAGCTAAAATTGTATCTATAAGTAGGTACAGTCGACAGCAGATCAATGATAACACTTTTTACTTTTGACAGTTCTTATTATTTGCGTCTTAAGACTTGAAATCGTATTGCAAGTGTTACCATTGATCTGCTGTTGACTGTACAACGTAAATGTGTGCATAGTAAAAAGTAAGTGTCAACACCAACATTTTTATATTCGGGATTATGAACTGCATGTCTTATGTACTTTCGGCCATATGAACTTTCGGTCATTTAATTTTCGGCCTTATGAGCTTTCGGTCATTTAATTTTCGATGTTTCAAACTTCGGTATTTCGGGTATCGGCATTTTGAACTTTCGGTGTTATGATTTTCGATGTTTTATACGTCGGCCTTATGAAATTCGGTCTTATGAACTTTCGGCCTTATGATGCGTAACCATTTAAAAAGACACAACGGCATCTCCCGCGGCGTTCGTAGGCGGTTTTCTTTGTGGAGCGGTCCCACTGTCATTCTGTGTAGAAAATAGGTATGTGTACTGTCAAAATAAAGGTTGTAGGTACATTTTTGTCGGTCTTGACACGCACATACTTAGAATCCCCCACGGTTATGACAGTAGTTGAGAATTTTCACTGTCATTTCGTAATTTCTACTGTCCATGAACGTGTTAAAATAGGTAGGTACAAAATACAAGAAAAAAATGTTATTCTTGTTTGTATGTTTGGTCCCTGGTCTCCACACTAGGATTCCCTGTGTTGTGGAGACCAGTGCCTCCCAGTGGGGTTCCAAAGCTGTACAGTATTGAGAAAAGAATGAGGGTTTACAACAATATGATTGAGGATCAGTTTGCGTTTGTTTACAATATTATGGTTACTCTCATCAGTTACCGATACTGAACTTTCTCCCTTCGGCTTCATATACCCTTTACGTTACCTGTATAAATAAAATCCATTCAGTTATCTCATTAGTAATGTTCTAGACCAAAGTTTGGGTCCAATTTGTGCCCGAGGCCCGAACACACCTTAGGCAGGGATTACAAACCTAAGGGGTCGACACATGAAATATTAAATTCAGTACACCTGCCTTAATCTTGGTTTGTTTTAGAGGGGTTAGATTGAATCAGGAAGCGGGGTTTAAGGGACGAGAGGAGAGCGGGGCGGGTAGCGGGAAAATACGCTTCTAATTTGGTTTTAAAACCTTTTCATTTACACAAGGTATGATAATTTATTCAATAAATCTTACACAAATATAATAAAACTAAACAACTTAAAATACATTAAAAACTAAACTAAAAATCTACCTAATTAAAAACATTCTAAAAAACTTGGGCCTCTTGGGAGGGTGCCCATCACGCTGGCGGCATTCCCGCGCTGGATGGCTAGGCTCAGCCTCTGCGCGAGAAAGCCGCCATAATTTCTTATATAATTATAATATAATTTATTATATTATATAGGTATTCTTGACAAAATATTTGTCTTATTTGTATGTATGTCAAGTATTTGACAAATACGACAAACATCCAATAGCGAATACGACAAGTGAAGTGGGAGCATCAAATATGATAGATATGTTTGTCAACATATTGTGTCGAATAGGCAAATAAGACGAATATTTTGTCACATATACCAACCACACATGGCAAGTATAAAAAATACGCAAATACGATACGATTTAGAGATGCATTTTTTTCTTGATATTCTGTTTTTCTTTTCAATGTTTTGTTTGATACATATATCAAATACATCTACAACTTACCTACATTGAATCACGTTACAAATAAGCATTTAAAAAATAATATTTATAGCAATAAACAATGTGAACGTAGCTTTTTTAATCAAATTGATTATATTGGAAGATTTTTTTAAGATTGGCGGCGCTAGTTGGCTCATGTCAGCGCCTTAATTTTTTTTACTTTTACAGTATCTCTGATCCGCTGTCGCCTGTGACTCAGTCCACATGTTACCCTCCGTCTGCGGCCCCGACTGCCTGAATATCTGACAATACCCGAATGTCCTCTATCATGGTTAATTAATCCGATTAATCCCAACAGGACTGACATAGTTTACATTCAGCCGAGGTTTTCGTAACTACAGTATACTCAGGGTTGCCCGTGGACCACCACGGTAGTTCACCAGGAAATGTTCGCGAATGACAGTATGGTGAAATGACAATGCCAGATTCTGCCCCACCATCAACCGCAAGTTGTACAAGATAACGAATAAATGTAAAAATATCTCCGTTTTTTATTAAAATTATTGGTTTAAAATAAAGTTTTGTACAAGTTGCGATTCGAAAATAACAGCTTAATTAGGAATTCAGAAAATATTAAGAAATCGAAGCGAATTATTCATTGTTTTTGTTATTCTTCTATAGGAGCGAGAGTAGTAGAAAATGATACTGATTATGATTATGTAATATGAAACCTGTAATAAGTCCCTAACAAAATGGTACAGCTTAAATGGTCACGTAGTTTTGTCGGTGGGGCAAAGCTCCATTGAAATGTGGCAATGTCTTTTATTTATTATTTATTTATTTTAAGGAATATTTACAGCTACAATAACTTTAGGTTACTTAATAATGTCTAGAAGCTAATTACAAATCTCCACCTATAGATAGCAAGATGTGTCTCAAGAATTGAAAAATAAAAGTGACTAAATAGGTACTTATGTTAAGTTTTTTATATAAATCTAAAAAATATTTTAATGATAACTGTCGTTAAAGAAGTCCTGCGCCATGATGCGTCTCACGGTCATAATTATTGGAGGATTCATGCAGGATCTGAAGTTTGGCGCTATAGTCAAGAGTCTCGCTACGAGCTCGGGAGTGAACGTGGCTGTCGAGCTGCTTCGTCCAGAGTGATGACGCTACGGCGACTCCTCTGGAGGAAGATAGAAGACTATTATATATATTGAATATTCTGTAACATGACATTGGCAAAGGACGAACTGTCGAGTCCATTAATAAAATAAACAAATCTGTTAAAAATTGGCACAATTCAGTCTATTTTCCGCAATTTAGGTATGATAGGGTTTGACTTTTTTAATGCCTAAATCAACGATTAGAGAATATCTAATTATCTAGTGGATTAATATTGGTACGATTTTTGTTGTTCCCCTAGCGGGTAATAGCGGATTTCCCACCACAAGCTACAATGTTTACGTACTCGCTATCGAGCGAACTTACTATACCAACACATGGCCATTACACAGGTTTCATACTTTACTTTGTAACGTTTGGGGTGGAGACGCTGGGACCATGGGGACCGGGAGCACACCGCATCGCTACAGAAATATCGCGGCGCCTGGTCGAGGCATCGCGTGACCAAAAGGCTGGCAGCTGCTTCGCACAACGTATCAGCCTCGCGATACAGCGGGGCAACGCTGCCAGCCTTTTGGGCACGCTGCCTATAGTGGGGGACCTGGGGCAGGTTTTTTATCTTTAATTTTAATTTTTTATTATTATAATGTTAATAGTTTTGTAATTATTTAATAAAATTGTTTACTTTGTAACAGATTAATGTTTATTAATTTATTATTAACACGTTCATGGACAGTAGAAATTACGAAATGACAGTGAAAATTCTCAACTACTGTCATAACCGTGGGGGATTCTAAGTATGTGCGTGTCAAGACCGGCAAAAATGTACCTACAACCTTTATTTTGACAGTACACATACCTATTTTCTACACAGAATGACAGTGGGACCGCTCCACAAAGAAAACCGCCTACGAACGCCGCGGGAGATGCCGTTGTATCTTTTTAAATGCATCAAAATACTACGTCATACGCCGTACTGTCATTTTCCGAATACTCAAAGTACGGCATATGCCGCCACTGTCCATGAACGTTAAGTAAGTATAGAAAGCTGTTTGTCTTCATTCAATAAAATAAAACTAAGTTAATAACGATCTAAAAATAACATTACTAATAAAATAAAACGAATTACTAAAGTCGTCACCTTGTAACAGGTTATTTTTTAAAAGATAATTCATTTTCGTTTCAAAACATTATTAGCATTAATTTCGCAACAGTCACGCCCTTATCGCTGAAAGTCACAAGGACGTTTTGACAGACAAACTGACATTTCGAAGTGTCATTCACCGTTTCTATTTGATATTCACATCTGCCTGTCGCAAATTCTGGGTGAAGAGCCAATAAATAATACAGACTTCTACTTCGAAGCCTTTTTGCAAACGGGCGTGTTTTTAAACGCCGGTGACAATAATGGAACTCGTCAGCTCAGTAGCCTCGCATACAATAGTACAGGACACTGCTGTCATTAATGCGAGCTCATTTCGGGCTTGTAGATGTATTTTGTGTGAGAATTTAACCTCACCACACCAATCATCTATGAATCTTGGAAATAAAAACTTATTTATGTTATCGTTTGTTGTTCGAAACGCTTGTATTGTCGCTAATCAAATTTTAATACGATTTATGTACGGACAACAGCAGATCAATGGTAACACTTGCATTACGATTTTAAATCTTACGACGGAGATAATAAGAACGGTTCAAAGTGTTACACTTGATCTGCTGTTAACTGTACGAGGTCAACGAGAGATCGCATTCGAATTTTGTACCGACCTCCTTGGCCGGACATAAGGCTGTTTACGTTTTTTATAAAAAATATAATTGAGTTATGTCATTCTGGTTGTTTGCTTGTTTTTTCAAATTAATAAATATTTTAACTTTTAAATTATTCTTTATCTTAAGTAGCCAAACTGGTGACCCCGACAAAGTAAAATAAGGAGGAACTGAGGACCCGCTGTTTTCCACGAGTCTCGTTTGCCACCAAAGTACAGTCTGACAAAAAAACGACTTCTTGTTTGGACGCGGAAATCATGGAAACGGAAACTAATTCTGGGAAAAATGAAGTCGGTCAGGTCTCTATTAGTTCGAAGATTCCCATGTTCTGGAAGGATAGATCTAAATTGTACTTCGTCCGTTTCGAGTCGGCAATTAGAACATCTAAATTATCAGATGATGCTAAATATGATCTTTTGATCGCTCATCTGGATAAGGAAGACCTGGATCAGGTGAGCGATATACTATATGATGAGGATAAGTACAAGGGAAATAAATTTAGCAAACTTAAAGAACGATTACCTCAGACGTATAAATCCTTTGTTCATCCTGCTTTATCATCATGTACCCATGTGTTTATTCGTAACGATCGACTAACGAAAACATTAGTTTGCCCATATGACGGACCGTTCAAAGTTCTTCAAAAGGCCGAAAAGTTTTTTAAAGTTCAGTTGTCGGACAACAGCTCTACAGTAGTTAGTCTAGATAGACTTAAGCCAGCTTTCATTCTTAGCTGCCCTACCGCGCCCGCGGATTCACAGCAAAATGTTGCAAGGACACGTTCCGGTAGGGTCGTTAAAAGAAGAGTTATGTTCAATATATGATTTTTTGTTAGTAATGGCATGTATGTAATATTTTTTTAATGATGTAAATATGTAAGTATTTTTCCTCCGCGCATTAAGTGTCATGCGTGTACGTACACAGTGTAAATTATTGCCCGCACCTACAATGCTTGGCAAAACTACTTCTTTGCAAACTGTATTCTTTTGTCATATTGTCTTAAGGGGCTGGTACAATTTTATTTTTTTATTATTTAAGGGGGGAAGTACATGTACCGACCTCCTTGGCCGGACATAAGGCTGTTTACGTTTTTTATAAAAAATATAATTGAGTTATGTCATTCTGGTTGTTTGCTTGTTTTTTCAAATTAATAAATATTTTAACTTTTAAATTATTCTTTATCTTAAGTAGCCAAAAATTTCGATTCGATGACTATTTTGTATTTGTATGAGACTTACAGAGGCAAAATTATCAAGGAGTCAAAATAAAGTATGTCAGATTTTTGGAGAAAATTAGTACATACAAAAATTTCGTTCGCGCAGGCTTTAACAGGACAAAAAAGGCCAGCCTGCTAGCCCCCCTGATGTCGACATGCCATGAAACAACTAGTAACCTGTCAAATAACTGTCAAAGATCTCGTTTTATAGCTCCGTAGCGTGACACTGAACACTAGCTATGTCTCATTACCTTAACTACTGTTGTTTCATGTGTGTGTTTAATAGCGTTGAAAAGACGCGAATTTAATAACCGCTCGTCTGTTCAAGACTAAAGAATTTCTTCAACGTCGAAAACATTTCTTTAAATTGGACGTCAAGAACTCGAATAATGAAGACTTTGTCTAGAATTAAAATGTCGCCATCATTACGTAGGCCTGGCTTCTGGATTAAATGGAGCAGAAAAAACTTGATCAAAATTTTTGTAAAAGGTCAAATGATCTTAATTCCTTTCCAGGTGTTTTCCAGTCAGATAGAATAACCGGATATTCATAGTCGAATACAATTTGAGATAGATCTCGATTTTGAATGAATTGATTTCAGAATCAGAATCCATCTCTTTGTTGCAAATAATAACATTCACGCGGGTTGGTCACATATTCATGTATGTAGCTGTTGGTCTGCCTAGAATTGTAAAATAAATTAAATAAACAAAACAAATAGCCGAGGCGTGACTATATTTAACGTACGGCATTTTAGCCCCATTGTGTCTCTTAAGGGCCTTCCATGAGCCAACTAGCGCCGCCAATCTGGAAAAAATAATATTTTCCAATTTAATCAATTTTATTAAAAAAGCTATTTACAAAATGTTTATTAGGATGAATACTATTTTTCAATATACAATACATGACATAATTGCGACAAGCTAAGTTGTAGTTCACAAATGTGCCGAAAACTGCCGTTGCGAACTACAACTTACCGAAATTGAATCACGTTATAAATAAGCATTTAAAAAATAGTATTTATCGTAATAAACATTTTGTAAATAGCTTTTTTAATCAAATTGATTATAATGGAATAAATTATTTTTTTAAGATTGGCGGCGCTAGGCTCATGGACGGCTCTTAAACCGTCACTGTATGACGGTCCAATAGTACGCCACTGTTGATCCTTATCAAACAGGAGTTACAGTGGAAGAGGAAAAAACCAACCAGAATAGCGAGTAATTTAACTCTGTGACATCGTTCGTTAACCTGCTGAATTCCAAATAATGTTTATTACATTTCCGTCAACCATAAACGGCGGAACGGAATGTTATTAGTGAGATACAAACACGACACACATACCTACGTACACACAATACAAGTATACCTGCCTGATATTAAGTTACGTGGTGTGTGCATACATATTTATACGACAAGTCTTGGGGCGGAATTGCGGCTGGTCTAAGTTATAAGAGGAGGCGAGTTAGACTAAAATATACTAACAGACACATTCACTGAAAATGCAATTTAAATTGGAATATAAAAAGCTTAATGGTGCCAGCCTTCTGGACACCGTGACTCCCGATGCCCTCCTAGAGGACATATTTTATTAATAATTAGTTTATTTATAGGTAGTTTTAGTTTTTAGTTATTTAATGTTAGTTTTTAGTCATTTTATTATTTATAGTAATTTTAAGCTTTATTAATAAACTATTTCGGTATAATAATTATATATATAAAAAAGCTTAATTATGGTCTTAAAATTCAATAAAAAATATGTTTTTTTTTGTTTTTTTATTTTATTTTGGAACACAAACAGTTATTTAGGTGCGTATTCATAAACGTGATTTCAAGTTACGCCACCAGCATTCCTTGTGAAAGGGATAGCAACACGATTTAAAAGACGTGAGGTTTAACTAGGTTTATGAATAACATCAACAATGTGTATACTTCGCATACTTACTTCAATACTTCATTTATTCAACCTTAGGAGCTCTAGGGAACACTTGGTTATGTCATACATAATATAATAATTTACAGTAATATAGGGTACAGAATACAAACTAGGTTACGGCTGGGTGTACGAACAGAGAAACAGGGCAAAGAACCGACCCATGGGATATGAACTAATTGCGGCTGTAAAGAGGCCTTGTCAATGTTTTACAATTTAGATCAAGTTTTTAATGGATTCACAATAATAAAATTAATAATACATACTTAGAGATACCTACTTAATGTTGAGTTTAAATGTTAAAAATTAAGGTAATGTTGTGTTAAAAAAATCAATAAATTAAAGTCTGCCTTGGTGGCTGCTTGTGAGGAAATCCTACAAGAGGTGAGAAAACATCATTCACAGTATGCCAGACCACATGCAGGCAATCATAAGATCCAGGGGAAGCAGCACACACATTTTTTTATTGAATTTTAAGGCCATAATTAAGCTGTTGGTTGGGGCTTCTTTTTACCCTACGTTTCAACCTTCCCAGACATGGTGTATAGGATTCATACCCATTTTTGTCCCAGATAAAACACGTTTCCGGGTACCACCACGCATGGGGGAGCGTGTCAATTATGTCGGGCTAACCGCCCTGAAGGGGCGGAATACCGACTAAACTTCCTGGGGTGTTCCACCTCGTGCCATTGTTGCCGAGCCACGGGAACTGCGATACATCCGCGCCCCGACTGGCGCCCCTCTCCCCATTGTGGGCTGTAATTCGTCATCCATCACCTTCCTCCTCCCCGTCCGGGCCTCGAGTCACTCGGGCGCCGTCGCAACGCGTCCGTGGGATGGGATTCATACCACGGACTCATACCATAACTTCAGGTTGGCCATTGGATTCTTTGAACGCAAACGTCCGAAAGGTAAACTTTTAAATTCATACTAATTACATTAATCACAAAGCAATCGCTCACAGTTCATGCCTTACGCTCCCAACTGTTGTAATCGCGTTAGCAGGGCTCAGTGGCGGCCCGGGGGATCCCCGGAATGCCAATCCCACCCGCCTACCTTTATCGCACAATAAAAATGTATGTAAGCCCTTATCTGCTATAATATTCATCCAGAACTATAGAAAAGATATCCAGAAAAGGTTATGGACAAAGTGGATTACGTTTCTGTAGTCGAGGTCGCTCAAAACAAGTTGTCATGACAACGTGCATCAAAAGTTAAACTTTTATTGCAATTTTTGAGGCGCTCGTAGTTCAGTTGCGAGTACACGTTGAAAACGATTGTAGACCGTTCTTGTAACCTGTGTCGTAAGATTTAAAATCGTACTGCAAGTGTTATTGATCTGCTGTTGTCTGTACAAGGTAAGCAAGGTTGGGCGAGGTCAGTATATCGATTGGTGACCGCTAGTGACATTTTTATCTGATCCCCTCCGTACTTCGGATAGCACGTTAGGCAGTTGGTCACGGTTGTTGTCAATCAGTAACAGCCTTCAGGCCATGACAGAGGCCTACGGACGGCCTGGATAACTCTGACAATAGGTTTGGTCACTAAACCACACGAGAAATGGGATGGATGGAAGAGGAGGGGGACCTTTACCCAGCAGTGGGATAATTTATAGGTTCACAAAAAAATTTGTGGTCTAAGCTACGAGAAAGAAAAGTGTAGGTAGGTACTTGATAATCATTAGGGTTGAGATTTCTTGATTTTTTTTTAGATAAACAAAGATTTTAAAATGATTTCAACCTTATTGACACCTGTATAGTTTTATCTGTTTTCAACTGTGCATACGGGATTTCTAATTAATTTTCTTTATCTTGTTTCATTTTGCATTATACCTATTTCATCGTCACAATTATAATATGTAAGTTACTATTGAAAGTTTACGCTTGCTCTACGAAAGGTCTACGAAGAGTCTACGGAGGGTCTACATAGGTTCTACGAAATATCTACGCAGTCCATATTGCAAAAAACCTCGTATTCAATATCGACATGTTGCCATTGGTATTGGTACCATTGTTCATGTTGCGCGCAGCTGGCAACATCGCGCGTCACATGTTGCGAGTCATATGTTGCCTAGGATACGAGGTTTTACTTTTATTTAACTGGTTCTAAAAAGAGGCTAATGAAGGAATTATGAAAGTATTTTCAGGTGTAAGTTTTTAAATAAGTAAGTAAGAAAATAGTGAAAAAAAGAGCACGTCTATCCACGGTTGACAAATTAGATGACTTAAGACAAATGTGCCATAAGAAGAAAAGTTAAAAAATTTTTTATTGAAATTTCCTTCTTTTGGCACAATTGTCTGTCATCTAATTTGTCAACCGTGGATAGACGTGCTCTTTTTTCACTATTTTCTTAACGCATACGTACGTATAGTGAGGTCTCTCTCTGTGGTCGGTCCCTCGTGTCTGTGGATCGTGGCCAGCATCAGGTTTGCATCTGGAGCGGATGATTTGTCTCCACCGGTTACAAACCACAGTACAGTACGATCGTGTAGAATTTGGAGGACGAAGATTCTTTCAATTGATCGGTCCATCTTGTTGGTGAACGACCCCGCGATCTTTTGCCTTCGGTGTTCACAACCACGATCAGTTTCTACAAATTTTCGTCCCCTCTGCTCACTGTGGCTGAAATATGAAAGAATGCGCTGTTGGCATATAGTAGACAGCCGGGTTTTTATCTGCAACTGGGTCAGGATCGATGCATTGGTGCGTTTCGCAGTCCAAGGTATTCTTAACAATTCTTCTCCAGCACCACATCTCGAAAGTGATGTATTCAGTTCTATTTCCAACAATAACTACAGGTATTCTCCTGGAACTTGAAGCCCAATATTTAACGTATGAAAGATCGGTTTTAGTTCGCATCCGTCTTACTTAGTAATTTATCTAACTTACCTAAGTTTGAGTTACTTGGAGTTAATAAAAAAGTTTTTCGGATCAATTAACTGTCGAAGTTACTGAAGGATCTTACTTGTTGGTTTTATCTTAAATTTTTATACTTTCATTAATTAAAAGCCTGTTACTTGGCGCCCCTAAACTTATAAAACCCTATTCTTTTTCTAAAGAATTCATTCAATTATTAAAGAAAGGTTTGAAAGAACCTGATTACAGAATAGACGATGATTGATAAAAATTCATAGGCTCAGTGTATTTAACTATAATTGTTATACCAATTATATAAAAGTACCTAATAATTTCTTTAAAAAATGTTAGGTAGTGTTTTGCCATTTTTTCTCCTCAGCAAATGCCAGATTCTGCCCCACCATCAACCGCTAGATGTACAAGATAACGAATAAATGTAAAACTATCTCCGTTTTTTATTAAAATTATTGGTTTAAAATAAAGTTTTGTACAACATGCGAGTCGAAAAAGAATTCAGAAAATAGTAAGAAATCCAAGCAAATTATCCATTGTTTTTGTTATTCCTACTATAGGCGTTGCGAGAGTAGTAGAAAATGATACTGATTATGATTATGCAATATGAAATCTGTAATAAGTCCCCAAAAATGATAGGTACAGCTTAAATGGTCACGTATTTTTATAGGTAGGGCAACGAATATGGAGACAAAATTGAACGACCTGTGTACGACATCACGGTGGCTCTGCTGGAATAGAGCGTGCCACGGAATGGCGAGGTCCCTTGTTCGAGTCCCGGTCGTGAGAAAACTTCTCCATTTAATTCCTAGGTCTTTACTTTTATAATTTTTAGAAAAAAGACTTTAATTGCTCACTTTACATCCATTATAGTATTCCATAACAACATATATAGAGCGGCACATCTCGATCCCTTTAACTTATTGACTTTCAATCTACCTTAAATTAATTTAATTTAAAATAATTAATATTGACTTTTAATCAAGTGCCTTTTCGAGACGAAAAACAATTAGCTTAATTAATTCGCTATCTTCAAGAAACAAAGGCACTCGAAATAACGTGTAGGTACAGCCGACAGAACATCAATGATAACTACGATTTCGACTCTATGGCACAGCTATCACTCGTCAGCTGAAATTTTAATTGGCATTTAATTGTCAATTTGTAACCAATCTTGATCAGCACATGTTCGTTGTAACGCGCCTCGCCCACGCCACGCCTACGCTACGCCAAGGTCACGCCGAGGCAAAGTTGAGAGTCACATATGAATGATCGGCCGCAAAATAGTCATGCTACGAAATGTTGCGTTTGACAGCCATTTGACAGCTCGCCGGTGTCACGCCGATCGCTAATGCATGCGTGTACTAGCCCTGCCCTTTCTCTTGAAAATAGCGGGAAACGACGACGGTTGCAAAATTATTTGATAATTTTAGTTTTATTATCTAAAGTGGTTATTTTGAGATTAATATCACGTTACATTAATCAGTAAATGTTCGCGAGTGACAGTATGGTGAATTTGTTGGATAATTTGAGCAAGATCTGGGGTTTCAAGCTTTTATCAAGAGTTCCCGCTACAAGCTCGGGAGTGAACGTGACTGTCGAGCTGCTTCGTCCAGAGTGATGACGCTACGGCGTCTCCTCTGGATGAAGACATGAAGACGCGGATACCCAGGGTGAAGACGCTACTGCGACTCCCCTGGAGGAAGGTAGAAGAGTATTGAATATATTGAATTTTCTGTAACATGACATTGGCAAATGACGAACTGTCGAGTCCATTAATAAAATAAATAAAATAAAAATGTTGTTTATGAGAGAATCGAGAAAATAGTAAGAAATCGAAGCGACTTATTCATTGTTTTTGTTATTCTTCTATAGGAGTTGCGAGAGTAGTAGAAAATGATACGATTATGATTATGCAATATGAAACCTGTAATAAGTCCCCAACAAAATGATAGGTACAGCTTAAATGGTCACGTAGTTTTGTAGGGGGCAAAGCTCCATTGAAATGTGGCAATGTCTTTTTTCATACAAATTTTTAGTACGAAACATGGGTGACTTAGTGTTAACACAATACCTGGTAGCCTCTCTACCTCTTAAGGAAACACTTAGGTACTGTTAATAATTAATTCAACCTTGCAATCACCATCTAACTAAGTGTTAGCGTGAGTGCTACTTACCACAATACTAAATTAGACATCTTATATACAAGCACTTTACGCAGCGATTTTTATTTCTTAATAGGTTAACTTTATTAGTTTACTTGATGTTAAAAAAGCTATTTACAAAATAAAATAAATACCTAACTACTATTTACAATTAAAGTCCGAACACGCCGTCTAACTCCACCTGCGCGGCCGGGACCCCAGCACGCTGGCGGCGTTGCCCCGCTGGATAGCGAGGCTCAGCCTTTGCCTGAAGTAGGCGCCAGCTCTGGGGTCACCCGAGGCGAGGATCAGGCGGGTGGAAATATCTTACAAATTTTTTTCGCGTCGGACGACCACGGGCCCAAAGTCTCCACAGCCAGTGCAACGAACTCGTGATGAGCACTGAGCGCAGCGATTACATATCATACATACATATGCTGACATACGAGACTGCATACACACACTTAGAGTGGATAACAAGTGGAATAAAAAAACGTTATGCAAATCATTGAACTTTAAAGTGAAAAAACACCTGCTGCAAATAGGTTACATTGAATTCAAAAAAATGTATACCAGCTTAGTGGAATTAAATTTATAAATAAAAATAATTAACATTTATGCCAACCAAATACTACACATATGCTATACATTATATATTTATTTATGTATTATAAATATAATATTCATATATATTTACTATATAAAATTAGATAAGTAGTATAATATAATAATCATTACTTATTCTATTATAAAATATATTATTAGATTAAAGTATTTATATAATGTACAATTTATATAGTTCTTGATAATGGTACTCCTCTAGAGATTACAATATCGCCAATAAACTCGACCGTTCTTGTCTCTTTGTCCGTGACATGTAGTTAGCCCTAGCACAGACCTAGGTCTTTTTGGGTTGCTAGGTACTGAACGCCCTGTCATAGCTCTATGAAACGCTTGCCTGGCTCATAATATATAAATGGTGTTAAACTTAAGACTATATATATGTATGAAACTTGAATAAATAAATAAATAAATAAAAAATAAATAAATATCCTATTCACTGATTTGAGGTTTGTATTACCAAGAATTGCCAACGTAAGGTCACTCGCTAGCGACTACGCAAACTATAGCTACGACGTACGGGATTGATCGGAACATTTTTTAACACGTTCATGCAGGCATACCAATTTGTCTATACTATAAACTGTCGCGCATGGTCTCCCCATACAAATGACAATGCCAGATTCTGCCCCACCATCAACCGTATGATGAACAAGATAACGAATAAATGTAAAAATATCTCCGTTTTTTTTATTAAAATCATTGGTTTAAAATAAAGTTTTGTACAAGTTGCGAGTCGAAAAAACAGCTTAATTAAGAATTCAGAAAATAGTATGAAATCGAAGCTAATTATTCATTGTTTTTGTTATCATTTTCTACTACTTTCGCAACTCCTACTGATTGTGATTATGCTATATAAAACCTGTAATAAGATCCCAACAAAATGATATATGAGCCCCCACCTTTGGCCACCTACGTGACCATTGAAGCTCCATTCCATTCCCTCTAGCTGTTATTAATTAATGAAATCTATTTTGGCATACATAATTATTAATCTAAAATTGTTAAACTATATTTAAGACTGTTTGATTTCTGATAAATAAATAAATAAATGAAAATATTTAACAAAGTTCAATTTATTACGATTTAAATCCCAGACTTTCTTCACTAAATCCCTATTCAACAATCCAACGACCCTCTAGGGATCAATCGTGAACCAAACAGACCGATGTTAGGTACCTACTATATTTATGTATAATTTATACAGTCGACATAATACTACTTCACATACATTGCAAATTAGGCCTTATTACTGTGCGCCAAAGTCCTAGATTTGATATCGACTGCACATATTTCCGCTGCCTAGTACCTACGTACGGTTGAAATTAATTTATCATATTCCGGGAGTACGAAATATATGAGTGATAGGGTTGTCACAATTCAATTTTGTAAAATGAAGCAGAGTGGCCAACGTCCATCAATTTATTATTTTTTAAACTTAATTCTTAGAATTATGATAAAACTATTTTCAGGGCACGACCCGTGCACAAGTGGGTTTTGAATGGGATTCGAATCCCGGTCGTGATGAAAATTTTTCTCCATTTATCATTTAGATCCCTCCATCTAGTCGGTAGCCTCTCACAAGCCAACACTACGGCCCGTATTAATAGTCTGAGCTCAAACTCTCCCTCAATAGCGAATTCAGCTGATACACTCTCAAAACGTCATCATCTTCTCAAGTATGTCATTTATTAATAAATCAATCTTGAGGGTGTATCACGCGATGTCTTTCTCAAGTCGCGGTTCGCCTGCAATCAGCAAATACATTCTCTTGAGAACTGAGTTTTGTTTATTAATACGGCGTTACTCACGTGATACCTACCCGAACGCGCACCTAAGTTACGTTTATTAATAGGAACGCCATCTTGAGGTCGTTCTCAAGATTGACTTTTGAGTGATTTATTAATACGGGCCTGAGATTACCCATTCGTGGCCGCCCCGCACTCAAATTGATTTCATGTTTATGAGTGCCTCGCGATTCGGGCCCAGAATTAGTTAGTTTCCGATGTGCGGCAACCCTATCTCCCTTGGGTCCAGGGAGTGTCCGGCCCGAACATAAATCAGGGCAGGTGAGATAATGTATTTACATCCGAAAATAGACTCTACCGCAATTCGGAATTTGTAACGTATGTTAAAACTGTAAAGGTAAATTAAGTACCTGTTTATTAAAATAAAACTAACTACTATCTAAAAATACATTACTTATAAAATAAATAAAAAAAACTAAATACTAAAGAACGAACACGTCGTCAAGATCCCCGTTTTGCGGAATGGTGCCCAGGACGCTGGCAGCATTTCCTCGCTGTATCGCAATGCTTAGTCGCTGAGCGAGGTAGCTGCCAGCCCTGGGATCGCCCGAGACATGGACCAATCGGGTAGACAGCTCGTGGATCAGATGTTTAGAGTCTGATAAATTAATTGCGGTAATTATAATGGGTATTGACTTCCGTTAACGCTAGTATAATAGAAAGAAAAGTACGCCCGATCACCCTGTCAGTGACCCAGTCGACAGACGACGCGTAGTGGGTAACAACGAATTTTATTATTCGTGGATTTTTTCGTGAAAATTAAGGTATGTTTTATATATTTCTGCATCAGAATCATGTAATATTATCACTGTTTAATAATTTGAATTAATGGCTTACTTTTTTTCGTGTGGTTTAGTGACCAAACCTATTTGTCAAAGTTATTCAGGCCATCCGTAGGCCTTTGACATGGACGACTGCTGTCAAGCGACCACAACCGGGACCAACTGCTTAGCGTGCGCCCCGGAGGCACGAAGGGACTCAGATGAAAGTGTCACTAGCGGTCAGCCATTCGGGTCCTGACCTCGCCCAACGTTGCTTAACTTGTACGATCGTTTCTAACGTGTACTCGCAACTGGCCTACGAGCCCATTCATCATCATCATCAGTCTATTTATATTGCCCCACTGCTCGGGCACAGACCTTCCCTTACATCTAGGGAGCTCGGGCCATAATCCACCACGCGGGCCCAGTGCAGGTTGGCGGATTTCACATGCCTTAGATTTTTTCTTCTTCTACGACATGCAGGTTTCATCACGATGTTTTCCTTCACCGTTTTGAGAGCACTCGGTAAATGTACGTAAGTTTTTCCGTCGAAAAAACCGAGGATAGATAACTCATTGGTACATGGCTGCGCTAGCTGGGAATCGAACCTGGGACCTCCATATTGTAAATCCATTGACCCAACCACTGAGCCACCGAGCTCTCCGCGCTACGAGCCCATTACGAAAACTAAATAAAATAGTATCAATTTTAATCTCTCCCTACCCCGTATTACCCTGCGTTACCCTGTGTTACCCTGCAGCCTCAAATCCCAAAAGGGTCGTTGAGGTCGGCCCCGTTGTTTGGATTGAATAAAATATTTGCTTGGGCCGCGGTTGAGGACACGATTTAAATTCAGATCGTTTTTTGTTTCGGTTACGCTTGTCGCTTGTTCTTCGGTTTGTCCAACTTTCAGTTGTGTGACTCATTTCAAACTTTCGGCCGAACATACATTCGGGATTTTTTTTTTATTCGTCATAACAAAATCCACAGCACTTAAAAAAATTACATTTCAGTTTAAGTCATATCATACTGCCAATGACGGATTTACAATATTAAGAATAAACATAAAAATTAGGGAAGTTAAGTGTGTGTTGGTTTGATATTGGGATTTCAAACTGTCGGCCAAATGAACATTCGGGATTTTAACCTTCGGCATTTTAACCTTCAGCGTTTCAAACTTTCGGCCAAACATACATTCGGGATTTCAAACTGTCGGCCAAATGAACATTCGGGATTTTAACCTTCGACATTATAACCTTCAGCGTTTCAAACTTTCGGCCAAACGTCCATTCGGGATTTTAACCTTTGGCATTTTAACCTTCAGCGTTTCAAACTGTCGGCCAAACGTTATATCTTTTCATTACATTCCTCACACCATAACTTCTCTATCCAAAACCCCCAAACGTCGTTACCTAACTGGACGTAGATCGCGGACCTCTGATCGCTACCTAGGACGTTAAAATGCCCAGAAAATGGGGCGGGGCATGCGTTTGGGTAATTTTACCTATATTTACATAAAGGGCGGCTACTTTGCCCAACGGGTCAGCCTCGCTATACAGCGGGGCAACGCCGCCAGCCTTTTGGGCACATTGCCAATTTTGCCAATTGTGGGGGACTTGGCGCAGGTTTTTTATATATAATTTTGTTTAAATAGTTTTTTTTTGGCAATAAATGATTACTTCTTTCATCTTAAAAAAAATTACATTAAAAAAAAATATAATAAATATAATAATTAGTAAAATTTTGACCTTGTCAATTGTAAAGTTTTCAAAAAAAAATCAAGTATTTCTGAGAAAACTCTTATACACCGTCACAATACAATGTCTTCAGTCAGTTTTCGTGTTCCCATCTCATTAGGCGAGGAATTATTCAAGGAAAACAAGTGGAATGTAATATTTTTCACCTTCAAACAAAGTGAGGTTGTTAGCCGTTCACAAACACGACTTACAATGTTATCTACGTAATTTTTGCGGGTCAATGTCCTGAAATACATCATGCTTTATGCGCCAGTGGGATAATAAGAGAAGAATGGTATAAATTCAATTTAATTATTTATTATTTATTTATTCACATACAATATAGCTTACAGAGATATATCTCTAAAAGATATGTCAATGTCAAATTTCTTTATTGCAAGTAAGCACGTTGAGTACATTTTTGCACGTCAATATATTTTTTGAATTTACATTTACACCACTTTGCAAGGAAAAGGTGCCAACGCTGAGGAGAAAAAGTGGCAAAAAACGCTCAGCAACACATCTTTTAAAACAATGATAATACAATGATTACTTAATAACTATACAGTACGTAACTATTACTATTGTTAGTAAGTTTATCCCTCATGCGGAACCGGCGACACACACCATGCATGTTCATCGTTTATTTGTCATTTCTTAAATAACAATTTTTATTATTATTTATAAATTGGGATGGCTTTTGATAATGGCGAAAAACGACGGTTGCAAAAATATTTGATAATTTTTATTTTAATGTGTACAGTGGTACAGTATTTTGTGTTTGAATTAATCAGATAATGTTCGCGAATGACAGTATGGAGAATTCATTGGATAATTTGTGCAAGATCTGAAGTTTCAAGCTTTAATCAAGAGTCCCGCTACAAGCTTGGGAGTGAACGTGACTGTCGAGCTGCTTCGTCCAGAGTGATGACGCTACGGCGTCTCCTCTGGATGAAGACATGAAGACGCGGCTACCCAGAAGACGAATGAAGACGCTACTGCACGTCCTCTGGAGAAAGATATATTGAATGCAACATGACATTGGAAAATGACGAACTGGTCGAGTCCATTATTAAAATAAATAAATCGATATTACTAACTAGACAAAATCATCTCGCTGCGGGAAAACATCCAGTAACACGGTGTATTTAAGGTATGATAATTTGCGCAGAGGAGGCATTGAGGGTGGGAGGGAGAGGGAGATGGGAAAATAATTTAAATTACTCCACAAAAGCCAATAAACGTCTACTCGACTGAAAAGTGAAGCGGGCTAAGTTAATAAGTATTTGATCTAAAAACAATATAGAATTGAAATACAAACATAAATACCCGAGGAGGATATCCATAGGCGTACCCAGGTTCTGGGCCAGGGGGGACAAATCAGATTTTTTATAAGCTAGGTGCTTATAGAAGGAACGAACGCGCCGCGTAATGTTTAGTTGTAAAAATATTGTATTGCAAACAAATGGCAAATAATTCGTTTTCTTAATTTTTTTCGATAAAAGTACTAGCTAAGATACTTAGTAGGGACGTCAACATTATCCAGGTTTAGTTTAGTTTAGTTTTTTATATTGTTGAAAATGTCTCTGATATATTGTTGATTGACGTGATCAAGTGTACCTAGTGTTCCTAAGATCTGAATAAATAAGTTATGAGTTATTGGGCAGCGCCCCCCCCCCCCCCCCCCCTGCCTCTACCTGGGTACGCCCATGAGGATATCGACTTAATGGAACGAAAGAATTATATTATAAAAGTAAGAAAAATAATTAACAAAGAAAGATTTTACGCCAAAAAAATAAATGGTTTTTAATGCAATATATTCTACATCTACTATTCTACTTTTATTTAATGGCTTATTAATGGTTATAATAATGGCTCGAATCGAGCTCGATCTTGATTCTACTCTTTATCGTGCAATTCAAATATTCACGAACAAAACAATGTGATTTTTCCGTACCATACTAATCCGCACTTGGTCCGCGTAGTGGATCATATTGCCAGCTCTCTCGATGTAAGGGAAGATTTGTGCCCCAGCATTACGGACATAGAAAAGAGAGCTTAAACATTGGAATTTACAAAATATTTATTCATAAAATTTAAAATAATTAAAATTAAATTAATCAATTGGGTAAGTAAATAAAATATTATGAAAGGTACACGTCGTCGTGAAGCTCCCTTCCACAGGGCATCGTGCCGAGGACGCTGGCTGCATTACCTCAATTTTACATCCAAACGTATCAAACTCAAAGTCCATATAAAGTCCCCATTACTCTACATTAGAAACATTTATCCATCAAAACACCACGACCTTCCGACTACTATAAAAATCAGAACGTCCTTCAGACCTTGAAACTTCACTTTATAGGACGGGAGCCAACCGACAGATTAACACGTTCACAACCCAGTGACCCATATAGCGAGCACAACGAACTAGCTTCACAAGCCCGTGCCCCACATATGTGGCACGATGAAAAAAGTATGTTCCTACCAGATTCGTACTAAGGGTATTTTTTTCTGAAGGTAAATACGATGTCCTTGGTGGATGCTGCTGTCCATTCACGTCCTATTTGTCTTCAGAAAAGTGCTCCCCAGTGTTGATGTGCTCACATAACCATTTGATATAATAATATTTAGACTTGTATAGAGATTGAAATAATAGGCGGAACTTACAAGGAAATCAAAACATTTTTTGTACTGGGACTGTGAACGTGATAATAAATAATACTTGTGGTATTGAATTTTTTACAAAATAATAAACATAACTTGATGATCAAGTGTGCAAACAGAACTGAAATCAGTTCATAAAATAACATAGATATACGTATCTATGTTATTACATTTGAAAATCTGATATGTTGGGAATGAAACACCGTACTCATTCCACAACTATATTTATATAATAATTACTTCACTTCACTTTTTAAAATATGGCTTCTACCGTGGCTGGCACATTAATTTTGCCAGTGTCGAGTACTTAGGTGATGACCAACGAATTGAGAAAATGCACGGTTAAACGAAATAAGCCAAAAAAAAAAGTTAGTCATCCAAAAAAACAGATAGATGGCAGCACAGGCTTTATGCGGAAATTGCTTTATGAGGAAAATAAAAGGCAGAACAGAAAATAAATAAATAAATTTAAGGTTTATGAAACGTAAGGCACGTAGACATTGTATCTGGTGAGTCTATATAATAATAATAACAACCTGGTTGCTAGGTAACGGCGTAGACGGCGACCAAGGAGATCGCCATAGTAACAACTAATTCCATACAAACTCTATAATTGCTAAATTCGTTTTGCCAAAAGGGATGAAGAACAGGTATAACCATCAATATCTCTGGCGTATGTAAAGCATAGACAGTTTTAAGCACGAACTCAGCGTGATCTCGCACTTACAACGTACGAAAAGGGACAGTTGTAAGATAGATTTGAAATTGTTGAGTGTTGAATTTTGAGTATGAGTAGGTACATACTCAAACTTCAACACTCAACTCTTAATTTTCGTTCATGCCTTTGCTAACGTTAAACTTACCAACCAGACTCCCGGTCTAAGTATAACTGATCCGCTGAGAGTCTCAGTAGAGTTTTAACGACTCCAACAGTAGTACGATTGGAAAAGAATCCAATTGTCAGATAAAGATAAGTTACAGCGAATTGCTGAGGGGTCCGTAACAAACTACGTTAGGTATCGACCTACCAACTAATGAATGGCAAGTCTGATACAAAATTCACTAAAATAGTATCATGAATTAACTTATAAATAAACGTAGACACATGTAGGTCTATATAGGTAGTTATAGAAATTATAGAAATATATATTTTTTTTAATCTATAATTGTTTAGGGATTTTTGTACACATAAAGTGACGATGCCAATCCCATCGTACCTATTCTAAATTAACTTAAATTTTATAAAAGATCGAGAACAGCATTTTAGCTGGGCCTGAAGTTGGCTCAGCTAAAATGCCGTTATTATTAAATTATAGAAATATAAGGTGCGATTCTCTTATGGCCGCTAAATCTAAATCTATAAATAAGAAGTATTTATCGGGACATTTTGTTTAGCGACGACTAATATTTGCGTCGGAAGTCGCAAATCGACACCAACACATTTTAATTTTAATTCATTATTACCTGCTTTTTTGTAATAAATTTTCTACTCTGTTTTTCACACAAAATGGGAGGAGTACCGATCATTCCACATTGTTTAAACAATATAAATATGTGATTATATGGTGGCCGTCAAATATATGAAATTCTAATCCGAAGTGCATCTATCACTGTCACTTATGCGATATATCGCGTAAAAGTCAGTAGAAAGCCTCTAGATTGCCACATTTATTTTAGGGATTCGATCGACATTTCACACCCTTCCATAGAATACAGCGCCCGCGGCCGCTTCCCGCCCCGGACCGCGCCGCGCCCGCGTCGCATCCCGCCGCCCGCCTGTTTGTCGTGGCGGCCGGCCCGCTCCCGCCCCCGGACCGGAACGCTCCCGCCACGCTTTCTGTGTGGCACCCTCCATACGATGTCATACATTACAACAAATCGCAAGTTTCGAGTACAGTGCGCGAGGCGTAAGCTCAGGTTTGCATTTGTGTGAGTGCACACAGATAGTGTAGTGATATTCGGCCTGAGGCGCGACGCGTCCCCAGCGGGACGCCACCCTGCCGCGCACGCACCGCACTTCACCTCTTGTACCGCTAGCAGCTTGGTCGCGCACTACACGCGTACATGAGTTACGTAATTTGCGTATTTCTGTGGTAATTGGACAACAGTGCGTAACGAGGTTTATAATTACCCCCTAAGGAATGATTTCTTTGTAGTTTATTATTTCTCCCGGGAAATTGAAGTGGACTGACATAGATACGTCAAGTGTCTACGAGACGTAGCTACGAGATGATGGAAAAAAGTTATCTGGATCGAGATAGGAAATATTAAATTGTCAGATTGAATTATTGCAATTTCAAAGGATTGGTTCAATTGAAAACTCGGTGGCTAAGGTCTTACAAGTATACTCGCGCAAGTCTTGCATGAGTCAAAAAAAGTCAAAGTCAAATCTCTTTATTGCAAGTAAGCACGTTGTGTACATTTTTGCACACACATTTCTGTCATTTACATCACTTACAAAGGGTACATCACTTAAAAATGAGGCGATAAAGTGGCAAAAATATCTAAGCAGCATATCTCTTAAAATAATGATAACATAATTATTACTAGGTACATAACTATTACTATTATTAGTAATCTAAAGTCCTCATGCGGAACCGGCGACACACACCATGCATGTTTATCGTTTAAATAGTACGCCTTCTTAACAAGTGTTCCTTTAATGAAGTTTTTAAACGTCTCTTACTTACACGAGTTACTTGCAGTTTCAAATTCAAATTCAATTTTTTTTTTGCTTGCTTGTACTTGCAGTTACTCTAACTAAAGTCATTTGTACATGACTAACCTGGCCAGGGATCGAACCTGGGACCTGACCTAACCACTGCGCCACCGAGCGCTGACATACTGTCATGAACATTGTGAACGCTGCTTAATATCGCACTCACATTTTCATTTCATACCTAGTATGTATCTCCTGCTGACTGAAACAGAGATTAGACAAATGGAGGTTCATTTGTCTAATCTCTGTTTCCATCATCATCAGCCCGTATCAGTCCACTGCTGGACATAGGCCTCTCCCAAAGCGCGCCACTCAACCCTACTCTCGGCCCTCTGCATCCAGTCCCTGCCAGCCATCTTGCTAAGGTCATCCCTCCATCTGGTCGGGGGCGTCCCACACTACGTTTGTTCGTAGCCTCCATTCGAGAACTCGTCTACCCCATCGGTTATCGGTTTTACGACAGATGTGACCACTGACACTTCAGTTTACTGATTCTATGAGCAATGTCACTTTTGTCTTTGTTTCCATAAGGATTTTAATTTGAACTTAATAAAAGAGAGGACTGATTTATTAGTATCAAGTAAATTACAACTGTTTATAAAAATGACATATTATATAAAAAATATATCTAGCCAACACTACACCTCGTCTAGGCCCGTCCCGCGCGGCAGGGTGCCCAGCGCAATGGCCGCATTACCCCGCTGTATAGCGAGGCTCTGGCGCTGGGCAAAATACTCACCAGCTCTGAAGTCCCCCGAACTTAATAAAACCATTTACTTTCAATATACAATTTATTTAAATGTTTACTATTATTTACACAAAGTGAAAATATTGCATATTATATTCCTAAATAACTAAGTACACGAACTACTTAAGTACATAAATAAAATCTAATTATATACCTAACTATAGGTATACGAGTATTATATACATCTTCTACGACATGAAGTTACCTATACCGCAGCCCAAATCAAGTGTCTTATTTTGTAAACAAATATGATCGTCTAATTTTGTTGTGATGTAACACCGAAGGAACTGATTGCGAACTTGTTCATCATTGTGAAAATAAAGTAATCCGATCTAATAATGTGAAAATAACTATACAATAATCACAGAACAGCTTAAAATGTTAGTAGGGTAGGGTAGTTTTTGTTTACAAAATAAGACCCTTAATTTCGGCTTCGGTGTATTAAGAGATACTCTTCCATACCTCGAGCACACATTAAACGACTGATAACATTATCGATAATATTTATGTGTTTATTTATTTTTAGTTGTAAATTTTCATCATTAGTTAATTATTTTATGTTAATTTTAAATGGCGGAGGATATCCCAGTTAATACTACCTACATTAGAACATATTGAAAAATTTCTTGCCGTGGGCGGGACTTGAACCTGCGACCTTATCATTCCGTGACACGCTCTTACCGAGCCACCACAGGTCACGCCACGCTCACCGAAAATCTTTATCGTATTATACATACTTAAAGGGTATGTTACGCAACTCCATCTATCGGACTACCTACATTTGAATTTATAGCAAAACAAAAGACATTGCCACATTTCAATGGAGCTTTGCCCCACCTACAAAACTACGTGACTATTTAAGCTGTAGGTACCTATCATTTTGTTGGGGACTTATTACAGGTTTCATATTGCATAATCATAATCAGTATCATTTTCTACTACTCTCGCAACTCCTATAGAAGAATAACAAAAACAATGAATAATTCGCTTCGATTTCTTACTATTTTCTGAATTCTTAATTAAGCTGTTTTTTTCGATTCGCAACTTGTACAAAACTTTATTTTAAACCAATAATTTTAATAAAAAACGGAGATATTTTTACATTTATTCGTTATCTTGTACAACTTGCGGTTGATGGTGGGGCAGAATCTGGCGTAGTCATTTGAATAATTTACTACAAAATTACGTGATTTCTTCTAATGCACAACAAGTACTTATTCACCTTCGAGTCTACGAATTTCGACCCAACAAATATTTAAGTGTGGGGGACTTTACATTCCGCATATGTACATAAAAAATAAGTGTCCCATTTATACAGACCTTTTATTATTCCCAATACGAAGAGACACGTTTCAATATCTCTCCATTTTTCCCATGATCCCACGAATAAACACATAAAGGTAGGTACAGTCAACATCGGATGTGTTTGAGCGGATTATAAATTATAATCCATAATTTATAGGTGCTGGTAGGAATTTGTAGTAAACAAAATTGACAAAAATACCAACGTATTCTGGGCACCTAGAAAGATTAACAAAATTAATAAAGAAATCATTGACTTGTATGAGAAATAATAAAATAAATATTACTATTATTTAGACCGAATAGCGTGGTACGGTCGAAACTGTCGGTCTAAATACCAGTTGAGACTTTAAACAAAAAAGAGCATTAACCGTGTTATTAATAAATTTTTAATTGTAATGGTGTTGTATGATTTTAAATGCTTATTAAAGACACTTCAATTCCATAATTGGTTCTTTATTCCAAAGTATTTCCAACAGACGCCAAAAATATAAATGAAAGCTTTCATACACGACTATTTATTATTATTAAAATATTTTATTAAACGTCAAGTTACCTGAAAAATTGTAAATTGTAAAAATAAATATTAAATAAATAAGTACTCCAACACTTTATTGAATTGTTTGCTTTTAAAATAATGTGAAATCTGCTCAAAATATGTTGCATTTGATCGCGACTATACGTACGGTGGAATACAGAGAAATGTGTACAGGAGAGTTTTTAAGGTTGAGATTTTCTTCAAAACTACTTGACCTATTGCGTGAATTCTATCACTGATAGAGAGATAAAAATTAAAACTAGATAACTGTAAAATAATTATTAAATGCGGTCCAGTAGTTTTTGACAAAATCTCAAACTTATTGAGGTCCCTGTATCTCTGTCTTCGACTGTACCTATAAGAGATATGGATATAAAATCTATGTTTAGACAACGCACGCCTGAAGCAAAAAGGTTTCATTTAAATTCCTAACTGGAATCCAATATTCGAATGGAATTTTCGCATTAAGCATTCTCGTATATTCCGATGCACAAATGGAAAAATTCACGGCATATCCGTGCTCCCAATGCGAAACTGGCAATAGTGTGTTAAATATTGTCCAGATTGTTCCGACAAAGTATTTCCCGGAAACAATGCGAAGAGACGGTCTGGCGTCTAAAGAGAAATGTATTGAATTTTTGATTTAAAATTGGCAGGAATACTTTTCAGTTTTTTTAATTTCAAAAATCATTAACTGTATTGGACACCTGCGGGTGTACTGGCGGCTTGCAGCTCAGTAAATAACACAAGAAATCCTTTGAATATATATTAGCACGTAAAACGATATCAAACATGGAAGGAAACAAAAGCACAGGTTTTTTCACATCAAGGTGACAAGTAAAATAGAAAATATAAGTATTCTAAGGAGAATCCACAACATCCTCCCGCCCATGGCGCTAATGATGACTCAGGAGAGCCATGAAAATAAAATTAAACATATTCCAAAGGACTTAAAAAATAAACCAACCGCCTAGACAGTCTGAAGGACCGACCAGTACGAGACACGAGCGGCGGAACAGAGCGAAGGTACAGGCTGAAGGTGTGTGTGCTCAACGCAATCGGATAGAGACGGTAAAATTGCCGAAAACGTTCGCATATGGCATGTACCACATAGCTGTGGCCATCTGCATACTAGCATTTCATTAATTACTCTTAGTGACCAATACATTCGTTTATAATTATCCGCGCTCAATAAAACTACGTATCCTGGTTGCAAAGTAACATGTCGACGGTTGTCAGAAGTCCCTTTCTATTAAATTCTCTGAGTTGTCAAAACGCTAGTGAGAAGTTTTTTAACTACCATAATCTCACATAGAATGGTTATCAACTCATTTAACAGCAGGAAGGCTTTGCTCAAAACAAGCATTATTTTTTTTCAAAGACTGCACCATAAGCCTGAGCAACCCTCCCCACCATGGCGCTCGCTGCTGAATAGACGAGCCGCCATGAAATATCCTTGACTAACGTTATATTTTTAAATTTTTCGCTAATCAAGATCATTCGAAAGGTTACTGATTCCTGTAAAATCAGCGACCTTAAATCTACAGATTGTTTTTACATCGTTTTACTTTACTCTGTGTTAGATACCTTCTCAGACCATCATAACTTTTCATTTCATAAAGATGTATGAGGTTCTAAATAAATAGCAAATTAAATTGCATATGCGAATAAAGCAATCCATTTTTAGCATAATAAAATGAGTATGAGTAAAAACGCTGCTAATAGCATATAATAGATTGTGGTAATACCAATATCAAAATAGCAACGACAAAAACTTTTCCATATCCTTTGACATTCATTTATATATCGCCACCAAATAAACTTTAAATAGTCGTGAGCATGTGGGTGCAACGATATCAGGTGGAATGTCCTCTTTAAATCGACTGTGACTGCAATGCATTCTTGCCTAGACTCTATCAGCATATGAGGAATCGACTCCTCGAGATCGAAATTCAAAGATCGGTTGCATAAATCCGAAGCAAAAAAGCTTTGTATTTCGAAATCTTTTTGATCTGGAACTTGCACTTCGGATACGTGTTTTACACCTAACGTCTCTAACTTGTAAGAGTTTTCAAAATCATACGTACAAGTAGAGTGCAGTGCGTTTACACTATCTGCGGAGCTATACACACCAACAGCCGGGCCCTGAACAGTCCATCCTAACCGCGTTTCCATCGCCAACAGATGATCGTCAACTCGTACTGATCGTCCCGTCAACAGAGAACCTAGAACATCAGAACCAATTAATAAACTTATTTCTGACGTATCATCTACACAATCAGTGATAGAAATGTCCTTTTCCTTTAAGGTAGATAGAATACTGCCCTGTCTAAGCTTCGGTAAGTATCCACAGATCGATTCTTGCTCAAGAGCATCCATCTTGCATTCAAATGAGCCGTCTAGGCTTCGCACGTTGATATTAAACAGTCGATATGGTCGCTTTTTTGTAACAGTTCCTCCAAATAAATTGTGGCTTAATGAAAGCGTACCAATTGGTTGTAAACCGAGCATCTGTGCAACATCACTCTTGATGAAAGTTCGTTGTGCACCGGAGTCCAGCAAAGCCCTTACGGTAAGGGTATTATCACCGTGTACAATATTAACCTTCAAGGTCTGTAGCAAAACAGTTCCAACATCATCTGTTTGGCTCAATGCAGCTTCCGAGCCTGAGCTATGTGAATCATTAGAATCATCATGGTTCGATGTCGAGTTTGTTGGCAAATCATGACATAAGAGTGGGTAATGTCTTTTAGTACAGATTATACAAATAGGGTGCTTTCTGCACTGTTTCCAATAGTGACCCACATTTAGACAAATAGAGCATGCATTTTTCTTCTTAATAAACTCTTTCCTTTGGTCTAAAGTCATTTTGACTGCCTTTACGCACTCAGAGCTTGTATGTGAACTCTTTTCACACCACAAACATATCTTTTCTTTATTATTATTCTGACTTATTCTTCGCCTTTTATCGATGTCAGATGTTGTCAAACAAGAAATAGTGGGAAACGAATTATCGATTGAATTGAACTTCGCTAAACGAATTCTTTCTTCCGATTCCGATTCCTGTTTGAAAAATCGCAGTAGCTTTGACAGTAGAGTTTCTGCCTTATCTTCTTCTCCCTTCTCTGCCCTCTTAGCACAAAGATGCGATCTATTCCACGCTCTCAAAATATCATCAGGCAGAGCAGACTCTACTAGTGGAAAGAGAAAGGCGGCATACTTATCTTGGGTCACACCAAGAGACTCCAAAGCCATAATCTGCGTCATTAATTGGTGGTACAGCGACGTGGTGGACAGTTTCGTTACACTTTTAGATACGACCAACTGCAATAATTCGCGTACATAATAATCTATGATGAATTCATCTTTAGCAAACCTATCTTTCAGTTGTCCAATGGCCTTATAGTAGTTCTCGCCACACGGAGGGAAACTTTCAATCAATTCTCGTGCGTTGGAACCTGGCTCCATGGAATATAATAGATAGTTGAACTTTTCATCATTATCCAATTCATTATCGGTGTGGATCTTTTTGAATTGGCTCCAAAACCCAATCCATCCTTTTATTTCGCCGTTGAACTTAGGTAATTCATAACTAGGTAGTTTCATACGACGTCGGTGTTCCTTTGAAGAACAGTTTGAACATTCGTCGGCACCCTTAATGGTCGGCTGAGAGGTATGCGAAAACGGAGCTGCACCAATAACTAGGTCATTAGCTTTCTGACGCAGAATGAACCATCGTTCCACGTAGGCGTCAGCAGCAGATATATCCTGTTCAAAAGCATCTTCGTCACGCTCTCCATCGTCCAGCCAAAAACCGACGATACTGTTCTGGATTTTCGTCAATTCGTCATAGTGCTCTGATAACTTTGCAAGAAAGGCGCTGGCATCTGACCTGCTCTTATCCTCGACGGCCTTCTCTAACTTATTCGCAGTGAGCGTAAAGATCCGGCGAGCCAATGCTCGGTTAGCCTTAGCGCGATCCATGTTCACGGTCGCCACATGTATTGGACACCTGCGGGTGTACTGGCGGCTTGCAGCTCAGTAAATAACACAAGAAATCCTTTGAATATATATTAGCACGTAAAACGATATCAAACATGGAAGGAAACAAAAGCACAGGTTTTTTCACATCAAGGTGACAAGTAAAATAGAAAATATAAGTATTCTAAGGAGAATCCACAACATTAACAGTGAGCTTCAATTATGACTAACCAAATGATTTAGCCCCCTATATTATATGCAAAGAGGACTGTCAGCAACACTTCCACATGGTTATCTTAAGGTTGCATATCATTTGCAGCAAACCAGCGGTAAACATCATCAGTTATGCCGTCGGTCTTACCGTTTTCGATACTTTTGTTTGAAGACAAAAAATAATATGAACTATCGATCAAATTAACTCTGAAACGATATAAAGGAATTCTTCATAAAATACAACCACAACCTCTGTACGGAATTGGACCCCATGACTTTCGAATCTACGAATTTCGACTGAACAAGTCGACTTTACATGTATCGACTCCTTACCAATATTCGAACATGTGGCCTAAATTCGACAAATATTTCGACCCAGCGGCACTCACAGATAGTACGAATTCTAATCCCATGGGATACAATCAACTACAGACATCCAACAACAGATCAGTTAACATGCAACTCCAATGCAATAAACGTTAGAGAAATTGACAGAAACCCCATTAATTCTCAATCAATCTAAGACAAACTTTACCCCCAAAGCTATTATAGTCCTGTCGATCAAGTAGTCTCTTAACCCTGTAACATCCGTAGCACGAATTCCATTTTAGAACTAAATGAGGTCAGTGCAGTGACGGACCTAGGGCGATAGTGTGGACCCAGTGAAAATAGACGAACAAGTTCGACTGCAAAAGGGTCCCAAATAGTTGATAAATACTGACGTTCTTTGAACATAGATCAATCAATCCAATATCTAAGCCGGAAAAGCGACGTACTATATATCGCTGGAGAGGCGAAGTCGAGAGGAATCTGGGCCGACTGCAGGCACACACGTGAAGCGAATTGGGTAGGACCGCAATGACTGGCGTCTTCTCGTTTCGGAGGCCAAGACTCACTTCGGTCTAGACTCAATTAAGCCGAAGGGATGGTGGGTATTCGGTTGCTGAACAACTTTTGTTCCGCAACTTTTCGTTTTTCGCGAATTTATTTTTCGACTTTCATACATTTCGAACCGGTCAGCTGATCGATTTGTATGAGACATTATTTTATTTTTTATTCGAAAAGTCGTGAAACAAAATTGTTCAGTTACCGATACTGAACCGTTCGGCTTCATATACCCTTTACGTTACACACTGTATAATTTGCGAGGGCCCCCAAATAGCGTCACTATATGAGGGCCCTGGTCTATTTGCCCTATGAAACGGTCTCTGGACAACATAACTCGATTACTTTAGTCGCTAGTCGCTACCGACACCGGCAAACTACATTTTTAACGAGTATAATGACGTTAACCGCGGCAAAACATGATTTGGTGTAATCACGCCACATTCCGTGGTTTTATGAAATATTTAGGTGGCGCTGTAGCGGAAATAAGTCGTTTTTATTACGGGATCTTTCTTTGGAGTAATATAGGTAAGTCCAAGGATCATGCTGAAAACGTATTTCTGATGGCTTTAATATTACTCTCTGTACAGTGGAAAACAGAGAAAAGTATACAAGGGATATCAATAAGGTAATAGTATTTTTATTAAGAACAAATCAATAACATATTTACATAAACAAACAAAAAATGATATAAAAAATTTAAAAATAAAATACTTAAAAAATAAAATTCTAAAAATGTACCTACTTGGACGCGATATTCCAGCTTGACTGGCCTCTACCATTCACAGGTAGAACACCGCGTCCAAGTCGCTCCCATGCGGCAGGGTGCCCAAGAGAGCGGCCGCGTTACCTCTTTGTATAAAAGGTTGAGATTTTATTCATTATCTAGTTTAAACAGGATGAAAATAAAGAAAGAGATTTTTCATCATGTTTTTTGTTCACCGAGCATGCATAAGTAATACAAATTCTGAATATCTAGTTTATACAGGGTGGCCTTGAATTCCTTCGAAAAAAATAAAGGGATGGTTAGGCTTAAGACATACCTACATTAATTCTGCACAGCGTTTAAGGGCCTTCCATGAGCCAACTAGCGCCGCCAATCTTGAAAAAATATATCTTCCAATTTAATCAATTTTATTAAAAAAGCTATTTACAAAATGTTTATTAGGTTGAATACTATTTTTCAATATACAATACATAGCATAATTGCGACAAGCTAAGTTGTAGTTCACAAGTGTGCCAAAAACGGCCGTTTTTAGCAATTATGCGAGCTACAACTTACCGACATTGAATCACGTTATAAATAAGCATTTAAAAATAGTATTTATCGTAATAAACATTTCGTAAATAGCTTTTTTAATAAAATTGAATATATTGGAAGATACATTTTTTTAAGATTGGCGGTGCTAGTTGACTCTATGAAGGCTCTTAAGTAAATTAAACAATTTGGGGAAAAATAAAATAAATATATTTACAATAAATTCAACTATCAAAAAATTCTTAAGTAATTTGATGTGCATCGCTACTGTGCTTTGGAGTTTTTACATTTTATGGTATTTTTCATATTTTGCAACGATTTCTTTCACTGGAATTTGACTCAATGGTCATTTCTAAGGTGTGCAGTTTTGATATACTAATAAACCTTACCAATTTAATATTTATCATGAGTACAACCCCCAGTTTCAATTTGTCGAATGAATTCAAGGACACCCTGTATTTACTTACTAATAATCTACCTATTATAGTAATATACAGTACACATGTACTTAACATCGAATATTATATTAATTCTGGTTCACAAGTAATTATTAGGTACATTTATCTATGTATGCGATTACACATAAATATAGTCATATTTACTTCAATTCTTATTTAAATAATATCAATACTCTGTCTGTACATATTTCACAAAAATAGGGTATTTAAATATAAAATATTTTAGGCAATATTTTACATAGGAATATCAATTCTAATAACTACTACAATTATAAATACAATTTTTGGCACACCAAATTGCCGTTTTAACTACTTCATAGATATGTAAACGTATAATAAATTCACATAGTTTTATTATAGTTAATTCCATCACAATAATTTTTACATTCTTATTATAAGCTATATTATTTTAAGACCACATGTAAGTAATGTAGAATAGTGAGCACATCAACCTAAATAAAAACATTGGAATTTAGGCTGTCTTGGCGTCACATAAAGGTACGCTTGAGGCGGAAATTCAGGCCCGTACCTATTAATAGTCTGAGCTCAAACCCGAATATTTCAAGAGCGAATTCAGCTTATACACTCTCAAGATGTGATCACCATCTTAAGTATGTCATTTATTAATAAACCAATGTTGAGGGCGTATCACGTGATGTCTTCCTCAAGTCGCGGTTCGCCTGCAATCAGCAAATACATTCTCAAGTGTGAGTTTGACAGTTTTTTTGAGAACTGAGTTTTGTTTATTAAGACGGCGTTACTCACGTGATACCCGATTGCTAAACGCGCACCTAAGTTACGTTTATTAATGGGAACGCCATCTTAAGGTCGTTCTCAAGATTGACTTTTGATTTTTGTCATTTGTCAAGGATATTCAAATATCATTTTAATATAAGTCATATCCCATCCCATCCCACTAATATATAAACGCGAAATTTTGTTTAAGTATATGGATGGATGTGTGTTGCTCTTTCACGCAAAAACTGATGAATTAATTTAAATGAAACTTTACAATAATATAGCTCATAAAACCGAATAACATATAGGCTATAATTTACAAAGATCCTGCGCAGACAAAGTCGCGGGCAGAAGCTAGTCTTACATATTTATGATTATACCTATGTATGTACAATACGTTTGAATTCCCCTTTAAATTAATTGTCTAATATTCATATGTTGCTATTATGCTAATATAAGAGTATTTTTCATTTATAATTAGTTATTATACAATTTGAGTAATAATAATAATATATTTATTTACAACAATTACCTACATGACTAACTCTTGTTTTTTAATTTCAACCAAAATTAGATTATTTAAAAAAGAATTAAAAACCAATTGTTTAGTAAATAATAAATATGTAATAATAATAAAATATATAGTTTTTGAGAAAACCAATGGTATAGAATATATAGGGTGTAACCAAAAGGATATTATAATAAGTCGAAAGGTGATTTTTTTATTTAGTATTTAAGGGCCTTCCATGCGCCAACTAGCGCCGCCAATCTTGAAAAAAGAATATCTTCCAATTTAATCAATTTTATTAAAAAGCTATTTACAAAATGTTTATTAGGAATACTATTTTTCAATATACAATACATGGCATAATTGCGTCAAGTTGTAGTTCACAAATGTGCCAAAAACGGCCGTTTTTCGCAATTATGCGAACTACAACTTACCGAAATTGAATCACGTTATAAATAAGCATTTAAAGAATAGTATTTATCGTAATAAACATTTTGTAAATAGCTTTTTTAATAAAATTGATTATAATGAAAGATATTATTTTTTTAAGATTGGCGGCGCTAGTTGGCTCATGGAAGGCTCTAAGTATAAGGGCAACTAAAAATGGGCTGCCAGCTGTCAAACTCAAGTGCGAGACAGAAGATGTCCCGCAGTAGCGGAGTGAAGAGCATGGCACAGTGACTCCATATTTGTATTTTTTTTTGTTAATTTGAGATGAATTTTGGCAGGGAATGCAAAAATTAAAATACGCTAACAAAAATGAGATTTTTTTAAACAAGCTCTCATATTTATAAATTATTTTAAAAGACATGAAAGGGGTATGTTTGCGATTTTTTTCTATCGAGCGAAGTTTGTCCAATCGTGTATCGGTATTCATCAGTCCCTAAATAGACACCCCAAGATTGCTATATTTTTCAGACGTTTAATTTTAGTAGTTAGTGCCGTAGCCTTCGTAGAAAAACTGAAAATCCGCGCTTACGAAGCTTTAAAGCCTCATTGTTAATTTTATTGTTGTATTGTTATTTATACGTGTTATAAAAATAACGATTGCTCTATGGTTCGACGTAAAATGTCTGAAGTACAGGCGTTCGGGTTAAAAATATAATAATCGATACTCGGGACCGACCGAGGTGCTTCAACCATCACTCATCAAGCTACAGGCTACAGTAGGTACTCATTCATGTAATACATAGGTACATCGTTATAGGTATACCAAAACCCAAATGAAGTATCACTTTTTAAACTTTCACGGTTTGTATACATATTAATTAGATAAAACGGGAATTACCATGTTAAACATTTATTATTGATGTCTCGATATTTCGACAGCATTGCAGCCATCATGGTCATGAGTAGACTGAAGTCGGTGAGTGTTGAACGTCAGAAGGGTGACACAAAACGATCTACCCTCTTTCGTGTTCGCTGACTGCGTTGAGAAAAGTTGTTGGTATTTGCAGGTACCTACCCCCATTTTGCAAAAATAACTAATTATGTCCGCTCGTTTGCACGCACTCACCTTTGTGCCTCGTTTACATAAGTCGATCACTGGATTCCAAGTTTTTGACAACAGAAAACCATCGTCGCGATTGAAATTTCTGTATTTCTTTAGTCTACAGACGTCGACTTCAATCTACTCGTGACCATGATGGCTGCAATGCTGTCGAAATATCGAGACAAATAATAAATGTTTAACACGGTAATTCCCGTTTTACCCAAATGAAGTGTCTTATTTTGTAAACAAAAACTACCCCACTAACATTTTAGGCTATTCTGTGGTTATTGCATACTTATTTATAGGTACATCATTAGATTGGATTACTTTATTTTCCCAATGATGAACAAATTCAATCATTCACTTCCTTCAGTGTTACATCACAACAGGTAATTAGACGAATAGATTGATGTTAAATTGGTAGACGAGTTCTCGAATGGAGGCCACGAACGGGTAAACGTAGTGTGGGACGCCCCCCGACCAGATGGAGGGATGACCTTCGCAAGATGGCTGGCAGGGACTGGATGCAGAGGACCGAGAGTAGGGTTGAGGGCGCGCTTTGGGAGAGGCCTACGTCCAGCAGTGGACTGATAAGTGCTGATGATGATGCAGACACGTGCGCCCTCCTGTTACAGGTCTATGGGGTAAGTGGTCTGTGGGCCAAACCCACGAATGATGAGCAATGAATAATGTCATAACGTTGATGAATGAATCATTTCAAGTTGTTATCTCTGGAGAATCGTAGGACTATGGCCGACATGACGTTTTTATTTAACGTAGTGAATGGCGGTGTAGATTGTCCCCAGCTGTTGGAGCAGGTGGGGCTGCGAGCGCCCACTGTGAGCACACGCCGCCCACACCTCTTTGACTTGCCCTTAGTCCACACTAGGTATGCAAAAAATTCCGTGATGCTGAGGTGTGCGCGGGAGTATAATACACGTTTTCTGGACATTGATATATTTTACCTCAAATTAAATACTTTTAGGAAAGAGATAGCTGACATGCTGCAAAGCAGCGATGACTAATGTTCGATGGATAACTGTTTATGAACCACACACACACTCAGTCACCCTCACAAACACACACACACACACACACACACACACACACACACACACGTGCATATTGTCTATTTAATGTAATTATTATTATGTTTCAGTGGCTATGCCTTTTTATTTAGGTTAGGCTAGGCTTTGTTACAAGAAAAAAGAGCATTCGTATATTGTAAGTATTAGACCGTCCATATGTATTATTTTCATATATTCTTTTTTTGTTTTGTTTGTAAATTCTTAAATATGTAAGTATTTTATTTTGCAATTTTCTTTACGCCGACTTATGTAGTCTTTCTTTGTTACAATATGTGTAATCTTGTTTTGGCATGCACTATTTTAAATTTAATGTTATCATTATGTACTTAAATGCTGTAAGATTATCTGATAAATAAATAAATAAAAATAAATAAGTACAGATCTACAAATCAAATGTACATGGTACTTTAAGTGTACGTAATACGAGCTAGATTTCAATGGTTTTGTGTAGCTTGGTGTACGACGAACGCATATAGAGCACTTATTAAATGAATAAGAGATTCCTTGCATTTTATTGCAGTATAGCAATTCAGAATTATATTCCCTGACCTTAGCCTCGGCAGTCTTGATTAGAATTCTAAAATTAATAAATAGACTGAATGAAGGTCAAACCTTTTTTATGTTAAACTAGCTGTACCCCGCAACTTCGTTTGCGTAGAGGAGGAGGATGGAGGAGATTAGGAGGCAGATCTTCCTCTCTGCCCGTCTCCGGATCCATGTTTCCACATATATACAATACTCATATATATTCTATATATACCTATTGTATTGAATGTGATATCTATTAAGTTATTACTATAATATATATAGCTGCATTACCACTCACTCACTCACTGACACGTGGATTGAGGAAACTGGAGGGGTTGGGGGTTGGGTTGGGGGTTGGTTGTATAGACTTTGGGGATGTGACGTGCGGAAAAATATAGCGGTCCCCCTGGGGGTTGTTTATCTTGGGGTCACTATGGTGAACTCTGTGATGCGTAGTCCGATTTGGACCAAATTTGAAACAAATGTAAAAAATACAATCTAATAAAAGATTTTTTTTTTAATTTTGAAAAAAACAAAATGGCGGCCGAGTTATAAGAAAAAAAGTGGGGGGGACGAAAAAGACCCAAAAGTAGGGTACCCCTAGATCGAGTTGGGTGAGCCGTAGGGAGGGGTGCAATATGTCGTTGGAATGGGTAAATCCTCTACTTTACCCAAAAAAATGGGGGGTTAAAAAAAACAAAATGGCCGACGAGTTGGGAGCGATTGAAAAAAAGGGAGGGAAATCACGAGTGGGCAAAGCGATATTACTCCCAGATGGCAACACCGCAGAGCTTCGGCTTGTATGGGGCGGTTGTAGGTCTCGGGGAGTAGTGTTCCCAGGAAAAAAAAAATTCCCAGAAATCGGGGTAATTTACCCCACAGGGTCCAAAAATGTGGCAAATGGAAATAGGGACTTTACGAAAATTCTGGGTATGCAGTCCGATGAGGTTGGCCCACCCAAATGACATTTGGGTATTTTCATCGAAATCCGCTGGCAACACTGGGATTGGCGAATTTTTTTAAATTTTCGGCAGTTGCCAACTTTGGAGGGCAACTTTGTTAGACCAAGTTTGAGCTAGCGCAACGGTTTAAATGCAGTTTGTAGGGAAATTTAGTATAGATAAAAAGAAAAATAAGGAATTTTTTTTAAAAACAAAATGGCGGCGAGATGGGAGACAAAATTTTAAAAAGTTGAAAAATTGGGAATTTTCAAATCGATATTACTATCAGATGCCAACGCCGCAGAGCTTCGGCTTGTATGGGCCGGATGTAGGTCTAGGGACGTAGTGTTGTCAGGAAAAAGAAATTTCCCAAAAAGTAGGGTAATTTACCCCACAGGGTCCAAAAATGTGACAAATGGAAATAAGGACTTTAGGGAAATTCTGGGTATGCAGTCTGGTGAGATTGGTCCACCCAAATGACATTTGGGTATTTTCATCGATATCCGCTGGCAACACTGGGATTGGCGAATTTTTCAAATTTTTGGGAATGGTCAGATAAATTGAGTTAGTTTGTTCTACCAAGTTTTAGCTAGCGAAAAAGTTTAAATGCAGTTTGTCGGGCAATATAGTCCAGATAACCAGAAAAATCCGAAAAGTGGGAAAAAAACAAAATGGCGGCGAGTTGGGTAATAAGATGGTAAAAAGTAGAAAAATTGGGAATTTTCAAAGCGATATTACTCCCAGATGCCAACGCCGCAGAGCTTCGGTTTGTATGGGCAGGATGTAGGTCTCAGGACGTAGTATTGCCGTGAAAAAGAATTTTCCCAGAAATCGGGGTAATTTACCCCACGGGACCCAAAAAGGTGACAAATGGAAATAAGGACTTTAGGGAAATTATGAGTATGCAGTTTGGTGAGCTTTGGCCACTCAAATGACATTTGGGTATTTTCATCGAAATCCGCTGGCAACACTGGGATTGGCGACGCTTTGAAATTTTTGGGAATGGTCAGATAAATTGAGTTAGTTTGTTCTACCAAGTTTTAGCTAGCGAAAAAGTTTAAATGCCATTTGTTAGGTAATATAGTCCAGATAGCCAGAAAAATCCGAAAAGTGGGAAAATCTAAATGGCGGAGAGAGTGGAGGTAAATGTGTAAAAAGTACCAAAAAAATGAATTTTCAACGCGATATTTCTCACAGATGGTGCCACTTTAGAGAATCGCTATGTATGGGTCAGTTGTAGCTTTCGGGGCGTAGTGTTGCCACGAAAAAGAATTTTCCCAGAAATTCGGGTAATTTACCCCACAGGTCCAAAAAAGGTGACAAATGGAAATAAGGACTTTACGGAAATTCTGAGTATGCAGTTCGATGAGGGTAGCTCACGCAAATGATATTTGACAATTTTCGTCGAAATCGCACGGCAACACTGGAACTTATGCGACTTGAAAGTTATGGTCAGAGCCCCGTTTGGGCGCCAACTTTGTTAAAGAAATGTTGCGCTAGAGCAATAAAATATATGCCATCTGTTAGGTACTATCCTGTACTTACTCATAAAAGTCTAAAGTATTTCAAAATCCAAGATGGCCGCCAAAATTTTGATATTTGAAGGTATCGAAAATTTCCCCATACATTTTCCTATACAAAACGAATGAGTACTGCAGGTCTATATAAAACCGTGGTCAATGCTTCCAATAATCGATGTCCATCGACAATTATCACGAGGCCGAAGGCCGAGCACCCACCCGCGAGGCCGCAGGCCGAGCTCCGCGTAGGGCGAAGCCCGAAGCGTCCCTCCCGCGAGGCCGTAGGGCGAGCTCCGCGTAGGGCGAAGCCCGAAGCGACCCCCCCGCGAGGCCGTAGGCCGAGCTCCGCGTAGGGCGATGCCCGAAGCGACCCCCCGCGAGGCCGTAGGCCGAGCTCCGCGTAGGGCGAAGCCTGAAGCGTCCCACCCGCGAGGCCGTAGGCCGAGCTCCGCGTAGGGCGAAGCCCGAAGCGTCCCCCTTGCCAAGCGGATACAATACGACCGTCTGTGTCGCCTAAATAACGTTGGCGAGGTCGAAGACCGAGCCCAATGCGAGGCCATAGGCCGAGGTCCGCGTAGGGCGAAGCCCGGAGCGTCCCCACGCCAGCAAAAGCGAAAAGGAAAATGCGTATACGCTCCGAATCAGAATGAATTTTTGAAATCTCTATAAAGATGATAACACTTGTCTTTTGAAGTACGTCTTCATTTAGTGTTAGGCCTTCGGGCATTTGGGGTATTGCATGCTCTATATTTATAATCAGTTAACAACTTTAAATCAAACGCTTATCGAAACAGATTAATTTCATAACGTTTTGAATTTTAAACTTTCGGGCGTCGATTGATTTTAAAGTGGCAGGATAAAAGGCATTTTACCACACCAAATTGCAAAAGAAACAACCCAGATAAAATTGTAGTTAGTTGCGCCGCCTCCAAACCTACAGGGAAAAGAAAGCCCCGCGGGCCGCTCGCGGCCCGCGCACCCACGCACCTACTAGTTACTAATATATATAGCTCGACTACCACTCACTCACTCACTCACTCACTCACTGATTGACCGTCCCGTTTAGTCTGAAGGAGTTCCCGGAGGTAAAAGTGATGTAGGGGGGAGTTGTATAGTTTAGTGATTGGACCAGAGGAAAACTATAGGGAAGTGAAAAAAACAAAATGGCGGCGGGTCACGTGATGCCATCTCCGCCATTTTCCAACCGATTTCGTTCAAATTTGGAACGCGTGTCACATGGTCCGCCTACTTTGTGATGAAATTGAAAAACAAAAGAAAAACAAAATGGCGGCGGAAATATAGCCGATTGAAAATTTTGACATTTCAGACCAAACTTTGACGAATTAGCTGGCCTAGCACGAGCGCATGAGGAATATCCAACCAATTCCACTTCGTAGCACATATGATGTAGTATACCAGAAAATTGTCAATTTTTGGAAAAACAAAATGGCGGACGAGCTGTCAACCATATAATTTTCATTACAATTTGGCAAGATTTTCAATCTCATTTTTCGGGTAGATGGCAACATTTTAGTGGAATGTCTTGTATGGGATAATTGTAGGTCTCGATGAATAGTGTTGCAATAAAAAAAAAGTTTCCCAACTTTTAGGGTAATTTACCCTCCAGAGCCCAAAAATGGGGAAAATGGAAATAGCGCTTTTTAACCAAATTTGGGTATGCAGTTCGATGAAGGCACCTCACCCAAATGACATTTGACCATTTTCATCTCAATCGCCTGGCAACACTGGAAGTTATGGGGAATGAAAGTTTTGGTCAGAGTCATGTTTGGGCGCTAACTTTGTTAAAGAAATTTTGGGCTATTGTAACGGTTTAAATGCCACATGTTAGATGCTATCCTGTACATTAATTATAAAGTTTAACATATTTTAAAATACAAAATGGCGGCCAGAATATTGACTTCTCCAAAAAGTTACAGTTTCCCCATACATTTTCCTATACGAAACGAAATGATTACTAGCGTGCGGTAAATATCTATCAGTAACTATAGCGAGGCCGAAGGCCGAGCACACCCCGGCGAGGCCGAAGGCCGAGCTCCGCGTAGGGCGAAGCCCGAAGCGTCCCCTTGCCGAACAGAAACAACTCCCCACCCTCCAAGCAACTTTTGCGAGGCCGTAGGCCGAGCTCCGCGCAGGGCGAAGCCCGAAGCGTCCCCTCACCGAGCAGAAACAACTCCCCACCTTCAAAGTAAATTTTGCGAGGCCACAGGCCGAGCTCCGCGTAGGGCGAAGCCCGAAGCGTCCCCTTGCCAAACAGAAACAACTCCCCACCCTCCAAGTAACTTTTGCCCCCCGGCGAGGCCGAAGGCCGAGCTCCGCGTAGGGCGAAGCCCGAAGCGTCCCCTTGCCGAACAAAAACAACTCCCCACCCTCCAAGTAACTCTTGCGAGGCCGTAGGCCGAGCTCCGCGTAGGGCGTAGCCCGAAGCGTCCCCTTACCGAGCAGAAACAACTCCCCACATTCCAAGTAAATTTTGCGAGGCCGAAGGCCGATCTCCGCGTAGGGCGAAGCCCGAAGCGTCCCCTTATCGAGCAGACACAACTCCCCGCCTTCCAAGTAAATTTTGCGAGGCCGCAGGCCGAGCTCCGCGTAGGGCGAAGCCCGAAGCGTCCCCTTACCGAGCAGAAACCACTCTCTTCCTTCCAAGTAACTTTTGACCCCCGGCGAGGCCGAAGGCCGAGCTCCGTGTAGGGCGAAGCCCGAAGCGTCTCCTTACCGAGCAGAAACAACTCCCCACCTTCCAAGTAACTTTTGCGAGGTCGAAGGCCGAGCTCCGCGTAGGGCGAAGCCCGAAGCGTCCCTTACCGAGCAGAAACAACTCCCCACCTTCCAAGTAACTTTTGCGAGGCCGAAGGCCGAGCTCCGCGTAGGGCGAAGCTCGAAGCGTCCCCTTACCGAGCAGAAACAACTCCCCACCTTCCAAGTAACATTTGCGTGGCCGTAGGCCGAGCTCCGCGTAGGGCGAAGCTCGAAGCGTCCCCTTACCGAGCAGAAACAACTCCCCACCTTCCAAGTAACATTTGCGTGGCCGTAGGCCGAGCTCCGCGTAGGGCGAAGCCCGAAGCGTCCCTTACTGAGCAGAAAAAACTCCCCACCTTCCAAGTAACTTTTGCGAGGCCGAAGGCCGAGCTCCGCGTAGGGCGAAGCCCGAAGCGTCCCCTTACCGAGCAGAAACAATTCCCCACCATCCAAGTAACTTTTGCGAGGCCGTAGGCCGAGCTCCGCGTAGGGCGAAGCCCGAAGCGTCCCCTTACCGACCAGAAACCACTCTCTTCTTTCCAAGTAACTATTGCGAGGCCATAGGCCGAGCTCCGCGTAGGGCGAAGCCCGGAGCGTCCCCTTATCGAGCAGACACAACTCCCCGCCTTCCAAGTAAATTTTGCGAGGCCGCAGGCCGAGCTCCGCGTAGGGCGAAGCCCGAAGCGTCCCCTTACCGAGCAGAAACCACTCTCTTCCTTCCAAGTAACTTTTGACCCCCGGCGAGGCCGAAGGCCGAGCTCCGTGTAGGGCGAAGCCCGAAGCGTCTCCTTACCGAGCAGAAACAACTCCCCACCTTCCAAGTAACTTTTGCGAGGTCGAAGGCCGAGCTCCGCGTAGGGCGAAGCCCGAAGCGTCCCTTACCGAGCAGAAACAACTCCCCACCTTCCAAGTAACTTTTGCGAGGCCGAAGGCCGAGCTCCGCGTAGGGCGAAGCTCGAAGCGTCCCCTTACCGAGCAGAAACAACTCCCCACCTTCCAAGTAACATTTGCGTGGCCGTAGGCCGAGCTCCGCGTAGGGCGAAGCTCGAAGCGTCCCCTTACCGAGCAGAAACAACTCCCCACCTTCCAAGTAACATTTGCGTGGCCGTAGGCCGAGCTCCGCGTAGGGCGAAGCCCGAAGCGTCCCTTACTGAGCAGAAAAAACTCCCCACCTTCCAAGTAACTTTTGCGAGGCCGAAGGCCGAGCTCCGCGTAGGGCGAAGCCCGAAGCGTCCCCTTACCGAGCAGAAACAATTCCCCACCATCCAAGTAACTTTTGCGAGGCCGTAGGCCGAGCTCCGCGTAGGGCGAAGCCCGAAGCGTCCCCTTACCGACCAGAAACCACTCTCTTCTTTCCAAGTAACTATTGCGAGGCCATAGGCCGAGCTCCGCGTAGGGCGAAGCCCGGAGCGTCCCCATGCTACCAAAGGCTGAAAAATGCCCCTGCCTTTCGAATTATGAACAAAGTTATGCAAATTGTGTACAGCTAGCAACGTTTGGCTTTTGAGAACTTTCTATAAGTTTCTGGCATACGGGCACTTTTCAGCCTTTGGTAGCGTGGGGACGCTCCGGGCTTCGCCCTACGCGGAGCTCGGCCTACGGCCTCGCAAAAGTTACTTGGAAGGTGGGGAGTTGTTTCTGCTCGGTAAGGGGACGCTTCGGGCTTCGCCCTACGCGGAGCTCGGCCTTCGGCCTCGCAAAAGTTACTTGGAAGGTGGGGAGTTGTTTCTGCTCGGTAAGGGACGCTTCGGGCTTCGCCCTACGCGGAGCTCGGCAAGGGACGCTTCGGGCTTCGCCCAACGCGGAGCTCGGCCTACGGCCTCGCGGTGCGGCTCGGCCTTCGGCCTCGCAAAAGTTACTTGGAAGGTGGGGAGTTGTTTCTGCTCGGTAAGGGGACGCTTCGGGCTTCGCCCTACGCGGAGCTCGGCCTTCGGCCTCGCAAATGTTACTTGGAAGGTGGGGAGTTGTTTCTGCTCGGTAAGGAGACGCTTCAGGCTTTGCCCTACGCGGAGCTCGGCCTACGGCCTCGCAAAAGTTACTTGGAGGGTGGGGAGTTGTTTCTGTTCGACAAGGGGAAGCTTCGGGCTTCGCCCTACGCGGAGCTCGGCCTTCGGCATCGCCGGGGGGCAAAAGTTACTTGGAAGGAAGAGAGTGGTTTCTGCTCGGTAAGGGGACGCTTCGGGCTTCGCCCTACGCGGAGCTCGGCCTGCGGCCTCGCAAAAGTTACTTGAAAGGTGGGGAGTTGTTTCTGTTCGGCAAGGGGACGCTTCGGGCTTCGTCCTACGCGGAGCTCGGCCTTCGGCCTCGCAAAATTTACTTGGAAGGTGGGGAGTTGTTTCTGCTCGGTAAGGGGACGCTTCGGGCTTCGCCCTACGCGGAGCTCGGCCTACGGCCTCGCAAAAGTTACTTGGAGGGTGGGGAGTTGTTTCTGTTCGGCAAGGGGACGCTTCGGGCCTCGCCGGGGGGCAAAAGTTACTTGGAAGGAAGAAAGTGGTTTCTGCTCGGTAAGGGGACGCTTCGGGCTTCGCCCTACGCGGAGCTCGGCCTACGGCCTCGCAAAATTTACTTGGAAAGCGGGGAGTTATTTCTGCTCGGTAAGGGGACGCTTCGGGCTTCGCCCTACGCGGAGCTCGGCCTTCGGCCTCGCAAAATTTACTTGGAAGGTGGGGAGTTGTTTCTGTTCGGTAAGGGGACGCTTCGGGCTTCGCCCTACGTGGAGCTCGGCCTACGGCCTCGCAAAAGTTACTTGGAGGGTGGGGAGATGTTTCTGTTCGGCAAGGGGACGCTTCGGGCTTCGCCCTACGCGGAGCTCGGCCTTCGGCCTTGCTGGGGGGCAAAAGTTGCTTGGAAGGAAGAGTGTGGTTTCTGCTTGGTAAGGGGACGCTACCAAAGGCTGAAAAATGCCCCTGCCTTTCGAATTATGAACAAAGTTATGCAAATTGTGTAAAGCTAGCAACGTTTGGCTTTTGAAAACTTTCTTTAAGTTTCTGGCATACGGGCATTTCGAGCGTTGCTTGCTTTAAAAATAAAAAAATAACCTCTTTTTAATGAGCAAACTCTTTTCGAATAAATGTTTTTCACAGAGTTTTGAACTTGAAACTTTCGGGCGGTGCTTGATATAATCAGTGGATGGCTTGCACGAATTATTTGCACAGCGAACAATCCGGATAATGTTTATTTAGTTGCGGCGCCTACAACACGAAAACAAAGCAGTCTCGCGGGCCGCGTGCGGCCCGCGCACCATGCAACACCTAGTTACTAATATATATAGCTCGATTACCACTCACTCACTCACTCACTCACTGATTGACCGTCCCGTTTAGTCTGAAGGAGTCCCCGGAGGTGAAAGTGATGTAGGGGGAGTTGTATAGTTTAGTGATTGGACCAGAGGAAAACTATAGGGAAGTGAAAAAAACAAAATGGCGGCGGGTCACGTGATGCCATCTCCGCCATTTTCCAACCGATTTCGTTCAAATTTGGAACACGCGTCACATGGTCGACCTACTTTGTGATGAAATTAAAAAACAAAAGAAAAACAAAATGGCGGCGGAAATATAGCCGATTGAAAATTTGGACATTTCAGACCAAACTTTGACGAATTAGCTGGCCTAGCACGAGCGCATGAGGAATATCCAACCAATTCCACTTCGTAGCACATATGATGTAGTATACCAGAAAATTGTCATTTTTGGGAAAAACAAAATGGCGGACGAGCAGTAAACCATAATATTTTCTCAATATATTTTCCTACACGAAACGAAAGGATTACTGGCGTGCGGTAAATATCTATCAGTAATTATAGCGAGGCCGAAGGCCGAGCACCTTCCCGCGAGGCCGAAGGCCGAGCTCCGCGTAGGGCGAAGCCCGAAGCGATAGAACACCGCGAGGCCGTAGGCCGAGCTCCGCGTAGGGCGAAGCCCGAAGCGTCCCCTTGCCAAGCAGAAACAACTCCCCACCTTCCAAGTAACTTTTGCGAGGCCGAAGGCCGAGCCGGCCTGCGAGGCCATAGGCCGAGCTCCGCGTATGGCGAAGCCCGAAGCGTCCCCTTGCCAAGCAGAAACAACTCCCCACCTTCCAAGTAATTTTTGCGAGGCCGAAGGCCGAGCCGGCCTGCGAGGCCATAGGCCGAGCTCCGCGTAGGGCGAAGCCCGAAGCGTCCCCTTACCGAGCAGAAACAACTTCCAACCTTCCAAGTAACTTTTGCGAGGCCGAAGGCCGAGCCGGACCGCGAGGCCGTAGGCCGAGCTCCGCGTAGGGCGAAGCCCGAAGCGTCTCCTTACCGACCAGAAACCACTCTCTCCTTTCCAAGTAACTTTTGCGAGGCCGAAGGCCGAGCCGGACTGCGAGGCCATAGGCCGAGCTCCGCGTATGGCGAAGCCCGAAGCGTCCCCTTGCCAAGCAGAAACAACTCCCCACCTTCCAAGTAATTTTTGCGAGGCCGAAGGCCGAGCCGGCCTGCGAGGCCATAGGCCGAGCTCCGCGTAGGGCGAAGCCCGAAGCGTCCCCTTACCGAGCAGAAACAACTTCCAACCTTCCAAGTAACTTTTGCGAGGCCGAAGGCCGAGCCGGACCGCGAGGCCGTAGGCCGAGCTCCGCGTAGGGCGAAGCCCGAAGCGTCTCCTTACCGACCAGAAACCACTCTCTCCTTTCCAAGTAACTTTTGCGAGGCCGAAGGCCGAGCCGGACTGCGAGGCCATAGGCCGAGCTCCGCGTAGGGCGAAGCCCGAAGCGTCCCCACGCTACCAAAGGCTGAAAGATTCCCATGATTTTCGGTTATGAACAAAGTTATGGAAATTGTGTACAGCTAGCAACGTTTGGTTTATGAAAACCTTGAATAAATTTCTGGCATACGGTCATTTCGAGCGTTGCTTGCTTTATAAAACACAACCATATCCAATTTTACATGAACTCTTTTCGAAATAAATGTCTTTCATAGAGTTTTGAATATGCAACTTTCGGGCAGTGCTTGATATAATTAGTGGATGGGCTTGCACGAATTATTTGCACAGCCAACAATCCGGATAATGTTTCTTTAGTTGCGGCGCATACAACACGAAAACAAAGCAGTCTCGCGGGCCGCGCGCGGCCCGCGCACCATGCAACACCTAGTATTATTATATTAGTGTACCTACTTAATTATGTTTACAATTCTTTCTGTGTAATCGATTGTACTTGTGATATTTGCGTATTTTTACTATGTACCTCGGGAAGAAACTAGTCTCCCACGACACAGGGTATCCTAGTGTGGGGACTAGTGAATTTGTATCTAGAATGTAAGTATCCAACGTACAATTAATAAATTTCATTTCATACCGCCAGAGCTTGTAGGGTCTGAGAGAAAGGTTGGCAAGAAAGAAATCCGCGCCATGGGGTGGTACGAGGCGGTGCCAAGCGTACCGGAGTGTACGAGGTGCCGCCGCCTCAGTAAGGGCCCGGGCCCACGGACGCAGTGCGCGAACCGCACGGCGCCCGAGTGGCTCGAGGCTCAGACGGGGAGGAGGAAGGTGAGGGATGAATGGATTATACATTGTGGGCTAGTACAGCCCACAATGGGGAGTGCTCGGGCGCCAGTCGGGTCGCGGTTGTATCACAGTTTCCCGGGGCTCGGCGAGAATGGCACGAGGTGGAACACCCCAGGACGTTTAGTCGGTATGCTGCCCCTTCAGGGCGGTGAGCCCGACATAACCAACACGCTCCCCCGGGCGTGGTGACACATGATTTGCATGTTTTACCTGGGTTAAAAAAAAAGGGCTTGTAGGGTAAGTGGTCTGTGTACCTACAGATCATATTCATCTTGTTGCGGGAAAATAACCATTAATGTCTCAAGTTGTAATAAGAGGAATATCAACGTCGAATTACTGCCCACCCTGTACCATCTCATTAATAATGTACCCATAACGTGGGTAGATGACAAAAACAAGTGCTTCAAAACTTTTCTACTTCGCTAATTAATTTTTGGAACAAATAAATCCTACCATTTGAAATATTACTTAGATTCTATTTTAATTCAAATAAGCGACTAACAACCTTATGTGTCTTCGCGTAAGACATAATTTTGTTTGTTATTGGACATCTAATTAGTACATACTTGGCTTGAGTTTTACCTAAGTAGATTTAACTTGAACTTCGAGCTTTATATACTGAATTATTAAGAGTCTAATTACGTTGAAGTTACTATAAGTACATAAGCTATTATAAAATGTCTGCAGTTATATTGACTCAGTGCTTGAAAAAGTGAGTAGGTAGGCACTTAAACTAAGATTCATAAATCATAATACAGAGTGTAATTGAATTCATTCGACAAATTGATAAATATTAAATTGGTAAGTTTTTTACTCAAGAGCCTTCCATGAGCCAACTAGCGCCGCCAATCTTAAAAAAATAATATCTTCCAATATAATCAATTTTATTAAAAAAGCTATTTACGAAATGTTTATTACGATAAATACTATTTTTTAAATGCTTATTTATAACGTGATTCAATGTCGGTAAGTTGTAGTTCGCATAATTGCGAAAAACGGCAGTTTTTGGCACATTTGTGAACTACAACTTAGCTTGTCGCAATTATGCCATGTATTGTATATTGAAAATAGTATTTATCGTAATAAACATTTTGTAAATAGCATTTTTAATAAAATTGATTATATTGGAAGATATTATTTTTTTAAGATTGGCGGCGCTAGTTGGCTCTATGAAGGCTCTTAAATCAAAACTGCAATTTTTTTTACTAAGTACGTCACGAGTCACACAATGACCTTAGAAATTGCCATTAGGTCAAATTCAATTGAAAGAAATCTTTGCAAAAAAAAATTAAAATACCTTAAAACGTAAAAGAAATTCAAAGTACAGTAACGATGCACATCAAATTAATAATTTTTTAAATAGTTGAATTTATTGCCTACGAACCTACGGAGCCGAAACGTGGACATTGACGGTGAGACTGGCCCACAGGTTCGGTCGCTCAGCGAGCTATGGAAAGAGCTATGCTTGACATTTCTCTGTTAGATAGAATAAGAAACGAGTATATCCGCCAGAAGACAAAAGTGGTTGACATTGCTCATAGAATCAGTAAACTGAAGTGGCAGTGGGCTGGTCACATCTGTCGTAGAACCGATAACCGATGGGGTAGACGAGTTCTCGAATGGAGGCCACGAACCGGTAAACGTAGTGTGGGACGCCCCCCGACCAGATGGAGGGATGACCTTCGCAAAATGGCTGGCAGGGACTGGATGCAGGGGGCCGAGAGTAGGGTTGATTGGCGCGCATTGGGAGAGGCCTACGTCCAGCAGTGGACTGATACGGGCTGATGATGATGATGAATTTATTGCAAATATTTTTTTTTATTTTTCCCCAAATTGAAACTTGCTTAAACGCTGTGCAGAATTAATGTATGTCACAAGCCTAACCATCCATTTAATTTTGTCGAATGAATTCAAGGCCACCCTGTATATCCTTTCCACTACAGCCTGTAGCTACATAATTCTGCCACTGATATAATTCCTTGTATTCTCTTGGTTTGAGTTATTGGTTACAAGGAAAAACTCTTAACGTCAATTTTTATGACGTATGTTTTCACTCAGAGCCTTTCACGTTGGGTATTTTTCTCCGAACGCCAAACGACGGCATACGTTATTATAAATCGGGATCAGTACCATTATCATTTGCTATACTAGGTGTAGTAAATTCGTTTATTTTGCAGATTTTGGGCCTGTAATGTACTTTGCATTCGACCCACGTAGCAGTGCAATAAACAGACAACTGCAAGTTCTCAGGGTAATTAAAGGTAAAAGAGTTTTTTGCCACTTTTTCTCCTCAGCGTTGGCACCTTTTCCTTGCAAAGTGGTGTAAATGTAAATTCCAAAAAATATATTGACGTGCAAAAATGTACACAACGTGCTTACTTGCAATAAAGAAATTTGACTTTGACTTTGATTCGTTTCAGCGATCATTATCTGGTAGGAATACTAATTGTGGAATAGGTAGGTAACTGTTGTTTTTAAACTTACGAAACTTTTCTTGGCGGTTTCCACTAAATGTTTCCAATGTTTATCATTCAATCAATCAATCAATCAATCAATCAATCAATCAATACATTTATTTGTTAGAATACACAGAATACGAGATGTTATACAATTTAATAATAAAGTCATGGTATTCAGCCTGTTAAGAGGCGTACAAATGTTATACACACTGATGACGGTCACTGAACTCCTTGACACTGTAAAACATATTTTGTAAGAGCCACCTAGACAACTCCGTTTTAAATGGCCTGCCTTCATTAGTTTATTATGTAACAACCAAGTGTTTAAACTGCGTAATAAGTTCTAATGTTCAGGATTAGAGGTATTTTAGTTCCGCTACTGATTCTTAGTAGTGCAACCACAGACCACTTACCCCATAGATCTGTAACAGGAGCGCCCGTATCGCCCGCACATGAGCGCAAAATCGCTTTGCGACACATGAAACCTAGAGATATTATCGACATGGACGCATCTCTTTAATACGGCACCCCTGTCCCCCGCTTCGTCTCAATGCGCTCATCGTTGACAGAATTTTTCGCTTGCAAAAGACATTGCCACATTTTAATGGAGCTTTGCCGCACCTACTAAACTAAGTGGCCATTTAAGCTGTACCTATCATTTTGTTGGGGACTTATTACAGGTTTCATATTGCATAATCACAATCAGTATCATTTTCTACTACTCTCGCAACTCCTATAGAAGAATAACAAAATCAATGAATAAATCGCTTCGATTTCTTACTATTTTCTAAATTCTTAATTCAGTTTTTTTTTTCGAATCGCAACTGGTACAAAACTTGATTTCAAACAAATAATTTTAATAAAAAACGGAGATATTTTTACATTTATTCGTTATCTTGTACATCTTGCGGTTGATGGTGGGGTAGAATCTGGCATTGCCATTTGTACCGATTTCATGTCTATTAGGTAAGTGGTCTGTGGGTGCAACAAAAATCCCAACAACCACGATGTTTGTAGCTATAGGTATCATTCGCTATAGCGAGCGATTTTTCCATTTTATAGTAAATAGTTAGTTATTTAGTATTCTATGGTTGTAATACAATCAGAGATTCAGAGACGTATTTAAGGTTACTATTTAGGTAGGTATAATTAATAAAAATTGGGGTCCCTCTTTTAACACTTGAAATACTTAAATAGATACTGAACTCTCTCATATTAAGCAATTTAAGCATAGACAAATGACTTCTGGCGCATATCAGGCAAGTATATTCTTGCCCAGTGTAAATAAACTTCGAATGAACGTATATTGGAGCGTACTCGCAAAACAAGATCTTTCGAGAAACTATTGTTGTGTAAATGGCGCTTCATAGAGCCAACTAGCGCCGCCAATCTTAAAAAAAAATATCTTGCAATGTAATTAATTTTATTAAAAAAGCTATTTACGAAATGTTTATTACGATAAATACTATTTTTTAAATGCTTACTTATAACGTGATTCAATGTCGGTAAGTTGTAGTTCGCATAATTGCGAAAAACGGCCGTTTTTGGCACATTTGTGAACTACAACTTAGCTTGTCACAATTATGCCATGCATTAGATATTGAAAAATAGTATTTATCGTAATAAACATTTTGTAAATACCTTTTTTAATAAAATTGATTAAATTAGAAGATATTATTTTTTCGAGATTGGCGGCGCTAGTTGGCTCTATTGAGGCTCTTAAGGCTATATGGTTGTCAAAAGCAAGAGTGAGACAGAAGATGCCCCGCAGTGGCGCGGGCGGAGTGAAGAGCACGGCGCAGTGCTCTTTACTCCGCCGAATATTAGTATTTTTACGAATTTTGGATGAACTTTGTCAGGGAAATAAAAATACGCCAACAAAACTCATATTTTTTTCAAACAAGCTCTCGTATTTATAGTACCCTACATTTTGATATATATTTTGTATGATTCGGCTTAGATATAATTTTCATTTTAGACGACATGGAAGGGGTATATTTGCGAGCGAAGTTTGTCCAATCGTGTATCGGTATTTACCAGTGTCTAAAAGACACCCCAAGATTGCTATATATTTTTTTCAGACGTATAATTTTAATAGTTAGTGCCGTAGCCTTCGTAGAAAAACTGAAAATACGCGCATACGAAGCCTTAAGTTTCAATGATGATTTCCTCAGGCCTCGAGCAAGATGCCTGTGCCCTGAGGAGGTCAGCCGACGTGGACTTGATGCAGTTGTTCATGTGGATGTCTGATGAGGCGTTGGAGTGGTGATGCTCCCGTCGATGGCGATGACAGCAGTAGCGTCGGGCGATGTCTCCGCAAAGAGATCTGGTGGCAAGATGATATTGTTAACATTTATGTTGGATATATTCCTAAAATCCAGCACTCTTAGCCAATACTTTTACTAGTAGAATATAAAAGAAAAATGTATGAGATTGACATTTGATTTTCGTCAGCAATCGTACTTCTACTTTTTGTAGTAACATGGATAATATGTGTACTATTTAAGAAGGGCCTGATATGAGCCAACTAGCGCCGCCAAACTTGAAAAAATAATATATTCCAATTTAATCAATTTTCTTAAAAAAGCTATTTACAAAATGTTTATTAGGATGAATACTATTTTTCAATATACAATACATGGCATAATTGCGACAAGCTAAGTTGTAGTTCACAAATGTGCCAAAAACGGCCGTTTTTCGCAATTATGCGAACTACAACTTACCGAAATTGAATCACGTTATAAATAAGCATATAAAAAATAGTATTTATCGTAATAAACATTTTGTAAATAGCTTTTTTAATAAAATTTATTAAATTGGAAGATATTATTTTTTCAAGATTGGCGGCGCTAGTTGGTTCATATCAGGCCCTTAAGACTGTAATACTCAATTTAAAAAAAAAATGGTAATTTGTATAGAGTGCCATTCAAATTTAAATTCAGCCATCAAAGAATAGTTATTTCTATCAATAAATGCAAATAAGGAAATTAACCTTACTGCTGATAACTTCATTAAATAATAATGGGTTTCTTTTTAGAAAAGTAGTGAAGACACAGACAGTTTTTATACAAATTTGCCAATTTTCTATACAATAGGTACCTACCATAAAAATGATTTACCTCTATCAGTAAATACAAACAATAAAATTACCGTACTATTGATAGTAACATCGATAATAAAGATATTACGTTATTGAAGATATAAACGACTCAATGAATTAATAATTTCCAAAAGGTTGCTTATTATTTATAAGGAAGACTTTGACTTACAAATGACTAAATAACTACTTAAGTGAAAACAAATTATGTAAGGACTATATATTTAGAAACATCAATACATAAGTCGATTATTTTGAACAAAAAGTAATTTGGGTAACTAAAGTTACATAAAGTTGATATCCAATTAAAGCTAACAAACGCACATCTAGATTATTAAAGAGAGAAGCTAAGGCAGGAAAGATAACGTAGCGACTTTGGATATTATATACAGATTGTGTTAGAGTAACATACATTTACTAATTGCTGTCAAAACGGAGAAGGAAAACGACGTAACGAAGGCAAACCTCTATAATACATATATTATTATTATATCTTATATGAGTAATTGTACAATAAAAGCTATCCTTTAAAGAATATCGAAAGACGATGCCACCGGTCATGCAATGCACGAAGGGACTGTTATGCATAAGGATTCTGTTAAAGATAATAATGGCATCACTGGCGATGTTATGGAAGCCGAAGGTGAACATATAATAGAAGGAAAGAAGAGAGCGACAAATCTTCTGGGATATATCCATCGAACACCTATTAAACTTTTAGGTCCAGCCCCCTTACCAAGAACTCTTATAGCAGTATTACTTCAATAATACTTTATTATTTCGTACCATGACGTCCCTTTACTTTAAGGTCGTCATGGTACGAAATAACAAAGTATTATTGAAGTAATCCTGCGATAATAGGTCATGGTAATGGGGCTGTACACATACATTATGATAACTTCCCAAATCATTTTCCAAAATGATAAAATTCTATAGCCATAATAACCTTTCCAGAATTACAACTTACGAAAAAATATGTGTACCATCGATTGATTTTATTGACTTATACAGACCATTTAGTTCCAATAAGTAAAGGTACAATTTTAGGTTAATATTAACAAAATAACAACATTCGGAGAAAAGTACTTACTTACACAGGGACTCTAAAAAAGGTTGAGATTTAATCAAAGTACTTGCTCGAAACTGTCTTCTAGTGATATAATTTTTAAGCGGGTCAAGCAATTTCAAAGAAACTCTCAACCTTGATGTGAGAAATCTAAGTAGACATCTTGGAAAGTGATAATGGGAAGTTAACATCACGAGGAGGTTACGTTTAGGGACACGGGCATCATGGAGACACAGATACACGGACCTACACGACTTACTAGAGACTCAAAGGGAACACTGCATAATGTCATCCCGATTTTGAGTTTGAGGACTCTCTTGACGTTGTATGCAGAGTGCTTGCCTGCCAAGAGAGGAGCTGGGTTCATATTTCAACATTAAGATATACTTACGCACAGGGGCAAAAAAAAATAGGAGACCATAAAATTAATAATCTTCATGTTTGAATTTCCGTAAAAAAATAAAAATAAAGAAAATGGCTGCCTGATGCTAATAGATCACATTTGATTATGAAGTAGGTAGTTATTGACAGATCCACATTACGTCGTAATGAATTAAAGTAAAGGAATGGAAGTGAATTTTTGACAAGCTTAGTTCTAAATAAATTTCTTCAAGCTTTTATTTGCTAGATCATATTAATTCAATACTACCAATATAATTTTACTACAAACATAGCTAAGCACCAAGCTTCTGACGTTGGAGCTTCTGTTTTCAAAATCAAATCCGGTAACTTGCTAATATCTCTGTTGATAGCACGTAAAGCTTTTGGGATTATTATAGATGCCTCAGCCTTACCTGCAACAAGAGTCCAGGGTTTTCCTGAAGGCAGCTCTGAAGTCTCTGTTGAAGTAGGCGTAGATGAGAGGGTTCAGGGCGGAGTTGAAGTATCCTACCCAGAAAACCGCGGCAACTACCGGTGGAGGCGATGGACATGCGTCTCCACAAAGCGCTGTTATTATGTACCTGTTTGGAAGAGGAAGTTATGTAATAGGTGGGTTGTGATCTATCTGGATCATTAAATTAAGACGTTAGACAGACTTGGCAATCTCTAAACAGGGGTTTGGAGTTTGTTGCCAACTTCTACGAATTCCGACGTGAAGATGAACAGTCTTGCATTAATAATATTTAGGCAACGGAGAATGATGTTGAACTAATGGTAATTGTATTTGAGATTGATATTTTACTAACATCGTTTCTCATTCTTAAATGAAATTGAGGCATTTGAAGATTGAAAATTGCTAGAAGGCCTTCGGATCACCAAAATTATAATATATGCATTGTTTCAAACATCGTAAATAGATTGCCCCATCGATTTACTAGTTCGCTTCCGATCTTGGAGAGCTCCGTTCACGTTTCTCTATAAGCACCGCCTCCAGTTGCTGCGCTCCTCATCGCCAAATGCGAAGGCTTAGAACACCTGATGTTTCAAACCGTAACTTCCAAATTCCGTATCCCAAGTGGGTTCAAATTCACTATCGGATTATTATTTGACGAGCTCATGTCCGGGCAGAAAGTGTGCACCTCAAGGCTCACGCTTCTCCCCTGAATTCCGGAAAAACACGGTCAAAGCATATAATACCATCTGTGTAAAGTTATCTTAGCACTCACCACAAAAAGAAAGGTAGCCAGCATGCCAAAAACGCCGACATGATGATCCCAAGTGTTCGTGCCGCTTTTCTTTCTCTTTTCATCTTGTTACTGGCCATGGGCTGCATCTGTATGCTGTGCCGTTCTCGCATGGCCTCTCCCATGGAGATGCCGTTGATCTGAAGGTGTTTGTCCAGCAGTAGAGCTGCTACTTTGCTCCTGTTGGAAATGATGGTGCATTAGTTTTCAATTGTCAGTGCAGGATCAGCACAGCTTAGTTTTTATTGTTGCGTACTGAAAAGATAGGTTGCCTGTAGCAACTTTTGCTTAGCTAATTTGATTGATGATTTCTAGCTAAAACAGCAACGACCTTGTCAGTCAGAGCAAATAATTGTGAACAATATCCAATCAAACCAACTAGGAAGACAAATCGTTAGCAAAAACAGCAAAACAGTTGGCTGTCTCTATAGTTTGCTACGGTTTTAGCTGTAGTTGCGAACACATGACATCAACAGCTAAGCTTTGCCTTTCGTGCGAAGGCCAAGAACCACTTCGTATCACTGATCCAGCGGAGTAAGTAAATAGTTTTCAATGTAGATATTAATTTATCCTCTAGAGAACAAAAGGATTGACAATTGACATAGCTCATAGGATAGCTGAAGTGGCAGTAGACTGGACAAAATTGACGTTGAACTGATAACCGGGTCTCGAATCGATTGGACGTTCGCAAGGCTTTCAGAGACTGGATGAAAATCGTTTTTTTTACCGCGGAATTGCACCTCAACAAAGGTTTGACCGGTTTGAAAACTCAAGTCTCTTGACGCCATGATACTGCTCCTGACCATTGCAAGTGTGGTTTTATGAACAAGGCGTTTTATTACAAAATCGTACCTACCCTGCATTGATCTCCTATAAACAACTAGATACTCAAAGGTCTTACTAAAACAATTTAAAAAACGTCCAAATAAAGGTCCATTGTTAAGTCCAAATAATGTCCAATAAAGCAAAGGAACCATTCATCCGTTTGGACCTTCCTTGCGCTCGGACATTTTTAGAAGGCAGACTGTGTATCTAGTTGTTTATAGGAGATCAACGCTACCCTCTGACAATTTCGGCGCTGTTGCGCCGTGATCACGTGGTATAACTTTAGTTAAACATCTAACGTTAGGCTAAAATGATTTTGTGTATTCTAGAAATGTTTGATGTAGGTGTATTAGACGTAGGTATCAAAGGACGTTTAGCTAAATTCACTTGAGGTATTGGATGGGATAAGGAATTCTCGTGGGCAGTATCTAAGTAGGTATGCTTCCTACGTCATGTAATTTTACAATTAAAAGTTTCAGAACTACGAGTAGTATTAGGTATTATTATGTATTACGGCATTCACGGCCAGAGATAATATACTAGGATTTTTATCCTATAGTTCTAAAAGGTTCAACCTTCACGCATAACACACCTACATGTTAAATGCTATTACAGAGTAGATGAATTTCTAAATGAGAAAATATAATAAACAATCGCTACCTACTACTTCTTAGTTACTGCAAATTACATTTATATATAGATATTTGAACAAAAAATATCGTCTCTCTCTTATATTGCTGTGCCTAAACAAGGTCCATAAAGAACATTGTAACATATTAATGTTAAGTATGTGAACATCTGTATTATAACTTATGGAATGCAATAAATATTGCAATAAATATAGTGAGTATTGAGTATAAAAGGTAGTAGTCTGCAATTTTTAGTAAGGCCTGTCCTATTTCATACTCCAAGCATATATTTTACGTCAAAAAGAATATCATTTTTTTGTTACTGTTCTCATAATTTACCTACTTGTTGAATAAATAATAATACAATATACAATACTACAAAGCTATCAAGCCTCCTAAGGAAAACGCATAATAAAATGTAAATGTAATTTATGCGTTTACCGATGACTTTTGACAGCATGTCAAAAGTTTAGACTGACAGGTGTTTACTTGGAAACTTTGACAGATCCTTAACTTGTTTTCGGAGACGAGGTATTTTTCATACTGCGTTACATAGGGGGAGATAACTTAGAATGTTACACATAAAATGATCTTAAAATGAAATGAAAATCACCATGAATCAGGATTACTTCAATAAATTGTTATTTCGTACCATTACGATCTTAAAGTAAGCTTATTAAGGATGTAATGGTACCTACGAAATAATAAAGTATTAATGAAGTAATCCTGCTATAAGAGTTCATGGTAAGGGGGCAGGGGTTGGCTGTGTCGAGGTAACCCTATGACAGCCGTGATTGTCGTGTTCGCGTGGCCTCCCGCCGCATTCCCCCGCAAACCCCTGTACCCCGTGGTAGCGGTAAGCACGACGTTGACGGACTATAGTCAAAGATTTTTTAGCAATCAGTCATAGTTCTTAAGAAAATCTCAACCCCTGTTGAGGCGCCCTGTAAACTTTTCTCTGTTTTCAACTGTACCGACGCGTAAAGCTGGAAATTCAATTCAATTTATTTAATTGCATACACATGTCAGAATGTACATTAATACATCACTAGGTCTTCAATTATGACATATGCATCCAGTAGGGCACAGCAACATGGAATGACAGAGGCAGACATTTCGGCAATAAGTAAATTATGTACTTATTTTATTTATTTATTTCATTTTATCCTCCAAAAATAAGATAAGGTAAATATACTTTATTGCACAAAAAAAGAATACATAGTTTTCACACTTAGCTAACATAATTTTATACAACAGGCGGTCTTATCGCTGAGAGCGATCTCTTCCAGACAACCTTCAGGTAGAGAATTTATTCTTTTGGAAGAGGCGGCTTGCAGTGCAACGTAGAAAGGAAGAAATATATGGATTAGACTACTAAAATAATTAATACTTACTAATAAGTACCTAATTACAATTCTAGGTATAGTATGATTTGTCAGTAAGAAAATGTTTTTTAATTATTAAAGAGAAGATTATTAGATAATTCACAAAGAAATAAATTATATCATGACATGAATGTAGGCTGCGGAGACTTAAAATAATAAAATTTTATCCAACCAAATATATCTTTTGTAGGAATCCGGCACAATCTACTAATGGCCCAAGGTAAATAGAACAAAAAGCGAGAGTTATGACAATCACGAGGATTATCCTTCTACACAGAGACGCATTCAGGGTCAGAAAGAGGATTATGTGGCCCCTTACTTTGAGTTGTGTCGTAAGAAATAGCAAAGTACGAAAATAGCTGTCTATGTCAAAAAGTTCGTGGTGTTATTTTAACATTTTCGTAAATATTGGGATACATTTATATTGTTTTATGAAATTTTTGCACCCGCTACGCTGTTTTGATACAATATATCCATCACCCGAAGGTTGCCTGGAAGAAATCGCTTAAAGCGATAAGGCCGCCTGTCTGTACACTAGCTAATTTTGGTTTTATATGTAACTGATGTATTTTCATTTGCGTGCAAATAAAGTATATTTGATTTGATGATTTGATTTGAATAGTCCAAAGAACTTATGATTAAAGTTATTAAAATGAATGCTTATTCAATATTTCTGAGAATTTAAAAGAGCGGTTATAATTAAACCTGTAAGTATTTAAAACAACGAATCGAAAATATTCGTATATATTACCTACATGCTAAAAATATTTGGTACTTCTTGCATTGCTACAATAGTACAAAAATATAATATAATTTACATGCAGGCAGGGCATAGCAATATTTTAGACTCTAGAATATTTAGAGAGTTAATAGAAGAGTTTCATTGTGAATTTTCGTCGTGGCCCCCAAACCAAAATAATAAATAATACATACCTGCTTCCATTATATCAGATTCAATAAGAATATCTTGCCTAGATATCTTCATTAAATCAGAAAGAGGATCCGAATTACTTCCACATTGTTTAAACAAAGGAATCTGAGTTCGCCAAATTGTTTGCCGAAAACGGCGCTACTCAAAGAAAGGGCCGTAACCTCCCACTCGTTTCGATGCGATAACCGGTGGGCCGTAAATTATTTACAGAGTCAGCATTACTGAAGCGGAGATACGGGAGCTTTGTAGTAAAGTTTATTTTGAAGTGATCCTACGCTAGATAGACGTGTGTACGCCCACTACGTTATAAACTTAACATTACCCTTTTGTCGTGTTAATTTTAATTACTTATAGCTATAAATACATGATTTTGTAGTATGTAGGGGTAAGGGATAACTTAAACAAATACTTTGACGTTTTAGGTGACAGATAAAATAGAATTATTAAATTGATAAATGATAAGTATAAAATCTTTATCATACAACAATAATAAAAATTAAAAATAACTATTATAACATTAACCTAAAATAAAAACATATAAACTAAACTAAAAACTATATGTACAGTATATGGTCAGTATGATAAGTATATTTTTTGGTCAAGGTGGATTTTGTACAGTCGACAGCAGATCAATGTTAACACTTTTTACTTCTGACAGTTCTTATTATTTGCGTCGTAAGACTTCAAATCGTACTGCAAGTGTTACTATTGATCTGCTGTCGACTGTACATAGTTTAATCATTCCGTGGCACGCTCTCCAATCTAGCGTGACTCGGATAATATTTAGATTCTTAGTTTCACATAGCGCATAAGTTGCGCCTCCCGATATTATTTTATGTTCTACAGTTGAAATATTACGTATTTTTCTTTAATTTTTTAAATGATTATTAATGAATTTTAATGATTAGATTAGAATTATTAATGACTTAATTAATTATTAATGAATGTAAGTAGTTTAATTACTTTTAGTGACTACTGACACAATACAGTGGGTCTGCTTTTGCCCTTTTGCCCTTCTGCCTCCTTGTCTATCGAGCCATGTAATCATACATTATTAAAAATGTATGATCACAATATTGTACAATGTATGACGTAACCAAGTGTTCCCTGTGTGTACCTAAGGTTAAAATAAATGAGTATGAGTAATGGTACAGACGCCTAAAACACAGCCCCGGGCTTCTCTTTGTCTTTACGCTCACTTGTAAGTTTTATATATTAGAAATAAGGCTTGTCGATTGTATTTAATTGCCACTAGATACAGCCCTGGCTTTAATATCCCATATAGGATGAGCACGATACCCTCAAAACTGAACATGGGGAGAATTTAATTAATTAATAGAAAAGGGGCGCCCAAAGTTTCACTTAGTGCGGCTCTGCTTCCCAGGTACCGTATTACACAATATGCTACGGCCAATTTTATGAAACTTGATACTTAAATACTTCTTTAGAGTAGAGAACTAAGGTGCTAACTCTTACAAAAGGGATGAAATAAAAAAGTTTGAGGATAAAAAATATATAAAGTTTGCTGAGAGATAAAATTTTATTATTTTTCTTTGTGTCTAGTATAAAAAGATCCAGGTATTTCCATGTAGGTCACAATAAGGCGCAGTTCAGACCAAACGGAAAAAAAATACTCGCGGACTTTTTACTGCCGACTGCCGAAAGGTGAAGGGTAATGTGACCCCTGTAGCCATACATCGACTCCTGATTAGTTGATCTACAAATATAAGTTTGTAATAACAAAAAAATCTGATATAATCCGGGAAGATGTAATTTGAAATTTATGTTTTCCTTAACTTATAAGACCTTTTTTTTACCCAGGTAAAACATGCAAGATCATGTGTCACCACGCCCGGGGGAGCGTGTTGGTTATGTCGGGCTCACCGCCCTGAAGGGGCAGCATACCGACTAAACGTCCTGGGGTGTTCCAACTCGTGTCATTCTTGCCGAGCCACGGGAAACTGTGATACATCCGCGACCCGCCTGGCGCCCGAGCAGTCCCCATTGTGGGCTGTACTAGCCCACAATGTATAATCCATTCATCCCTCACCTTCCTCCTCCCCGTCCGGGCCTCGAGCCACTCGGGCGCCGTGCGGTTCGCGCACTGCGTCCGTGGGCCCGGGCCCTTAGGCGGCGGCACCTCGTACACTCCGGTACGCTGTGGTATAAGACCTAGCTTCTTGCCTTTCATGATTCTAGGTCAACGGGAAGTAGTATAGGTTTTGGTTTTCTTGCATTTTCATACAAAAATGCGAGAAAATGCGACATAAACGGTTACATCTTTTGATTGCATTAACGTAGAAAGTTGATTTTTTCACGGCTACACGAAGATACAGACCTTAGTATTTGGCATTAATTTCAACTAGATCCGCCCACACGTTTCTGAGATATAGGTCTTGACAGACAGACGGACAATAAAGTGATAAGGGTTCTTTTTTCCTTTTGAGGCACGGAACCCTAAAAAGTGTGAATTTTCACTTTTAAAGTTGTTACAAAGTTAAAAATTGGGGTTATCTTGAAAATGGCGGGAAACGACGGTCGCAAAATTATTTAACCATTTTTATTTTAATGTCTACAGTGGTTATTTTGTGTTTAATACCAGAAAATGTTCGCGAATGACAGTACGGTGAATTTATTGGATAATTTGAGCAATATCTGAAGTTTCAAGCTTTTATCAAGAGTTCCCGCTACAAGCTCGGGAGTGAACATGACTGTCGAGCTGCTTCATCCAGAGTGATGACGCTACAGCGTCTCCTCTGGATGAATACGCGGCTACCCAGGGTGAAGACGCTACTGCGACTCCTCTGGAGGAAGATAGAAGACTATTATAATTATGTTGAATTTTCTGTAACATGACATTGGGAAATGACAAACTGTCGAGTCCTTTAATAAAATAAATATAAATAATAGAGTGATTCCTTGTTAAGCGCGCGAAACGCCATTAGCTACTTTTTGTGAAAATTCTAATTAAATAGTTTCCGCGGTATTTAGTGATTAATGTTCACGTTAAGTTAATCAGGAGATGTCCGCGAACGTTTCTATTAGTTGGAGTGCTCGAAAGAAGTAGTGTTTGTGAAGTTTTGTGCTCTTAGCAAGGTTTCCTTTTGCATAACTTGATGCTTGCGTGGATCATTGAGTTATTTCGTTTAGTGGTTTGGGAGGGTTGTGCGTAGGTTTAGGTTAGGTTATCTTCGTATATATGTATGTATTTATAAGAATTCAGACATTCTATTAATATCAGACCAGGCTGTATGCCCTAGTTGGCTTTGCCTTTCCCACTGGGAAGAATTTTACAAAAATAATAATAATAATGAAGTTAAAAATATATCTTTAAAGTGAATTTAGATACATTCCCTCATATTTAATACCTTCCTCTCTGATATATATAAAGCCTCTTAATTCCATTCGAGCAATCATGAATACAAATCCAATTACAGCCACCGAAATAATGATTGGAACGGAAATAAAAATGAAACAAAAACGGGAAAGACAAGCGCCTACGCACAAATGGTTCAATTTCGGCTGCCAAATTGGCGTTGTATATTTTTATTGACTTCATTATGTAAATATTTTAGGTAAGGGATGCTGAGAAGTATTGAAAATTAAAGTAGGTAAGTATTTACATATTAGACACAAACTTTTCAGTAAAGTTTTTTTTTAGTACTGACCTGAATTGTTTTCAATTTTTTCATATTATTAATTTATAATTGGAATGTAAAAACCAAGTATAGCCGAAAGCACATCAAGTGTAACGCTTTACTTTGGACAGTTCTTATTATCCACGTCGTAATAGTTGAAATCGTACCTACTGCAAGTGTTACCATCGATCTGGCTATCGTTCGTAATTCGTATACAAAATAGACATAAATTTTTGAAATAGACATAAATTGTTGAAATAGACATAAATTGTTGAAATAGACATAAATTGTTGAAATAGACATAAATTGTTGAAATAGACATAAATTGTTGAAATAGACATAAATTGTTGAAATAGACATAAATTTGTTGAAATAGACATAAATTGTTGAATAGAATTGAGATTAATTTTTGGCATAAATCAATTCTGTGATGAAGACAAAAGCGATGTCTCATACATCAAACTCTAGTAACCCATTTAGGTTAGAGAACCACAAAAGAACCAACATACCTACATTCGAAAAGTACCTTCGGCAGTCGGTTAAAACAGCCCAAACCCCAATACTAAAACATTTCGCCACATCGTATAAATATTCAGCAGTTAATTAAGGAGATTTTCACTTAAAATACAAAATGAAAAGAACAAGGGTTTCGGCTTAATTTAATGTAAATTTTTCACCTCTAGCGATGCCTTTGGGATCTGACTATACAGGGTGATCTTGAATTAGTGTAGCAGACAAATTTGGCTTCCAATGAAATCAGACCTTTATTTTATATATTTTATTAACGGACTCGACAGTTCGTCATTAATCTGCCAATGTCATGTACAGAATATTCAAGCTATCATTGTCTTCTCTTTCTCCAGAGGAGTTGCCGTAGCGTCATCACCCTGCGTATCCGCGTCTTCTTGTCTTTCTTCACAGGAGTCGCCGTAGCGTCGTCACTCTGGACGGAGCAGCTCGACAGTCGCGTTCACTCCCGAGCTCGTAGCGGCACTCTTAATAATTGCTTATAACTTCAGATCTTGCATAAATTATCCAATAAATTCACCGTACTGTCACTCGCGAACTTTTTCTGATTAATTTAACGTGATATTAATATCAAAATAACCACTGTAGACAATAAAATAAAAATTATCAAATAATTTTGCAACCGTCGTTTCCCGCCATTTTCAAGAGAACCTTTTGTACAGCTATTTTGTACGCTTTTTATCTTTTCGGGCAGTACCTACCTACTTCTCACAGGGACATTTTGTCGCGCGGATATTGCTACTCGTATTAGGTAAGTATACAACCAGTATACAACATTATTATAAGTTGTGAACAAGTACGGTTCTGTAGAAATTCGCGAACATTTTCTGATTAATTTTAACGTGATATTAAACACAAAATAACCACTGTAGACATTAAAATGAAAATTATCAAATAACCGTCGTTTCACGCCATTTTCAAAAGAACCAAAACAGATCGTATATTACGTTTCGGTCGAGAAAATATGGGTACCTATCGTGGAGCATGAGGCTCTTAGGCCCGTATTAATAGTCTGAGCTCAAACCCAAGACCGAATTCAGCTGATACACTCTGAAGACGTGAACACCATCACAAGTATGTCATTTATTAATAAACCAATCTTGAGGGCGTGTCACGTGATGTCTTTCTCAAGTCGCGGTGCGTGTGCAATCAACAAATACGTTCTCAAGTGTGAGTTTCACAGTTCTCTTGAGAACTGAGTTTTGTTTACACGTTCATGGACAGTGGCGGCATATGCCGTACTTTGAGTATTCGGAAAATGACAGTACGGCGTATGACGTAGTATTTTGATGCATTTAAAAAGACAACGGCATCTCCCGCGGCGTTCGTAGGCGGTTTTCTTTGTGGAGCGGTCCCACTGTCATTCTGTGTAGAAAATAGGTATGTGTACTGTCAAAATAAAGGTTGTAGGTACATTTTTGTCGGTCTTGACACGCACATACTTAGAATCCCCCACGGTTATGACAGTAGTTGAGAATTTTCACTGTCATTTCGTAATTTCTACTGTCCATGAACGTGTACGGCGTTACTCACGTGATACCCGGTTCCTAAACCCGCACCTAAGTTACGTTTATTAATAGGAACACCATTTTGACTTTTGAGCTGAGAGTGATTTATTAATACGAATTATACGAATATCAAGTAAAATATTTTTTTACAATCGTTCAAGCACCTTTCAAGTGGTAAGTACTTGAGAAGATCTCAAGATTGGTTTTTGAGCTGAGAGTGAGTTATTAATACGGGTCTTGATCCCAGGGGCGTGAGTTCGTGCCCCACGTTGGGCGACAGTGTTGCAGGCGAGCTTTGGTATAAGTGGGAATAATCCCACCCTGTATAGTAAAATGTAGAATAATCTACACCCTGTATAGTAAAATTCCTAGTAGACCCTCGTCGTTATCTATTGATATTCCAACTTTGAGTTATGGAAAGTTTTGCCTAAAACTATGCTAATTTGAACAGGTAACATTGGGAAGGTAAAAAGGGTTGGCGTTTGGAATTATCAGATTATTTTAAACCTTTATATAAATGTTGAGTACCTACTTACCTATATTTTATCTATTTGGGGGAATGGATGAATTTTATTTATTTATTTTATTAATGGACTCGACAGTTCGACATTTGCCAATGTCATGTTACAGAAAATTATATATATCATAGTCTTAAAAATCCGAAAACTGTAAAATTTGAAATTACATAAATCAAAAATCCATTTTTTTATTACAAATTGCAGGATCAACTAATCAGGAGTATGTCGATGTATGGGCATAATATTTTGATAATGGCTAAGGTAAGTTGGTCTCTAAAAGACATTGCCACATTTCAATGGATCTTTGCCCCACCTACAAAACTACGTGACCATTTAAGCTGTACCTATCATTTTGATGTTGGGGACTTATTACAGGTTTCATATTGCATAATCATAATCAGTATCATTTTCTACTACTCTCGCAACTCCTATAGAAGAATAACAAAAACAATGAAGAAATCGCTTCGATTTCTTACTATTTTCTGAATTCTTAATTAAGCTGATTTTTTCGAATCGCAACTTGTACAAAACTTTATTTTAAACCAATAATTTTAATAAAAAAACGGAGATATTTTTTATATTTATTCGTTATCTTGTACAACTTGCGGTTGATGGTGGGGCAGAATCTGGCATTGTCATTTAATATAACTTGGCGAAGTCGACGAAACGTTGGAATGAATTGTTAATAACGTTTTGTGAACAATTAGTGCTTAGATTCGACTAAGCGCTTCTTTGGATAACCTTTTCATTCTATCTATAGATTATTTCGTTGTCTGTCTGTACGGTCGAAGACAGAGAAAGGTGTACAGTAGACTTTTTAAGATTGAGATTATCTCAAAAACTACTTGACCTATTGCAAGAATTATTTTACATGTCTGTGCTAGTTGTAGATAATATGGAACTCTGTTGCTGAAATAAATGATTTTATTATTATTATTATTGCACTGTTTGATAGATAAAAGTTCTTACTGTACTTATAATAATTATTAAAATCCGTATACAGAACTACTGTTCTTGAGAAAAGAAAATCTCAACCTTATTGAGGCCCCCTGCCCCCTTACCTTTAACTCTTATAGCAGTATTACTTTCATAACAAAAATTGCAATAAGACGGCTCATCGCTGGCAGCTATTTCGAACCTCCGGCACAATAACTACTTATTGTTATATTGTGTGTATAGTATATTTGTGTATCTATTTTGTGTATATATTTCATACCATGGTATTCACCCTTGTTCGATTATTTTTCATTATTGCATCTGTAGATATGTACATGTGAAAACTTATAATTGGCTTATAGATATTATTTAATTATTTATTTTGTCATTGTAGCTGTTTGTTTTCAGAATAAAATAAAATAAAATTAAATAAATAATACTTTGTATTATTTATTTAATTTAGTTAATAAGCTTACTTTAAGGTCGTCATTGTACGAAGTAACAAAGTATTATGAAAGTAATACTGCTATAAGAGTTAAAGGTAAGGGGGCTGTACGAGTATAATATCTTCTTGTGTATAACGTCTTCGTGTGTTCCATCTATACAATATACAACGTAAAAAAAATATACAAGTGTTAGTGATTGAAAATGATTTACTATCAGTAGTCATCATCAGTCTATTTATATTACACTGCTCGGGCACAGACCTTCCCTTACATCGAGGGAGCTGGCCCAGTGCGGATTGGCGGACTTCACATGCCTTAGATTTTTTCTTCTATGGCATGCAGGTTTCATCACGATGTTGACCCTAGAATTTGTATTACTCGGTTAACTTAGAACACGATGTTTTCCTTCACCGTTTTGAGAGCACTCGGTAAATGTACGTAGGTTTTTCCGTCGAAAATAAACGAGGAAACTCATTCGTACATGGCTGCCCTGGCTGGGAATCGAACCTGTGACCTTCATATCGCAACTCCATTGACCCAACCACTGCGCCACCGAGCTCACTAATTAACTAATTTCTCATTAAAAAAATCCACAAATAATATAGAAATCGATATAGAGCTACTACATGTATGCTCTATTTAGAAGACAGAGATAAAATACAGGGGGCCTCAATAAGATTGAGATTTTCTCAAAAACTACTGGACCGAATTTAATAATTCTTTACAATTACATAGTTTTAACTTTTATCTATCAAACAGCGAAATAATTATTGCAAGAGGTCAAGTAGTTTTTGAGACAATCTCAACCTTAAAAACTCTCCCGTACACCTTTCTCTGTGTTCCACCGTACGATATATTATTTAATCCCTAACAAGCACAGTCGAATGCATTCGTTAGTATTTCATTCAAATTCCACTTAAATTTCTGTTCAATTTGCGTTTGTTCCAGGATTGTTGGGAATTACTTCGGAATAGCTCTTCCGTCAAAGTTTTACTTCAAAGATGTAATCATTTTGTGCAGTTAAAGGCTTTAATTACTCATTTTGAAGCTTTTGAGTGTTATGATCGGTAAAATACCGGTACAGCCCCAAGCACGTCAAATGTAATATTTGGGATTCTTATTCTCTGCGTCGTAAGAGTTGAAATGGTAATTCAAGTGTTATCATTGATCTGCTTTCGTTCGTACAATACACACTATACAGACCACTTACCCAATAGACATGAAATCGGTACAAATGACAATGCCAGATTCTGACCCACCATCAACCGCAAGTTGTACATGATAACGAATGTAAAAATATCTCCGTTTTTTATTAAAATTATTGGTTTAAAATAAAGTTTTGTACAAGTTGCAATTCGAAAAAAAACAGTTTAATTAAGAATTCAGAAAATTGTAAGAAATTGAAGAAAATTAATAATTGTTTTTCTTATTCTTATATAGGAGTTGCGAGAGTAGTAGAAAATGATACTGATTATTATTATGCAAATGAAACCTATAAGTCCCCAACAAAATGATAGCTTAAATGGTCACGTAGTTTTGTAGGTGGGACAAAGCTCCATTGAAATGTGTCAATGTCTTTTGCAAGCGAAAAATTCTGTCAACGATGAGCCCATAGAGACGAAGCGGGGGGCAGGGATGCCGTATTAAACAGATGCCTCCATGTCGATAATATCTATAGGTTACACGTGGCGCAAAGCAATTTTGCGCTCATGTGCGGGCAGACACGGGCGCCCTCCTGTTACAAGTCTATGGGGTAAGTGGTCTGTGACACAATACAATACCGACACAATACAGGTACAATATAGGTACACACGAAGACAGAAATAAGTATACCGGGTCTCAATAAGGTTGAGATTTTCTTAAAAACTACTGGGCTGAATTTAATATTTTTTTACATTTACATAGTTTTAACTTTTGTCTATCTAACAGTGAAAGAATAGCAATAGATCAAGTAGTTTTTGAGGTAATCTGAACCTTAGAAACTCTCCTGTACACCTTTCTCTGTGTTCGACCGTATAATACCGGGAAAATACCAGTAATATATCGGTAAAATATCGTAAATATCATCCCAAAAACGATATCTTCCAGACAACTTCGGGTAGACAATTGTAGTAATAATAAAAATGTCCTTAGATACAAAATCAATTCTCAAGTCCACCTACATGCTAGCCTATACAAATAGAGAGAGCCCATCTGTTGTGAAGTTAGTCAATTGCCGCGGGAAATTAGTTTAGAACTTAGCTCAACTCCCGACGCGGCTAACTTTAGTTGGATCTACCGCATTTGACTAATCATACTGACTATCCTTGCTTCGACTATATATTTCATTTATTTAATTTAGTTTATTGATGGACTCGACAAATTGCCGTATTATCGACAGTAGTAAATTTATTTATTACTAGCTGTACCTCGCAACTTCGTTTGCGTAGAGGAGGAGAATGGATCCTTGTTTCCACATCACATACCGCCATGGCTTATAGCCTATGAGCTGTCCGGATATTTCAGCTATCTCCTAGTGAAACTCCCATCAAAATCCCTTCAGTAGTTATGGCGTGATACTTGCACGTCACAGACAAACAGACAAAAAGACACAAATTCTAAAAATTAGTGTTTTTGGCATCAGTATCGATCCTAAAACACATTACAGTTATTCTTTTCAAAAAATATCCAATGTACAGACACAACTTTTTTACAGTCTTATTATAGGTATAGATGTAAGTACTTACCTATATAGCATCCTCTCTTGTCTATCAGCTTCCATATAGATCCTATAATACATAAACAGCATAATAACACCAGGAATCCAGAAACTGACACTACTAGATATCACTGCGTACACTTTGTTCACTGTGAAACTGCACACTTTCGGATGTCTTTTCCTAAAGTCCAAGTGATCATCTGTCGTGTACCATCCCATGAAGATAGGCAAGAATGATACTAAAGCTGGACTGCACCATACGACTGCCAGCATTATGCCAAGTCTTCCTGTCGTCATTATTAACGGATAGTCCAAAGGTTGGACTATTGCGTAATATCTGTCAACGCTGATGCAGCACAAATGAAGGATCGATGCCGATGAGAAGTAGACGTCCAAAGAGTTCCAGACGTCACACATGAAGTATCCAAAAAGCCATTCTCCGTTAGTTATTTCCACGCTAAAATTAAAACACATGGCCCATATAGCAACTAGCATATCCGCAAAAGCCAGAGACACTACGAAATAGTTCGTAATCACTCGCAATTTTCTATGTCTCATCACTGAAACTATTACTAGTAAATTCCCGAATATTGCTGCTACTATAATAAACACCATGATAACACATTTTAGTACAACCAAAAACACTATAAATGGATCATCTTGAAATGGGCTTGTGAAAACTAAATCTGTAGTCGTTTCGTTAACTTCTAACGTACGATTCACATAGGTATCTGTTAGATACATCGATGTAGATAGATCTCGGAAATCCAATGTCAAATTATAAGGATCATTCACTAGGAGTTCAACTCTCATTTTCTCTCTGTCTCAAGTCACGTTGATCTCTTTCGTGAGAGTAAAAGAGACGGTTGTATGGGAACAGTTTTCTGTCGAAGGCTCCATTGTCGGCACCTGTGAAAAGGGAAAGAAGCGTTAGACATTGAGTTACATTATAATAGAGAAGACAGCACGTCTCTTGGCTCGGGCATATTGAGAGAATTAGAAGACCAAGAATATGAGACCAAGTTTCATACACAGGTTTGAGCACTAGCTTAGCATGAGCTCGATCTTACAACTGTCAAAGGTCTATGGAATTTGGTGTTTGTAAGAGCAATCTCACTCAAAGCTTGCGCTCAAAACTGTCTAAGAATCTCGCCCTGGGTGTGTTCCAATCGAAAATAACTTTCTAGGATGACCAAATGAGTATTGATAAAATGGTCCCATATCTCAGATAATGTAAGACGACGATATTTAATACCACTAAGACAGCGATAAGATACAGGGAGCCTCAATAAGGCTGAGATTTTCTAAAGAACTACTTGACCGATTGTAAAGAAATATTTTACTACTTGGTTTAGAATATGTAATTGTAAAGAATTTTCGAAAATCGATCAAGTACTTTTTGAGAAAATCTCAACCTTAAAATTTATCCTTCTTCTGTGTTAGGCAATACAAACTATCAGATTTCTCAGGTTTAGGAATAAACTTAGTAATGCGAAAAAAATTATAATAAAAAAGGTTCATCGTTTTCAAGCAAGCATACACGTAACGCGCGGTGATCTTAACGTTTCGGAACCAGAGGATAGTGCAGTAGTCTCTAGTTTACTTATTAACTCAACCATTTCTTTTGTAATCTTCAAAGGTTTGTCGGAAGGTTTTTGTTGCGAATTTCTTTCGAGCAATCTCAATATTGACTTGCTTTTGCAAGAATTTATCGCTGAAAGTTGCTATAAAGTATTTGGGTCGTTAGATAGTAAAATATTTTATTTATTGCTGCACGAAATAAAATATAGTAGGTAGTACACACGGCGACAGAGAAAAGTATACAGGGGGCCTCAATAAGGTTGAGATTTTCTCAAAAACTACTGGAGCGAATTTAATAGTTCTTTTACAGTTACATAGTTTTAACTTTTATCTATCTAACAGTGAAAGAATTCTTCGAATAGGTCAAGTAGTTTTGAAGATAATCTCAACCTTAAAAACTCTCCTGTACACATTTTTCTGTGTTAGATCGTACCTATTTGACCATTTTCATTGTGGAACTAATTGCACATTATGTACAGTCGAAGACAGAGATAAGTATACAGGGCGCCTCAGTAAGGTTGAGATTTTCTCAAATACTACTGGACGGAATTTAATAATTCTTTTACAGTTTTTAACTTTTACCTATCTAACAATGAAAGAATTCTCGCAATAGATTGAGTAGTTTATGAGATAATCTCAACCTTAAAACTCTCATGTATTCTCTGTGTTAGACCGCACAATACCGATACAATACCGATACAATAGCGGTACAATACCGGGAAAATATCGGTATAATACCAGTAAAATACCACAAATTATTGTATATAAACTGTCGGTCTAATTGCCGACTTCGACAATATAAGTGAGTGATATCCGTTTATATATAATAATCAGTAAAATACCGTACCTATTTGACCATTTTCATTGTGGAACTAATTGCACATTATGTACCTACATTTATTTGCGTAATACTTTTGCAATGAAGACTAAGTATTTATTTTATCGTTTATCATTTAATTATTGAAGCAATCTCTTAATATACTGTTTACTGAAACAAATACATAGAGCGAATGTTGACGGAAGGGTCGGCAGAGGTAGACCGAGGAGAACGTACGGCGACCAAATTGGCGATGTCTTGAAAAAGGGTCAAGTGCGGTCTACTACAAACCGACGAGCATGCATGAAGAGATTAATGAATGTTGAGGAGGCAAGAGTTGTGTGCCAGGATCGCAGCAGATGGAAGTCCATCAACTCTGCCTACCCCTACGGGAATCGTGAGTTTATATATAATTAAAAATAGTAAAATAAATATACTAAGACTAAGTTTTTTTTTTATGTAGGTACCGCTAGGTTTCCCTTGACATTGGCCAAGGCCTTTTTTTAACTGTACACGGACTATGACAACATTTTTTTTAGTCCTGTTGCTGGGGTGCTGTTGGATGGTTGCTCGGATGGTTGTGAGTTAAGTGTAGCCTTTTTTTCACCTTTCAAATTTCATGTGTTTTTTTATTATTACTGCGTGTTATATGGTTTTGTGTATTTTGTTGCGTTGTGTCGTGCCCATTCCTTATTACAATTTCTAAATTGCTTAGTCTATTTTTACTTAATATAAATTTTACATAACATCATTTATGCCAATTTACATTGTTTTCTATCTCTATGTACCATGTGACTAAGTATCAAAAAGTTATCATTAGCAAAAAAAATACTTATTTCGAAAATTTTGCGACTTAGGCTGAAACTCTATTATACATTTAATAAGAGATAATAAATGACCCATTTCATAGCTGCAGGATTATCCATTTACAAAACACCCTGTATATATAGACATATAAACAAATAGACATACTGACGTTGAATTATACAAATATCTAGAGAAGATTGTAATACTTTAATGTAAGCCATGTAAAGCTAATCAAATAATATTTCATTGAGCAATAAAATTCATTATTGTGAGAACATAAACTTATTGTAATAGTAAATTATGCAATCAAACATCACGTGATAGATTAAGAATCAGCAGGAAAACCATAGGAAAGAGTAGGTAAACAATTATTAATTTATTGCTAGTATGTATGTCAAAGAGTAATGACTCTCTATATTTATAATAACTAGCTGTACCCCGCAACTTCGTTTGCGTAGAGGAGGAGGATGGAGGAGATCAGGAGGCAGGTCTTCCTCTCTGGATCCTTGTTTCCACATCACATACCGCCATGGCTTATAGCCTGTGAGCTGTCCGGATATTTCAACTATCTCCTAGTGAAAATCCCATCAAAATCCCTTTAGTAGTTATGGCGTGATACTTGCACAAAGTCACAGACAAACAGACAAAAATTCTAAAAATTAGTGTTTTGGCATCAGTATCGATCCAAAACACATTATAATTTATTTGGCATCAGTATCGATCCAAAACACATTACAATTTATTCTATTAAAAAAATATCCAATGTACAGGCACAACTTTTTTACAGTCTTCTTTTACTATCTTCTATACATATATTATATGTATAGAAGGATGAATACTATTTTTCAATATACAATATATGACATAATTGCGACAAGCTAAGTTGTAGGTAGTTCACAAATGTGCCAAAAACGGTCGTTTTTCGCAATTATGCGAACTACAACTTACCGACATTGAATCACGTTATAAATAAGCTTTTAAAAAATAGTATTTATCGTAATAAACATTTTGTAAATAGCTTTTTTAATAAAATTGATTAAATTGGAAGATATTATTTTTTCAAGATTGGAGGCGCTAGTTGGTTCATGGAAGGCTCTTAAATAAATAAAAGAGTCCTCCATTTTGTACAGCTATTTTGTAGGCTTTTTATCTTTTCGGGCAGTACTTGTCAAGGATATTTTGTCGCGCGGATATTGCTACTCGTATTAGGTATAAGTATACACCATATACCTATACAACATTATTATAAGTTGTGAACAAGTACGGTTCTGTAGAAATCTAGCTTAGCTACTCTCTAACATTGTTTACAGCTAGCTTTTATCTTCGTTCAGCTATACAGTGATGTTCAAACTTTGCCCGAGACTCCCCTCCACAGAATTAGGGATGGACCTTATAATATCGGTTGATACTTCAATTTTCAACCTAAATATCAATCATCTTTAGAAAAGGAAGTACAATAGTTACTTCAACAGCGAAATACATTCATTCATCACTCTCTTCACGCACATTCGTCGGTTTGGAGTACACCACACTTGACCCTTTTTTGTAAGCATCGCCATTTTAAAAGAGGCCATCATTGTGTACCAGTATCGCAGCAGATGGAAGCCTATCGTATCTATGTACCGCTATTGGAAACAGACGAGAGTTTATGTGAATGTATGAATGCATTACAATCATATTCATGCAGAAATCAATTACTTACGTAATGACTTAATAAGACAAATATTATTATGTATCTCTCTAGGTTTCACGGGTTTAAGAAAACCCGGTCCTTTGAAAGGCTTGCACGGAGACATAGGTCCAACGCGTAGAGGCCCCTTAGATAACTTTAATTTGAAGAGATATGTGATGCACCTAGCGGGACCCGTCTCTGAGCGCATATGACTGCACTCAATGACAGACCCCGTCAGGTGCATAAACTATTGCAGTGATTGGAAATTACAACTTAATTGGGGCTATTGGTTTGGGGTGTTATTATTATTATTTTTATTATGTTTATTGGAAATATCCAATAAAATACTTGTGGATTCTAAATGTAACGACAATCTTTGAACTTTCTTTGCCTGTCGATCCATTGAATTGAACTGGATCAGTTTGATATAAATTCCAAAGCCTTTGTTTAAATGAAACGGGACCCCCGAGTCACGGATTGAGAATCACTGCTCCAGCCGCTAAAGAGGTAACAAGATTTAAAAGCTCGCTTGAAGCGCTTGAAAGGCTTTTGGGGATAAAGCTTGTTTGGGCTTTGAAAGATTTCCCGGCAAACTGGCAGAGTGAAAAGGATAGTGCTTGAATGTGTTTTATGCGGGAGTACCTATTGTTAGGTTAGGTAAATAGGTAGAGAAAGTATCAAGTGTAGCACTAGGGCACTTTATGCCGTGACAATAGGATTTAATAAAATTATTTTGATAAAATTCTTCCCATAGGGAAAGGTAAGGTCTACTAGGGCATACAGCCTGGTCTGATGTTATATAATCTCTGTATTCTTAAAAATACATATATACGAAGATAACCTAACCTAAACCTACGCACAACCCTCCCAAACCCCTAAACGAAATAACTCAACGATCCACGCAATCATTGAATTATGCAAGGAAACCTTGATAAGAGCACAAAACTTCACAAACACGACTTCTGTCGAGCACTCCAATTAACAGGAAAGATCGCGAACATCTCCTGATTAACTTAACGTGACCATTAATCACTAAATACCACGGAAACTATTTAATTGTAATTTTCCAAAAAGGTAGCTAATTGCGTTTCGCGCGCTTTTCAGGGAATCATAAGATTTGAACTCTGAGTATATTTATTTATTTTATTTTATTGATGGACTCGACAGTTCGTCATTTTCCGATGTCATGTTACAGAAAATTATCTTCCTTCAGAGGAGTCGCTGTAGCGTCTTAAACCTGGGTAGCCGCGTCTTCTTGTCTTCATCCAGAGGAGTCTCGTCATCATCAGTCCGTATCAGTTTGGTATACAGGGGGCCTCAATAAGGTTGAGATTTTCTCAAGAACTACTGGACCGATTGCAAAAAGTATTTTACTAATAGATAGGTTAGAGTGCACACTATGTAATTTAAAAAAACACAGTTGAGTACCTACTTTTTAAGAAAATCTCAACCTTAAAAACTCCTTTCTCTCCTTGACCGTACAGCTAACAGCAGATCAAGTTTAACACTGGACTTTCATCATCATCATCAGCCCGTATCAGTCCACTTCGAAGCGCGCCACTCAGCTCTCTCGGCCCTCTGCATCCAGTCCCTGCCAGCCATCTTGCGAAGGTCATCCCATCTTCTTTCGACTTTGGACCGTTCTTATTATTTGCGTCGTAAGATTTAAAATCGTACTGCAAGTGTAAATTGATCTGCTGTTGTCCGTACAATCGATTAAGCCCCTCAATTTAATTACATGGTCTTTGTAAAAAAAAATACACAAAAATCTCACCGCGTTACATATAAGTATATAATAACTGTCATATTGTGTGTGTGTGCATGCCAAAAATGACATTGCCACATTTCAATGGAGCTTTGCCCCACCTATAAAACTACGTGACCATTTAAGCTGTCCCTATCATTTTGTTGGGGACTTATTACAGGTTTCATATTGCATAATAATAATCAGTATCATTTTCTACTACTCTCGCAACTCCTATAGAAGAATAACAAAAACAATGAATAATTCGCTTCGATTTCTTACTATTTGCTGAATTCTTAATTAAGCTGTTTTTTTTCGAATCGCAACTTGTACAAAACTTTATTTTAAACCAATAATTTTAATAAAAAACGGAGATGTTTTTTACACTTATTCGTTATCTTGTACAACTTGCGGTTGATGGTGGGGCAGAATCTGGCATAGTCATTTGAAATTTTATATATTTTTAATTAAATCGAGTGGTCCCGAATGTAATAACAATAATGATTGAAACATACTGTACTTGACTGTAGTCAAGACAAATGTGCCTACGTGACGCCGAAGATACACACTATAACTTAAACTATTAGCGCAGGTGCTGACGACACGAGTTGCCAAGTAATTAGTTAGATCAATAGTCGGGGCAGAGGCTTTGATAGGACCAGATTGTTCGCCGCAACCAATCACGAATATTGAGATCTGCTTTGGTCAGTACCATTAGGGCGTTTAATACCTAGTTATTAAGTAATTGTGTTATCAATATTCAATAATAATAATAAGTTTATTCACCAAGAAATTAAACTACTTTAGTTTACCTATATTTTTTAGGTTAATATTATAATATTTAGGCAGTTATTTTTGATTTTTATGCAAATAAATGTTTATTATCTTATGTAAGAATTATATAACAAACTACTTAATAATTATATCTAAACTAAACCTATCTAAAACGCAAACTTACTATATACCTATATAATAAATTAAAGATTAAAAAACCTGCCCCAGGTCATAGGCAGCGTGCCCAAAAGGCTGGCAGCGTTGCCCCGCTGTATCGCGAGGCTAATACGTTGTGCGAAGTAGCTGCCAGCCTTTTGGTCACGTGACGCCTCGATCAGGCGCCGCGATATATCTTTAGCGATGCGGTGTGCTCCCGGCCCCAATGGTCGATTTTTATTGTTGCTTCATGAATTTATTATATTTAAATGGTTCTATTATATTATGTATCTCTCCAGGTTTCATGGGTTTCAGAAAACCCGGTCCTTTGAGAGGCTTGCACTTAGACATAGGTCCAACGCGTAGAGGCCCCTTAGAGAACTTTAATTTGAAGGGATATGTGATGCACCTTAGCGCCGGAATGTCTAATTTTACAGAAAACATTTTTTTTCTCGGAATTTATCAACGAAAAAATTCTGAAAAAATCTTGAAATGGTAATTTTCTTTTAGAATGTTAGCCATTTTTAGATCTTGTCAATTGTTGTTGGTCATATACCTACCTACCTAGTTTATTCTTACTTACCGTAAATGTGTTTCGGTCACGTTCATATTGCATTAAAAAACTAAAGGAATAAGTCACGTTTATGACTAAGTAACCACGATTGTATAATTCAACGCAAAATTATATTTTCACTCGTGAAAACAGTTATATCCGCACAAAGTTTATGATGGGCGCCAGATATAAGAACAAAGAAACATTTTGTTTTAAAACAAAACAATATTTCGTAAAACAAAACAACTCAGATTTACGCTTCCAGGCTACTTGGTCCATTGTACACGGAATTAAAATGAAATAATGTTCTTAAAAGATGTTAAATGACATTGCCACATTTAAATGGAGATTTGCCCCACCTACAAAACTACGAGACCATTGAAGCTGTACCTATCATTTTGTTGGGGACTTATTACAGGTTTCATATTGCATAATTACAATCAGTAGGAGTTGCGAGAGTAGTAGAAAAAAAAGCTTCGATTTCATATCACTTTCTGAATTCTTAATTAAGTTGTTTTTTCGACTCGCAACTTGTACAAAACATTATTTTAAACCAATAATTTTAATAAAAAATTGAGATATTTTTACATTTATTCGTTATCTTGTTCATCATCATTGATGGTGGGGCAGAATCTGGCATTATCATTTTATCTAAAGTACCTATATATCTGTAGTACGGTGAAACACAGAGAAAGGTGTACAGTAGAGTTTTTTAAGGTTGAGATCATCTCAAAAACTATATGACATATTGCAAAAATTCTTTCACTGTTTGATAGATAAAAGTTAAAACTATGTACTGTAAAATAATGATTAAATTCGGTCCAGTAGTTTTTGAGAAAATCTTAACTATATTGAGGCCCCCTGTATACTTATCTCTGTCTTCGACTGTACAAGTTTGTTTTAGTAGCTAGTAAAATAAAAGCGTTAGAAAAACGCCCACTGTGAGAAAGACTACCTTTTTTTTTTAACTTGGGGAAATGCTTTTCGCATCTCACCGCGCCAATGAGGAGGGGCGCGCGGTGAGTATGTGGGACTCCCGCCATAATACGGTCCTATACCCACTAAAACCCCAAGGTGTTCAACGCATCGCGTTTAGAACGAGGTTGTGGGAACGCAGCGCCAAATACCACAACCTCGTCCGCGGCCGCCCTCGTGGGCCCTTCTCGGGGGTCTACCCCTATACCTCCGCTTAAGGCGCCTCGGAACACAGGACGAGACGCCTTACAGCTCGGGACCTCTAAGCGGGCGCCGGACCCCCCGACCCGACGCCCGCAAGAGAAAGACTACCCTACGGGAATCAGACGTGAGTTTATAGATAAACTAAAAGGGTTCACAGCTTCCAAAATTTCCAAGATTACGTTGATAAAACCACCTAATAAAGCCCCACGGGTCAACTCTGCCGACGCCGAGTTACATGCAAATATTATAGCTACGTCATTAGTCAAAAGGGTCCTTAAAGACCCTGAATAGAGGAATCTGAGCCATTCGGACATTTTCGGACATGAATTTAGGTTTCGAAGAATAGTAAAAATTCGTCGAAAAACTCGAATAATAAAATAACTCTAAATAAGCTATTTCCAGCTTTGATATAACAAGTACTTACCTAAAAATAGGTAAAATTTTAAAACTGTACATCTTATCAATTTTACTTTAAATATGAATACTTACCCAATTTGCAATTTCAAATTGATGTTTCCTACAAATCTAATTATATATATTTTTAGGTCAATATTATAATAGTTAATTAGAATTTTTATTATTGTTATCTGAATAAATTATTACAGTTAAAATTATTTTGTATTAAAAACAGTTTACATATGATAATAAATATATTATATAGGTATCTATAACCTCATTGTACATATGTAACGTTTTATGTCGTTTTGTATTTGAGAAGTTATTTTCAAGTTTCTAATTCTAATTTTCATTTTTTTTAAATAAGTAAATGTTAGGACCTTACCAAGTGTAACGTCGCGTTCAGGCGAACGTTAATTTTATACTTATGAGCTAGAATAACAATAAAATATATTAAGTGAGTACTTACTAATTATCTATTTACTATTATATTTTACTTAAATATCTAATTATCATAAATTTATTTATTTTGTTACGACATAATATTTAAAAAAGACAGTAATATGTAATTAAAAAGATTAAATAATTAATCGCAATCCAGCCAGCCTTATGGGGACACTCCCCTCGGTCGCTGACCTGGGGCAATTTATTTATTTATAGTTTCTTTTTAATTATCATAAACATACGGGAATACTATAATAATAATAATACTATTGTCTGTCTGACGACCATGTTGAGGGCCCATCTAGTGAGTGGCGAGTCACCGCCTGCCAATTTTTTCATAACTTCGAGACAATGTGATCATGGCAGGTGTCCGACGTCTCGCTCTATAGACCAGACTGACTGACCCACCAACACCCCAAACCAATAGCCCCAATTAAGTTGTAATTTCCAATCACTGCAATAGTTTATGCACCTGACGGGGTCTGTCATTGAGTGCAGTCAGATGCGCTCAGAGACGGGTCCCGCTAGGTGCATCACATATCCCTTCAAATTAAAGTTCTCTAAGGGGCCTCTACGCGTTGGACCTATGTCTCCGTGCAAGCCTTTCAAAGGACCGGGTTTTCTGAAACCCGTGAAACCTGGAGAGATACATAATAATACTATAATAATAAGAATCAGGCGTGAGTTTAGAAATAAATAAATATAAACATAGTCTTTTCAACCTAAGAAGCAGAAAACTATGTCTCCCCTCTATAAGCATCGAAGTCAGCCTCTATACGGATTACATCCCGCGATAAATTTACACGGAAACATCCTGTATACAGCCCTTAATGAAACATAGCCGTCCCTTTGACATAACACGTCCTCTCTAGTTTCACGTAATGTTATCTACGGCTGAGAATTGACAAGGTCTAAATGCTTTTATTATTACCTATATTTTTTTATGAACCTATTTGCAACCGTCTATTTTCAAAAGACCCTATCCAAAGTATTATACTTAGATAACTATCAATTATAATTATAGTTAAAACGATGTACAAAATAATAATAAAAACTGCCTGCGGAAGAGTGCCCAAAAGGCTGGCGACGTTACCTCGTTGTATAGCCAGCGATATACGCTGGCCGAGGTAAGCGCCAGCCCTTTGGTCATCCGACGAGTCAATGAGGCGCGACGACAGTTCCTTGACCAGTCGCCGCGCCTCTGGTCCCCATTGGTATCTACACCAAACGGCGCAAATATGTAGCTCTCGCTGAGAGACGCATATTTGCGCCGCTTGAGACTTTCCGCGGCGCCGGCCGCCGCACCCGCCGCCCTCACGAGCAGGGAGGGAGCCAGTGTGTCGACGCAGGTAGCGTCCCACAATAGCGTCCTCCCATGCTTCCACGGCATGAGCGTCATCCCGTCGGGCCTCTTGCCATCGTCACGTGCAATACCGTTCGGCTCCAAAATGGCCGGCACGTTGACGGTGGCAAAGGCCCTCCGGATGACGTCATTGAGGGCGGCATGACGGGACAGGCGGCCAGCACTGCGCTGGCAGGAAAGACCATGGTGTCCAAGGCGACCGACGTCGTTCCCATATTTTTTAAATGCTTATTTATAACGTGATTCAATGTCGGTAAGTTGTAGTTATCATAATTGCGAAAAACGGCCGTTTTAGGCTCATTTGTGAACTACAACTTAGCTTGTCGCAATTATGCCATGTATTGAAAAATAGTGTTTTTCTAATAAAGATTGTGTACATAATTTTTTTAATAAAAAATAAAAAATTGTAAGATATTATTTTTTTAAGATTGGCGGCGCTAGTTGAAGGCTCTTAAACCTATAACTTCATTAAAGTGGTAACCAGACCCTAAGCAGTAAAACCTTCTATAATTTCACCCTAATTTGTTCCAAGGTTTCTGTTCTCCCGAAACCCCATACAAATTCAGTGAGTTTGGCAAAACAAGGCAAATTAGCTCATTGTTTGTTGCGAAAACAATTTTTTACCCACTTTGCTCTTTGCGGAAGTTTTGTTCATAATATCTTCCTTTTGGCCCTTGAAGTTTGATGTACATACGGTGGAACACGAGTTTTTAAGGTTGAGTATTTTGCAAAAACTAATTGACCTATTGCAAAAATTCTTTCACTGTTTGATAGATAAAAGTTAAAACTATGTAACTGTGAAAGAATTATTAAATTGGGTCCAGTAGTTTTTGAGAAAATCTCAACCTTATTGAGGCCCCCTGTATACTTATCTCTGTCTTCGATTTCGAAAACAGAGAAATGTATACAGGGTACTTCAATAAGGTTGAGATTTTCTCAAGAAATACTTGACCGATTGCAAAAACTGTTGTACCAATAGATAGTTTAGAATGCACTGTGTAATTGTGAAGAAATTTCAAAAATCAGTCAAGTTCTTTTTGAGAAATTCTCAACCTTAATAATTCTCCTATACTCTGTGTTCAATCATATATCGAATCCCAAATCAAGTGTCTTATTTTGTAAACAAAAACTATCCTACCACTAATATTTTTTAGCTGTTCTGTGATTATTGCATAGTTATTTTCACATTATTAAATCGGATCACTTTATTTTCACAATGTTGAACAGGTTCGATCAGTCAGTTTCTTCAGATTATTTTATTATAGGTATATAAACAGATATCACTCACTTAGTATATTGTTGAAGTCGGCAATTAGACCGACAGTTTGAAAAAACCGGAACCGAACTTGAAAAAGACCGTCGAAACCATTCGAAACTGTCTGTCTAATTGCCGACTTCAACAATATAAGCGAGTGATATCCGTTCAAATATAATAATTTGTAGTAATGGCTCACTATAGTTTTAATTCTAAAGTTTCTTCAGAGGTAATTAGACGATCATATTTGTTTATAAAATAAGACACTTGTTTGGGTAGAGGTACCTATACCTATTTATATTTGTGCCAAAATAATGAAAAAAAACAAAGGAAAATTTCTCACACAAATTATCGAATCCGAAGATAATCGCAGGAACACGCCAGAATAGTAATGTGATTCATTAAATCTTCATTAATCAATAAAAATGTCGTCCCGAACAAACAAACTCGCATTTATGGCCCATTTGCTTCCTACTCAAACAATAAATTATAATTAAGTAGAAAGTTACATCGGGTTTACAAATCTCCAATGTGGTAAAAGTACGGGATCCTGAATATACGAATTCTAGTGTAAAAGATTTTTAACAATGACAGAAAATAACTTTCATAAATTGGACTCCACAAATTGGAAATTGGTTCCTTCAGTAATACATCAACAGGTATATGTATACCATCGTATTTGTTTACAAAATAAGACATTTGATTAGGGCTGTGGTATAGGGGAATTTATTAAACTGTATTTTCCAATAGGCAAGTAAATTAAAAAAAGTTTAAATTCAGAGACTTTTCAGAAAAATCTAAATAAAATCTAAATTTTCAGAATTTGTTGCTGTAAATAGATATTTACATGGATAGAATAAGAAAGAAAGAAAAGACATTAGTGGTGGTGTACAGCGCCGTATAGGCATGCTGCCCTCAGCATAATGTCACAGCCGTGCCAGGTACGACTGTGACGCTGATTTTCAGGCAGTGCCTGTCCAGACCCCCAAGGGGCTGCCAGCGCGACACTGATGATGATGAAAACCTCTAGTCTCAGTAGTTCGCCGAACTACCGAGACCTTCTTACTCTCAACAGTTCAGTTGTACACGTACACCGAACTATTTATATATTTATATTTCTAAAAGCATTCTCATTCTGACTTTCTTTGGGCACGTGTCCCGGCGTGGAGTTGATTCGATTGAGAGACTGGTGGTTCAGGGCAAGGTTCGCCAATACGATGGACGGACCCGATTAGGGCAGTCGTGGGCGATCCCTTGCACGTCTGCACCAGGAGGGCAGCCGGCAGAGACAAGTGACGACGTGTTGTGAGGCGGGTCACTGCGACTGAAATGACGACCACGACCACGCTGCCAAGAATGTAACGACAAAGAAGAAGAAAATTTCTAAAAGCAAAAAGTCAAGCGGACTCCTGCGCCAATAAGTTTTTCAGTCATTAGTCAAGAGCGAGTCGCATCTGGCCACTCAGGGGTCCGCATCATTAGTTTTAATAAAGGTTTTATCGCATTTCGCGACGGACGCAAAAAGCTGGCGAGCTTTTGTGATACTAGAGAAGCTTATCATTTGCTGACGCTATCGGAATGGAATCCGAGTACCTAAGCTCTAGATATATATTCCATCCGAAGTTAAACACATTTAAACGTATTTAATAGGGTATTTAACAAATGACAATGCCAGATTCTGCCCCACCATCAACCGCATGATGAACAAGATAACGAATAAATGTAGAAATATATCCGATTTTTATTAAAATTATTGGTTTCAAATAAAGTTTTGTACAACATGCGAGTCGAAAACAGCTTAATTAATAGTTCTGAACGTAGTAAGAAATCGAAGCGAATTATTCATTGTTTTTGTTATAATTTTCTACTACTCTCGCAACTCCTACTGATTATGATTATGCAATATGAAACCTGTCCCCAACAAAATGATAGGTACAGCTTCAATGGTCACGTAGTTTTGTAGGTGGGGCATAGCTCCATTTAAATGTGGCAATGTCATTTAAAAACTATTAAAAAAAACTATAAATAGTTAATACCGAACAAATGGACCCACCGACCGAATAGAATAGAAAAAAACATTTATTGCCTATATACATATAAGAAAACAAAAACATTATCAATAAACGCACGTTAAACTTATTACTCTCGATATAGTATAAATATTGAAGTCGGTTTAGAAACGAAAACCTTAAGGTACCTAGGTAGTTACTAGGTAAAAAAAATCTTTGGTGTAACTTACACAGATAAAAAATACAGGAAAATTGAAAACCTTCTCCTTTTGGAATTCATTTAAAAGGACATCGCTTTCAAGCATTCAATTAAAGAAATCTTTAATTAGAGGTATGAAAAACTTTCTTTTGATCTGCCGTTTTTGAGAGCCTTTTGCAAATAATCTTAATAAAATCCGTTCCCGGTCTATTGAGTCAGCATTCCGATACAATCTTTCGATAAATTCCAGCTTGCATGAAATATAACTTCCTTTCAAACTATTTCGTATTCCTTTGACAAATATTTCTATTTTATGGTTGGGCTAAGCTTTTCGTTTCGCAGTTGTTCAGGGTTTTAGAGTTTCTCATCGGAATCTTATAATTTCCCGCAGTAAAAGGGAATTAGGGGGAAACTCGCCCACAATATTGGTCCGAGGGAGAGTTTACCTTTTTACATGACAATGCTAGATTCTGCCCCACCATCAACCGCATGATGAACAAGATAACGAATAAATGTAAAAATATCTGTTTTTTTAAATTTAAAACGGGTCCATTATGATGTGACATTGCCCTTATTTTCTGAAATAATTTTCAAATAACACGGAATATGATCCCCACTTCTATATCTAACTATTAAACCATTTTGTACCCATTACTTTACCAATTAGCTCACCATTAAGGTAAAAGTGCTTTGAAGTAAAAAATTGCCCAAGATCAGCCATCAAGCTAATTTTTGTAAATTAAACTTTGTAGCCGTAATGATCCTTAATTTGTTAGCGGAAGGGTTGTTTTTATGTTTTAGAAATATTTTTATAATTAAAATCCGGCTACGTCGCGTCGCAGGGGCCTTAATTAAAATAATAAGCACCGCGATGGGAAGGAGCCTTTTTAATTTTACTGTGGTCCAAGTCATGGACGAAACTCTCTGAATCGAGAGTACGTCAGTCATTGCGGTTCTGCCCCGTAGCGCGCCACGCGTGTGCCTGCAGTCGGCCCAGAGCCCTCTCGACTTCATCCCTCCCGCCTCCAGACTTGACGTCGCCCGAACGGTCGTCCCAGGTATGCTCTCTTATGCGGCCGCCGACGAGGTTGTGGTATCTGGCGTTGCGTTCCCACAACCTCGTCCAAACGCGGTAAGTTGAACACCTTGGGGTTTTAGTGGGTATAGGACCGTACGTACATGACGGGAGTCCCACATACCCACCGCGCGCCCCTCCTTATTGGCGCGGTGGGATGCGTAAAAGCATTTCCCCAAGTAAAAATAAAAAAAAAGGTATGCTCTCTTCGCCGTATGATCGTGTCCCATTAGACAAGCTACTTTGAAGCTTAAAAATCACTAATAATAGTAATAGTTGTGTAACACCTAGTTATTAAGTAATTATTTGAAAAGATGTGCTGCTGAGAGTTTTTTGCCACTTTTTCTCCTTGCGTTCGCACCTTTTCCTTGCAAAGTGGTGTAAATGTAAATTCAAAAATATGTTGACGTGCATAAATGTACACAACGTGCTTACTTGCAATAAAGAAATTTGACTTTGACTTTTGATACATGACTCCAGGAATTGATGATCTGCCCGGGGAGATATGGAAGAACGGCGTAGGCAATGTCGCGAGTATACGAGCTAATTGTACACATATGGCAAAGCGAACAACTGCCGAAGTCATAGGATGATTGGCAAAAACCACATTGAAAAAGCAGCGGTTAGGCAACGGCACGGACCGCAGCGGCGTAATATATGATACTCTATTAAAGATGACAGACCTTGCAGACACGTTTTAGCGACTAATAATACACTATTCATTGATGTCAAACCATTGTAATTATATTTTGGATGCCTAATCTAATCCTGCTAGCCCCTAGCACGACCTAGCGGTAGCGATCGGCGTATCGCCGCGAAGATGTCAAACCAATGGGGCTATTACGGTTCTCAAAACGATCATACCATGTCATAGCGGCCGTGAAAAGGACAGTGCTATGGCATTGGTGTAGCGGCGTCTCTGTTTGGCGCGCCATGCATGACATGGTATAATTTCATCGTTTTGAGAACGGTAATAGAGGGGCAAGTCAAACATCTTGAATAACGTCGTTTGACAGCTCCTCGGCTTCACGCCGCGCCGTTTGCTACCGCTAGCGCGTGCTAGAGGGCCTGTACCTATACGCAACTGTAATTGTTGAGGAGCTGGGCTTGCTGGCGATTAAAAGAGTTTAAGATATCAGGTGCTTTTTATTATTATATGATTACACGGCGGTGACAAATGGAGTGAAAATTGCTTTTAAAATATGCCACAGAGGTGGTCACTGGCCAGCCAGTTTGTAACAGTAATTATTACTCTCTCTCATCTCTCTAATACCCTCCACACACAGCAGCGACCTAGTCGCGATCTGCGATCACTTGAAACGCATGGCCAGCCTCATTTTCTGGGCGTTTTATCGTCCGGTAGGTAGCGATCTGAGGCCTGCGATCTACGTTTACTAATAAACGTAAATCGTTATTGTTATTATTATCGTCGTTACCTAAGTAACGACGACGACGTTACTTTACGCGCATGCGTTTCAAGTGATCGCAGATCGCTGCTAGGTCGCGGCTGTGTGTGTCAAGCTTTATACTATCAGTACATTGCAAAAGTAAGAAGGACGCCTCGCTCAGCGACGATAAAAAATTGTATGTTAATTGTGGAATCGCCACTTTTGTCAAGTTTTATAGAATAGCGTTCCGCTGTCGCTTATCACTCGCACCCGCACACAAAATTAAACAATCCAGGGGTAATGGCGCTACCGTTTTACGGTCGCTTGTATAGCTCTAGGGCCCCCTCACTACGCCAGGCATCGTCAACTAGTTTCTAGAAAAGGACGCAATTTTTCGGTGCAATTTCTTGAAGAGGTTGTATATTCGCTTACCTCTAAGAGAAATAATGCTCAGTTGGTGAAATATTAAAGTACTAGGAAATAATTTGTTATTATAATTGACTCTATGTAATCTTATTGCATATTCCAAGAATGCAATTAACTCCAATATAAACTAATCACATAATAATATCAAAACTTAAAATAATACAAATAATAATAGTACGTATGTAATATTTTTCCATAAACGGTATGAGTGATATAAGGAAGGCGTAAGCGAAAGGATTTAGTAATAGGTATGTTGAGGAGCTGGGCTCGCTAATGATTAAAAGACTTAGTTTCAAGATATCTGATGGTATAATTTAGGTGTGCTTCGTGGCGTTTATAATGGCAGAATGAAAAGATGACAGAGAAGGATAAATTAGTTATAAAAACATGGCCCAAAGGTGGCCAGTCCGTAACAAGGTATTCAGTTTTTGGTGGATTTTCTGGTTGATACAATAAGAAACTAGGTCATGTAACAACCGATGTGGTATACAAATATAGAAAAAGGCCAACGTGTAACAGTAGATAATGCGGGAAAAGTCGTAGGTAGGTACTGCGTAAAATTATGGAGTGGACTGGCTGGACAGCACTAGGTACTCAATATTTTCAATTTTTTTTTAATGTCAATTTGTACGTTACTCAACTTAGTTATCACTTTTACCACTGTTCGTGAAGTCTGCTCTTCTGCTACAGTGGAACTCCTTATCCATTGAGTGTTAATAAGAACCAAACAACGATTGCTTTTAACCTTTTATTTAAAAATCAAAACTGCTGCGCCTGCCCCCCCCCCCCCCCCCGCACAGCCAACCGCGAGCGTTAACAACCACCTACTGTACCTGTATACATAAGTGTGCTGATTGGGCGTCAAATAAAAGTTTATTCTATTTTAAGCGGCCTGCAAGTTGAGTATCCCTGGCTCAAATAGAGATGTACAGTTACAAAATACTTGGCATTCCTCTTGCAGTCAACAGGTAGGATTCGTCCTTCGTGTTGGAAGGTAACTATCAGCTTATTACCGACTGCCGAAAGATCGATTTCAATCTTCCTTTTCTTTACTCGTTGATAGGCTAATAGGCTAATGTTAGTACATTTTTTTCCGTGTGGTTTAGTGACCAAACCTATTGTCAGAGTTATTCAGGCCGCCCGTAGGCCTCTGACGTGGCCTAACGACTGCTGCCAAATGACAACAACCGGGACCAACTGCTTGACGTACCTACTTTCCGAGGCACAGAGGGGCTCAGATGAAAATCAGATGTTTTTCGATTGTATAATACCTACTTGGTGAAACGGCGAAAATGTGTAAATAGGTTAGGTAAGCCGAAGGGAGTTCTGTATCGGTAACTGAAATTAAATCCTACGACTTTTGAAATAAGGCTAGTCATCTTGCTTATATTCCACTGGCACAGTGGAACTTCGCAACGCCATTTAGGGATTTTTTATTTAATGCTAAGGCCCTATGGTTTTATTTTAATAAATCTAATAATACCTAGAACACAGGCCTAAATATTGCCCCAGTATTAAACAAAATAAAGTAAAAACATATTTGCCAGGGGATTAAAACCGCGGACCCACATTTATCCTTAAAAGCCTTCGCCAAACTTTCTCACGCACGTGGTGGAAACATGTTTACTTGAGCGAATATATTTTATTGCAGGGTTCCGTATATATCTTCATTTATTTTGGTATATCAGACTGTCTTCTTCTTCATCATCATCAATTCCACTGTTGGACGCAGGCCTCTCCCAAGGCTCGACGTTCGATGGTGTTCGCATCGCATTTGCATACGTTGGACAACAATTTGTTAATGAGACTCTATGCGTATCATAGTATCCTGGTACTTTTAATGAGACTTAAAGAGCTGGGACTTCTGATCAAGTGGAAATAGCAGGTGTTGAGTGAGACATATTGAGGTTCTGCGTTAGCCATGGTGTCCTGGTACTTTTAATGCAACTTCTTCATCATCAGCGCATAGCAGTCCACTGCTGGACGAAGGCCTCTCTCAAGGCACGACCCTCGAAGCTGGTGTTCGAGCCGTATTATAATTAATAATAATAATAATAAATATCTTTATTTCAGGCATTCGTATTCGCCCCACATACATATGCTGGGATCCTAATGAGACTCTAAGCGTATCATAGTATCCTGGTACTTTTAATGATACTTAAAGAACTGGGACTTTTGATCAAGTAGTAGTTTCGTTGGAAAAGAGCGTGCCACGGAATATCGAGGATCCCGGTTCGAATCCCGTTGACGATTATTTCTACATTTATTTATTTAGGCTATCATCATCATCATCAGTCTATTTATATTGCCCCACTGCTCGGGCACAGACCTTCCCTTACATTGAGGGAGCTGGGGCCATGATCCACCATGCGGGCCCAGTGCGGATTGGCGGATTTCACATGCCTTACATTTTTTCTTCTTCTAGAGCATGCAGGTTTCATCACGATGTTTTTCCTTCACCGTTTTGAGAGCACTCGGTAAATATACGTAAGTTTTTCCGTCGAAAAAACCGAGGATAACTCATTGGTACATGGCTGCCCTGGCTGGGAATCGAACCTAGGACCTATTATTATTATTTAGGCTATGTTTTCTTATAATTAAGTACATTTGCTATACGGAACCTGCATTTTTTAATCGACGTAGGAATATTTTGCGAACTTTTTTTTAAATCACAAGGGTAAACGGACCCTACTCTAACCCCCGGGGAGAGAGAAATGAATCGGCGCGTGAAACATAGGTAAGAGTGAGGTAAGAGGGTAAATAAATACCCAACAATAGAAAAAGATTGGTCAACGTAAATAGGCAAGTGTTTTGTTTTTATGTAAAACCACGACTAAAATCTGAATTAAACTGTTTATAGTTTGTAATGATATGGCTCGAGAGCTCGGTGGCTCAGTGGTTGGGTCGATTAACTTGCAATACGGAGGTCCCAGGTTCGATTCCCAGCCAGGGCAGCCATGTACCAATGAGTTATCCTAGGTTTTTTCGACGGAAAACTTACGTATATTTACAGAGTGCTCTTAAAACGGTGAAGGAAAACATCGTGATGAAACCTGCGTGCCGTAGAAGAAGAAGAAATCTAAGGTGCCAATCCGCACTGGGCCCGCGTGGTGGACCATGGCCCGAGCACCCTCGATGTAAGGGAAGGTCTGTCCCCGAGCAGTGGGGCAATATAAATAGACTGATGATGATGATGATGAATGATGTGGCTATGTGACAAATGCCCTAATTAATTAAAAATACTTTTAAAAAATCAATTATTCATATTCCATCCAAGCTAAGTAAATTATTTCCTAATTTTGAATATAAATATTTTTAGCTAAGTAAATACTAAATTAAAATTATAAATTTAAATTATTATTATTCCTTTATTTCTTTTTTATCTTATTTAATATATTTATACATTTCAATATCAAAAACAAATAGAAAAATATATAAATATAAAAAATAGCCACCCACCGGCAGCCGGATGCATGCATGAAAATTATTATTATTATTATTTTGGCATACATAAAGTAACATAATTCAGCTAAAAAAAAAGTAAATACTTATACATATTATAAGATGTCCTCATTAGCAGTCGGTCCCAATTACTGTTGTTTAATTACTGGCGAGCTTAATGCCTTACATTTCTACCAGCTGACCTCCGGCTGAGATTTTATTCCGTGGTTCATCCAGTCAGCTAATCGACATTTAGACTAACAAAAACATTGTTTAATGAAACGGCCAGCCGTGCAATTAAACGTCTATCAACAAGTTGTCTACGACATATGCATAATCAGAACGTACTTATTGTATAAGTAGGTATGTTGTCTTCAATATTGCGACGGTTTAAAACGTGTGTTGTGATAACATGGTTGGTCCAGAAGGCCTTCGATTTTTGGTCGAAGATGGTTTTTGGTCCACCTTAAATTGCCTAACCTACTATAATGTATTATCATCTGACTAATTAATTTATTATTAACTAATCTATGTTATAGCGTTCATTTTATTACACACACTTTTATTGTTATTATAATTATTTACAGAAATATTTTATGAAATGTATGAACTTGACAATGTATGATTATTACTAATAAATGAATATGAAATTGTATGAGGCGTCAACCTTCGGTCTTCCCTAAGTATTTTGTGTCGTACGAAGGTCACATCAGAAGATTGTTTTATGATTACGGTAATCGTGCTACAAAAATGATAAAATCATAATTTCCTGTGCGACTCTGTCACGCATAAAGCTGTTATAAATTACCTAGCTACACGAAAAAAAACACTATGGATGGAAACAAACAGCTAAAGGACATTGCCCACTTTTAAATGGAGCGCAGTTTCAACTAAGTTAATTTTTATGATAGAACAAATAAGACGCACGCAATAGAAGAGATATCGTACTTACAAAGGCAATAAACATGAACGTTCACATAATAGAGCGGTTCTTGAAATCTTGCATTTTATTTCGAAGGTTTTAGGTTATTTTACTAGGGCTACTAGTTATTCGCCTTTATTCATCACCACTTATTGTTAATCTTGTCCTTAACCTCAAAGAGTTATCCACTAATCTGTGTCAAAGAGTATTTATTATGTATTTATAGTTTTATTTTCACCAAAGAGAAAAAGCTACCAAAGAATATAATACCACGAATGACATTTGTTATGACAATACTAAATGACATTTGTCATCATCGTTGACAAGAATGACGTGTGGTCCTAGTTTTATTGTTGTTTAATCATATCCAAGGAGTTTAGTGTAGTATTTAAGCTTCTTGTAAGTAGTTATTCAGGAAATGACGCAATCAACATGAAATAAAAGTGGATATGAAACTAATTTATTTGCAAATATAAATTAAATGTATTCCGAATAATATTTCTATTTAACAGGAGGTAGAAAAACATGGGATGAATATTCAGAGTGGGCCTGGTTTGGTCAATCTCCTTTACTTAGCTGTTGATTTCTAGCTAAAACACATTTTTAATTTTTTTCATTTCATTTATTTGCCTTCAATTGCAGGTTATTATACAGATATTTTATACATATATTCAATAAAGTGCCAATACAATTTTACCCAATCTTGGGTAAATAAATAAAAATAAATAAATACTTAACTAAAATAAATACTTAACTAAACAATTATTATAAATTTGATATTAATGTCGATAATTATAATGTCAAGCTCATCACCATTATTGAACCCAATATTATTACAACACAAATTAAGTCAAAACTTCACACAGTCATATTAGATATAGGTAAGTACTCGGATTAATGACAATCGCAACCTCGGCTATCCTCCAAAAACTCATTTAAGTCGTAAGGACAAATCTCAAGCAGCAAGTCTTTGGTTTTTCTGAAGAATTTATTATCTGGGAGCGACTTGATAGTGTCTGGTACGTAGACGTACGTAGGTCGCTCAGCGAGCTATGGAAAGAGCTATGCTTGGAGTTTCTCTGTTAGATAGAATAAGAAACGAGTATATCCGCCAGAAGACAAAAGTGGTTGACATTGCTCATAGAATCAGTAAACTGAAGTGGCAGTGGGCTGGTCACATCTGTCGTAGAACCGATAACCGATGGGGTAGACGAGTTCTCGAATGGAGGCCACGAACGGGTAAACGTAGTGTGGGACGCCCCCCGACCAGATGGAGGGATGACCTTCGCAAAATGGCTGGCAGGGACTGGATGCAGAGGGCCGAGAGTAGGGTTGCATGGCGCGCTTTGGGAGAGGCCTACGTCCAGCAGTGGACTGATACGGGCTGATGATGATGATGATGATGACGTAGACGGCTTCTCTGTCTACGGTCTGGTAGCTTATTATAAATTCTAACAGCATTGTATTTGGCTGTTCTCTGCATCAGCTGCGGCCTTGTCAGTCAAAGCAATCTCACTAAGGACGAGAAATAGTTAGCAAAACATTCTCTGGCCTTACTATACGTCATAAGTAGTAGGTATATAAGTACTTATTGCGTTAGAACGTACCAAAGATCCCCCTCAGAGGGGTAAGTAGGTAGCAAGGCAACAGGTCTCCCCTCAATCCCCGATATTATATTTCCGTGTTCCCTCCCACGCACTACTCACTCGGGTCAAGAGCTATTTTAAGAAACTAACTAATTATGGAGACTTGAAAGGTTAATGAGGAAAAGAAAGGCACACAATAGGGCTAACAAGCATCGGAAATTAAATTCCTTTCGTTATTTAAAAAAAGATCTCCAACCACTTTAAACCTTATTTTTACGAAATAATTTAAATAAGTCGACCACCCGCTTTCGCCGAGCGGGTCGGTGCTGAAAATAAATGGCCTACGCCACCTTCACAGCTGAAAGGGTTACGTTGGACGATGAATGACTTCGTCAGCCCAGTGTTTGTATCCATACCGTATTACTTATACGATGGAACACAGAGAAAGGTGTACAGGAGAGTATTTAAGGTTGAGATTTTTGCGTGTGTGGCTGCCAAAGATAGCGGTAGGAGCGATTAAAGAAAAAGCGAGCCGTGATAGAGAGTCGTACTTAGGGAGCCGTTCGAGAGAGTTGTATGAAAGGGTCGTATAAGAAAACTGTATGACGCATTGTATGAGGCTTCATACAATGCTCTCTCCCACATCTTTTATTTATTTATAAACTCACGCCTGATTCCCGTAGAGGTAGGCAGAGACGATGGACTCCCATCTGCCGCGATCCTGGCACACAGCCCTTGCCTCCTCTATATTCATCAATCTCTTCATGCATGCTCGTCGGTTTGTAGTAGACCATACTTTTTTTGACCATAATTTTTCAAGACATCGCTAATTTGTTCGACGTACGTTCTCCTCGGTCTACCTCTGCCGACCCTTCCGTTAACATTTGCTCTGTGTATTTCTTTCGTTACCCTTCCTTCACTCATCCGCTCTCCCACATCATAGGTAATTACCTCGTGTAGGTAATTACCTACACGAGGTAAACATTGATAGGTCGTATCTTTTCAAATCCGCGTTGTTATATCAAGCGTATTGATTTACGGGCAGATTATGGAGACAAATTGCGCCTACTTATACGTTGACTAAACGTCGTCTATTTATTGTTTTTCCGATCGAATCGAAAGCACTCTCATTTATTTTGTAAAAGCTTATGCTTACAATACAAGTCATCTCAAGATCTATTTGATGGGAATAATAAAACTAATAATAATAACGAGATTACCGCCATGTGGGATGTGGACTCAACCATAATTGTTCCGATAGTCGTAACCGTGAACGGTTTAATAGCGAAGAGTCGCGACCAACACCTTAAGAGACTCTCGCTAGACAGAGCAAGCTTGGGTCAAGAGCCGGATGCAGAAGGCAGTGCTGCTGGACACGGCACGCATTGTGAGGAGGTTCCTCACTCTGGGATCCTAACCTCCGGCAGCTTGGATGCGCATGCATCCCGCTGCCGGTGGGTGGCTATTTTTCATATTTATACATTTTGCTATTTATTTTTGATATGTGTGGCTCGAGTGGCTCGAGGCCCGGACGGGGAGAAGGAAGGTGATGGATGAATGGATTATGCATTGTGGGCTATTACAGCCCACAATGGGGAGTGCTCGGGGCGCCAGTCGGGTCGCGGATGTATCGCAGTTCCCGTGGTTCGGCAAGAATGGCACGAGGTGGAACACCCCAGGAGGTTTAGTCGATATTCCGCCCCTTCAGGGCGGCGAGCCCGACATAATCAACACGCTCCCCCGGGCGTGGTGGTACATGGTTACATGTTTTACCTAAGTCAAAAAAAGGTTTAAACCTGTTTTACAGATCACCAGACCCTCCCCATTATTAGGAAAATAAGTATTTGGGTACTACAAGTAGGTATTAGGTGGCCTGTTATGTGAGGCCGCAGCACTATGCTGAGCTGATGCCCATTTAACACCACAACAACGAACCTATATTTGTACCACCTATATCTATTTGTATTTGTACTTTACTATTTGTATGTGTTCTTCTTCTGTTAATGTGCTTCTGTAATTTGTGGTGTTAAATAAATATGTTTTCTTTCTTTCTTAGGTGCTAATTTGCTGTACCTATGTGAGTGGTGAGGTTCGACAGGGTATGTAAGGGTGTGTGTGTATGAGGGAGAGAGAGAGGGTGTGTGTGAGGATGTGAGCTAAACTGGGTGGCTACACCAAATAGAAGTTTTATAAATATTTGTTATAATATAAAAAGGAAGAATTGTTGAGTAACAAGGAAACGCCCGCTCGTTTTCCCCTAAGCAGCAATTTTCTGAGTCCCCATAATGAAACAATCATTAATTTTACCGTCAAAAATCGGTTAAGTAAGTATCGAGAAAATTCGGCGAGGTTCTGTAGCTGCGATTTAGAGGGAGTTTCTTGATAATGCTAATGACATGGTGAAGAATCGATCTGACTGTTCCATGCTAATCTTGCTTTGAAAAGAAAAAATGATATAAAAAATGGAAAAATAAAATACTTAAAAAATTAAATTCTAAAAAATCTTGCCTATATTATTGTATAGTATTTTATTGTGTAAAAACGAAATAAAGAAATCTAATCTAATCTATAAATAGATCGATCAAAAATGAGTTTAGTGAAACCCTCGTCGTGCAAATCTGAAACTACTAAATCCATAGAAATTCGATTCGGGGCCACTATAAGCTGTTTTTCTGCAATAAATGCGACAGATGGAATTCCGTTGTCTATCTCCTTGAAAGACGTAGATTTTTAAATACTTTTAAATATATTTACACCACTTTACAAGTAAAGGTGAAAACGCTGCACTGAGGAAAATAAGTGAAAAAAATTCTATTCTCTTCTTATTTGAATGGCTTCTACTCTAATTTAGCTAATTTAAGAGATAATTTAGCCAATGTCAAGTTATTTAGAGTATTCATGTAAATAGAAAATTAAACGAATAAAAAATCAATACGCCATTTCAAAATGATGACCTTGATCTCGAAAAAAACCTCTCAACAGAACATTTAGGATTCTGGAATTTTTGATTGACATGTCGTTGTAATAATAAGGTTATGTTCATTTTTATAACTAGATACCTAATTTTCGCATTCCCAGAAAAGGTGATTCTCGAAATTGTGCTGCGGAACTCTAAATTACATTACCTTCGTTAGTCCCTGAGTGTTTGTGCGCGTAATGAATCATGCTGATAAATGAATATTTCCATTCGTTGCCAATGAAAATGTTTCTTGCATAGAGTAAAATGGTGCAAAGACATCTTGGACGAATTAATAAAACGCGAAATAATAGAAAACTAAGATTTAATTATTATGCATTATTGCATGCTTGGCGAACAAATTAAATGATGAAAAATTTCTAACCGTGGGCAGGACTTGAACCGGCGACCTTGTCATTTTTTTTTGTTAACCTATAAATTGTCCCACTGCTGGGCAAAGGTCTCCCCCCTCCTCTTCCAGCCACCCATCCCTGTATCTAACCTTGTCATTGCGTGACTTTTTTTTTAGTGTGTGTGTGTCCCTTTTTTGTATGTAGTGTTTTTTGTACATATTACTACATAACAGTACAGTAATCGTTGACATCGTTGGGGTTGACAGAATAAGCACTAAAGTCATAAAATGTATAAAAGATCTAATAGTCAACGAGCTGACAACTTGCATTAACAAACACTTAGCAGATGGTACATTCCCAGACTCACTAAAAATTGCAAAAGTGACACCCATTCATAAATCAGGACCCAAATCAGATCCTAACAATTATAGACCTATATCCGTGCTCCCAGTAGTTTCTAAAATCTTTGAGAAAATAATTTACAAACGTTTAGACAAATACCTAACATCAATTAAATTCCTATATGAAAGACAATACGGCTTTAGACGAAAATCCAATACACTCTCAGCATCCTTAGACTTAATCACGAAAATTAAAAGCAACATAGACCAGAAAAATATTGTACTTGGCGTGTATATTGACCTAAAAAAAGCATTTGACACCGTAAGTCATGCTCTCCTACTACAAAAGTTGAACGCTATTGGAGTTAAGGGTACCGCATACAATATTATCAAAAGCTACCTAACAAATAGATCTCAAATTGTTAAAATAGACAAGTATCAAAGCAGCGCTCGTCCGATTACCTGCGGTGTACCGCAAGGATCCATTTTGGGCCCATTGCTCTTCCTTGTTTATATAAATAATATTCATAATTTTAAATTGCATGGTCATGTTAGCTTATATGCAGATGATACTTGTCTGTTTTACTTTGGACACTCAATAAATGATATTATCAAAGAAGCTCAAGACGACCTAAACACTCTCTTCGCTTGGTTTCAGTATAACCTACTTACAATAAACGCATCAAAGACTTCTTACGTAATCTTTAAAGCTAAAAATAAAAAAGTACACGCTCAGACTCCACTTACCATAAACGGGGAGCTATTACAAGAAAAGTCTGAAGAAAAGTACCTTGGCTTGAGAATGGACAGTCACTTGATGTGGCATGCTCAAATTGAGCACATAAGATCCAAACTTTATTCCTTGACAGGGTCCTTGCGCAACATTGTCCGCTGTCTACCGCGACAAGTTCGTACAACCATATATAACTCTCTAGTTAAACCACACTTGATGTACCTAATTGAAATCTGGGGCAGTGCGGTAAAGTCGAAACTAAAAGAACTACAAATAGCTCAAAACAAAATAGTAAAACTACTTTTCCACTATGACTACTTTACACCAACACTAACACTATACAAAGAAACAAAACTCATGAACATCAAACAACTATACACATATCATACATGCATACTAGTTAGAAAAATACTTAACAAAACGATACACACACAAACAACACTTACTATCAACACACACAAATACAGTATGAGGAAAAGAAATCAATTGGCTTTAATCAAAATTAGAACAAAATATGGCAAGAAGACAATAACATGTGAGGGAGCACAAATTTATAACAACCTTCCTAATGATGTAACCGATGCGGAGTCATTTAATATCTTTAAATCAAAATTAAAAAATTACATTATTACTAACTACCCACTACTCTCAAGTTACTGAAAGTAAGTAAACTATATAATGACCCCGCATGTGTTATGTTCCCTACTCAAACGTTTATCCCTCGGTTTTTCCTTTTTCCTTCTGTAATATCCTATCCACAATAATACCTACATTAATTTGCCTACCAACTTTTTTTAAATCAATACTAATGTCCACTTAAAAGAATCCCACCCACTAACAATACATTAAATTAAATTAGAAATAAGTTCTCATGTCAGTGAAACATATGTTTTTTAATGAGAATAAATATCTTTAAACACAATCAAGTGTGTGTGAGGGGTCAAGGTGTGTGTGTGTGGGGGGGGGGGGGCCTAATGGCTAGCGTACAACAGAACCGTTCCAGTGGACCGATTACCGGTGTACCGCGCCAGTGGACGGCGCCGTCCGCCGCCGGCACGAAAGTTGTGCGCCTGTGACCAGCGCCTGCCGACATCGTGCACCGGTAAACGGTGCCGGCAGACGCCGCGCCATGCGACAGCACGACGCCGCGCCGTGACGTTGTACGTCGGCCCTTAGGCTACTCGCGACTCAAACCCGCCACAGAAGCATAGCTCGCTGAGTGACTTTGAACCTTTGGCCCCAGTCTTACCGCTCAAGTCAGTCTCAGTATCTCATCTAGGCTCATGTAATCTCATCGAATCTCTAATAATCTCGTCGCCTATCGATTACAGAGCATCGGAAATTGGCCGCGCCCTCACATCGCATCAATCATTTCGGAACTGACCATCGGCTAATGCTTATAACGTTGTTAGTGGAGTGACCTTACAGTATATTCCAGGGGTCAATAAAGAGCGGACAGTTATGAAGCAAGCAACGAGTGGAGTAAGTCACATTTTATTAATTTTTTATTAATGGACTCGACAGTTCGTCATTTGCCAATGTCATGTTACAGAAAATTCAATATATAATAGTCTTCTATCTTCCTCCAGGGGAGTCGCAGTAGCGTCTTCACCCTGGGTAGCCGCGTCTTCATGTCTTCATCCAGAGGAGTCGCCGTAGCGTCATCACTCTGGATGAAGCAGCAGACCAGTCACGTTCACTCCCGAGCTTGTAGCGGGAACTCTTGATAAAAGCTTGAAACTTCAGATCTTGCATAAATAATTCAATAACTTCACCGTACTGTCATTCGCGAACATTTTCTGATTAATTTAACGTGATATTAAACACAAAATAGTCCCTGTAGACGTTAAAAGGAAAATTATCTAATAATCTCGCAACCGTCGTTTCCCGCCATTTTCAAGAGAACCTAAGTCACATTTACATCAAGCAATAAACTATGGAATGATACAAAATATACTTTGGCCCAGAGGCGGTCTAAATGTCGACATCGCCCTTAGGCCCTTAGGCCTCACCCGGCGCCCCTCGGTTTTTATGTCCTAAGCGGAGAGGAGATGTGGAAATAACGAAATCTGATTGGTTGTTTAAAACACATCTCCTCTCGTCTCCTCTCCTCTCCGCTTTTGAACCGGGTCATCGTTTAGTCGGCGAACATTAGAGGCAAAAGAGAAGGCCTCAAATCAATCAAAAGAATATATTAAAGCCAATAGGCTAATAGAACAGTCATTAAAATAAAAAAGGGTTCGAATGAATTCCTCGAAGAACTATTGCTAGTGTGACCGCAATTTACAATTCTACGGGAAAATAATTACTAACAAAACAGTATTATTACGGATAGCACATTGAGAATCCTGTAATAGACGTGTTTTCGACACAATGAAACCTTAAGTCTTAAACATTTAACTTTAACTCTCTTCATACATGATGAAAGATAGGAAATACAAATGTAGAGATAGGACGACAATTTATTACTTTATGCCTAACAGTTGGTCACACTTGCCTTATTAGGATTTTTAAGTTTACGGTGTAATACAAAATAAGAGCTCGGTGGCGCAGTGGTTGGGTCAATGGACTTGCGATACGGAGGTCCCAGGTTCGATTCCCAACCAAGGCAGCCGTGCACCAATGAGTTATCCTCGGTTTTTTCGACGGAAAAACTTACGTCTATTTACCGAGTGCTCTCAAAACGGTGAAGGAAAACATCGTGATGAAACCTGAATGCCGTAGAAGAAAAAAATGAGGAGAATTTTGTTACGACCGTGCAGAATTAATGTGACATTGACAAAATTAAATGGATGGTTAGCCATCCATTTAATTTTGTCGAATTAAGACCTGGCTACTACGGTTCTCAAAACGATCAAGTCATACCATGTCATATCGAGCGTGACAGTGACAGTGTTATTGCGTTGGTGTAGCTGCATCTCTGTTCGCCGTGTCATGACATGGTATGATTTGATCGTTTTGAGAACGGCAATAGGGCTGAATATGAGTAAAGAAAAGCAGAGTAAGAAACAGCGCCAATGGCACCCTGAATGCGGTATCTAACAAACCATGCTGCGCAATCTGGAGGCATTGGGCTAAAACTCATATGCCTTCAGATTGCTTTGCAACTGAAAGATTATTTTAAGTACTAATATAGTTATTATTAAGCTTAATGTATACTAACACAATATTTGGATATTGTGTTAGTATACTTATTATTATTTATATTGGAATATGGAATACCATTTGCTTTTTCGTTTACAAAATGTCAACCCCATACATTTTATTTTTATTATACTAGCAAACGGAAGGAAATACCACTTGGCTAGATGGGTATAAGGAAAATGTACAAATTGAATTCGGAGTGTGAACGAGCCATTATCTCTCGATCCTTATCTAATCAGTAATCACATTTGAGCAGAGTTAGGCATTTACGACTTGATTACGGAATATAATAGGGAAAACTCTAAATCTCGCTAGGATTTCAAAAAGTAAAAAAAAAATACTTAAATAAAATATTTCTGGCATGTTCCTTAGATGTTAGTAAAATACAATAAAATGACTTACAAGAGAGAGCTCAGTGGCTCAGTGGTTAGGTCAATGGACTTGCAATACGGAGGTCCCAGGTTCGATTCCCAGCTAGGGCAGCCATGTACCAATGAGTTATCGTCGGTTTTTTCGACGGAAAAATTTACGTACATTTACCGAGTGCTCTCAAAACGGTGAAGGAAAACATCGTGATGATACCTACATGCTGTAGAAGAAGAAAAAAAATCTAAGGCATGTGAAATCCGCCAACCCGCACTGGGCCCGCGTGGTGGATAATGGCCTCAGCCCCCTCGATGTAAGGGAAGGTCTGTGCCCGAGCAGTGGGGTAATATAAATAGACTGATGATGATGATGACTTACAAGCTAATGTACTAACATGAGGGGCTCGTGGTCCAGTTGCGAGTACACGTTGAAAACGATCGTACAAGTTAAGCAACATTGGGCGAGGTCAGTACCTGGATGGGTGACCGCTAGTGACTCTTTCATCTGAGCCCTTCCATGCCTCTGAAAGCACGTTAAGCAGTTGGTCCCGGTTGTTGTCGCTTGACATCAGTCGTTAGGCCACGTCAGAGGCCTACGGGCGGCCTGAATAACTCTGACAAATAGGTTTGGTCACTAAACCACACGGAAAAAAATGTACTAACTTTAGCCACTAGGGTTAAAGATCATCACACCCGGCGCATCACACCCGCGCCGTGTGCCCCGCATGGGCCGAGCCGCGGCGAGCCATTGCGGCCGCCACTGGAGACGACCTCTCGCTGCCCGCCATCGTGCGAGCTATGGGCAGCGAGGAGGGATGGAAGATGGTGGCGGACTTCTGCGCCACCATAATGACGGCGAAAGAGTCGGCGGAGCGGGAGCGCGAGAATGATCCCCTCTCGCTCCCGATCCGCCGACGGCGAGCGGGCCGCAGGCGACGGGCGTATATCCGCCGCCTGCCGCCCTAACGGGGACTTGCGAGCGTCGGGTCGGGGGGTCCGGCGCTCGCTTAGAGGTCCCGAGCTGTAAGGCGTCTCGTCCTGTGTTCCGAGACGCCTTAAGCGGAGGTTTAGGGGTATAAACCCGAAGACGGGCCCACGCGGGCGGCCGCCGACGAGGTCGTGGTATCTGGCGTTGCGTTCCCACAACCTCGTCCAAACGCGGTGAGTTGAACACAAAAAAAAAAAAAAAAAAGGGTTAAAGATCATATAATTTTTTTATGCATTATGCCTTGTTTGGCGAACAAATTAAACGACGAAAAACTTCTAGCTGTGGGCAGGACTTGAACCTGCGACCTTGTGATCCGTGACACGCTCTTACCAACTGAGCCACCATAGTCCAACCACCGAAACCTTCGAAAAACCGCCTACCAGATACACGGATGAAAAAGCGAACAAATCGAACAATTGTTGCGCATTTGCTAATAAGGAAAACATTTTGTAAAACACCTAAAAAATCTTTCTTTTTCTATCCAAAAAATTCGCAACAAAAACCTTATTTACCGCTTATAAAACTCTTCTATTCTGAAAGAGATTGCTTTCAGCGATATGTTTGCTGATTCCAGAAACCCTAGGTATCTTTGTGTGTTAGTATTTTTCGCAATAAAATATAAAAGAATAAAAAGAACACATTTTGAGAATCGTTTACATCTCTTAATGATCTCTCTTATTTAGGAATCCCTTAATATGGTTTTATGACTAGGTATATCAAAAGGCTCCTCCATTGATTATCCATAAAGTAAACTTTAAACTACAGCTTAAACTAACGATTAGAACACGACTTCATAGAGCCAACTAGCGCCGCCAATCTTAAAAAAATAATATCTTCCAATATAATAAATTTTTTTAAAAAGCTATTTCCGAAATGTTTATTACGATAAATACTATTTTTTAAATGCTTATTTATAACGTGATTCAATGTCGGTAAGTTGTAGTTCGCATAATTGCGAAAAACGGCCGTTTTTGGCACATTTGTGAACTACAACTTAGCTTGTCGCAATTATGCCATGTATTGTATATTGAAAAATAGTATTTATCGTAATAAACATATTGTAAATAGCTTTTTTAATAAAATTGATTATATTGGAAGATATTATTTTTTTAAGATTGGCGGCGCTAGTTGGCTCTATGAAGGCTCTGCAATAAAAAATGACTCTAGAGTTAATGACTTAACCCGCGCAAAATGTATGGAATTTTCACGGGTCAAGTCTTAACTCTAGAGTTATCTTTTATTGCAAATTACCCTTATTAAAATTTAAAACATTATTTAAACTAAATTCAAAACTAAACTTACCACTTGAAATAAAACTTAAAAGCACTTTTACGAAAATAAAAATTGCACAAATCACTTTATTTATTTTTAATTCACACAAACACTTCTACACTTATTTTCCCGACAGCCGCAAAAGATGGTAATATTTTTATTTTATTTTTAAATAAGAATCCGAGTTGACTCTATAAAGGTAGAGTTAGACGTGCGTCCGTCGCCAGACGTAGAGTTGGACTGAGTAAAGACGCTGCAGTCCTGAAATTCAGCTCTATGGCGCAGGTTTTTTTAATTCAACGGTAGAGTATAGCCTGTTGTATTTAATGGTGCAGTAAAGCCCCGTTTTGCTAACAAATTGTAGCTTTTACAACTTAATTTTAGAATTTAAGGTGCGTACGGTTTAACATAGATAAAGGTTTACATAGAGAGAGAGAGTTTCAAAAAATATTAAACAAAACTCGACTGCATTTTTTTTTTATCCCGTCATTACATTGATTAAATGACAATGCCAGGTTCTGCCCCACCATCAACCGCAAGTTGTACAAGATAACGAATAAATGTAAAAATATCTCCGATTTTTATTAAAATTATTGGTTTAAAATAAAGTTTTGTACAAGTTGCGATTCGAGAAAAACAGCTTAATTAAGAATTCAGAAAATAGTAAGAAATCGAAGCGATTTATTCATTGTTTTTGGTATTCTTCTATAGGAGTTGCGAGAGTAGTAGAAAATGATACTGCTTATAATTATGTAATATGAAACCTGTAATAAGTCCCCAACAAAATGATAGGTACAGCTTAAATGGTCACGTAGTTTTGTAGGTGGGGCAAAGCTCCATTGAAATGTGGCAATGTCATTTTATAGCCTTAAAGTCACTCCTACAACCAAGACGAATTTGACGACACCTCATATGATAAAATCAATCAAGCCGTTTCCTCCAAGTCGCAGTAGCGTCGTCACCCTGGGTAGCCGCGTCTTCTTGTCTTCATCCAGAGGAGACGCCGTAGCGTCATCACTCTGGACGAAGCAGCTCGACAGTCACGTTCACTCCCGAGCTTGTAGCGGGAACTCTTGATAAAAGCTTGAAACACCGGATCTTGCTCAAATTATCCAACAAATTCACTATACTGTCACTCGCGAACATTTTCTGATTAATTTAACGTGATATTATATATTGTATCTCGTATATTGTAAGTAGTAGGCCGTCCATATGTATTATTTTCATATATTCTTTTTTGTTTGTTTGTAAATTCTTAAATATGTAAGTATTTTATTTTGCAATTTTCTTTACGCCGACTTATGTAGTCTTTCTTTGTTACAATATGTGTAATCTTGTTTTGGCATGCACTATTTTAAATTTAATGTTATCATTATGTACTTAAATGCTGTAAGATTATCTGATAAATAAATAAATATTAATCTCAAAATAACCACTGTAGACAATAAAACAAAAATTATCAAATCATTTTGCAACCGCCGTTTCCCGCCATTTTCAAGAGAACCATTCTAATTAATAAACACCTAATATTATGTAACATAAAAAAAAATACTGAATCCAGTCGTATTTTTAATAAATTTCTCTTCGTAAATAATGGTAGAGCGAGCTATTGGAACGAAGCGAAAAGCTCTTGAAATATTCAGTAGCAAGGCCCTTCGACTGTAGGCCGATCGCATTAAACATTAAGGGCCTACTTACCTTACCTACTTACTAAGTCGTGCAAAAAATCGTTACGACTCGTCTTAAATAGAAAAGCATCAATGTTTTAAAACAAATTGTTTATTCATTTTAATACTTTCCCCCATGTAGCAAAGAACGGTGAAAGAAAGAGTGAGCCATATTTGCGTAGACGATGCAATGCGGTTCGTAGTAAAGAAATTTTACTTTGACATCGTTGAGTGTGAACTCAGCGTGAGCAATTACGACTGTCAAATTGTATGAAAGCTGACAGTTGTAAGGTCGGGCTCAAACTCAAGTAGTACTCCAAACTGTCTGCCTATGACTATCAGCCGCTCATTTGTATTTTTTTGAATTTGCAATTAAAGTCGAAGAAATATCTCTTTTTGACGTATGACACTTTTTCTCCTCAGCGTTGGCGCCAAGTTTATGTAAATTCAAAAAATGTTCACGTGCAAATTATACCGCATCCCAAATCAAGTGTCTTATTTTGTAAACAAATATTATCGTCTAATTACCTGTTGTGATGTAACACTGAGGAACTGATTGATTGAACCTGTTTCATCATTGTGAAAATAAAGTGATCCGTTCTAATAATTAGAAAATAATTATGCAATAATCACAGAACTGCTTAAAATGTTCGTTGGGTAGGGTAGTTTTTGTTTACAAAATAAGACACCTGATTTGGGCTGCAGTTTATATACTTACTTGAAATAAAGACATAATAGCGACTATGTGACCATGTGTCTAGCCGGGCCCGTCTGACTGCGACATATGGAGACAAGTATTAAGTGAGTGCAAATGTTCGCCAACAAATTGTTATGCAATTTGGCGAAGCTTAGAACTAATTAAAATGTGTAAATTATTGATAAATGGAGAAAAAATTTCATCACGACCGGGATTCGAACCCGGGACCTCGCCATTACGTGGCACGCTCTATTCCAACAGAGCCATAAATGATAACTTTTTCTCCATTTATCATTTAGATTTTTCGTTTCGCATAGCGCATATGCAAGAAAATATCAAAACATGTAAAATTATTGTTGAGTAAATAAATTTAAAAAAAAATGACTTTTCTGACAGTTACTTTGAACGGTGTGCGTTCAAAACAACTTTTGACTCTCTCCATAGAGCGCTACGAATATTTTCCTTCGTGTTTTCCCCTGAGTAATACCTGAGGACGGAATAGGTCATCGATTAAAATACCAACCTCCTATAATCCACCACGCATGTCTAGTGCGGGACGGACTATAAATTGCCAGAGCCAATAAATAAATAGACAGGCTATTTCTATTTATACGGACGAAGTAGAGACTCGGAAGAAAGGAGATAAAACAAAGAGAGACGAGCGGCCCTTCACACGTCCGAGTTGAGCACGCCGGCTAGGGTTACCACCACACGGACTTGCGAGCGTCGGGTCGGGGGGTCCGGCGTTCGCTTAGAGGTCCCGAGCTGTAAGGCGTCTCGTCCTGTGTTCCGAGACGCCTTAAGCGGAGGTTTAGGGGTATAAACCCGAAGACGGGCCCACGCGGGCGGCCGCCGACGAGGTCGTGGTATCTGGCGTTGCGTTCCCACAACCTCGTCCAAACGCGGTGAGTTGAACACCTTGGGGTTTTAGTGGGTATAGGACCGTACGTACATGACGGGAGTCCCACATACTCACCGCGCGCCCCTCCTTATTGGCGCGGTGAGATGCGTAAAAGCATTTCCCCAAGTAAAAAAAAAAAAAAAAGGGTTACCACCACAGACCATTTACTCAATGAAACATGAACATGAGGTTCTCTTGAAAATGGCAGGAAACGACGGTTGCGAAATTATTTGATAATTTTCCTTTTAATGTCTACAGGGACTATTTTGTGTTTAATATCACGTTAAATTAATCAGAAAATATGAATGGACCCTCATTTGCTTTATTGGACATTATTTGGACGTAGTAGTAGTAGTATTCCGACAACCATGTCTAACATTCGGTTAGAAACATGATTTATGATGATGCGCTCCTATTTTTACTCAGAATTTGAATTACGCATTATCCATGCTCGGTGAATAAATTAGAACATGATGAAAAAATTCTTGCCGTGGGCAGGACTTGAACCTGCGACCTTGTCATTCCGTGACACGCTCGTACCAACTGAGCCACCACATTTTTTCAATTTTTTCATCATGTTCTAATTTATTCACCGAGCATGGATAATGCGTAACTCAAATTCTACTTAAATAATATTACAAGTAGAGTCAGCCCTAGTTATGTACAGCGAGATACGCGAGATGCGGGTCAAGAGAGCCTCTCCAATGTAGAGCCGTGCATGAGACACATTCCGTATCTCTAGGAGAATCTACTGGCACTACTGGGTTACGTTTGTGGGCCTTAGCCGATTGCCGAAAGGTGCTGTCCAAATTGGCAGGAAATCGATACAACGCCGACAATTATCATCATTACCAGTCTATTTTTACCCGACTTCGCAAGAAGGAGAGTTATGTTTTACGAGTGAGAGGTGATTAATACCTAAATCACTCTCAGCTCAAAAGCCAATCTTGAGAACGTAACTTAGGTGCGCGTTTAGGAATAGGGTATCACGTGAGTGCTGTAAACAAAACTCATTCTCAAGAGGAACTGTCAAACTCACACATGAGAACGTATTTGCTAATTGCAGGCAAACCGCGACTTGAGAGAGACATCATGTGATACGCCCTCAAGATTGGTTTATTATTAAATGACATACTTGAGATGGTGATCACGTCTTGAGAGTGTATCAGCTGAATTCGCTCTTGAGCGGGTTTGAGCTCAGACTATTAATACGGGCCTAAGTATGTCTAATTCTTTGGCACTTGTTTTATAAAGTAGTATCTAATGTCATTGTGGTCAAAAAGTCAAATCAAAGTCAAATTTCTTTATTGCAAGTAAGCACGTTGTGTACATTTTTGCACGTCAAAATATTTTTGAATTTACATTTACACCACTTTGCAAGGAAAAGGTGCCAACGCTTTTCATCATTTCTAAACTTATGTTTCAACCCTTACAAGGGCTAAGTGTCTAGTTACATTTGGTTACATCAAAGTTAAGGACATCTTGAAACTTTAACTAACTTAAAGACCACTCCACCTAAGTTATTATGTAAGTTGTGAGTAGTTGCAGTGTCTGCAAGTTTGTTACTTACACGTTACTTGAGAATGAGAACCTACTTAAACCGAAGCTCAAATCAAGTGTCTTATTTTGTAATCAAAAACTACCCTACCCTACTAACATTTTAATTCATAATTCATTTATTCCTTGCTTTATGTGGTAACATGGTTGTTATATAGTTCAGGAAGTGCTCACATAAACCCTGTAAGGGGACCGCAACATTAGACACTTAAACATTAAAAATTCAATTTTGTCAGTCGTCAGTCAATAGTACAAATAAATATTCAAGTAAATATAATATTTTATGCAGATTGTAAAAACACCTATCAATTAGTAATATTTTTTTTATTGAACACTAATTCGCCAAGTCCTGTAACCATGTTAGTAATTTGTTAAATATTTTTATAGACATGAAATATGCACCTGCACGTACAATTTGTAATTTGTAAAGTTTAAGCTGTGATTATTGCATAATTATATTCACAATATTAGAACGGATCACTTTATTTTCACAATGATGAACAGGTTCGATCAATCAGTTCCTTCAGTATTACATCACAACAGGTAATTAGACGATCATATTTGTTTACAAAATAAGACACTTGACTTTGGCTGTGGTATACGTAAATTTAGAGAGCTCGGTGGCATTGTGGTTTAGTTTAATGGACACTGGACTTCCGAGCCAGTCCCACCATCATCATCAGCCCGTATCAGAACACAGCTGGACGTAGGCCTCTCCCAAAGCGCGCCACTCAACCCTCTCGGCCCTCTGCATCCAGTCCCTGCCAGCCCTCTTACTAAGGCCGCCATCACACGGACTGCATCGCAGCGACCGCGCGCGGTCGATACATTTAACTGCATGCAGTTGTACGTTCGACTTCGTGCGGTTATGGTATCAACTGCACGCGGTCGGCTGCAGTCGAGTGAAGTCAATATCAACTGTATGCAGTCGTGCCTTCAACTTCGCGCGGTCGGCTACAGTTGTGTATTGTCGCCGCATGCTGTCCACCGCGGTTCGCATGCAGTTAGTCTAGAAGAACGTACGTCGGTTGCGTCGAACGGTTTGAAAAATGGATTTCGACACCGACTTCTTTATTCCTTTAATAAAAAGTAAAGTCAGCATATGGAATTATAAGACTCAAGAATATAGTGACAAAATAAAGCGCAATAAAATATCATAAAGGCATATAAATCACCTTCCGTATGACAATTTAATAGCAAAGGATTAATCCATATCCTCGCTGCACGTTGCAGTTTTTTAATTATATTACCATATCGCTGCCGGCGGCGGCGCTGTATTAATAATATTAGGAGAAGTAGTGTCTGTGCTTCCATTTCGACGTCAAACCAAACACTGAGCTCCTGGTCTACATGCTTGGGGTCAAATACGGAAGTCAGATCCAACTGCAGACAACTGCATGCAGTTGAATATAGCGACCGCATGCGGTTGCGGTTACGACTTCGTGCAGTTGTTGTGGTGCAGTCCGTGTGATGGCGGCCTTAAGACCATCCCTCCATCTGGTTGTCACACCGCCAGCGAGTAAATCTAGGCAATTTTTCGCGAGCGTACAACAGATAGCACATTCCGTGTAAATAAAAGAGACGCAGCGATACTCGCTCGGCGACACTTGCTTAGCGATGAACTATAAAAATATGTCGGAGAGCGAGTATCGTTGCGTCTCTTTTGTTTACACGGGTTATGCTATCGACAGTTCATTTGCCAATGTCATGTTACAGAAAAATCAAAAATATATAATAGTCTTCTATCTTCCTCCAGGGGAGTTGCAGCAGCATCTTCACTCTGGGTAGCCCCGTCTTCTTGTCTTCATCCAGAGGAGACGCCGTAGCGTCATCACTCTGGACGAAGCAGCTCGACAGTCACGTTCACTCCCGAGCTTGTAGCGGGACTCTTGATAAAAGCTTAAAACTTCAGATCTTGCTCAAATTATCCAATAAATTCACCATACAGTCATTCGCGAACATTTTCTGATTAATTTAGTTGGTATGATATGATATATATTTTTTTTACGTGATATTAAAATAATTTCGCAACCGTCGTTTCCCGCCATTTTCAAGAGAACCAAGAGAACCTAAAGACTCTGTTAATCTGTTGATTCTGTGACACTTAATGTCGTCACACGTCAAACTGACAAAGTGGCAAATTAATATTAATTTATTTCTAGATTTTCTAGGTAAGTAATCAACATAATAATTATAAGTCTACATTTTTATTTCAACACTGCAATCCAGCACTCCAAAAAAAATATTAATGTCTTCTCCAGCAGACAACGAGATGCGTTTTTTTGGAACGTGAGTTTTACTTTTGTCGTCAATTTAGTTTCGATTGGTGTGGTAACACCCTTAGGTCATTTTATCCCTCTTATAAATCTAGTTCTGGAAATCTTATTTAATTTATTTGATTATGGTTGTAAATCACATAATGACACACTACTTGTACGGACAACAGCAGATCAATGGTAACACTTGCAGTACGATTTTAAATCTTACGACGCTGATAATAATAACGGTCCAAAGAGTTACACTTGATCTGCTGTTAGCGTACAATAAAAAAAATTAAAGAGCGGGGTCGTGAATTTTTATTTTTTATTTTTTTTGTTTACCCAGGAGAAATACTTAATGTATACCGCCCGTCCGGGGAACGGGTGATTATGATAGACTCGCACCAACTAAAACTCCTGGGGTGTTCCGCCCCGCCACCATGGACAGGACCACGGGTCCATCTTTCGAAAACTACCGCGGCCCTGTCGGCGGGTGCCCTTTCGGGCCCGACTCCTGGGGGCCTCACGCCCCTACTCCGTTGAAGGCGCTCCGGAACACGTGTAGCGCCTTCCATCTCGGGACCACTTCATTCGGACAGGTTGGGAAACCCTGGCCTAAGCAAATCAACTAATACTACCAGCAACATTTGATTTGTAATTATTATTTTGAATCACCAGGATACTAGCATGCATATTCCCTCCTAATCCCCCGAGGATGGACTCTGAGCAGAAGGTCTCCAGGACGCCCCTGGACCGCTACGGCTTCCGCACACGATGCTGCAGATGTATACCTCTGAAGCCTGCTGCCTTCATCATCTGCCTACTTTCTTTTGTGAGCATTACTCACAGATTTATAAAAGGGGTAGCTGTCAGAAACCTTCTCGTTGAAATTCACAGTTAAGAGGATAACTCGGTGACATTTTAGTTGCTGTTTTCCTGCAGCATTCAAAATGCTAGATTCAAAAGGTCTACGACAAATTTGACCAGCCCACTGACACTTCAGTTTCCTGATGCTATCAGCAATATCAACCTATTCCGAAGAATCAAGTGTCTTATTTTGTAAACAAATATGATTATCGTCTATAATTACCTGTTGTGATGCAACCGTGAAGGAACTGATTGATTGAACCTGTTCATCATTGTGAAAATAAAGTGGTCCGATCATTAGATCGGATTATGTGATTACATAAAAGCTTAAAATGTAGTTTTTTTGCTAAACCAAATCGTATTTAATGTTCATTTTCGGGATAATTCAATATAAACTTATTATATGACAAAAACAATATTAAAAATAAAAATACTTATACTTAATTAAAATATTGTGGCCAAATCGCTACCCTGTGGGAGAGTGCCCAAAAGGCTGGCGACATTACCTCGTTGTATAGCGAGCCATATACGCTGGCCGAGGTAAGCGCCAGCCCTTTGGTCACCCGACGAGTCAATTAGGCGCGACGACAGTTCCTTGAACAGTCGCCGCGCCTCTGGTCTCCATTGCCTCAATACCAAACGGCGCAAATGTGTAGCTCTCGCGGAGAGCCGGATATTTGCGCCGTTTGAGGCTTTCTGCGGAGCTGGCCGCCGCCCTCGCCACCCTGCTCGTAAACTGCATAGTAGTTTTTGTTTACAAAATAAGACACTTGATTTGGGATTCGGTATACTTTTGATCACTGGCGGATAATCCTAATTTCTTATTCTATATTCTTCTTCTTTTCTAGATATGGGTGGCATTAGAGTTAGTAGCCTTAGACAAGTACATCGGAAGGCTGTTCCTAAACAAGGACGAAGTGTTCGAATACTTCAAGATGTGCTACATGGTGCTAGTGATCCTATTTGGGGTTATCTGTGGAATATTTTTAGTAGGAATTATTGCAGTAAGTAATAGTTTCACTGAGACTTGATTCGCACGGTACCACAGCCATACTTCAACTGACGCAACAACTTACAAATCAAATGTCTTATTTTGTAAACAAAAACTACCCTACCCTACTAACATTTTAAGCTGTTCTGTGATTATTGCAGTTATTTTCACATTATTAGATCGGATCACTTTATTTTCACAATGATGAACAGGTTCAATCAATCAGTTCTTTCAGTATTACATCACAACAGGTGATTAGACGATCATAATGTTTACAAAATAAGACTCTTGAGTTGGGCTGCGGTATAGGTATAGGTAGGAGGGGCTCGTAGCCCAGTTGCGAGTACACGTTGAAAAAAACGATCGTACAAGTTAAGCAACGCTGAGCAAGGTCAGAGGATCTGGATGGGTGACCGCTAGTGACACTTTCATCTGAGCCCCTCCGTGCTTCGGAAAGCACGTTAAGCAGTTGGTCCCGGTTGCTGTCGCTCGGCAGCAGTTGTTAGGCCACTTCAGAGGCCTACGGGCGGCCTGAATAACTCTGACAAATAGGTTTGGTCACTAAACCACACGAAAAAAAAGTATGGGTAGATAGATTCCGCCGGTCTAGACGAGACGGTCGCCGGCGTCGGGGCAGACCTCGGCGAAGGTGGAGAGACGATGTCGTTAGATACAGGGATGGGTGGCTGGAAGAGGAGAGGGGAGACCTTTGCCCAGCAGTGGGACAATTTATAGGTTGTTTCGATATTTTCTTGCATATACGCTATGCGAAACGAAAATCTAAATGATTAATGGAGAAAAATTTTCATTACGACCGGGATTCGAACCCGGGACCTCCCAATTTTTAACAATTTTTTCTCCATTTATCATTTAGATTTTCGTTTCGCATAGCGCATATGCAAGAAAATATCAAAACATATGAAAAAGGAATGCGTCATCAATTAAAAACATGATTTCTAAGTGCAATGTTAGACATGAATTTGAGTAATTGCACAATTACTGGATAGATGTCGCTACCGTCCCTCAGACGAGAATATGGAGACAAAGTTCACGATCTGGATACGAATCACGATGGCTCTGTTTGAATAGAGCGTGCCACGGAATGGCGAGGTCCCGGGTTCGAATCCCGGTCGTGATGAAAAAATTTCTCCATTTATCAATTTATAGGTTTACAAATAAAAAGATTGTTCCACATTGTTTCAGAAGAAATATATATTTGCTAGTGTATTCGTTTGGTGCGCCTTTATCTTCAACTCAATATACATAGTGATATACATAGTGAGCATTATCATGAGTGCGGTCAATAACACGTTTACAAAGAGACTTTACTTGAAGATCGTTTTTGCTGTTGCATGGAATTTTTGTAAGTTAAAATTTTTTATTTACCTATATTTCTACATATGTTTTACCAACTAAATAAAAGGAGAGATATAAAATACAAATAGATAATACAACAAAAATTATACTAAAATAAAATAAATACCTAAATACTATTTACAATTAAAGCCCAAACACGCCGTCCAACTCCGCACTGCGCGGCAGGGAGCCCAGCACGCTGGCGGCGAGGCTCAGCCTTTGCCTGAAGTAGGCGCCAGCTCTGGGGTCACCCGAGGCGAGGATCAGGCGGGTGGAAATAAATAAAATAAATAAACTAATCACATAATAATATCAAAACTTAAAATAATACAAATAATAAAAGTACTTACCTATTTAAAAAAAATTACATAATAAGCATATCGCCTACGTCGCCCCCATGCGGCAGGGTTCCCAGTTTTCCAATCATAAATACAACAGTCTTTATATGTCTTAACATACCTATACAATTTTCTTCTTCTCAACGTTCCTCTTCTCATCGAAGGTTGGACAACATCATGGCAATGTTCACCCTCTGTCCGGCTGCCCGGAACAAGGAGCCGGTGCTGCAGCCGAACCAATCACGTAAATTCTTTAGCGAAGAGTGTCTTCTCCTGCCATCGCTCCAATACAATAAAAATATATAATAAAATTTTCTTTCTTTTTGATTCTTCGTCGTCGTCAGCCTGTATCCGTCCACTGCTGGATATAGACTTAGGTGGCAACTCGACCACACAAATCTCGCTCAGCGACATACACCCACTTTTGCATTTGGTGGTAGGTGCGGAACGGATGAAATTGACAATCTTTGAAGGGCTATAGCTAAGTCCCTATGAGGTTTATAGAGCTGTGGTTTGGCTTAAATTATTGATAATTTAATTGACTTTGTAAGAATACTGAATACTGTTTGTCGGAAATGCATAGTTTATGATTATTAGAGCAAAAAGTGAAACAAGTCCCAAGATTTCGTAGTTTATGGCGTGGTGCGCAGCGAGCACAAGTTTTTCGAAGTTGCAAATTTGGATTTACATCACCCTAACTGATCCCTACAACATAACAAAACTGCAGAACTACATCATGCTTTGCGATTTAATGTTGATTTCTACTGGGCTATTGACCGGCCTGTTGGATATCTCAAGAACTAACATCCTACTTATTATATATAAACGGATATCACTCACTTATATTGTTGAAGTCGGCAATTACTAATTATTATTAGGTCTAATTGCCGATTTCAACAATATAAGTGAGTGATGTCTGTTTATATAACTAGCTGTACCCCGCAACTTCGTTTGCGTACGTTTAATGTACCTACTGGGAGGCAGATCTTCCTCTCTGGATCCTTGTTTCCACATCACATACCGCCATGGCTTGTAGCCTATGAGCTGTCCGGATATTTCAGCTATCTCCTAGTGAAACTCCCATCAAAATCCCTTCAGTAGTAGGGCGTGATACTTGCACAAAGTCACAGACAAAAATTCTAAAAATTAGTGTTTTGGCATCAGTACCTATCGATCCTAAAACACATTACCGGAGACGCCGTAGCGTCATCACTCTGGACGAAGCAGCTCGACAGTCACGTTCACTCCCGAGCTTGTAGCGGGAACTCTTGATAAAAGCTTGAACTTCAGATCTTGCATAAATAATCCAAAAACTTCACCGTACTGTCATTCGCGAACATTTTCTGATTAATTTAACGTGATATTAAACACAAAATAGTCCCTGTAGACATTAAAAGGAAAATTATCAAATAATTTCGCAACCGTCGTTTCCCGCCATTTTAAAGAGAACCAACGTCCTACTTATTTAAAAAATATGTTTGTTTTGTTTCAGTGTACTGTTATTTCCTGATTATTGTGAATAGTTACAGAATAATGTTATGGGTTGACATATAATAAATCATTGCTATTGTCAAAATAATTCTTATACTTTACGATTCAGTTGTAACTCTGTAATGACAAAATTGAAGGAAGAAATAAAGTTCATTTTTAGCCGACTGCGGGAAGGAGGAAGGTAGTGCGTAAATACGTTTCAGGTGTTTTATATATGGTGTAATGGAAAAGGTATTTTAAGCCGAAGGGAGGGTGTTCAGTATCAGCAACTGAACAACTTTTGTTATACAAGTTTTGTATTTTCGCGAATTTATTTTTCTACATTTCGTCCCGGTCAGCTGATCGATTTGTATGAGACATTATTTTATTCTTTATTCGATAAGTCGTAGAACAAAAGTTGTTCAGTTCAATTACGTTAAAAATTAACAATATTCTATCACCGTCTTCTGACCGGTACGAAATGTATGAAAATAAGGTCATATAGATTAAAAGTTGTTCTGTTATCGATGTGACGCGGATTCATTCCTACTTTACCCTACATGTTTCAATAAGAAATTAAATATAAATATTTCGTATATTTAATTCCAATGGACAATTTGTTTGAAATGCTTGTAAGAATTTTGTAACATATTTATTTTTAATTTGATACTGACTAGATCAATAAATAAGTTCGTAATAAGTATATTTAGAATTATTATTACTTACATCTTTAATGGGCACCCTACATTAATGATCTGACCAAACGTGGTTGGACAGATCGACGAACATTGACGTTTAAACGATTTGCCTTTTTTTTTTTTGTTACCCAGGAGAAATACATTATGTATACCGCCCGTCCGGGGGAACGGGCGATTATGTTGGACTTGCACCAACTAAAACTCCTGGGGTGTTCCGCCTCTGCCACCATGGACAGGACCACGGGTACTCTTTCGAAAACTACCGCGGCCCTGTCGGCGGGTGCCCTTTCGGGCCCGACTCCGGGGGGCCTAACGCTCCCCCTTCTCCGCTGAAGGCGCTCCGGAACACGTGGAGCGCCTTCCAGCTCGGGACCGCTTTATTCGGACGGCGGATCCCCCGATCCTCCGCCCGAAGGTCCCCGTTAGGGCGGCAGGCGGTGGGCATAAGCCAACCGCCGGCGGCCCGTTCGCCGGCGGCGAATTGGAAGCGCGAGTGAGTCGTTATAGCACAACTTGACGATTTCGTGAAATGCTCAATTTAACGATCTGACCACGACATCTATAGGTACAATAAAATCAAAAATATCGAATATTTTAGCAAGAAATGAAATGAAATGGTTTATTTGCCAGTACATAGTTGACAGAACAGATGTTGAATATATATATATGTATCATATGTACTGCCGATAACGGCATGCAAAAGTCTTTCAACGAACATCTCAGTGACCAAAACAAACACTCAGTAGCTATTTGTTCTGATCACTAAGATATTCGTTTACAGAGTAGTAGCATTTGTCTCCTAGCCATTGGGTAATTTTTGCTTTAAAATGCCTGGAGTGACAGTCTTTGATATGGCTAGGTAGATTATTATATAATATTATGGCCATACAAAACGAATTATTCTTATATAAGTTTACTCTAGACTTCGGTAGATACAGCTGGTGTCCATGTCTTGTTGGCCTCCCATTAATATCGTTATATCGTTTGAAATATTGCGGATATTGTCGAGTAAATAGGCACATTTGCTTAATATACATACAAGGCACCGGCAAAATCTTTGTAGATTTAAAAAGAGGCCTACAAGTGTCCCTGTACCGAGCTCCGCACAATGCACGCATACACTTTTTTTGCACAATGAGTGCTCTATCAGCTTTGACTGAGTTTCCCCATAACATGAGCCCATAACTCAGTACAGACGATACATAGCCATAATACGCCGTGAGTGCTACTTCTTTTGAGGCAGTCCGTCTTAGTGTTCTAAGTGCAAAAACAAATCTATCTATCCTTTGGCATATATTGTCAATGTGAGCTTTCCAGTCGCAGAACTTATCCAAGGAAAATCCTAAAAACTTTGTAATTTCCACTTCTTCAATATATGTATCATTGTATTTTAATTCTAAGGATATATTATTTGATCTGTATGTCTTAAATTGCATGAAATTCGTTTTATTAATATTTATATTTAAATTATTGTTATTCAACCATTGTATAATATCATTTAGAGCCTTATTAATGTCATCATTAAGTTTATCAGCATTATGGCCTTTTATAAGCACTGTGGTGTCATCTGCAAACATTATGCACTTGTGTTGGACTGCATTTGGTAGGTCATTTACGTATATTAGAAATAGTAAGGGCCCTAAGATACTCCCTTGAGGAACACCGCAATTATTGTGTTTGAGCGAAGATTGATACGAGCACATCCGAGAGTCGGCGACTCTCTGTAGTTCAGTGTACTGCTTTCTGTCCTGCAGGTAGCTTTTTATCCAAGCATAGGCCAAACCTCTAATTCCGTATTTGTGCAATTTTTGTAGAAGAAGTTTATGATTAACGAAGTCAAAGGCCTTGCTCAGATCTAGAAAAATGGCGACAATTGGTATTTTAGAGTTAATGCTTTCTGTGACTTCCTTGACCAGATTAAAGCAAGCAAGAGTTGTAGAACTGTTTTTGCGAAATCCATATTGGTTTTCATTTAAAAGTTGAAATTTGTTAATGAAATTTATCAGTCGATTATACATGACCTTCTCAAAAATTTTAGAAAGAATTGTGACTAGTACAATTGGTCGGTAGTTACCCATTATTGTGGTATCATTTTTCTTGTGCAGAGGTTTAACAATTGATATCTTCAACAAGTCAGGAAATGTACCCTGCTCAAAGGATAAGTTTACAATGTGCGCTAGTACCTTGCATAGAGCGATTCCGCTGAATTTAATTACCTTTGTGCAGATACCGTCACAACCAAACGCATTAGTATTTCTCAAGGATTGTATTATTTTCTGTAATTCGAATTCGTCAGTAGGAGTCAGATATATAGAATTTAAACTTGGAGTTATGTTATTAGAATTAGATGAAATGTCAGGTTTATTAGAATTAAATGAAATGTCGGGTTTATTAGAATTAAATGCAATGTCAGGTTTAGAATTAATTGTTATGTCAATAAAATAATTATTAAATAATTCCGCTATTTGTGTCGGGTCTCTATAATGAATTCCATCCTTTATAATATGGTCAATCGGTTTCCTAGCATTCGAATTATTTTCATCGTTTATAATATTCCATGTCGCTTTGCATTTATTTTTTGAACTATTTATTTTCTTTTCATTTTGTATTTTCTGTGATTTTGACATGCATCTCCTTAACAATCTCGAGTAAGTGTGATAATTGGCTTTATTGAGTGTCTTGTCATGTGCTGATCTTAAGTAAGTAAGGTAGAGCTTACGCTTTACCGCACATGACCTTTTTATGCCTCTAGTAACCCATTGTGTACGGGAGCGTTTTTTTGATATTTTTACTCGTATGTGCGGGAAGCATAATTCGTAAAATAGTTCAAGAATATCGCGAAATTCTCGAAAAGCTACATTTGTGTCTTCAAGTCACGCTACTACCATTTTCAAAAGTCAGGCCTGTATTTCGCTGGTCTGCAAATAGATGTCAACACAGAGCCGGAGTGAGGCAAAGGAAACACTCGTTACGGCCCGAAGCCTAGTTAACAAGCGCTCCAGTGCAACGGTAGATTGGCCACGCTTTGAGCCCGTAAGTGGTCTGTGTTTGAGCCGGAAGCAGGATTATGCGAACTGAGCGAGACAAAAATAATAGGGACGTTTATTTATACAGGGAGGGTTTTTAAGGGCCTTCAATGAGCTAACTAGCGCCGCCAATCTTAAAAAAATAATATCTTACAAATTATTTTTTATTAAGAAAAACTATGTAAGTACACAATCATTATTAGTATAAACACTATTTTTTATTATACAATACATGGCATAATTGCGACAAACTAAGTTGTAGTTCACAAATGTGCCAAAAACGGCCGTTTTTCGCAATTATGCGAACTACAACTTACCGACATTGAATCACGTTATAAATAAGCTTTTAAAAATAGTATTTATCGTAATAAACATTGTGTAATTTTTTTTATTTTTTTAATTAATAGGAATGGCAAGGTCGCAGGTCCTACCCACGGCAAGAATTTTTAAATAAAATTGATTAAATTGGAAGATATTATTTTTCAAAGATTGGCGGCGCTAGTTGGCTCATGGAAGGCCCTTAATGCGATGCCCAACTCAGGGGTGGTAGTCTAAATAATCTTAGTTCTTTAAATTGTGTTTTAATTGTTTTTAACATAATTAATAGTCGCAGTCGCAACGCCAAAAAAGTATGTTCAAGTTTTCTTGAAAGTAACGCAGCGCACGGGCGCACGTCGTCGTACGGACAACAGCAAATCAATGGTAACACTTGCAGCACGATTTTAACTCTTACGATGCAGATAAATAAGAACGGTCCAAAGTGACATGTAATTTTTTACAGTTCTTGTAATTTTTGACAGTTATTCTTGTAATTTTTGACAGTCCTTGTAATTTTTGACAATCGGGCAACGGTCTGTCGATCAAGACAAGAGTTATAGAATCTGGCTATTGGATGTTTGTCGTATTTGTCAAATAGACGAATATTTTGTCACACCTACCATGGCAAGTATAACAAATACGCAAATATGAATAGCCAAGTGAAGTAGGAGCATGAAACATAACATTGGCAAATGATGAATTGTCGAGTCCATTATGTCCTTATTTCTGAAGAAAGATGGCCAGCCTACACTGAGAGGGTCAAGAGTCGGCTCGGCTATTGAGATTGCAGAATCAAGGGGTGTTTCTTGACGGTGAATAACCGTCCAGTCTTAGGTATACAGGGTGTAACGTAAAGGGTATACGAAGCCGAAGGGAGGGTGTTCAGTATCGGTAAGTTAACAACTTTTGTTCTATGACTTTTCGATTTTCGCGAATTTATATTTGGACTTTTGTACCGGTCAGTTGATCGATTTGTATGAGACATTAATTTATTTTTATTTTTTATTCGAAAAGTCGTAGAACAAAAGTTGGTTAGTTACCGATACTGAACACCCTCCCTTCGGCTTCATATACCTACCCTTTCCGTTACACCCTGTATAGGGTGATAGTACACGACGACAGAGAAAAGTACACAGAGTATTCAATATGGTTGAGATTTTCTCAAAAATTACTGGACCAAATTAAATATTTATTTAGAGTAAAATAGTTTTACCTTTTCTTTATTTATTTGATTTACTAGTATTACAGATACACTCTTATTCACTAGGTAAATCTACGTCAATCAATTATTATACAATATTTACGACAGCATCATCAGCCCGTATCAGTCCACTGCTGGACGTAGGTCTCTCCCAAAGCGCGCCACTCAACCCTACTACTCCAGTCCCTGCCAGCCATCTTGCGAAGGTCATCCCTCCATCTGGTCGGGGGGCGGCCCACACTACGTTTACCCATTCGTGGCCTCCATCCGAGAACTCGTCTACCCCATCGGTTATCGGTTCTACGACAGATCAGGACAACACAGGTCAAACGTTCGATCAGGACAACAAGATCTGAAGTTTCAAGGTTTAATCAAGAGTCCCACTACGAGCTCGGGAGTGAACGTGACTGTCGAGCTGCTTCGTCCAGAGTGACGACGCTACGGCGACTCCTCTGGATGAAGACAAGAAGAAGCGGATACGCAGGGTGGCGACGCTACGACGACTCCTTTGGATGAAGACAAGAAGACGCGGATACCAAGGGTGACGACGCTACGGCGACTTCTCTGGATGAAGACAAGAAGACGCGGATACCAAGGGTGACGACGCTACGGCGACTTCTCTGGAGGAAGACAAGGAGACGCGGATACCCAGGGTGACAACGCTACGGCGACTCCTCTGGAGGAAGATGGAAGAAGAACGAAACTCTCAATACAAAACACTTAAGCAGATTTATTTGTGTTAAAATGTCATAATCCCCTTCCAAAATCTCCAGACATCTGTGGTCAGTGTGGATTGGCCCTATGAAGTATGAAACGATCAAGAAAACCTACAATAAGCACATTTTATTTGTGTTAAAATGTCATAATCCCCTCCCAAAATCCCTAGACATCCATGCTCTATACGGATTAGCCCTAGGAGAAACAAAACTGTCAATAAAACACACAATAAGCAGATTTATTTGTGTTAAAATGTCATAATCTGCTCCCGAAATCTCCAGACATCTATGGTCAGTGTGGATTGGCCCTAGTTTCGAGAAAGAACGAAAAATTTAAATGACATAATCCCCTCTCGAAATCCCTAGACATCCATGCTCTATATAGATTGGCCCTAGGTGCACGCAACTATAACGCTGAATCCATTATATACGTGATAAACTAGCTACGAAGATAAAAACATAACTTTTCACCTCAACAGCCATTGTTTATTTGTCGTCATAGCAACCGCTACTTATATTTTTACATTGCTCCAAAGAGACTTAATTAATAAGATTTTATGTCGTGAACACTAGGAAGAACGAAACTCTCAATAAAACACACAATAAGCAGATTTATTTGTGTTAAAATGTCATAATCCCCTCCCGAAATCCCTCGTAATCCCACACAATGCGATGACGGCGACGTGAAGTTGGCGAGAGCTTTAAATTCCAACATCTGGCGTTCCCAGCCCGTCGTGCGTGTACCGGGATGGGAGTGCTCCCGTTAAGGCTTCGTATGCGCGTATTTTCAGTTTTTCTACGAAGGCTACGGTACTACCTACTAAAACTAAACGTCTGAAAAAAATATATAGCAATCTTGGGGTGTCTATTTAGAGACTGATGAATACCGATACACGATTGGACAAACTTCGCTCGATATAAAAAAAAATCGCAAACATACCCCTTCCATGTCGTCTAAAATGAAAATTATATCTAAGCCGAATCATACAAAATATATATAAAAATGTAGGGTACTATAAATACGAGAGCTTGTTTCAAAAAAATCTGATTTTTGTTGGCGTATTTTTATTTCCTTGCCAAAATTCATAAAAATACGAATATCGAGGCACTGCGCCGTGCTCTTCACTCCGCCGCTGCGGGGCATCTTGTGTCTCACTCTTGCTTTTGACAACCATATAACGCCTTAAGGACCAGGACCGCTAATAGACCAATTAAATCTAAAGTGCTCTAAAAAGATGGCGACGAGGTTCGCCACCCATCACGCCTTGGTCTACGTAGCGGCGAAAAGCGAGCGGCCGCCGTTTTTTCTGCAATGATTTCGGCAGATGGTATTCCGACGTTATATGCCTTTTTTGTCCCAGATAAAACACGTTTACGTGCACCACCACGCTCGCCGCCCTGAAGATAGCAGGGTTGAGTGGCTACGTCCAGCAGTGGACTGATACGGGCTGATGATGTCGATGTGGGTCTAAAGCAGCAACATTGTCTGAAGTACTGTGGGCTGGTTTCAACCGACTGCAAGCGGACCGAGCCGCTTCCTATGCAGATTGTCATACAAGTTGGTTCTACTTTGCTACACTGACTAGTACGTACTAGATGTGGCTAAGCTTCGATGAAAACGAGCAACTGGCCTCAGCCCCCTTACCATGAACTCTTATAGCAGGACTACTTCCTAAGCTTACTTTAAGGTCGTCATGGTACGAAATAACAAAGTATTATTGAAGTAATCCTGCTTTAAGGCTTCATGGTACAGACAACAGCAGATCAATGGTAACCCTTGCAGTACGATTTCAGCTCTTATGACGCAGAAAATAGGAACGGTCCAAAGTCCAAAGTGTTACACTGATCTGCTGTTAGATGTACCAATGAATCAATGAATGATTAATCTTTATTTCAGACACAAGTCATTTTGTGTAACATAACATTGGCAAATGACGAACTGTCGAGTCCATTAATGAAATATATAAATATTTTATGTTGAATAAACATAAAAAAAAAATTTCGACGAATTGATAACCTCCTCCTTTTTTTTGAAAGTCGGTTAAAAATGAATTAAATCGGAGCACAGTTTAACTTTTTGTACCTGATGTAAATCAACTTATTGAGAATTGACGTTAAGGGATTCACTGCATCGAGAGTCAGCGCTACGGGAATTCATTGGAAAGAGAAATCACTGCTACGGGAATAAGTCGCCGTAGCATGTACAGTCGACGACAGAAATAAGTATACAAGGGCCCTCAATAAGGTTGAGATTTTCTCAAAAACTACTGGACCGAATTTAATAATTCTTTTACAGTTAAGTACATAGTTTTCACTTTTATCTATCAAACAGTGAAAGAATTTTGGCAATAGGTCAAGTAGTTTTTTAGAAAATCTCAACCTTATAAACTCTCCTGTACATCTTTCTCTGTGTTCCACCGTACCTTCACCCAAAAACGCAGGATGGGTCAGTCCCACCTGTCGACAATTAACTTCAGGAGGCTGTTGGGGCTGCCTCTCACTCTGAACATCAAGGATGCTACTCGCTTGCGCATTATAGCGTAAAAACATTGAACAACTAGATACACAGTCTGCCTTCTAAAAATATGCGAGCCCAAACAAGGTCGAAACAGATGAATGGACCCTTATTTGCTTTATTTGGACCTTATTTGGACGTTTTTTTTAATTTTAGAATTAAAACTATAGTGAGCCATTACTACAAATTATTATATATAAACGGATATCACTCACTTATATTGTTAAAGTCGGCAATTAGACCGACAGTTTCGACCGATTTGAAAAAGACCGTCGAAATCGGTCGAAACTGTCGGTCTAATTGCCGACTTTAACAATATAAGTGAGTGATATCCGTTTATATATAATAGTTTTTTTAATTGTTTTAGTAAGACCTTTGTGTATCTAGTTGTTTATAGGAAATCAATGCGTAAAAACAATGATTATTCGAATGCCGACCATAACAAGAGAGGCCCTTCTAGCTAGTTTTTACCTCAAATTCAACATTCTCTTAAACTTTGTGGTATCCGGTGTCAGAATTTACATTTTGAAGCATTCGGTTCCTCATATTATTATTAAGCCTGCTGTGCATGTTGGCCGAGCCTCAGTCAACGCGAGCGTAGGCAAATTTTTATTTATTTATTTTAACCATTACAATTTTAACAGGACAATACCCAATAATAAATTGTAGTCAATTAAATAAAATCTAAAATATAATCAATAATTAATTTAAATAATAATAACGGCACGTAATGTAAGGAGGTTCCTCACTCTGGGATCCTAACCTCCGGCAGCTTGGATGCGCATGCATCCCGCTGCCGGTGGGTGGCTATTTTTTATATTTATATATTTTTCTATTTGTTTTTGATATTCAAATGTATAAATATATTAAATAAGATAAAAGAGAAATAAAAGAATAATAATAAAAAATACACTAATAAGTCTGGTTACTTTCCCAGATATAAACAAAATCAATAAAATAACAATAACATCATTACATACATTACACTAACAAACTCCCGATAGATGGAGCGTCGCAACTTTTATGAAATTTGTCAGAGTACAAGAGAACAAATCTACTTGCAGCTTTCCCTCTCCCAACTCATTCAGTATCCGCAGCGCTCTTGTCACTGGTGACTCCCTCAGCATGTTAGTGTTGCCCCGCGGCACGGTGAACAAACTACATTATTGCAAGGCAAGTACTACCATCTAGACGTTCGGCAAGTTTGGACGAAAACCAACGCAAACGGCCAATGTAGACGAGTTTTGTGGAGCTGCCCACACGTGGGGCGCTGTCAGTGTTTATTGCGCATTGAAACACGTGTAACGTCCACGTATTTGCACGTGTAACGGCGATGGACTTCAACCGGGTAATGGCGGGCAGACAAACGTGTGGACACTATTGGCCGAGCGTAGGCGAGTGCCTTTGATTTGTGAAAAAAAACGACAGCTCCGAAGCGAGACGAGTGGCCGCGAGCGATTATTATTTATTTTATTAATGGACTCGACAGTTCGTCACTTGCCAATGCCATGTTACAGAAAATTCAATATATTCAATGGCCTTCTATCTTTCTCCAGAGGAGTCGCCGTAGCGTCTTCACCCTGGGTAGCCGCGTCTTCATGTCTTCATCCAGAGGAGTCGCCGTAGCGTCATCACTCTGGACGAAGCAGCTCGACAGTCACGTTGACTCCCGAGCTTGTAGCGGGAACTCTTGATAAAAGCTTGAAACTTCAGATCTTGCATAAATAATCCAATAACTTCACCGTACTGTCATTCGCGAACATTTTCTGATTAATTTAACGTGATATTAAACACAAAATAGACAATTAAGGAAAATTATCAAATAATTTCGCAACCGTCGTTTCCCGCCATTTTCAAGAGAACCCCGCGAGCGATTGCAAGTTGTGACAAGCTACGCCAAATGAGCTCTATACACGTTAACGCTTGTCTTCTAACTAACTCGGCCAACTAGGCGAGCCACACCGAGCGATGTGGCAAATAAGCTGTTTACATGTTGGTATTGGACTTCACTCGGCAACGCTCGGCATGTATAGCAGGCTTTAGATACGAACGATATGATATGAACACTAATCGCTCATCGCTGTAGACGTGCCCATTGTTTGAATCAGTCTTCGCCGTTTGTGTATTTAAAACTTGCGATAAATTAAAACCAAGATAAGTCAATTCTAAATAAAAATTACATTTGCGATAAGCAATGAAATCAGGATCAAAAATTACATGTCAATTACTCTTTCTAACACACGCAAGCGCGCGTTTGTCGGAAAAGGACAGATAGCAATTTGTTTATACAATAAAATGGTCCGACTGTTATCAAAAATTATCAGGAATTAGCATGATAAAAAAATATTCGACGTGATCTACTTAACTCGTAATATTCTGTAATTAGGTAGATTCGCGTTATTATTTTATTAATGGACTCGGCATTTGCCAATGTCATCCTCTGGATGCTTCATGTCTTCATCCTCCGTCTCCTCTGGATGAAGACATGAAGACGCGGCTACCCAGGGTGAAGACGCTATGGCGACTCCTCTGGAGGAAGAGAGAAGACTATGATATCTTGAATATTCTGTAATATTCAAGATATCATAGTCTTCTCTCTTCCTCCAGAGGAGTCGCCATAGCGTCTTCACCCTGGGTAGCCGCGTCTTCATGTCTTCATCCAGAGGAGACGCCGTAGCGTCATCACTCTGGACGAAGCAGCTCGACAGTCACGTTCACTCCCGAGCTTGTAGCGGGAACTCTTGATAAATGCTTGAAACTTCAGATCTTGCATAAATAATCCAATAACTTCACCGTACTGTCATTCGCGAACATTTTCTGATTAATTTAACGTGATATTAAACACAAAATAGTCCCTGTAGACATGAAAAGAAAAATTATCAAACAACTTCGCAACCGTCTTTTCAAGAGAACCCAGCCTTCTTCAGACATATTTTTTCTTAAACTTAACCCTTATTTTTTAAATAGCCTCGACATCCCTGTCTGTTTGCCTTTTGGCAAAGGCCTCCTCCAACTGCCTCCATTCCTCTCTGTTTGATGCATTCCTGGTCCATGTTCCACCTGCTACAGCTGTTATCTCGCAGACCCACCTTCTCAATGGCCTACATCTGTTTCTTTTTCTATCCCTTATAATTGTAAATTGTACTTTCGACTATTTATCTTGTCCCCTAATTGTATGTCCTGCTTTAATATAAGCACCTTTTATATTTTAATTATTATTATTTTTAATTATAGAAAAGGTATACTTAGTAAGCCACAGGGAGGTTGTTCAGTATCGAGAACTGGAAAGCTTTAGTCCTACGACTTTTCGAATAAAAAATATTTATTGTATTATATTGTAGGTTTATTTAACATATTTGGATATAATAGGTATTTTATTGCTTTTATAGTAAGTACTGTATTATGACATTTTTGCACCCGCTACGCTGTTTTTGATACAATATCTCCATCACCCGAAGGTTGCCTGCAAGAAATCGCTTAAAGCGATAAGGCCGCCTGTATGTACACTAGCTAACTTTGGTTTTATATGTAACTGATGTATTTTCATTTGTGTGCAAATAAAGTATATTTGAATAGAATTGGATTGAAAAAATACAATTCAATAAAGTCGGTAATTAGACCGACAGTTTCGACCGATTTCGACGGTATTTTTCAAGATGAGCGCGCCACGCCCGCGTCGCCGTTGACGTTTCTTCGCGCGGTCGAAACTGTCGGTCTAATTGCCGACTTTAACAATATAAGTGAGTGATATCCGTTTATATATAATAATCATACAAATCGTTGAAATGACCGGTACAAAATGTATTTACCTACGTGAGTGCAATAAACTATTATAATCTATAAATTAAAACCCAAACTCTACAATTCAATCTACTATCTTACATTTGATAAGGCATATCAATTAATTAAAACTTCAAATCGACATAATTCCGAGTAACAATAATAATAAGAAAGATTCCTTCGTTACCCGTGTACCTACTACCAGTCCAACTACCAGTCCAACAAACAATTGCCCGAACAACGTATGACCGACATGTTCGTAGTCAAACGAATCCCAAATCCAATCTCCATATATCGATTACTCTTTCTAACATATGTAAATGCTCGGTTATCGGAAAGGGAGATACTATTTTTATGGATTTACCAACATGGACATGTTATAACATTGTGATATGTAATGTCTTTGTGTGTGATGCATTGAAATAATGGCGGACGATTTTACGCGTGTGGTTTACTGATTGATTATGTGTGATTCATATCCTGTTTGGATCCCGAAGGAGATAGACCGAGTGATTTGTAGTTAAATTAGCGACTATAGGTCAGGGGTTTAATTTAAATAATGGTAAGTTTTTTTTTAATTTACATTCGGAATTTATTTACCAGAACACTAATCCTATCTTGGGCACTTAAGAACCTTCCATGAGCCAACTAGCGCCGCCAATCTATAAAAATTAATATCTTCCTATATAATAAATTTTATTAAAAAAAAGCTATTTACAAAATGTTTATTACGATAAATACTATTTTTCAATATACAATACATGGCATAATTGCGACAAGCTAAGTTGTAGTTCTTAAATGTACCAAAAGCGGCCGTTTTTCGCAATTATGCGAACTACAACTTAGCGACATTGAATCACGTTATAAATAAGCATTTAAAAAATAGTATTTATCGTAATAAACATTTCGTAAATAGCTTTTTTTAATAAAATTGATTATATTGTAATTTATTTTTTTAAGATTGGCGGCGCTAGTTGGCTCTATGAAGGCCTTTAAAATTAGAATTTTGTTCAAGAAAAAAGGGACGGCCAAAGTCTAAGTCTTTCTTTACTTGCAGTAAGCACGTTGTGTACATTTTTGAACGTCAACATATTTTTTGAATTTACATTTACATCACTGTGCAATGAAACGGTGCCAACGCTGAGGAGAAAAATTTGCAAAAAAAACTCTCAGCAGCACATCTTCTTTTAAAATAACAGTGGCGAATTTACACATTTGCCGCCGGTAGGCTATTCTTTGCCGACCCTATCGACGTCCACAATTAGATACCTAGTGTTATTCACAAACAAATTCATTACATTTTAGTGTTAATAAATGGCATTGCCAGATTCTGCCCCACCATCAACCGCAAGATGTACAAGATAACGAATAAATGTAAAAATATCTGCGTTTTTTATTAAAATTATTGGTTTAAAATAAAGTTTTGTACAAGTTGCGAACCGAATAAAACAGCTTAATTAAGAATTCAGAAAATAGTAAGAAATCGAAGCGAATTATTCATTGTTTTTGTTATTCTTCTATAGGAGTTGTGAGAGTAGTAGAAAATGATACTGCTTATGATTATGCAATATGAAACCTGTAATAAGTCCCCAACAAAATGATAGGTACAACATAAACGGTCACTTAGTTTTGTAGGTGGGGCAAAGCTCCATTGAAATGTGGCAATGTCATTTTAAAATTCTTTATAATTTACATAGTGATCCTGATCACTCGATACTTCTAGTAGTAAAAAACTTTTTACGATCGGTCAAACAGTTATTGAAAAATCTCAACCTACTTAACAATATTATTATATTTTAGTCTTACATTTATTTAGCGATTAAATTCATCGATTGTGACAAATTCGTTGACGATGTCTATCTTTTGTTTTGGCCACACCTAATGAGATGATAACAATGGCTTGTTGGAGCCAGCGATACGAATTTCTAAATAGTGATAAACCAGCTCTTGTATTTATAATAATATATATTTTTACATTTATTCGTTATCTTGTACATCTTGCGGTTGATGGTGGGGCAGAATCTGGCAATGCCATTTATTAACACTAAAATGTAATGAATTTGTTTGTGAATAACACTAGGTATCTAATTGTGGACGTCGATAGGGTCGGCAAAGAATAGCCTACCGGCGGCAAATGTGTAAATTCGCCACTGTTATTTTAAAAGAAGATGTGCTGCTGAGAGTTTTTTTTGCAAATTTTTCTCCTCAGCGTTGGCACCGTTTCTTTGCAAAGTGATGTAAATGTAAATTCAAAAAATATGTTGACGTTGAAAAATGTACACAACGTGCTTACTGCAAGTAAAGAAATTTGACTTAGACTTTGGCCGTCCCTTTTTTTCTTGAACAAAATTCTAATTTTAAGGGCCTTCATAGAGCCAACTAGCGCCGCCAATCTTAAAAAAATAATATCTTACAATTTAATCAATTTTATTAAAAAAAGCTATTTACGCAATGTTTATTACGATAAATACTATTTTTTAAATGCTTATTTGTAACGTGATTCAATGTAGGTAAGTTGTAGTTCACAAATGTGCCAGAACCGGCCGTTTTTCGCAATTATGTGAACTACAACTTACCTACATTGCATCACGTTACAAATAAGCATTTAAAAAATAATATTTATAGCAATAAACATTGTGTACATAGCGTTTTTAATAAAATTGAATATATTGGAAGATTTTTTTAAGATTGGCGGCGCTAGTTGGCACTAGGAAGGGTCTTAAATGAAATATGTTGTATAAAATATTTGACTTTAGTTTAGTCTTAATGTCATCTACCGAACTAAATATTAGTCGTAGTAGCAAATATTATTCTTTATTATTCTTAAAGTTTGGTGTAAAGGTAGCTCTGTTTTCAGGACCGTACGAATTTGAAGCAGAAGCGAAGAAGAAGTCCAATGCGTTTGCCACCTGATAAGAAAGAAGATATTATAGATGCTATCCGTAAGCACCGAAATATATGGGATCCATCAATAGAGAAGCAGAGGCCTAAGTATCTTACATTAGCATGGGAAACTGTTGCTTCGAGTAATAAAGTCAGCCTACCAGGTATTTATTATTGGGTATCATTTAAGCTATCGCCAATTTAATTAGTTTTGTGTTTCTTAAATAATAGGGTTTGGCCGCAAAATAGTAGATTTGTCATCAAAATGTAGTCACCAAACAGTCCGGCAATCCGCAGTGGGTCCACATGGTGGATCATGGCCTCAGCTCCCTCTATGTAAGGGAAGGTCTGTGTCCGAGCAGTGGGGCAATATAAATAGACTGATGATGATGATGTTCTGAGGGCAAATCATTCTGCCGCAGGAAAGTAACCACTAACATGACATTGCCACATTTCAATGGAGCTTTGCCCCACCTACAAAACTACGAGACCATTGAAGCTGTACCTATCATTTTGTTGGGGACTTATTACAGGTTTTATATAGCATAATCACAATTAGTAAGAGTTGCGAGAGTAGTTCAAAATTATAACAAAAAAACAATTAATAATTCGCTTCGATTTCATACTATGTTCTGAATTCTTAATTAAGCTGTTTTTTCAACTCGAAACTTGTACAAAATTTATTTTAAACCAATAATTTTAAATTAAAATTATTGGTTTAAAAAACGCAGATATTTATACATTTATTCGTTATCTTGTTCTTCATGCGGTTGATGGTGGGGCAGAATCTGTCATTGTCATTTTCTATAAATTACCTCAATTGCAAGTTTAAGTTTATCTGGAGTTTAAAACTAAACTGTTTAAGTTGTTATTATTTAAATGCTATTATACATTAATTGACTTCCTTCGTGATAGCTTGTGACATTTTAAATTAAATATAGCCGAAGATATTTATAATATATGATAAGTGTAAAATGCAAAGTTTAATCATTTTGAATGATTTATGTTGTAACATTTAGTCTACTGCAATTAATTCTATTTTTGGCGATAATTGACAGAAAGTATTATGTAAATCAAAGTCAAAATCATCATCATCATCAGTCTACTTATATTGCCCCACTGCTCGGGCACAGACCTTCCCTTACATCGAGGGAGCTCGGGCCATAATCCACCACGCGGGCCCACTGCGGGTTGGCGGATTTCACATGCCTTAGATTTTTTTCTTCTTCTACGGCATGCAGGTTTCATCACGATGTTTTCCTTCACCGTTTTGAGAGCACTCGGTAGATGTACACGGTAAGTTTTTCCGTCGAAAAAAACCGAGGATAACTCATTGGTACATGGCTGCCCTAGCTGGGAATCGAACCTGGGACCTCCATATTGCAAGTCCATTGACCCAACCACTGAGCCACCGAGCTCTCAAAGTCAAAAACTTTCACAAAACTTGTACGCTTTCGGGGCGGTGTCCCTTCATTTGATAAAAAACAAATTACAAACATTTCATTTCACAAACAACGTTTGGCAAAATTATGATTCATAAGTTCATCTTTGTACAAAGTAATGGTTCTATAAATAATTCATTTGACAAAACAATTACGAGACAAAGTTTCTTTCTTCAAAACATCACTTAACAAACTATTCACTTATTATATACGTTAATAGATAAAACAACGCAAGGCATAAAAACCTTTGACAAAATGCATTGTTTGGTAATTGTAATTTGTTTTTTATCAAATGAAGGGACACCCCGACCAACTCTCTAACCAGATCCGACACGGATGTTTAGGTTCAGAAGGCTCTGGCTTGGAGCGAAGCGCAGCTTCGCTCCAAGCCAGAGACTTCGATGTTAGGTTTTTTTTTTGTATTCAAAAAGCAAGTTCATTTATTAACAATTATACATATAAAATACCCACTTATTTACCCAATATTTTGTCTAAAAGGCGACCTTGCAAAAGGAATACTTTGGTCATTTAATCAATTGCAAAATGACGGTTTAGCATTCACAACATTTGCTATGTTAAATATTTATAAAATGGATTTTTGTCAAATGATCACTTTTAAAACGATCACTTTAGTAAATGATAACTTTGTCAAATGATTACTTTTTCAAAAATAATTTGTAAAATGATCATTTGTCATACGTTTTTTGTCAAACATTAGTGAACCTTTCGGGGCATATATGGTGGTACAGTCGACAGCAGATCAATGGTAACACTTTTTACTTTTGACAGTTCTTATTATTTGCGCCGTAAGACTTGAAATCGTACTGCAAGTGTTACCATTGATCTGCTGTCGACTGTACTAAGACACAAATATGATATCTGTATTGTTTACCCATATTTACAAATAAATGACGTTTCATTTCATTTGTGGTTTGCCTATGTTACAGTCGAAATAGTCAAGTCTCAATGGAAGACCCTGAAGAGACAATATTCTAATCACATCATGCACGGGAAGCCAATGCACCAGTTTCTTGCCCAGGAAATGAAGTTTATGCATAATATATTGTTGAACAAAGGCGTAAGTAATTATAAGGACTCAGACAGACTAGCGACAGTGCGTCGCGCGATAGATCGCGACACCTTTCGTGGAGGGTTGCCAGTGTCGCGAGCTACAGCGCGACGTCGCTCGACGCACTGTCGCTCGTCGCTTTTATAAAGTTATCTATACATATAATAAGACTGTAAAAAAGTTGTCTGTACATTGAATATTTTTTGAAAAGAATAATTGTAATGTGTTTTAGGATCGATACTGATGCCAAAACAAAATTTTTTAGAATTTTTATCTGTTTGTCTGTGACTTTGTGCAAGTATCACGCCATAACTACTGAAGGGAATTTGATGGGAGTTTCACTAGGAGATAGCTGAAATATCCGGACAGCGCATAGGCTATAAGCCATGGCGGTATGTGATCTGAGCACAGAACTTTTTCTACGCAAACGAAGTTGCGGGGTACAGCTAGTTTACAATATAAACTAGAAATGAATGTAAAATTACCTACACATTAATTAATATACTTAATTACTAAATCAAATATATAAATAAAATAAATACTTACTTACAATAAAAAAATGCAAACTATTATAGTTTGTTACAAAAAAAGTACATACCTAATATATTATAAACTAGCTGTACCCTATGCGCCTATTATATATATGCGCCTATTATAGCCTATGCGCTGTCCGGATATTTCAGCTATCTCCTAGTGAAACGCCCATCAATGTCCCTTCAGTAGTTATGGCGTGATACATGAACATAGTCACAGACAAACAGACAAAAATTCAAAAAATATACAATGTACAGACACAACTTTTTTACAGTCTTATTATATGTAGTATAGATAGATGTACGTATGTCTATACTGCATTATTATATACACATTCTCGATCCCGAACAGGCCAGGGGGGTGACCACGAATTCAATCGTTATGGTTATCGTTTTCATTTTGACACTTGAACGATATACATTGCTGCGTTTCGTTGTCGATTGTTAAAACTTGCAAAAACATAGCAGCAATGTATAGCGTCCATGTGTAAAATTGAAAGCGATAATGATAACGATTGGAAGTCGCGGTCACCCCACTGGCTGGAAGAAATCTCTTTATTAGAGATAAGCTCGACTGATGTAGTTACATCTGCTTTCTTGTAATATTGTATCTGTTTTACTTTTCGAGTACAATAAAGTATAAGTACTGGCAAGATTCATAGACAGCATTAAGTGTGAGTTGAGTTTGATCTCAGTCATCGGAGATTTCATATTTGTGCTCAAAACTATCGCAGTTGTCCCAAAACAAACTTAAATGACATTGCCACATTTCAATGGAGCTTTGCCCCACCTTTGGTCGCCTACGTCACCATTGAAGCTCGTATATCATTTTGTTGGGGACTTATTACAGGTTTCATATTGCATAATCATAATCAGTGGAGTTGCGAGAGTAGTAGAAAATGATAACAAAAACAATGAATAATTCGCTTCGATTTCATACTATTTTCTAAATTCTTAATTAAGCTGTTTTTTCGACTCGCATGTTGTACAAAACTATATTTTAAACCAATAATTTTAATAGAAAACGGAGACATTTTTACATTTATTCGTTATCTTGTACAGTCGACAGCAGATCAATGGTAACACTTGCAGTACGATTTCAAGTCTTACGACGCAAATAATAAGAACTGTCAAAAGTAAAAAGTGTTACCATTGCTCTGCTGTCGACTGTACATCATGCGGTTGATAGTGGGGCAGAATCTGGCATTGTCATTTAAAATTACATCCCTCCACAAATATTTTCATAACCATAATCAACTAATCAGGAGTATGTCGATGTATGGACATAATATTTTGATAATGGCAAAGATAAGTTGGTCTCTAAATCTAGTTTATCTTTTCGTTAGAGCAAAGTTACGGGGTTATGTAAGTTGCGTTCTTGCGTTGCACGGAAGCCGCCGACTCGCGACTCGCAATTGTAGGCCAGTCATTCTGACGAGTGTTTGTATGGAGACCCCAACAATAACTCCTCTATCGATGAAACTTTTTTGTATACTTAATAGCATACTTATAAGAACAATTGTCAGAGTATCCAATAATATTTGGAGGCGGAAGTTACTTATTTTATTTAAAATTCAACATTACTGTGTATCTATTCTGGAACAACGTTATGGTCATAATTCTTTTTCTATAAATTGTATTTTTTTAGTGTGCTTCTGTACATTCATAAGTAAAACTATTTTTTTATTCGAAAGTGTAGGTATTTTAATAAAATGTCTTTTTTGGCCGTAGTTTCCATAGGATAATTGCTCCGCCGGGTTTCTGTTTTTTATATGCCTTCAAATTATTATTTCTAGTATAAGTACGAAACCAAAAAAAAATCCAAATGAAACAATTCATTATACAGAACTTGTCTTTTAACTATCTCTGGAAAATTACTCTATCAGATATTTTTTACAATTGTAATGAGATACCCAAAAAGAACCTGATTTCAAAGAATCCAACAATGAAAGCAGGTTACTCTGCAGGATACTCCATCCAGCTCAAACAGGATCAGTAGTGGGCCCAGTATACAACCCTGCAAGACGCCAACTGTGAACCCAATTGCTTCTGAGGCTGTGAGTATGCACTCGGTATGATTATCCTACGTAAAAATATATATAAAAATACAAAATAGTACCTCTAGATATTATCCATAATACGATTATATTATAAATAATGGCCATTTATCCAATTTTTATTTCATGTAACGTGTATTTATTTTGTGCACATTAAAGAATTACAGTAAAACATGCACAGTCTGCAATACATATTTGTAGACTTAGTATTTAAATGTACTGACTTGTTTCTAAAATCCGCCGACTGCACCGACTTCCGTCACTGTCTTGCGTCGTTGCCTTTGCCCAGCGCACCGATTATAGAAGGCACGTATTACCTGAATCGAAAACTGTGCTTCAATAGATGTACTGGGAAATACTACATACATAAAAACTCCTTCAGATCTAGTTAATCTACGGGCGGAGTCTATATAACTGTAACATATTGCAGATGGCTGAGCAAGTGACGTCACCCAGCACCAATATAAACAGCAGTGGAATAAGAAAACAACCCTATGCCGTGCCAGTTACCTCGAGTGCTTCTGCGTCTGTGAGTTGACCTCTATTATAGGTACAATTGGTGTAAGATTTTTTTGGTACCTTGCAATTACCAATCAGTAACTTATATTACCAATTATATTGAATAACTAAAATAACAATAGAAAAACTTATAGTGTCCGTTAGCTAGCATATAAATAAATAGACAAATGTTAATGAATAAATTGTAAGCACTGCGGACCCTAAGGCTTCCAACAGTTCCAATAACTTTACATATAGCAATAACGATCATGTTCCTTCTGCAGTGGTTATAAAGTATAGGTCACATAGGTGACAGTAGATAAAATTGTTTGGTTTTTGAATACACAGGCCAGCAAAAACACGAAGAAAATAAAACTGACACCAACAGCTTCAATGGATTCACCTGCGCCGCGTCCGAGTACGCTGAGCTTGCAAAATGTAAGTGCTATTTATGACTAATTTTTACATAATATATCTTTTAAACTGACTATGATTCTTGAGACACATCTTGTTTACTAAATTTCGTAGAGATTGGTAACCAGCGTATTGTTATAATTAAGTAATCTAAAGTTATTATGTGCTGTAATAATAATAATAATAAACCTCTTATTCGAATCTTGCTTTTTTTTCTTTTTGGTGGCATATGATTTGTCGTTTGGTGAGCTTTTGCAAGTCCGTTTGCCAATTGGCACAGGTCTCCTCCAACCTTTTCCATTCTCGCCTATCTCTGGCAACTTCAACCCATGTTTTCCCGGCAACCTGTCGAATATCATCATCCCATCTTTTCTGTGGTCTGCCTCTTTTTCTATGACCTTCTCTTGGGTACCACTCTGTAACCATTTTGTGCTGTAAATCTTCCTTAAAATAAGCAATAATAAAGCTTGCAGTTCTCTGGTATCCCTTTGGAATGCTTCCTTCGTTATATCTAGGGAGATAATCTACTAAACTACTTATTATAAGTGACCAATGAAAGCTAATATTTGCAGGTTACTCTGCAGGATACTCCATCCAGCTCAAACAGGAACAGTAGTGGGCCCAGTATACAACCCTGCAAGACGCCAACTGTGAACCAAATTGCTTCTGAGACTGTGAGTATGCACTCGGTATGATTATCCTACGTAAAAATATATATAAAAATACAAAATAATACCTCTAGATATTATCCATAGCTAACACATAATACGATTATATTATAAATAATGGCCATTTATGTCGAATTTTTGGCGCATATTTGTATGGAAACGGACGAACGTAACCAAATATGTTAATATGTCATGCAATCTTGGTTCGATGTATATTTTGTGGCATTGAAGTAATTAAAACATGTACTTATTCATAATAATTTCATGCATGATGCACAGTCTGCAATATACATATGTTTGTAGACTTAGTATTTGAATGTATTGACTTGTTAATCCGCCGACTGCACCGACTTCCGTCACTGTCTTACGTCGTCGATGCCTTTGATCAGCGCACCGGTTATAGAAGGCACCTATTAACTTAATCGAAAACTGTGCTTCAATAGATGTACTGGGAAATACTACATACATAAAAACTCCTTCAGATTTAGGTAGTTAATCTAGGGGCGGAGTCTATATAACTGTAACATATTGCAGATGGCTGAGCAAGTGACGTCACCCAGCACCAATATAAACAGCAGTGGAATAAGCAAACAACCCTCTGCCATGCCAGTTACCTCGAGTGCTTCTTCGTCTGTGAGTTGACCTCTATTATAGGTACTTAGTATTTGAATGTATTGACTTGTTAATCCACCGACTGCACCGACTTCCGTCACTGTCTTACGTCGTCGATGCCTTTGCCCAGCGCACCGATTATAGAAGGCACCTATTAACTGAATCGAAAACTGTGCTTCAATAGATGTACTGGGGAATACTACATATATAAAAACTCCTTCAGATCTAGTTAATCTAGGGGCGGAGTCTATATAACTGTAACATATTGCAGAAGGCTAAGCAAGTGACGCCATCCAGCACCAATAGAAACAGCAGTGGAATAAGCAAACAACCCTCTGCCATGCCAGTTACCTCGAGTGCTTCTGCGTCTGTGAGTTGACCTCTATTATAGGTACAATTGGTGTAAGATTTTTTTGGTACCTTGCAATTACCAATCAGTAACTTATATTACCAATTATATTGAATAACTAAAATAACAATAGAAAAACTTATAGTGTCCGTTAGCTAGCACATAAATAAATAGACAAATGTTAATGAGTAAATTGTAAGCACTGCGGACCCTAAGGCTTCCAACAGTTCCAATAACTTTACATATAGCAATAACGATCATGTTCCTTCTGCAGTGGTTATAAAGTATAGGTCACATAGGTGACAGTAGATAAAATTGTTTGGTTTTTGAATACACAGGCCAGCAAAAACACGAAGAAAATAAAACTGACACCAACAGCTTCAATGGATTCACCTGCGCCGCGTCCGAGTACGCTGAGCTTGCAAAATGTAAGTGCTATTTATGACTAATTTTTACATAATATATCTTTTAAACTGACTATGATTCTTGAGACACATCTTGTTTACTAAATTTCGTAGAGATTGGTAACCAGCGTATTGTTATAATTAAGTAATCTAAAGTTATTATGTGCTGTAATAATAATAATAATAATAATAAACCTCTTATTCGAATCTTGCTTTTTTTTCTTTTTGGTGGCATATGATTTGTCGTTTGGTGAGCTTTTGCAAGTCCGTTTGCCAATTGGCACAGGTCTCCTCCAACCTTTTCCATTCTCGCCTATCTCTGGCAACTTCACCCCATGTTTTCCCGGCAACCTGTCGAATATCATCATCCCATCTTTTCTGTGGTCTGCCTCTTTTTCTATGACCTTCTCTTGGGTACCACTCTGTAACCATTTTGTGCTGTAAATCTTCCTTAAAATAAGCAATAATAAAGCTTGCAGTTCTCTGGTATCCCTTTGGAATGCTTCCTTCGTTATATCTAGGGAGATAATCTACTAAACTACTTATTATAAGTGACCAATGAAAGCTAATATTTGCAGGTTACTCTGCAGGATACTCCATCCAGCTCAAACAGGAACAGTAGTGGGCCCAGTATACAACCCTGCAAGACGCCAACTGTGAACCAAATTGCTTCTGAGACTGTGAGTATGCACTCGGTATGATTATCCTACGTAATAATATATATAAAAATACAAAATAATACCTCTAGATATTATCCATAGCTAACACATAATACGATTATATTATAAATAATGGCCATTTATGTCGAATTTTTGGCGCATATTTGTATGGAAACGGACGAACGTAACCAAATATGTTAATATGTCATGCAATCTTGGTTCGATGTATATTTTGTGGCATTGAAGTAATTAAAACATGTACTTATTCATAATAATTTCATGCATGATGCACAGTCTGCAATATACATATGTTTGTAGACTTAGTATTTGAATGTATTGACTTGTTAATCCGCCGACTGCACCGACTTCCGTCACTGTCTTACGTCGTCGATGCCTTTGCCCAGCGCACCGATTATAGAAGGCACCTATTAACTGAATCGAAAACTGTGCTTCAATAGATGTACTGGGGAATACTACATATATAAAAACTCCTTCAGATCTAGTTAATCTAGGGGCGGAGTCTATATAACTGTAACATATTGCAGAAGGCTAAGCAAGTGACGCCATCCAGCACCAATAGAAACAGCAGTGGAATAAGCAAACAACCCTCTGCCATGCCAGTTACCTCGAGTGCTTCTGCGTCTGTGAGTTGACCTCTATTATAGGTACAATTGGTGTAAGATTTTTTTGGTACCTTGCAATTACCAATCAGTAACTTATATTACCAATTATATTGAATAACTAAAATAACAATAGAAAAACTTATAGTGTCCGTTAGCTAGCATATAAATAAATAGACAAATGTTAATGAATAAATTGTAAGCACTGCGGACCCTAAGGCTTCCAACAGTTCCAATAACTTTACATATAGCAATAACGATCATGTTCCTTCTGCAGTGGTTATAAAGTATAGGTCACATAGGTGACAGTAGATAAAATTGTTTGGTTTTTGAATACACAGGCCAGCAAAAACACGAAGAAAATAAAACTGACACCAACAGCTTCAATGGATTCACCTGCGCCGCGTCCGAGTACGCTGAGCTTGCAAAATGTAAGTGCTATTTATGACTAATTTTTACATAATATATCTTTTAAACTGACTATGATTCTTGAGACACATCTTGTTTACTAAATTTCGTAGAGATTGGTAACCAGCGTATTGTTATAATTAAGTAATCTAAAGTTATTATGTGCTGTAATAAATACAGAGAATAATAATAATAATAATAAACCTCTTATTCGAATCTTGCTTTTTTCTCTTTTTGGTGGCATATGATTTGTCGTTTGGTGAGCTTTTGCAAGTCCGTTTGCCAATTGGCACAGGTCTCCTCCAACCTTTTCCATTCTCGCCTATCTCTGGCAACTTCACCCCATGTTTTCCCGGCAACCTGTCGAATATCATCATCCCATCTTTTCTGTGGTCTGCCTCTTTTTCTATGACCTTCTCTTGGGTACCACTCTGTAACCATTTTGTGCTGTAAATCTTCCTTAAAATAAGCAATAATAAAGCTTGCAGTTCTCTGGTATCCCTTTGGAATGCTTCCTTCGTTATATCTAGGGAGATAATCTACTAAACTACTTATTATAAGTGACCAATGAAAGCTAATATTTGCAGGTTACTCTGCAGGATACTCCATCCAGCTCAAACAGGAACAGTAGTGGGCCCAGTATACAACCCTGCAAGACGCCAACTGTGAACCCAATTGCTTCTGAGGCTGTGAGTATGCACTCGGTATGATTATCCTACGTAAAAATATATATAAAAATATGATTTGTCGTTTGGTGAGCTTTTGCAAGTCCGTTTGCCAATTGGCAAAGGCCTCCTCCAACCTTTTCCATTCTCGCCTATCTCTGGCAACTTCACCCCAAATTTTCCCGGCAACCTGTCGAATATCATCATCCCATCTTTTCCGTGATCTGCCTCTCTTTCTATGACCTTCTCTTGGGTACCACTCTGTAACCATTTTATGCTGTAAATCTTCCTTAAAATAAGCAATAATAAAGCTTGCAGTTCTCTGGTATCCCTTTGGAATGCTTCCTTCGGTAAATCTAGGGAGACAATCTACTAAACTACTTATTATAAGTGACCAATGAAAGCTAATATTTGCAGGTTACTCTGCAGGATACTCCATCCAGCTCAAACAGGAACAGTAGTGGGCCCAGTATACAACCCTGCAAGACGCCAACTGTGAACCAAATTGCTTCTGAGACTGTGAGTATGCACTCGGTATGATTATCCTACGTAAAAATATATATAAAAATACAAAATAATACCTCTAGATATTATCCATAGCTAACACATAATACGATTATATTATAAATAATGGCCATTTATGTCGAATTTTTGGCGCATATTTGTATGGAAACGGACGAACGTAACCAAATATGTTAATATGTCATGCAATCTTGGTTCGATGTATATTTTGTGGCATTGAAGTAATTAAAACATGTACTTATTCATAATAATTTCATGCATGATGCACAGTCTGCAATATACATATGTTTGTAGACTTAGTATTTGAATGTATTGACTTGTTAATCCACCGACTGCACCGACTTCCGTCACTGTCTTACGTCGTCGATGCCTATGACCAGCGCACCGATTATAGAAGGCACCTATTAACTTAATCGAAAACTGTGTTTTAATTGATGTACTCTCAGAGAAATAAGGATGTACTGGTAAATACTACATAAGTACATAATAGTGCTATTTATGACAAATTTTTCCACGACGAAGCTTTCGACGACTTCATAATGGCCATGAGTCCGATTTTATCGTGGAAGGAATTCACGGCATTAGGTTGCCGTACCTATCTACCTCAAAAGGAAAAAGTATTTAAAAAGAAATTCTAACTATGTCAAGATATAATAAAACAATACAACAACAATATAAAAACTAAAATAATCCAATGAGCCAGATTTCAATATTAAATATAAATTCATTCAATTAGTTATAAAATTCATTCAATTAAAAATATAAGTAAGGGAACTGTCCCAATATCTGTTAGTACATTGACGGGTGTATGTACAGTTGCCTTATATAATAATAATTAAAATAATGCTAATTTATAATAAACCAGAATATACTTGTATTAGGCCGACTTCGGGGAACACCACGCTTCTTTGTCATTAATGTATTCATTGGTCGTATAATATGCTTTTCTCATAGGGTTTTCTTTACATAGGATTTAAACTTCGTTTCGGTTAGGCATAAAATATCATCAGGAATCATGTTATAGAAGTTAATTCCATTACCCATGAAGGAATTTCTGACTTTACTCAGACGAAAGCATTGACAATTTGTTCTTATTTCTAGTATTGTAATTGTGAGTATCAGCATTTGTACGATACAAGTGGATATTTTTTCGGATGTTCATTATGTTCAAATATATATATATATATATATATATATATATTGTGAGGCCACAGTAAGGATTCCGATCTGCTTAAAAACTTCCCTAAGAGAGTCTCGGCGTCTTATGACGGATACTATGAGCGATGTAAAGGCCAAGGCGCGGCGTCCGCCGGCGCACGTTAGCACTAGATATTGAAGTTTTCTTTCTGATCGATTCTATATTTTTTGATCGACAGACGCTCGGAATAATAATTCGTAATTTCGAAACAAAATGCAAATACATCAAGACAATGCCACCATTTGAAACTTCAACAAACACAAAATATAAGAAATAATTCGTAATTTCAAAACAAAATGCAAATACATCAAGGCAATGCCACCCTTTGAAACTTCAACAAACACAAAATATAATAAAAAATAGTTTAACCACGTGAATGCGATATGTGGGTGGGATTGAATGAATATTGAATATTCGTAAAGCAATCTCTCCTTAGTCTGTTACCTACATTTCTGGTACAATTTTTTATAATATTACAAAAATAAATATTTTTTTATTCCAATGTTCTGGACCACTTCTTTGGTGGGATATTATACAAAGCATCGAGAGTCCATGTGTACTATCACACCCAATTTTTATATTCGAGTTTTGAATTACTTAATTAATTTTTATTAAATTGATTTATCGGACTAATCGTGAATTTTTGCCATTTCGCTAACGGTCAAAGGTTCCGAGCAATCGTCTTTGTCACAACTCTCCATTATTATTCAAGTTTGTTTCATTTGGTTATTGAGCAAGAGACTCCTCGACCAAATGATTCTGCCGGGCCAAGTACAACAGACAACCTACGAAATGTAAGTTTAATAGTTTTTCATTATAGGATACGACAATAAATTCAGAGTTGTCACACGTCACACTAAAGTATCCACTCGGCAACATTTGACGGGCGGCATGTTGCGCACCAGCTGGCAACGTCGCGCATTGTTGTACAACGTTGCCGATCTTGTTAATCACGTGTTTTGCGTCAATCAATAGGATAGTGGATCCAAAAAAAAATGGTCTGAAATAGTTAATAATCGTTATATTACTGTACAAAAAATTACAAAAAAAATGAGATGTTTAAAACACAAAAAACTTTAATTTAAGGCGCTGACATGAGCCAACTAGCGCCGCCAATCTTAAAAAAATCATATCTTCCAATATAATCAATTTTATTAAAAAAGCTACGTTCACATTGTTTATTGCTATAAATATTAGTTTTTAAATGCTTATTTGTAACGTGATGCAATGTAGGTAAGTTGTAGTTCACAAATGTGCCAGAAACGGCCGTTTTTCGCAATTATGGATATGATTTTTTTAAGATTGGCGGCGCTAGTTGGCTCTAGGAACGCTCTTAAAATACAACTTTCCAACCTCGATCAATGACGTTATCGCGGCCCCGATAAACTAGGGATGTTCGATTTTGAGAAAACATGATGTTAAAACATCGATGTTTTTGCCCTTACCGTAGATTATCATCGTATAACCTGGTTAAATCTAGCTAAGAAGCCTTCAAATGTATTCATATCCATTTAATTGATAAATATTTCATTTACTTATGTCATTATTAATAATAATTCAATGTAACCTATCTACCCAAACCCACATAAGATCGATAAATTAATAAAATCTGGCATCTCTTAAAATCCAGACTGACGTCACGAATCTCGCGAACATGGCCGACTAGCGTTTTTGGGAAAAAACGAGGAAATATTTTAATTCCAATTTAATTTTTTTACAGTCATCTTCTACTTTTATGTAATAAAAAAGTGATATATTTGGGATCCTGATGTGAAATAATATATGAAATAAAGATTGTTTTATTGAATATCCATATGAGTCAAGTAGCCTATTGTTGCCTAGTGGATACGAAGCTTAACCGACGAGTTCTCGAATGGAGACCACGATAGGGCTGATGATAAATGTCACAATTCTCGAGATAGGTAGCTGGTAGACCCATTGATTGTTTTTTTTTTAATTTTGATTTAATTGATATCTAAGCAAGGACCTGACTTGTAATTTACAAGCAATTTATTTAAATGTCAACGAACATTTAATGTACACGCCCATTTACTGTACATTTAAATAAATTGATTGTACGTAAATGGACAGACCGCGAAAGTCCAATCACTCTGATACAGCACTAAAATTAAATAATTACTTTTGTCACACAGGCTATTAAACAAGAGACTCCGGAACTCTCTGGATCTGTATTGTGTATATAATAGTAACGTAATAGTACACTTATTACGTTACTATTTCAACTTTTATGACACAGACAATAAGAAAGGTTCTAAGTGTTACATTGATGTCAGGAACACCTGGAATGCCATGGCTGGCCAGAGGCACGCAAAAACACTTGTCACTGATTACTCGCAAAAATTTTCATCGCACGCGATGAAATTACCACGAATGGAGTTGAGGATACTTATACGAGCCTTAACTGGACACTGCAGGCTGAATAAACATCTGAACAGAATGGGCCTGTCTGACACCACTGCCTGTAGATTCTGCTGCGAAGCCGAGGAAACCCCCATGCATGTCCTCTGTGAGTGTGAAGCGCTCATTCACAGCAGAAGCCGAGCCTTGGGTGGACACATGGTGCCACCCGAGGATATCAAGAATCTCTCACCCAAGTTCATTGTACGGTTCCTGAGGGACGTTGGCCTTGGGAGCGAGATATAAGAACTCGGTGCGCGGCCACAATAGACCTTTGAGGTCGCAGTGACCCTTGGGCGTGTACCAACACCGTGATATTGTAATGGACCGCTACCCACCCCAACGCAGGAAATCAAAAAGTACTGAGCTAATTATATTATGACATAGGTACACTGCAATGGCAGTTCCGTACTTAATACAAATTATATTGGACAGACGCGTTCAAGGGACAAGAATTAGTTCCAAAAATACTGGAGGTTATTTCCTTTTTTTTGAAATGGATTTTATGGTCCTAAGTATTTCTGAAAGGCGATAAATTCTCTAAAAGTGTGTTTCTTAAAAGCGATATTTAAAAGTGTCAGTTCGAAGACTCAGTTGTTTTATTTATTAGGGTTATTCTATAGAAACTAACGTTGTTATTTTAAAGTTGTAACCTAAGACGCCAATTGAGAGATCTATTGAAACATTGGGGACAAAGTAAGTGGTTTCAACATTTGGCGCGACAAAAAATCTACTAAATTACTTAAATATATTCCTTTTCCCAGTTCATGGGAAAACTCCACCCAAAACCTAATCAACCAATAATAAACCCCTAAAGATAATGTCGACGCCTTTAGGTTTTTTTGCAGAACCAATATTGACCAATAGCTAAATCGCAAAGCGGGGACGCCATGGATGCGCAGACGCTTTTGCGTCACTAGGGGATGAATTTATCTAGTTAGTTTGTCTCGGAGCGTGGTCAAGTTCGCATAACTTTCGATAAGTTGGTTAAAAGTTACGTCGGACTACTGTGAAAGTATAAATTTATAAGTTACAGTTTTATTTACATTAGTGACAATATATTTTATTAATTAATATAAAGATGAGATCTTTATAACGAACGTATTGTGTCAAAGTTAGTGTTGTAAATGGATGGAGCCCGGAAACCTCATCGCAACCACTATTATATATTCTGTGTCGCAACGGAGATCTAAAGCTAAGTAGTGCTGGCCGCTTTCCACCGATGGCAAAAGTTCACGATATCAACTAGAATAAATTACACTGACACTAAGTAGTGCTAGCCACTTTCTGCCTATGACAAAAGTCCATTCTATCATCTATGTAATTTACATTCACACTATGTACCTGTGTTCTGCCTATGACAGAAGTCTATTTATGAAACTAAGTAGTGCTCTACTGACGACAATATCTATTGTACGCCTATAACTTATTATTCACACTAAATAGTGTAAATTCGGCTTCTACTGACGACAATGAGTCCAGATTGATGTTATGTTGGACTAGTTGCTTTATAACGGCCACATGATCTGTCCAAACGATAAAATCGAACTCTACTATTTCTATTTATTTTATATCGCAACTGACTACCTGACCAAATTACTTGACGTTATGCTATATACTACAGACAACTAATTAATGTGTGACGACGGACTATAATATGATGATAATCGGTCATAATGATATTATTACAAGTGGATTTAACGATTCCATAATGACAAAGTCAATTCGATACCACAGTGGACACAGTCCTAAGTATTACCAAAACGAACCATTCATAAGGCTACGACAGCTGAGTGCCTTGTATATGTATAATAATAATCCTTCCTTGCAGATACACGGAATCTTAATGTATTTGCATGACATGCGCATGAAATATGTATGAATGAACATAAGCCATACACATCAACACTGCCGAAGGCACACTCATTTTTAAATATTGATGTAAGAGGTGTGGTAAAAACACAAGATTTTACACTATATACTTTATCTTGTCTCTTGTCTTCTCTCGTCATCTTGTCTGCACAGAGCCGATTCATAGTCCTAGGAAAGCGGTTCCAGCCTTCTGTAACCGCTCATGTATGGATGGTAAACTGATACACGTTCTGAGATACGACTCTATCTATCATATGTATTAATATAACAAGAGTGAACGACCCAAACGAGGCGCACTCTAAATGCCAATCACACCTCTATGGAAGGAGAATAACAAACACTTTTTATATTGTAACCAGCACCTTGCCTTATCCTTAGGGATACACGTCAGATGTAGTCGAAGCTATACCCCTGCATCTACGACACACACCAAACCGGGCCAAGTGCTATATAACGCTATAGCGGGAGCAAAACCGGGCAAAGCCCCAACAAACTGGAATACCTACGGAACTGGAATACCGACGAAACTGGAATACCTATGGAACACATACTTATTTATTATTTGAGCCCTCTGCACTTCGCGTGCACAACCAAACAGGGACGTACTACCTTTATAGGTACTGTAAGCCAAGACTCTCTGACAATCTATCTATACAGAAACTCACAATATCACACATGAGGTACGCCGAATACGTATTGGGGGAAATATTAAAATCGCGAGAATTATATTCAAAGGTTGTGACAGGTTGTGACATGTTATGATATGGTATGATACGTTATTATATGTTACGATAGGTTATGATATGACCTTAATTATGGCAAAATGACTATCATTAACCACATCGGTTTGAGTTTCAGATATCACGAGTGATGGATGAAGGCGAGGAACCAAGCGGAGATGGAGGACAGCATGACGGCGATGAGACGCATGGAGATGTTGGACGATATTCGAGATCTGACGACCGACATGTGGCTGATGCAGTAAGGCGATCAAGGAGCGGCAGTGCAGTATTCCCCGTTGGTGAGCGTAGGACGCAAGGCAATGATAATGATACTACTAGTGAACGAGATCGACAGCCAGGACACCTGATTTGGGAGATGTCGAGACCCTCGCGCAATGAAATTGATGGATATTCGAGGCCTCGGCATCAAAACAACGATAGATACTCTCCGGGACACTCGCGCAATGACTTTGACGATACGAGACCCGGCGGAGCACGACTATGCAATTATAACCCTTATAAGAGATTTAAACCTAATAGCAATGCAATGACACGTTCTACCATTGATGGTGGTCGTACCTGCAACGAGCGTAACCCTGATTGGCGATATCCTGAAAGAGGTAGGTCAAGGAGTCCTTTAATGAGATCGACCTCAAGATCTGATAGAGATAGGTCAAGGAGTCCTTTGGGGAGGTCGACCCCAAGGGCCGATAAGTCATCGAGACATCATCCTCAAGATCGTGGTGATTACAATCCTAGCAATAATTTGTTTATTCAGTTCATGGAAGCCTTTAAGGATATGAGTAGAACCGGCGGTCACAGGTTGAATTCGGTTAGCAACGTTGTTCCCGAGTTTGACCCGTTGTCCAAGACACAGACAATTTTGAGTTGGTTGACAAAGGTAGAAGAATGTGCGGAGATTTATGACTGGAATGAGAAGGAAACCATTCATTATGTGTTGCCTAAATTATCGGGATTAGCGAAAACCTGGTATCAAAACCTTTCTACCGTTCGGTACACGTGGACCGAATGGAAAACCAAACTGATTGAATCGTTCCCTTGTAGGGAAAATTATGCTGACCTATTATCTGAGATGCTGTCGTTGAAGGTTCGTTACGGAGATTCTTTAGAAGAATATTTCTACTCGAAATTAAATCTGTTAAATAGATGTCAGATCGTTGGTAAAAAGGCAGTTGATTGCATAATACACGGCATCGAAGATCGTGGGATCAAATTAGGAGCTCATGGTGGTCAGTATGGTTCTCCCGAAGAAGTTCTAAAATATCTGAAGACCGTGAAGGTCGCTTCACCCCGCGATAATTCTACATTCGGTAGGAGCAAGCAGGACAGAAGACCTCCACCTCAATCAACGTCGGTGGTCTCTAACCGAACCCAGCCTCTAAATAAAGGTCCGCTCAAGTGCTTTAACTGCGGACTTGATGGCCACCCTAGCTTTCGTTGCCCCAAGCCGATTGTAAAGTGCAGTAATTGTCGCAGGATCGGACATGACGTCACGTCATGTCCTTACTTACGGTCGGATAAAAGTCAGGCTAATATCAATAGCCAGGATAAAAGTGAGAAGAGTGTCTTGAGGATTAACATGGGCAATTCCTCTGACCGTTTGATAGGAATCGATGATCATACGCCTAAAGAAGATCTAAGGAAACACGCCAAGGATAAATATACTATGGAAGTAAAAGTCAACGATGTGAGTCTTTCGTGTTTCGTGGATCTTGGTAGCGAATGCTCATTGATTCGATACTCTGATGCATTGACCCTAAACGTAGCTTTAATGACGGATAACCTTCCGTTTCTGAAGGGGTTCGGTAACCAATTGGTACAGGCAACAGCTCGAGTGGAAGCTATCGTCATGGTACAGGGTATATCTTTGTCTATCAACCTATATGTCGTCAATGACGACGTAATGAAACACTCTGTCTTGCTGGGGCATAATTTCACTGAGGATCCCAATATCATCGTTACCAAAACATCTACAGAACTCATATTCGAGTCCCTGACCGATACAGGTAAGTTGTTCATCACCATGGGTGATAGCATCATCATTAGTCAGGGCGAAATAAAAGCGGTACCAGTGCTTTCTAACATTTCACATTCAGGGCCTGTCTATGTACACGGGTCGGTGAGAGGCATAACTGGAGCAGACTACTACTTACTTCCTGGAGAGTATGAACTTAAAAACGGTGAAGGCTATCTATTGATTCAGAATTTATCTCCCAGCCCAATAGAATTTACCAAAAACTCTTTGGTTACGCGAGCACATCGCGTCGCTAATGTAAATTCCATAAGTGACATAGTAGGAGATATTAAGAGTTTTGACGATGACACCATAAACTGTGGGAATTCTATTACCAACACCGAAAAGGAAATACTAAAAGATTTGCTGACCGAGTATCAAGACTGTTTCTCGAAAAGTTTGACTGATCTAGGATTTACGAAGGAAAACGAAATGGTGATTACCTTAAAAGATACCGTACCAGTGGTGTATCGCCCTTATCGGATGGCACACACGGAGAGAATATCAGTTCAGGGCATGGTGAATGAAATGTTAAATGCTGAAATAATACGCGAATCATCCTCGCCATACGCGAGCCCTATAGTTCTTGTAAAGAAGAAGACAGGTGAGAAACGGCTTTGCGTCGATTATAGAGCATTAAACCAGAAAACAGTGAAGGAACACTATCCCCTCCTCCGCGTTGAGGATCAGCTCGACTTACTGTCAGGGAATTCGCTGTTTATTACCTTGGACCTAGCCTCTGGTTACTACCAGATCCCAATTGCTGAAGATTCCGTGCATAAGACTGCCTTCGTAACACCGGACGGTCAATTCGAATATTTACGTATGCCTTTTGGCCTCGTTAATGCACCATCTGTTTTCCAACGCACTATCAATAAAATTTTGGCAGAAGCGAAAGTGAAATTCGCCGTCGTTTATATGGATGACATTTTAATCCCAGCCCAAGACTTTGAGGAGGGTATATCACGTTTAAAAAAAGTATTGAAGTTGCTGCGTAAGGGTGGCTTAACACTAAAGCTCTCAAAGTGCCACTTCTTTTATGATACTATTGACTTTCTAGGTTTTGAAGTAGGGCCCGACGGTCTACGACCTGGAAGTCGTAAGACTGAATGCGTTGACCGATTCCCTACTCCCAAAACCCAACATGACGTCCGTAGATTCATCGGTCTAGCGAGTTTCTTTAGGCGGTTCATCAAGGGTTTTGCTGTCATCGCCCGACCCTTGACGGACCTACTGAGGAAGGACTCTCCGTGGGAATGGTCCGATAGGCAGGAGGCAGCTTTTACGAGCCTTAAAGAACTACTTGTCGATCGGCCTGTGCTGGCGTTATACGACCCTCAGGCAGAAAACGAGCTGCACACAGATGCCAGCAAACTGGGGGTAGCTGGGATCCTAATGCAACGGAACAAGGATGGTATTTTACGTCCTGTGTCCTATTTTAGTCGCAAAACGTCTATTGACGAACAAAAGTTCCATTCCTTCGAACTGGAGACGCTCGCCGTAATAGCATCCTTAAACAGGTTCCGCGTTTATCTAGTTGGCATATCGTTCAAAATATACACGGATTGCAATGCATTAAGGACTACCCTGACGAAACGCGACCTAGTTCCACGTATTGCTCGCTGGTGGGTACAGATGCAGGAATACGACTGTAGCATTGAATATAGACCCGGCGCCCGAATGGCGCACGTAGATGCGCTCAGCCGAAATCCAATCGAACCTTCATCCCCAGAAGCTCACGTGCTAGACGTGTTGACTGTTGGTGAAGACGATTGGATTAGTACTGTCCAGATGGGAGACGACGAGGTAAGAGGCGTTAGGGACGTTTTAAGTAATCCAGAGACAGCGAAAATTGCAGATATTCACAACAACTACTGCCTGAAAAACGGGAGAGTATACCGAAAGATTGACGATAAGCTCCGGTGGCTCGTACCGAAGGGAGTAAGGTGGCAGATCCTTAAAATGAACCACGACGACGTGGGTCATTTTGGGTTCGATAAAACCTTAATGCGCATCAAAGAATCCTACTGGTTTCCCAAGATGCGACGCTTTGTAAAAAAATACGTGAGTGCATGCCTTGAATGTGCCCATCATAAAGCAGGGGGTGGTCCCAAATCTGGCGAACTGCACCCTATCCCTAAAGTAGAAATCCCTTTTCACACCATACACGCAGACCACCTGGGTCCGTTTGTACGCAGTAAACGAGGTAACTGTTATCTACTGGTGATTATAGATGGATTTACCAAATATATCAACATCACACCCGTGCGTAATACGAAAGCAACTACCACAGTTCGCGTTTTTAAAGAGCATATTAGCTACTTCGGCACCCCCACGCGCGTGATTACTGATCAAGGATCATGTTTCACTAGCCGGACTTTCAAAGACTTCGTCAAGTCCACTGGCACTAAGCATATCATGAACGCCGTCGCGACACCTAGAGCCAATGGGCAGGTCGAAAGGTTCAATCGAACAATTCTAGACGCCTTATCATCTAAAACTCACGGGAAGGACGACAAAACTTGGGACGAATGCGTGCCCGATGTTCAGATAGGCCTTAATACTACGGTTCATAAAACGACAAGGAAAAGCCCAGCGGAACTTCTTTTCGGATGTAGGCTAACTAATGCGACTGAAGGAATTCTTAATGATGTTATAAATGACACTGTCAATATTGTACCATCACATGAAATATCGGAAATGAGACGAAGGGCTGGCGAACTAATTAAGGACCAACAAGATAAAGACAAGAAACGATTCGATGAAAAGCGGAAAAAGAGCAAAGTTTACAAGGAAGGTGATCTGGTGCGTGTGCAAAGAGAGATAAATCATAATGACGGAAAATCTAAAATGTTAGTTTCAAAGTTTCAGGGCCCCTATCGCATTATTAAGTTACTCCCTAACGATAGATTTGTGGTGGAAGATACACCAGTTACACGTAAAAATAATCGCCGCTATGAGGCCGTGATAGCTGGGGATAAAATACAACCATGGTTAAATTTTGCAACTAACTTTGATAGCAGCTCTGACGAAAGCGACGATTGCAGCGAAATAGATAATGCCTCACAACAGTAATCCTCCAACGCTTGTCAAATAATCTTTTGTTTAAACATAGGCTGTTGTTTTGTTTAAATATACTGTTGTACTCTATTATATTATATTCATATCTTTTGAACTTAATTTGATACATTTACGAAGTAAGATATTGCTGATTGAATGTTCATTTCTGGTAAGTTTTTGATATAATTAGATTACAGATTTAATTGTTTGTTGTTTACTGTTAATCATGCGATGTACGAGGACGTACCTTTATGGTTTTGTCAATGGCCGAGCTGTTAGACTTATTCTATTTATAGGTATAATGATAACTGTAATATTAACTGATTTAGTACTTACACAGAATATATAATAGTACAAGGTACTTATTAGGATGTAAACATAAATACAAAGAGCGTAAACAAGTCTGTGGAGAAGCCGAAATAATTCCGTTTCTGTGCCGCCCACGAAATAAATTGGAACCGCGATATAATCTGATTAGTTGTGAATGAAATAATAGATTCAGAATTTGAATTACGCATTATCCATGCTCGGTGAATAAGTTAGAACATGATGAAAAATTTCTTGCCGTGGGCAGGACTTGAACCTGCGACCTTGTCATTCCGTGACACGCTCTTACCAACTGAGCCACTACAGGCCACGCCACGCCCACCGAAAATCTTCATCGCTTTATACATACTTAAAGGGTATGTTACGCAATTCCATCTATCGGATAATAGTAGTAGTATTCCGACAACCATGTCTAACATTCGGTTAGAAACTTGATTTATGATGATGCGCTCTTATATTTACTCAGAATTTGAATTACGCATTATCCATGCTCGGTGAATAAATTAGAACATGGTTCAAGTCCTGCCCACGGCAATAATTTTTTCATCATGTTCTAAATAATAGATTGTTCGACATAAAGCCACAATCGCCCCATGGCTGTGTAGGGACCTCACTACATCACACTACTAAATATATACATACACAGTTACATAATATTTAATTTCATTTAGTTCCGTATATTTATTTCAACATTACATAACATTCACCGGGCGATGCCGTGTCGACTTCCGACACGCGTGGCTCCGTGTCGACAGCATTGGGTAACCGCCCGTGCTGACGACTCGGCACGCAGTCGGAGAGAAAAGAGTATTATATTCTTTGTAGAGACTATCTACGGAGACGATCACTTTTGTTTACGCTAATCTGTATTGTATCGATTTCTTGTCTGAATTTATTCCCAGCTATTTTGTGTTCGCATTTATCACTTTGTAATTACGAATATACCGTGTTCAACCCTTCTTATTATGAGTGGAATAAACCGAGTGTTATTGTGTACCCTAGACTTTCATTGACGACCGAATACCAAGATCCTGTCAACAGCAACGTACAGGTACACTCATCATCAGCACTCTTAACCCCACCACCATAGCTGAGTTTGAGATTGGGGTGCAAGAGTTGCAGCTTCGATCCTCACCTCAGGACTTTGAGCTGTTACATTACACCTATTGGTACGGTAGGTATAACGCAAAGAAAGGTGTAAGTACAGGAGAGTTTTTAAGGTAAATTAAATTGTCTTTTTTAGTAATGGAGCACAAAATCAAATCATTTATGTTGTTGTCATACAGTTCAATTTCATTTTATACAATTTATTATATGCAATTTGTACAATTTATTATATGCAATATTCTAGTACTAAGATAATGGGTTCATTTACTTTTTTAATAAAAAATAGGTATAAAGTAAGTACAGGCACTAGAATTTTATTCAAATTATAAAATCTACTTATATAAGTACTTACTTGTTTTTAAGTCTCAACTTGCATAAAAGTTATTGATTTGTGAAAATTATTTCTAAAGGCTTTCTATTCTAAAGGCCCCCTGTATTTCTGTCTTCTTGTGTACGCAACGTGATAAACTCCGTTTATATCTACAGACATTAAACGTGTCAGACCCGTGCCGTTGCAGATAAAATACCTAATATGGTCCTCAACAGGCTTCTACTTCACTTGGCTATTCGTATTCGCTATTGGATGTTTGTCGTAGGTATTTGTAAAGGCGGCACTTCACTTGGCTATTCGTATTTGCGTATTTGTCATAACTGCCATGTGTGGTTGGTATGCTTGACAAAACATTCGTCTCTATTATCTTATATTTGCCTATTCGACATACAATATGCTGACACAATATTGGTGTGAAAATGCAGATTTCGGCTATAATATAAATAATTCTGAATGCAATCGGATCGTGATCCGGATCACGATAAAGTGTTTGTATGATTTAAGATGATTTGTGTGAGTTTTGTATGGGCATTTGTATATTCAGACAAGAAATCGATACAATACAGATTAGCGTAAACAAAAGTGATCGTCTCCGTAGATAGTCTCTACAAAGAATATAATACTCTTTTCTCTCCGACTGCGTGCCGAGTCGTCAGCACGGGCGGTTACCCAATGCTGTCGACACGGAGCCACGCGTGTCGGAAGTCGACACGGCATCGCCCGGTGAATGTTATGTAATGTTGAAATAAATATACGGAACTAAATGAAATTAAATATTATGTAACTGTGTATGTATATATTTAGTAGTGTGATGTAGTGAGGTTCCTACACAGCCATGGGGCGATTGTGGCTTTATGTCGAACAATCTATTATTTAGAACATGATGAAAAAATTATTGCCGTGGGCAGGACTTGAACCATGTTCTAATTTATTCACCGAGCATGGATAATGCGTAATTCAAATTCTGAGTAAATATAAGAGCGCATCATCATAAATCAAGTTTCTAACCGAATGTTAGACATGGTTGTCGGAATACTACTACTATTATCCGATAGATGGAATTGCGTAACATACCCTTTAAGTATGTATAAAGCGATGAAGATTTTCGGTGGGCGTGGCGTGGCCTGTAGTGGCTCAGTTGGTAAGAGCGTGTCACGGAATGACAAGGTCGCAGGTTCAAGTCCTGCCCACGGCAAGAAATTTTTCATCATGTTCTAACTTATTCACCGAGCATGGATAATGCGTAATTCAAATTCTGAATCTATTATTTCATTCACAACTAATCAGATTATATCGCGGTTCCAATTTATTTCGTGGGCGGCACAGAAACGGAATTATTTCGGCTTCTCCACAGACTTGTTTATTTTCAATTTGTGTTTGAGAGAGATTGTACTTCGTCAAGAATAAAAGCTGGGTCACAAATAAGAGAATTAATATAAATGACATTGCCACATTTCAATGGAGCTTTGCCCCACCTTCAAAACTACGTAATAAGTCCCTAACAAAATGATAGGTACATTGTAGTACCTACTTATCATTTTGTTGGGAACTTATTACAGGATCAGTAGAAGTTGCGAGAGTCGTAGAAAATGATAACAAAGACAATGAATAATTCGCTTCGATTTCTTACTATTTTCTGAATTCTTAATTAAGTTGTTTTTTCGACTCGTTTGATGTACAAAACTTTATTTTAAACCAATAATTTTAATAAAAAACGGAGATACATTTATTCGTTATCTTGTTCATCATACGGTTGATGGTGGGGCAGAATCTGGCATTGTCATTTTTATACTTACAACGTAAAGTTTGTAATCTAAGGCATGTGAAATCCGCCAACCCGCACTGGGCCCGCGTGGTGGATTATGGCCCGAGCTCCCTCGATGTAAGGGAAGGTCTGTGCCCGAGCAGTGGGGCAATATAAGTAGACTGATGATGATGATGATGATGAACGTAAAGTTTTAGTGGTTGTTTTCCCTCAGAGAGATGACCACACATGGCAAGTATAACAAATACGCAAATACGAATAGCCAAGTGAATTGGGAACATGATGGTGGCACTTCAGTTAGCTACCTATTCGTATTTGCGTATTTGTCATAATTGCATGTTATTTTTATGTTTGTACGAATTATTGCAAATAAAGTATAATTGAAATAAACGTAAAAGAGATTTTTTTATTTCGAATGCAAAGTCAAAATCAATTAACGTGTGCACAGCGTGAATTTTTAACTTTCACAATTAAAATTGTTAATCTCGCGATATAATAAATTTTAGAGTCGCTCTTATTATTGGTTTATTTCTGCAGTTTCATTTAGTTTAGGTATTTTTGCATACCTGTCAATATTTTTTAATTTACATTTAATTACACCTTTTGCAATGCAATTGATTAATTAACGAACGTTTTTCGTATAAAAATATTTAATACTTATTCAAGAACAATTAAGTACCTACTACAATTTAATATATTATTAATAGATAATTATTTCTATTATTATTATCCAACGTTTTTATTTATAACTTTTTATATTATATATTATTTGTACATAGAGTTTTAGTATATTCCCTTTAGTTTGGTTTTTAATGTACCTACAGTATGTATTCCGAATAAAGAAGACTATAAGTCTTTCTCATTTCATTAACGAACTTTCCATTGTTTATACCTACTCATTAATAATCTACTTATATTATATTATAGGTATTCTGTAATTTATTTAGCTATTTTTATTCTTTGGTTGACTCATAATTATAATCTAATTAATAATAGGAAATGATTTCCTCAACCGCCGATGACGATGAATAATAATTAAAAATGCCGAAATTCAAATGCCTGACTGTAATGTGTTTTGGATGGATTATTTCTATATTTCAATGTAAGTAATTATAATTACATAGACAACCTATCCTACTCCTAGTTTAGGCAATGAGACTCTGATATTGTATTATCTCTTATCATCATCAGCCCGTATCAGTCCACTGCTGGACGTAGGTATCTCCCATAGCACGCCACTCAACCCGACTCTCGGCCTTTTGCATCCAGTCCTATTGTGTCAGCCACCTTGCGAACGTCATCCCTCCATCTAGTCGGACGTCCCACGCTACGTTTACGCAGGATAATCCAAAATAACTGGACTAAATTTTTGTAATTTTAGTAACCAGTTCTTTGCGTAGAATAACCGATGGACAAGAAATAAAAGCTGCTAAGCCATATATGGTAAGTTATTTTGGGATTAAACTATAATTTAGTGCCATTTACCAACGTAAATTCGCTCTCTAGCGACTACGGAAACCACAACTCCCGTGGTATGCCCCTCTAGCACATATATGTATGTTCGTTGTAACGCGCCACGCCCACGCCACGCCCATGCCACGCCAAGGTGACGCCGAGACAAAGTTGAGAGTCACATACATATGAAAGATCGGCCGCAAACGTGTAGTCGTGCTACGAAATCTTGCGTTTAACAGTTTGACAGCTTGCCGATCGCTCGCGAGCGCGTACTAGCCCTGCCGTAGAGAGATAATCTAACTGTTACTCTCTCTACGAGTCCTGCTGATTTGTGTTGAACCTCAAGCGGTCAATAGCGGAATTAAAGTCCCACCAATCCTGCACGTCTTGACAAAGGCATTTACGTAGTCGACAGCGACCGTACTTATGCTGGCAACCCATGGTAATGGTAAAAAACTAATACTGTCGCCTTTAAAAAATCATATCTTCTAATATAGTTAACATAATTTTTGTGGACCGATAAATGTAGGGATAGCGAAGGATCAGGCGAAGATACCAGGATCGCAGCAGATAGAAGTCCCTTGGGTCTGCCTACCGTTGTACCACAATATAGAAACGTGTTTGTTTGTACCAGATTTGTACAGCCAACAGCAGATCAAAGGTAACACTTTGGACCTTTCTTATTATCTGCGTCGTAAGAGTTGAAATCGTACTGCAAGTGTTACCATTGATCTGCTGTTGTCCGTACAGCCCCGGCAACTAAGCTGATCCAAAATGGCGGCGAAATTGTAAACAATTTACGTTTGTCGAACATCAAATGTAACATTTTGGACTTTAAATCGTTTTATTTTGTTATCTGCATCGTAAGAGTTGAAATTGCAATCTAAATGTTAAGAGCTGACGTCATTTTGGGTAAACCTAGCTGCCGGGAACCGTACGACACATTATTAGGTAGGTAGAAAATTGGAGCACCATTTTTCAGGTATACATGGTGAAGGCGAAATCGGCAAAAGTACAGTACGACGCATGGATCTGTGGTGGCGTTATAGTTTCACCGAAAATGATTATAACGGCAGCAGCATGTGTGGAGGATGTCCAGTATATGTACGCCATAGCCGGTACCAAGAAGTACTTGCAGTATGAGGCGACGGAGACAGACGAATGTGCTAAGGTCTCCAGGAAAAAGGTCGTTCAGTTTTGCGTTCCAAAAGGTTAGCGCCTGGTGAAAGTAGCTTAGCTCAATTGCGTAGTTGACAATTTGATATTTCTCCGTATCTCGGGGAGCGTAATCTAGAGATATTATCGACCTGGACGCATCTCTTTAATACGGCACCCCCCACTTCGTATCTATGCGCTCATCGTTGACAGAATTTTTCGCTTGCTTTGTACCGATTTCATGTCTATTGGGTAAGTGGTCTGCGAGTCAAGATAATGTGAGGCGATGCCGTTATGGAGGTAATTTTCCATTAATGTTCGTCAGCACCTTGCAATGCAAGTGTAAACTCCGTAGTGCTTAAGTGCTATCGCGCCAATTTTCGGGTATCGAACCTGGGACCTCTGTATCGCAAGTCCAGTGACCACACCACTGCGCCACCGAGTTCTCTAACACTATTTAACCCCAAAGTTTACGTGAGTGACCAATAATTGAATACTACTATTTCACAGTCTACGAATTCTCCTATCACGAAATAGAGAAATGGTCCAACATAGACATAGCCGTGGCTCAAGTCGAGAGCCCTTACAAGTTCGGCGAGTCTTTCGGTGACAAGTGTGACTACGCACCGCAGAAGTTATTGATCAACTTACACACGAGGTATCAAGCGCCGGGGACAGACGCCATGGTCCTTGGATGGGGGCATTTGACTAAATGGAGAAAGGTAAGTATCTGTTTTATCCCGCATTGTATATTACTTTTTTAACCGACACGATTACTGTGGAAGACCCCAATATTCTGATGACATTCCAGCCACGATGTTAAGAAAAATACCAGACAAAAGAAAAGAAAAAAAAATAGAAATGGGACGGCAAGAGTGAAAGTGCAAAGATTGAGTGAAAGAATGATCGTGAAAGAAAACATCTCTATTTATTGACACCTCCCGATTAGCCGGATGTTAAAATTGTCTAGTTACCTTAGAGCATTCGTTCTTCCTTTAAGAGCTAGACTCTAGAAGAGACTTCTGAGACCAAATTAACTCCAATGCTGTTATTCATAAACCTAGCTAAACCTCACTTCCCTTCAATAGTGTTGCTATCCCTTTCACACTTCGTTAAAAAAGGTTAAGATAGAAAGGGACAGGGATCCTAAATGGTGGCGTAACTTTAAATCAAGTTTATGAATACGCGCCTAATTGGCTGTCTATAATAGGTATACAATTCTGTGTAATAAAGAATTTGAAAATAATCTAAGGCCCGTATTTATAAATCACTCTCAGCTCAAAAGTCAATCTCGAGAACGACCTCAAGAACGTCCTATTAATAAATGTAACTTAGGTGCGCGTTTAGGAATCGGGTATCACGTGAGTAACGCCGTATTAATAAACAAAACTCAGTTCTCAAGAGAACTGTCAAACTCACACTTGAGAACGTATTTGCTGATTGCAGGCGAACCGCGACGTTTACTTGAGTTCTTCCACTTGAGAAAAACATCACGTGTAACGCCCTCAAGATTGGTTTATTAATAAATGACATTCTAGATATGGTGATCACGTCTTGAGAGTGTATCAGCTGAATTCGCTCTTGAGGGCGGGTTTGAGCTCAGACTATTAATACGGGCCTTGGATTATCTCTCTACGGCAGGGCTAGTACGCGCTCGGCGAGCTGTCAAACTGTCACGCAAGATTTCGTAGCACGTCTAATACGTTTGCGGACGATCTATTATATGTATGTGACTCTCAACTTTGTATCGGCGTCACTTTGGCGTGGCATAGGCGTGGCATAGGCTTGGCGTGGGCGCGGCGGGCTTGAGCTCAGACTATTAATACACGCTTAACTGAAATAACTGCATGTATTTCAGCCAGAGGATTCCACAGACTACAACCAGCCCTCATTGAGATCTGCATCAATAGCCCTCATAGACAAGCAAGTATGCAAGAACATTTACCAAAACGTCTCCTCATTGCTCCCAACTATCATAGACAAGTACATGATATGCGCTGATGGCAAAGGAGTCATTGATGACGACGGCACTCTGATTGAAACGGAGATTACTAAAAGAGATGGGTGCAATAGTACTGATCAACTACGAAGTGAGATGGTGAGTGATAGTAAGGTATTTTCGGTGGCTCGGTGGTTGGGTCAATGGACTTGCAATACGGAGGTCCCAGATTCTATTCCCAGCCAGTGGGGTGACCGTGACTTCCAATCGTTATCATTATCGCTTTCAATTTGACACATGGACGCTATACATTGCTGCTATGTTTTTGCAAGTTTTAACAAACGACAACGAAACGCAGCAATGTATATCGTTCAAGTGTCAAAATGAAAACGATAACCATAACGAGCTTTGCCCCACCTAAAAACTACGTGACCAATTTTAAGCTGTACCTATCATTTTGTTGGGGACTTATTACAGGTTTCATATTGCATAATCATAATCAGTATCATTTTCTACTACTCTCGCAACTCCTATAGAAGAATAACAAAAACAATGAATAATTCGCTTCGATTTCTTACTATTGTCTGAATTCTTAATTAAGCTGTTTTTTTCGAATCGCAACTTGTACCAAAAAAAAATTAAAGCAATAATTTTAATAAAAAACGGAGATATTTTTACATTTATTCGTTATCTTGTACAACTTGCGGTTGATGGTGGGGCAGAATCTGGCATGGTCATTTCACGGCGCCTGGTCGAGGCCACGCGTGACCAAAGGGCTGGCGGCTACTTTGCCCAACGGGTCAGCCTCGCTATACAGCGGGGCAACGCCGCCAGCCTTTTGGGCACATTGCCAATTGTGGGGGACTTGGCGCAGGTTTTGTATATATAATTTTGTTTAAATAGTTTAGTTTTAATTTTTTATTACCATAGTTCATTAAATAATTTGTACTTACAATAAAAAACTTGTATTAAAATAAATTTTATTTTTCAGTGTGAAAAAGACCTAATACTGAAACAAAACATGGATATGACGAGAAGAAATGGAATCTGTCAGGTAACAGTGCACTATTACCCCAGATAAGTATCCAGGGGGCCTCAATAATTTTCTCAAGAACTACTCGACCGATTGTAAAAATATATTCTAGTAGATTATTTAGAGTAGAGTAATTCAAATTATTATATATAAACGGATATCACTCACCTATATTGTTAAAGTCGGCAATTAGACCGACACTTTCGACCGATTTCGACGATCTTTTTCAAGGTGAGCGCGCCACGCCCGCGTCGCCGTTGACGTTTCTTCGCGCACTGCGGATGAGCGCCCTCTGTCGAAATCGGTCGAAACTGTCGGTCTAATTGCCGACTTTAACAATATAAGTGAGTGATATCCGTTTATATATAATAATTTCTAGAGTAATTCAAATTCAAAAAATTTATTTCAAACTTGAGTGTCCATATTGTGTGTTAGTATTACATTAAGCTTAATAACTATGTTAGTACTTAAAATAATCTTTCAGTTTCAATCTGAAGGCATATGAGTTTTAGCCCAATGCCTCCAGATTGCAGCATAGTTTATTAGATACCGATAGAGTACTGTAATTGTCAAGAATTAAAAAAAATATGTCGAGTACTTTTTGAGAAAATCGCAACCTTATTATTTTTTATTTATTTATTCAATGCACATAACTGACTGGTGTATAAATATCACCAAAGTACCTACCGAGTGCTTACAATAATCAATTATTGAGGCCCCCTACCTATCTCGGGTAATAGACCGTATAAAGACAAACTGCTAAATAGACTGTCGTACCGCACATTCCTGTTCATTGAACCTCAGTCGTAGAAGTAGAAACTTCATCAAACTGGCTTCCTAAGGATATCTTAGAATTCTTAAATCGAGATATCGGGACGATAATGAACTTATCGGAATTTTAGAATTAAAACTATAGTATTATTATATACAAACGGATATCTAAATCCTATACGGATATCGGATAATTGCCGACTACAACAATATAAGTGAGTGATATCCGTTTATATATAATAACTTATCGGAACCAAAAAAAAACAGTAGATGGCTAAATTTCTTCACTCCCGAGCAGAAACATACTCAATTTTCGCTCTCCTTTGGCGCTTACCTCAACTCTTCCTAATAATTTGACAAATAGTAAACTCGGCACAAGCCTACAATTTGATATATCCATACGTAACCTTTGGAGCGGGGTGAGTTGTCCATTTCACATTTTAGAAGTACTCGACTTCGACCACTAACAATTTCAAAAGGTGAGATTTTTGGAGGATGAGTTTGTCACCTAAGCCGTAATTTTGCTTGCTCTAGTTGCCCCTAAGCCTAACATACAATATGCATTTTTAGCCAATGACCAATATTAGTAGGATCACATTTCTTCTAAGGGCTCAGACAGACGAGCGACAGTGCGTCGCGCGATAGCTCGCGACACCTTTCGCGGAGGGTTGTCAGCCATCGCGCGACGCTATTGCGTCGCGGAGTGTCGTGGGTTGTCGCGGGATGTCGCGGGTTGTCGTTGTAGGTTCGCGCGACAGCTTACATCCCTCCACGAAAGGTGTCGCGAGCTTATGCGCGACGTCGCGCGACGCACTGTCGCTCGTCTGTCTGAGCCCTAAGCATTTCTTACACATTCATCAACATATTCATCTCTTCTCTTCATTGTTTTGTGACCACGACTTCAATCGTTTTCGTTATCGTTTTCAATTTGACACTTGAACCATATACATTGCTGCGTTTCGTCGTCGTTTGTTAAAACTTGCAAAAATATAGCAGCATATATAATATGACACATTTGTCCATGTGTCAAATTAAAAGCGATTACGATAACGATTGGAAGTCGCGGTCACCCCATTGGTCATTGAGATGTTCGTTAAAAGCTTTTTGCATGCCGTACCAAAACTCCAAAGCACAGTAACGATGCACCTCAAATTAAGAATTTTTTTGAGAAGTAGTTCAATTTATTGTACTTAAATATTTTATTTTTCCCCAAATTGTTTAATTTACTTAAACGCTGTGCAGAATTAATGTACGTCACAAGCAGTCACAGCACAAGCCTATCCATCCATTTAATTTTATCGAATCAATTCAACTATTTCATTTCATATCCGGTAAAGTCACACGTCACGAAGACAACACCTAATTATACGCCACAATTTTCACGCTAATCCAAGGGAATCGTTGAGAAGTTTGTCTCTTGCAGAATGACCATGGAGGCCCCATAATAACCTGGATCGGAGGCAATGAAATGTTAATCGGAGTAGCTTCTGTATTTCGGATTGACGCAAAATCCGAATGCACTGGCCCTTACTTGTTCACCAGTACCGCCTGCAACTCTGCTTTTATACAATGCCTTTTGAACACTGATGACCATTTGAAACCAAATAAACATGAAGATAAAAATAAGACAAGGTATTACCTACAATAAATACTGAGCTAAGGTACCTAATACTGTTAATGATATTACATTTGGAGATATAATGCATAGTAAAGTAAAGAAATGGTTAACGATAATATAATGGTAAAAAATAGTAAACCTATTTCTAAAGTTAATAAGAATGTTAAGAAATGACAATGCCAGATTCTGCCCCACCATCAACCGCAAGATGTACAAGATAACGAATAAATGTAAAAAATATCTCCATTTTTTTTTAAAAATTATTGGTATAAAACAAAGTCTTGTACATTTAGCGAGTCGAAAAAAACAGCCTATTTAAAAATTCAGAATATAGTAAGAAATCAAAGCGAATTATTCATTATTTTTGTTATTCTTCTATATGAGATGCGAGAGTAGTAGAAAATGATACTGATTACGATTATGCAATATGAAACCTGTAATAAGTCCTCTACAAAATGATAGGTACCAACAGCTTAAATGATCACGTAGTTTTATAGATGGGGCAAAGCTTCATTGAAATGTGGCAATGTCAAACGACTGTTTAGAGATCAAATATCGTCGATAATACTCAAAATGTAGATATACTTAGATTAAAATGCAGAAAATAATGACAAAAACGCACCGAAAGACATAACAATTGAAAATATTGATTTAAGATTGTATTCCAGAGGATATTTGCGAACAGACTTTAATATGGCCATATGCACACAGCCTGCTGCGTTGAGAGGTTTCGACATGGTCAATACGAGAATATCTTGGGTCAACCACCCCGATGGGTAAGTGCTTCAAGCCTTTGCAAAAGCGATCTTAGTTAAAATATTGCGCCTTTAAAAGCGCCGAGACTGTATGTTTCGGTACCAACGACACTTGCAGTTAAATGCAGTTTCATTCATTGACCGTAAAAAAGGATTTATGCTCGCATTAAGTCCTATCGTCGTTATATACGAAAGACGGAAAATGGAATAATACTGTATGACATCTTCTAGCTAGAACACCAATAGCCAGACAATATGTTTCTCAATATCATAATCTAAGGTTATTTTTCCATAGTCCTGCGAAAAATGAAATGGAAGGACAACAGAACAACCAAGAACAGCATTCGAAGGAAAATAAAAGAGAATCACAGCATCAAGCGAGGCAAGGACAATGGATCCTGCAACCGTCTAAGCTAAAAACAAGAGCTCAAATCCCATTGCATAAGTTAACATAGCTATAATAGGAATCTATCAGTAGGTAACTAAATGATAGAAGGTGGATGAGTTGGATTGTCTTCATCTTCACTTCAAACTATGTCAGATTTGACTGTGTGCTCTTATTAGCATTGCCTTTCCTTCAGTGATGAGATGAAAGAATTTAAATAAAAAATGTCATTCGGATACCGGATGGAAGGGTATTTGTTGCATCGAGTTAATTTATTCGATTTAAATTATTTAAGAATGAGTAACGATTGCAACTAATATAACATTTTGTAATAACAGTACAGTGTTTATTTGTGCCCATTAATCATAAGAAGAAAGAAAGCAGTCACATTGAAAAAGGAGTCCATTTATGTAAGTCCGAACTTTCTTTTTTGTATATTTGATCTAATTATTACGATTTAATAACAGTAGTTTACTGTAAAATGATTGGAGGATTAACTATTCACCTCCCTTTTCATTTTACACTAGGATTTTCCAAATTTTAACTCAGTAATACGTTTCGTAACTATAAAATCAACAGTTTACATAATCCTTATGTAGGTTTCTTTGCTGACGAGATGATCTGTGACATCCACCGTAGATGTTTTAGCCATATATATATATAGTTTAACCTCGCATACCCTAACTAAACCATGTTAAGTTACTTTTACACCTCGTTAAAACAAGGCTCTTAGTCAAAAACGTGACTTAAGTCAGGTGGTGGTTTAAGCCAGGATTGAAGGAATTCCCCTGGTTTTAGCCATACATAATCGGTGTTTTAGCAACTATCAAAATAAGACACTGTTTTTGTTTGAAAGAGAATGTAGCGGCCACTAAGTCGGTTCCTAATCCTAAACACAACTGTCACTGTCGTTCATGTGCTACATCGCGTAAGAGCGAGAGGGACGCCTCGCTTAGTCAATAATAAAGAATATGAAGCTTATTAAAGCTAATATTAATTAGCCCTACTGTGCCTTAAAGCTAGAGAATCCTCATCAGAAGTCTATTTATATTGCCTCACTGCTCGGAACAGACCTTCCCTTACGTATGAGCCAGAGAATAATGATACACTATTAGCCATAAAAGTGCCTTAAAACTTATTCCGCTTAACCTTAAACACTTAACATTTAAGCTGCAGTCCCTTTCTAAACGTTTTTTTTAACAAAGTGACAAAATTCAAAGGCAAGTATCGTTTCAGTCTCCGGTATTACCAGTTTCTCTAGGCATCAATGACCCTCTTACCGTCAAGTGTCGTGTCAGCTAGTCTACACACAATCCTAAGAGATAAGATAGATACTTGAGTCCGTATTCCTGAGTGCCGCACCCGTAGTGTCATTCACATCAAAGGATATCCTTATTTATTTGGTTCTGATGTCTACTTACTTAATGCTACATTCTGCCCCACCGTCAACCGCTAGATGTACAAGATAATGAATAAATGTAAACATCTCTCTGTTTTTTATTAAAATTATTGGTTTAAAATAAAGTTTTGTATAAGTTGCGATTCGAAAAAAACAGCTTAATTAAGAATTCAGAAAATAGTAAGAAATTAAAGCGAATTATTCATTGTTTTTGTTATTCTTCTATAGGAGTTGCAAGAGTAGTAGAAAACGATACTGATTATGATTATGCAATATGAAACCTGTAATCCCCTTTCAATGGAGCTTTGCCCCACCTACAAAACTACGTGACCATTTAAGCTGTACCTATCATTTTGTTGGGGACTTATTACAGGTTTCATATTGCATAATCATAATCAGTATCATTTTCTACTACTCTCGCAACTCCTATAGAAGTATAACAAAAACAATGAATGAATCGCTCGATTTCTTACTATTTTCTGAATACTTAATTAAGCTGTTTTTTTCGAGTCGCAACTTTTACATTTATTCATTATCTTGTACAACTTGTGGTTGATGGTGGGGCAGAATCTGGCATTGTCATTTGACTTTGGCAATCGGTCAAGTAGCAACCTTATTGAGGTTGTATACTTATTTGTGTGTGCCTAGCTATCTTTGTACACTATTTAAAAACGTCCTACACTTGTGAAATAAAAAATCACAGCCCATTCTTTACTGTGAGACAATTCGACTTTTATGTTTCATAAAATAAATTAAGCTGATAATAAATTAAAATCAATTCACATTGTATTGCCTTTATCGCAAGTGATAAATAAATATATTGTGTTTATCTTTATTTGCTCAATACTTCAATGTCACTGCAAAAAGTTATCTTTATTTAGTTTAGTGTAAATACATATATTTCTGTACTCATCATTGTCAGCCTGTATCAGTCCAGTGCTGGACTTAGGCCTCTCACAAAGGTGCTTTGGGAGAGGACTGATATGGGCTGATTTTATTTGTAATTTAATTCTTACTGAGATCACAAAATAAGACACTTGATTGAGGGTATAATGATGGCTGTATGACCGGTCCAAAATTACTCCCTAAATTTATTCGATTTGCGACAAGAAACAAGCCCACTTCTTTTTGGCATTGTATTCATTACGTTTTATTGAAATAAAAATAATAATTAAGAGCCTTACTAGAGCCAACTAGCGCCGCCAATCTTAAAAAAATATCTTCCAATATAATCAATTTTATTAAAATAGCTATTTACAAAATGTTTATTAGGATGAACACTATTTTTCAATATACAATACATGACATATCAATTGCGACAAGCTAAGTTGTAGTTCACAAATGTGCCAAAAACGGCCGTTTTTCGCAATTATGCGAACTACAACTTACCGACATTGAATCACGTTATAAATAAGCATTTAAAAATAGTATTTATATTATTTAATAAAATTAATTATATTGGAAGATATTATTTTTTTAAGATTGGCGGCGCTAGTTGGCTCTAGGAGGGCCCTTAAGTACTTCCTTTATTATTTTCTTTGGGCCCCAAAGTTCGCGGTCATCTGGAAACTTTAACAAGGGTACGTGGAGCAATAACTTTGAGAAACCCCTCTAGGCGCTAAGAAAGGCGACTGTCATATGTCAGTGCGGACGTGGCCTTAGGCTGTCTCCATAGAGCGCGACGAATTTTATTAGGTACTACATGTAATAACGCGTGTAACGTCGCTATCTTATCACTACACGTAGGCAGTAAAACTATCTGCGAACTTTGTGAATGTTATCTACTGCTATTTTGTTATCAGAATCAATCAAAATATGTCATTTTTATCAGTTAAATATGCAATTGTAAATTGTTTTAGCTATTGCCATAGCAATTATACGTATGTATTCTCGGAGGGGGAGGGGGCTAGAGGCTAGCCGGTTGGCCTTTTTTGTCCTGTCAAAGCCTGCCTACGAAGCGTAGCTACGAAGCCTGCGCTAACGAAATTTTTGTACTAATTTTCGACAAAAATCTGACATTAATAATAATAATGTATTTATTTAGCAAAAACAAAAAGAAGTTATAACCTAATACTAAAGATTATCTATACTATTACAGTACATTATTTAGTGTAGTTACAATATTTGATGCGATCAGGCCTTGTAGCAGGTGTCGCGGCTGTACCTACACTATAGATAGTGCCATAAGTGATGCGCAGTATTGCATTGACGGCTAGTAAAATACGACGCAGCGCAGCCGCCTGTTTTGTATAAATTATGATTTTTTGTGCAATAAAGTACGGCTTAACACAAAGAAAAGGTTCTAAGCTACCTTCTAGTAAAAGATTTTTTTACAATCGGTCATGTAGTTATTGAAGAAATATCAACCATATAGAGACCACGGTATACTGTTCTTAGTTTTCACCTGTAGGTAAGTCGTCTCAAGATCTGCTAGATGGGAATTGTAAAGCTGACTGGATACAATAGGCCGAAAATCGGGTTAAGGGGGTGCTTTGGGAGAGGTCCAGCAGTGACTGATGTTGACGATGATAAAATTCAGTGATAAAATCGAACCTGGGAATATTGTGTGGCGTAGATCACAAAACAGTGGTTCAGATGTTATTTGTCAAATAGGATTCAGAAAGTGGTTGTGAGTGGTTTTAATTCCGATACAACATTCGCTGCGAGTTCGGGAGTGCCGCAGGGCTCTCACCTAGGTCCCATTCTTTTTAACATTTTTGTGAATGACATTGTGGCTCGAGTCAAGTTCAGCGATTGTCTATTGTTCGCCGATGATCTCAAACTCTATAGGCGCATCACATGTTTGGACGACGTTAAGCTCCTCCAAATCGACCTTGATGCAGTACATGGGTGGTGTATCGATAATAAAATGTCACTGAACGCTAGTAAATGCTTCTTTTTGAAATTCACAAGGAATAAAAAGATATTTACATCTACTTACCACATTGGCGGAACAGTGCTGCAGGAAGTAAAGGTCATTACAGACTTGGGAGTTGTCTTCGACAGTGAGCTTAGGTTTACTGATCACGTGAATAATATCGTAAATAGGGCGTCTCGAATGTTGGGGTTTGTGAAGCGGATATGCAAAGATTTTAGAGAAACTAAACCTATTATTGCACTATTCAATGCGTTAATTCGCAGTATTCTTGAATACGCATCCCCAATATGGAATCCGTCGTATAAAATTCATAGTATTAGAATTGAAAGACTGCAGAGAAATTTCACTAGGTTTCTGGCGTTTAAAGATACAACCTGTCCTTATCGCAGTAGTTATGAGCACAGACTGTCCCACTTCAAAATACAAACGCTTGTAAGTCGAAGACGACTGTTAGGCCTCACAACGTTTCACAAAATACTAAGCGGCGGTTTGTCGTCTTCTGAGCTGTTAGCACAGGTAAATATAGCTGTCCCGCGCAAGGCTCGTAAGCGTTCATATCAAAGGCAACAATTATTTAGCGTAGATACATTTAATACCAATCTGGGCCGTGACGCACCTCTAAACCGTATGATGGCCGACTACAATTATTTGTTGCTGAATGACGAATGTGTGGACATCTTCGTGGACTCTGCTGCGGTATTCAGGCGCACCGTAAAGAAAATCTTGGAGGGTGACCTTTAGTGGGCATCCTAGTAATTGTTTATTTAGATTTAGTTTTTTATTAATATATATATATATATATATATATATGTTTATCTTTTTATTTACGTGCTGCGTGATTTATATTATGTGAATGTTGTGGGTACCTGTAATTGTCAGGGTCACACAGGACAATAGTTTAAGTTTTATTTTTATGTGTAAGCTTTGTGATTGTGATGTTGGTACTCCTTTAAAATAAATAAATAAATAAATAAAACCTTGTATAGATCCGTGCGCCGGCGCTGCTAGTGAGACCGGTTAGCCTTGTCGGCTGTGAGGGGGGATTTAAGGCTGCGATTCAACTAGGACGGAGCGGATCTTGACGATGCCTGAATTGATTAACAATAATAAGATAAGGACAGCTGAAAGTCGTCATATTTTTAAAAAACAAGTCCGCAACCATTTTCTGAAACCCACTTAAATTGTCATCTAAGTAGTCATTGTATGTCATACGAATATCTAGCTATTAAGTAGTAGGTATATGTATTTATATTGATAGTATATATTATTTATAATTTAGGTATGTATTATAGGTATATTCATGTATATAATATATGTAATAGGGTTTAAACGTATATGTGTATTGTATGTAAGTATATAGGTATGATTTTATTTACTGTTCATTGTTGTTCTTCTTTTATTATAATATCTTTGTGTTATACCAGCCCAAACAATCTCTGCATGCCCTAAGGTAAACTGGAAGAAAATGCCGCAAGGCATTAAGTTCGCCCGATACATAAAATGTAACAAAGATTAAATAAATAAATTAATCTTCTTCCTCCGCATACAGCAGCCCACTCCAGGGCATATGCCTCTCCGTTAATCCTCCATGTGGCCCGATCCCAAGGTTGTCTGGCCCACACCGAGCCAGCAACCCTTTTGATGAATTGACCAATCACAGTTTCAATTGAATTCCGAGCATTGTGATTGGTCAACTCAAATCTGCACTGGAAACGCAGATAGCGATCTCAAACAACGAATAGCGTGCAGCATGTACGCTATTCTCTCGAAAATTTCGAAAAAAACTAGAAGGTAACATATCGCTGCCTGGGTCGAATGTTTTTTAATGTATGTACAAAAAATAAAACGTTGGTATTTCCATTTTCAGTTTATTTAATGGTGCAAATGACTATATTGTAAGCAAATAAATCGATCAAACCGTAATCAGTTTAAACACTAGTTTGACGTTTGCACCTAAAACTATTAAATTCAGGCATTACTGGTTCCATCGTATCGCCACCTCTTCAAGATTCCACATAGGTATTAGATTTTTTAAAGTTTTTTTATTTCATACTAGCTGTTGTTCATACTTCGTTTGCGTAGAGGAGGAGGATGGAGGAGATCAGGAGGCAGATCTTCCTCTCTGGATCCTTGTTTCCACATCACATACCGCCATGGCTTATAGCCTATGAGCTGTCCGGATATTTCAGCTATCTCCTAGTGAAACTCCCATCAAAATCCCTTCAATACCTAGTTATGGCGTGATACTTGCACAAGGCACAGACAAAAATTCTAAAAATTAGTGTTTTGGCATCAGTATCGATCCTAAAACACATTACAATTATTCTTTTCAAAAAATATCCAATGTACAGACACAACTTTTTTACTATATGTATAGATAAATGTCATGTATGACCCAGACATGTGCGCAAAATTATGCAAATATATTAAAAATTCGATGTTCATTGATGGTTTTTATGACGTTGTAAGTAGATAGATTCTGTACAAAGCTTTCAATGGTAGTTAAACTTTGCAAAGATGCTCACATATCCGCGCCAGCGTGGTGAGGGACCTTCTTTTGTATGCGAGTCGCGACATCTAGAAAATACGCCTTATCAATAAAAATCTATAATAAATTACCCGAAATTTTTTAAAACGAAAGTAATAATAAACTGTTCATAAAAGCTTTAAAGCAAATGTTAATAAACAAGTGTTACTATTCATTACAGAAATACTTAAACGAAGATTTCCAATAGTCCAATGTCGAGCTGCCTTCCCATATTGCTGCCCGACGGGGTCCACATGTATTGTGAAATGTAACTGTGTTATGTACCTAATATGTGTGTGATATGCAATAAATGAATTATGAATGTATCTACGCAGACTAACCGCTTATCGCTCGTCTCGTAAACGAACCTAATATCGTCAGCGAATTGAACTTACAGTATAGCCGACCCGGCAGTTACAACGCGAATCGCGCGGTAACCGCGCGTCACTTATTTGTTTTTAACCTCGCGAAAAGTTACTTTCACTTACAATTTGTGACTTATTGTTGCGACATAATCGAGATATAGGTAAGGTGAGCTAGTGCGGATCAATAGTGAAGTGTCGTAACCGTTATCTTGAAATAAGATCTTGGTTTGGTAGATAAATAATATTTGATGTGAACGTGAGCATTCTTTTAATAACTGTTTTTCCTCGTTCAAGGGACGGAGAAGTGTCACTTTATATAAGTTGTTTTCGTAAGACAAGTGGATTATCGATATTGTAAAAGTTGATGTAGGTTGGTATTATAGGAAAAGTATTATTTCTTCTTTCCATATTTTTTAAGATACACATAGTTAATGACAATATAAGACATTAAATAAGATCAGGTCTAATACAGAGAAAAGTGTACAGGAGAGATAAGATAAGATAAATATTCTTTATTGCAAAAAAAGGAATTACACAAAAGAAACATGCTAATAGAGTTAGTATCACAATTGGCGGTCTTATCGCTTAAAGCGATCTCTTCCAGGCAACCTTTGGGTAGGTTTGGTAACCTTTGAGAGTTTTTAAGTTTGTGATTATCTCAAAAACTACTCGACCTATTGCAAGGATTCTTTCACTGTTAGATAGATAAAAGTTAAAACTATGTAACTGTAAAATAATTATTAAATTCGATTCAGTAGTTTTTGAGAAAATCTCAACCTTATAGAGGGTCCCTGTATAATTGTCTCTCTTCGTGTGTACCTACGAATTTTGTGCAATAAATACATTTTCGTCTGGTCTGAACTGAGACCTACTTAGATGTCAATATGTAGATAGTTTCGACTACAACTTACATACTTTGTAGAAAGGAATTTAAAAAAAAATCAATAGTTAAGTGTTTTTTGAGCAAATGACTATGCCAGATTCTGCCCCACCATCAACCGCAAGTTGTACAAGATAACGAATAAGTGTAAAAATATCTCCGTTTTTTATTAAAATTATTGGTTTAAAATAAAGTTTTGTAGAAGTTGCGATGAAAAAAACAGCTTAATTAAGAATTCAGATAATAGTAAGAAATCGAAGCGATTTATTCATTGTTTTTGTTATTCTTCTATAGGAGTTGCGAGAGTTGTAGAAAATGATACTGATTATGCAATATGAAACCTGTAATAAGTCCCCAACAAAATGATAGGTACAGCTTAAATGGTCACGTAGTTTTGTAGGTGGGGCAAAGCTCCATTGAAATGTGGCAATGTATTTTCAACCTTAATGACTCTCCTGTATACTTTTTTTTGTAGACCGTACACATCAAAGCAAATCAAGTTTAACACACTGGACTGTTCTTATTATCTACGTCGTAAGAGTTGAAATCGTACTGCAAGTGTTACTATTAATCTGTTGTTGTACGTACCTGCGCGTGCGCCGATAAACCGTAACATTACCAGACAAGCGAGCACTCGCTAGTATGAAAGAACCACATTTCACCGATAACTAAAGGTCACATTTACATATTTAAATATTTAACTTATAAATACATATTAAACAAGTAGACAGGGCCGTCTTAGGCCATTCCGGGGCCCTTGGAATATCTCCTGTTCGAAAATAAATGTGGATGACAAAAAAAATCACTGTTTAAATCTTTATTCCGTGGTTTAGAAAAACTGATCTGGTATAGGTATACGATCGAAGAAGTATATACGATTAGCATTTTGACTTGGAAATGTTGGCGCTAATTCTTAGTGCAGCTCAAATGTAAATAGTTCAAAATATAAAATAAATTATATTATGAGAAGATTATATATTGTATGAGAAGAACTATAAATTGCATTAGTCTATTGTATAATTAATATTCTATTATAAGCCCTTATGTATAATGATCGAAAAGTCGTAGAACAAAAGTTGTTCAGTTACCGATTCTGAACACCCTCCCTTCGGCTTCATATACCCTTTCCATTACACCCTGTATATACCTATACCGCAGCCCAAATCAAGTGTCTTATTTTGTAAACAAATATGATTGTCAAACTTTTATCCGCTCAGATCCACTACATATTTAACAATGAAAGAATTCTTGCAATAGGTCAAGTAGTTTTTGAAATAACATCTCAACCCTAAAAACTCTCCACCTTTCTCTATGTAAGAATATAAGGCACTTTGCATTACGTTGCGTTATTTTATTGATTCGTCAGATGACAACGCCTAAATGCGTCCTTATTATACCAGAAATGACCAGAACATGTTTTTTATAATAATTATCGTGCTAGAGCTGTCATGATTATTCAGCACAAAGAGTCTCTTTGGCCAACTATGTCTAAAGGTTAACGCAGACGCAACGCCCCGCGCTCCGCGTCACCTCAACTCGAATTGTTCAGTATTCTTTGTATGAAACTCCATACTGCAACGCACACTAGTAACGGCATCTTCATCAGCCCGTATCAGTCCACTGCTGGACGTAGGCCTCTCCCAAAGCGCGCCACACAGCCCTACTCTCGGCCCTCTGCATCCAGTCCCTGCCAGCCTTGCGAAGGTCATCCTTCCATCTGGTCGACGTAGGTAGCTACTCATCCGAAAAATATTTAATCCGAGGATGAAACGACATCGGGGGGCGTCCCACACTACGTTTACCCGTTCGTGGCCTTAATTCGAGAACTCGTCTACCCCATCGGTTCTACGACAGATGTGACCAGCCCACTGCCACTTCAGTTTACTGATTCTATGAGCAATGTCAACCACTGTTGTCTTCTGTAGGATATATTCGTTTATTATTCATCTAACAGAGAAATGACAAGCATAGCTATTTCCATAGCTCGCTGAGCGAACTATGGAAAGAGCTTGAACTTGTGGGCCACGCACGCTTGTGGGTAACGGCATCGCCTCGCATTATTTGAGAGCGAGGCGAGGCGGTGACGGACGTGTGCGACAACTCTAAGGCCGATAGTCATAGACGAATCGTGAGTACACTAACGTGAGTTCGCTCTTACGACTGTCAAAATTGTATGAAATCTGACAGTTGTAAGACCGAACTCAAACTCAGATCACACTCAAAACTATCTATGTATGAGCCCCAATGACTGGAATTTAAATTAGGCTCATTAGTTTATGTCAACTATCTGTACAAAGACAAATAAAGTTTTATTGCCTTGAAGGCCTATTGTTCGACGGTTATAGCAAGTTGCAATACCTAACGATATCTATTTATTCTGTTGCTTGAGACTTGTAGACCAGATTCTGAGAAACCACGCAATAAACGTTGCATTGGGCGCGGTCCATACAATTCCCAGCAGCAAAATGGCGACGAATAAATAGTCAAGGTTTTTTCTTGTGTGGTTTAGTGACCAAACCTATTTGTCAAAGTAGCCCGTAGGCCTTTGACGTGGCTCTTACCAACTGAGCCACTACAGCCCCCTTACCTTGAAGTCTTATAGCAGTATTACTTCCATAATACTTTGTTACTTCGTATAATGACGACCTTAAAGTAAGCTCATTAAGGTCCTCATTGTACGAAGTAACAAAGTATTATGAAAGTAATACTGCTATAAGACTTCAAGGTAAGGGGGCAGGCCACTATAGATGGAGTTGCGCAATATACCTACCCTTTAGTATGTATAATACGATGAAGATTTTCGGTGGGCGTGGCGTGGCCTGTGGTGGCTCAGTTGGCAAGAGCGTCTCACGGAGACAAGGCGCAGGTTCAAGTCCTGCCCACGGCAAGAAATCTTTCATTATGTTTAAAAAATCAAAATCATCAATTAATTTTGCAACCGTCACATTACCGCCATTTTCAAGTCAACTTGTGGTTCTACGAGTATTTACACGAACACCAATGTGATACAAAGTACCGACAGTTAATAAAGATTTTTTTTAAAATAGTACCCTTTATAGTTGATTTCATAATCGCTAGTCCCAATTAATTTCACCATTTTTGCTGACATAATACATTTTGGAGCAGATCAAACCCTGTATAATTATCTGACCGTTTAATTGATCTTCTTCTTCTTATGGTGCCGTCTTCTTACGAAGGTTGGCGATCATTATGGCAATCTGCACTCTCGACAACGCCGAACGGAACAGAGACCTGGTACTCTTGCCGTATCATTGGCGTAAGTTCCTGAGCCATGATATTCTCCTTCTACCTGGCCTTCTTCTGCCCTGGATATTTTCCTGAAGAATCAGTTGTAGAAGATCGTACTTTTTATTCCTCATTATGTGACCTAGATACTGGAGTTTCCGTTTTTAATGGTCTTAAGAATCTCCACCTCTTTGCCCATTCTCTTGAGCACTGTCTCATTTCGAACTCGCTGTACCCACGAGATCTTCAGCATTCTTCGAATTGATAGTTTAATTGATAGCCATTAAATTATAATTCGAGTGCTAACAAAACAGGAGCCAATATAAACTCGTTCGTAATATCCGTCCGGTGTTTACCTACCTTTGAAATTAATTCGCGACCTTGTTTCAGTTCTCACGCGAACTGGCCATGATCCACCACGATAGCTCAGTACAAACGCACTTTATAATATCTTATTGTTGTTGTAGCAAAGTTATTAAATGCAAATACCTATACTGCAGCCCAAATCAAGTGTCTTATTTTATAAACAAATATGAATGTCTAATTACCTGTTGTGATGTAACACTGAAGGAACTGATTGATCGAACCTGTTCATCATTGTGAAAATAAAGTGATGCGATCTATTAATGTGAAAATAACTATGCAATATTCACAGAACAGCTTAAAATTGTATAGTAGGGTAGGGTAGTTTTTGTTTACAAAGTAAGACACTTGATTTGGGCATCAGTATACATATATCTTTACGTACGTACACAACTCTCGCTTTCTGTACATTCATCAACCTCTTCATGCCCCCTCGTCGGTTTTTAGTATACCACTTTGCCATTTTTTAAATCGTCAGTTTGGTCGCCGTACGTTCTCCTCGATCTACCTCTGGCGACCCTGGAAGGGTCAACATTCGCTCTAAGTATTCATTTCGTTACCTATACATTATAGGTATACCTAATTCTCCTACTATTTATTTACAATCCGATAAAAAGTATAACATTTTATTTGCAAAAAAGAATTAGACAAAAGTATAGCCTAAAACAGTATTACATATTACAATTGGCGGTCTTATCGCTTAATCTTGTTGATAATTATTTTTTTCTTTTTATAAGTAGATATTTTCCACTCATCGAAATGATAGCGTTTGTAACACAAGAACATGGGTGTTAGTCATTGATCTCCTATAAACAACTAGATACACAGTCTGCCTTCTAAAAATGTCCGAGCGCAAAGAAAGTCCAAACGGATGAATGGACCCTCATTTGCTTTATTGGACATTATTTGGACGTTAACAATGGACCCTTATTTGGACGTTTTTTAGATTGTTTTAGTAAGACCTTTGTGTGTCTAGTTGAACTGATTACGGTTTGATCGATTTATTTGCTTACAATATAGTCATTTGCACCATTAAATAAACTGAAAATGGAAATACCAACGTTTTATTTTTTGTACGCTATTCCTTGTTTGCGATCGCTATCTGCGTTTCCAGTGCAGATTTGAGTTGACCAATCACAATGCTCGGAATTCAATTGAAACAGTGTGAATGGTCAATTTATCAAGAGGGTTGCTGGCTCGGTGTGGACCAGACAACCTTGGGATCGGGCCACATGGATGAATAGACCCTCATTTGCTTTATTGGACATTATTTGGACGTTAACAATGAACCCTTAATTGGACTTTTTTTCGAATTAGTTTCGTTAAATTGTTTTAGTAAGACCTTTTGTGTATCTAGTTGTTTATAGGAGATAAATGGTGTTAGTGTAAAAAAAGGTTCACCAAATGTTATGAAAACGTGTAAATTACATAGGTAATCAAGAACGCATGACATAATGTAAGTACTAACACTTACAATGTGTACACATATAATAACTCGTATTACTTGTATTATCATACCGAAATCTTGTGCAATAATATACTACTTATATGCAATGCAAGTAGAGCGCCGACGTGTTCTGACCAAGGTCATAGTGTCATGGTCTAACCAGCCTTTTAAGGGAGAGGTTATTCTGCTTAAGCTGTGAGGAAACTCTATGACAGACCGAACGGAGCGTCAGCGGCAAAGGAAGGGAGCTGTAATTTGGGGGGCACGGTCTCCAGAGGAGTCGCCTTAGCGTCGTCACCCTGGGTATCCGTGTCTTCTAGTCTTCATCCAAAGGAGTCGCCGTAGCGTCATCACTCTAGACGAAGCAGCTCGACAGTTACGTTCACTCCCGAGCTTGTAGCGGGAACTCTTGATGAAAGCTTGAAACTTCAGATCTTGCCCAAATAATCCAATAAACTCACCATACTGTCATTTGCGAACATTTTTTGATTAATTTAACGTGATATTAAACACAAAATAACCACTGTAGATATTAAAACTAAATTTTTACATTAAATTTCGCAACCGTCGTTTCCCGCCATTTTCAAAAGCCGTGTACTTATTTATTTATTTTATTAATGGACTCGACAGTTTGTCATTTGTCATGTTACAGAAAATTCAATAAATAATAGTCTTCTATCTTCCTCCAGAGGAGACGCCGTAGCGTCATCACTCTGGACGAAGCGAAGCAGCTCGACAGTCACGTTCACTCCCGAGCTTGTAGCGGGAACTCTTGATGAAAGCTTCAAACTTCAAATCTTGCACAAATCATCTAATAAATCCACCATAGGTACTGTCATTTGCGAACATTTTCTGATTAATTTAACTTGATATTAAACACAAAATAACCACTGTAGACATTAAAACGAAATTTTTACAAATAATTTCGCAACCGTCGCGTCGTTTCCCGCTTTCAAAAGCCGTGAAACTTTAGAGATGAATATTGTCTGCGCCGAAGCGAAAACAAACAACTATGAATTTTGATACTTGTATTGAAATAAAATATTAAAGTTACAATTGCGAGAAGCGCCGTATGAAGAATGTATGACTCGATACAAACGAAGGCAGAGCCGGAGAGCGCGCCGCGTGGGCGATCAAAGACGTTTTATAAAGGCGCGGGGGGTGAGGCCCCCCGGCCTCGCCCGCACGGCAAGTAAGACGAGTTAGGCTCGGACAATATAAATAATACTTGACTTATACCTATCAGCTTCTAATAGATAGATCGTCAGTCGGTAACCGCAGCGAGTGATTATTACGCCGGTCACGTCACCAAGGGCACTCTAAACGGTCCATGTTTGATTCGCACGACTGATTTTAGTCCAAACCGCATGCGACAAGCATTATTCATGAATTGCTTATCATGACAATGTCATTCATAGCTGTTTTTTTTACAATAATATTCTGCCTTTATAAAATGTTCTTACGTCATAATCTAACCAAACTCGTAATAGAGATATAAGTTTACAGAGAGTCTACAATAATATGTATATACAGGAGACTACGAAAATCTCACCCTGTGTCCTTCTGGTAATAATTGAAACTATAGTGAGCAATTACTACAAATTATTATATATATTAAATTATTATATACATATAATAAAACTGTAAAAAAGTTGTGTCTGTACATTGGATATTTTTTGAAAAGAACAATTGTAATGTGGTTTAGGATCGATACTGATGACAAAACACAATTTTTTAGAATTTTTGTCTGTTTGTCTGTGACTTTGTGCAAGTATCACGCCTTAACTACTGAAGGGATTTTGATGGGAGTTTCACTAGGAGATAGCTGCAATATCCGGACAGCTCATAGGCTATAAGCCATGGCGGTATGTGATGTGGAAACAAGGATCCAGAGAGGAAGATCTGCCTCCTGATCTCCTCCATCCTCCTCCTCTACGCAAACGAAGTTGCGGGGTACAGCTAGTATATAATAATTCTGTTAGTAACTTGCGTCCTTTACGTAAATCTAATCTGGTTACCTACTGCCATGAATAATTAATTAATTAATCTTAAATACTTTGTTATCAGTACTTTATCAGTACGTGACTGAAACCACGAGAGAAATCTAACACTATTCCATCGCGATCAAAAAAAATTAGGCAAAAACGTAATGTTTGTACTTCAATAACGTAATACTAACCCATTATCTACCTACAAAGATTTAATCTTTAGCGATAAGACGTACTGAAAATTATTGATACGCTAAGATGTAATTGTCTGATCTATATCGTGTAATAGAGAAGTAATTGGGAGTTGATTTTTGGGCACTTTTGTGAACGGCTTCGGGACAGTAAGACGCTGGTCCCGAATTGATGTGGTTGCTGTAGTGAGTGTTATTGATCTTCCATAGGTGGGTTTCGTTTGATTTGCTATGGTTCAGTCGAAAATAGAAATAAATACAAAGGGGGCATTCATCTCCTATACACAACTAGATACACAGTCTGCCTTCTAAAAATGTCCGAGCACAAAGAAGGTCCAAACTGATGAATGGACCCTAATTTGCTTTATTGGACATTATTTGGACGTTAACAATGGACCCTTATTTGGACGTTTTTTTTAATGTTTTAGTAAGACCTTTGTGTATCTAGTTGTTTATAGGAGATCAATGAAAGGGGGCTTTTGATGGGAGTTTCACTAGTAGATAGCTGAAATATCCGGACAGCTCATAGGCTATAAGCCATGGCGGTATGTGATGTGGACACAAGGATCCAGAGAGGAAGATCTGCCTCCTGATCTCCTCCATCCTCCTCCTCTACGCAAACGAAGTTGCGGGGTACAGCTAGTATTGAATAAATAAATAAACAATCTCTTTAATTCCAGACTCCACAAACCGGCCACCATGTGTCCTATATGGCCGCTCCACCTGATCATCCTATACCTGCTGGCAATATGCCCTTTCTGGGTGCTGTGCCAGACCGTGCCCACACTCTACGCGGTCTACGACCCAGCGGAGATAGAGCTGCACATGGATTACCAGGAATATATCGACGTTACTGTACAAGGTATGTAACTATAGTATGACCGTCTAAATCAGTTATCGCCTGCGCGGTACAGGGATGCGGGGGAAGGCGACAACGGGGACCGAGAGAGGTGCGGGAGGGTCCCCGTTGTCGCCTTCCCCCGCATCCCTGTACCGCGCAGGCGAAGACTGGTTTAGACGGTCATACTATAGTCATGTGTTTTTGATACAGTAAGACCCATCAGCCCGTATCAGTCCATTGCTGGACAGGTCTTTCCCAAGGCATGCCACTCAACACCATTCTTGGCCTTTTGCATCCAGTCTCTGCCACCTATATAGTCAGGAATACGTTGACGTGACTATGCAAGGTATTGTAACTAGTCATGTGTTTTTGTTACTGTAAGTCCAGTCCACTGCTGGACATAGGCATCTCTGACACGCCCCTCATCTCGATTCTTTTGCATCCAACCTTTGCCAACCGCCTATATAGTCAGGAATATGTCGACGTGACTATGCAAGGTATTCTAACTTACTAGTCAATGTGTTTTTGATACTGTAAGATCCATCTAAGACATGTGAAAAATCTAAGGCATGTGAAATCCGCCAATCCGCACTGGGCCCGCGTGGTGGATAATGGCCTCAGCTCCCTCGATGTAAGGGAAGGTCTTGTGCCCGAGCAGTGGGGCAATATAAATAGACATAATATAATATCGAGGGAGCACAGGCCATGATCCACCATGCGGGCCCTGTGCGGCTTGGCGGCCTACACGATGCCTTAAATTTCTTATTAATGTTTTATATTAATTGCCCACAGGTCCAGGCTTAGAAGCCGGAGACCAGATGTTTATAACGACAGGCAATGAACACTTAGCGACGGTGGAGTGGAACTCGACGTATCAGCTGACGGATGCAGACGCAACCAACAACCAGTGGCACGGACGATTCAGGGTTTTGGCTCGGTTTCTTGGTAAGTTGACGATATAAGCAAGAAAGATATAGGTCGTTATCATCAGTCCACTGCTGGACGCAGGCCTCTCCCGAGGCGCGACACTTAACGCTGGTGTTCGCACCACAAGTAGTAATAGTTATGTACTTATTTTTATTTATTTTATTAATGGACTCGACGGTTCATCATTTGCCAATGTCATGTTATAGAAAATTACATATATATTAGACTTATATCTTCCTCCAGAGGAGCCGCCGTAGCGTCATCACTCTGGACGAAGCAGCTCGACAGTCACGTTCACTTCCGAGCTCGTAGCGGGACTCTTGATAAAAGCTTGAAACTTCAGATCTTGCTCAAATTATCCAATAAATTCACCATACTGTCATTCGCTAACATTTTCTGATTAATTTAACGTGATATTATACACAAAATAATGTATCTAGTTAATAAGTAATTGTGTTATCATTATTTTAAAAGTTACCATTCTATGTGAGATATAACTTCTCACTAGCGTTTTGACAACTCAGAGAATTTAATAGAAAAGGACTTCTGACAACCGTCGACATGTTACTTTGCAACCAGGATACGTAGTTTTATTGGGCGCGGATAATTATAAACGAATGTTACTAAGAGTAATTAATGGAATGCTAGTATGCAGAAGGCCACAGCTATAGGGTACACGCCATACTTATGAGAACGTTTTCGGCAATTTTACCGTCCCTATCCGGTTGCGTTGAGCTCACACCTTCAGCCTGTACCTTCAACCTTCGCTCTGTTTCGCCGCTCGTGTCTCGTACTGGTCGGTCCTTCAGACTGTCTAGGCGGTTGGTTTATTTTTTAAGTCCTTTGGAATATGTTTAATTTTATTTTCATGGCTCTCATCATCAGCGCCATGGCCGGGAGGATGTTGTGGATTCTCCTTAGAATATTTAGATTTTCTACTTACTTGTCACTTTGATGTGCAAAAAGCTGTTCTTTTGTTCCTTCCATGTTTTGATATCGATTTACGTCTTAATAGTGCTAATATATATTTATAAAGGATTTCTTGTGTTATTTACTGTGCTGCAAGCCGCCAGTACACCCGCAGGTGTCCATTACAATGTGCTTCTGAGAGCCAAGAAACTCAAAACCTATAGGGTACGGTGGAACACAGAGAAAGGGGTACAGGAGAGCTTTTAAGGTTGAGATCTCCTCAAAAACTACTTGCTGTATTGCAAAAATTATTTCACTGTTTGATAGATAAAAGTGAAACCTGTGTAACTGTAAAATAATTATTAAATTCAGCCCAGTAGTTTTGAGAAAATATCAACCTTATTGAGGCCCCCTGTATACTTATCTCTGCCGTCGACTGCACGTCATTTTTGTACGTCAACAATTCTTTTGAATTTACATTTACATCACTTTGCAAGGAAAAGGTGCCAACGCTGAGGAGAAAAAGTGGCAAAAAAACTCTCAGCAGCACATTTTTAACAACTTTTAAAATAATGATAACTCAATTATTAATCGTATTGTGCCGTTATTCCAGGTCGCACCGAAGTGTCTGTGACCAAGCTACGCGGCACTACATTCGAGGCAGTGAACAACACCCTCCCCGTGACTGTGGTGCGGCCAGAGCGAGTCATCGACACCATATTCGTGACCAGCGTCGCGCTATTTGTGAGTATTCACTTAGGTTATTAATGGACTAGACAGTTCGTTATTTGCCAAAATCATGTTACACAATTTTCAAGATATCATAGTCTTCGGCGGCGTCGACACATCAATATTTATCGCAATTAGGGTTGCCAGATGGTCGGGAATCGTCTGGATTCTCCCGACATTTCATGTGATATCCATACTCCCAACAAATATCAAAATCTCCCGATAAATATACGTATCTTATCGTCGTATTCTACCGCAATAATAATTGAATGAATTTTGATGAAAAATTCTCAAGTTTTCGATCTTTCCTCAATACTCTGTCCGTGAAACGGAACGTATGGCGGCGGGCCATCGCGGGGTGTCGTCGCCGCGCGGGGGTGAAGTGTCAAAATAAAACTGTCAAAAAGTGTGAAGGTCAAAAGTGTCACATTCAATTCAAATCAAGGACGACGAGAACTTGATAAACTTATCAAAATTCAAGGAGCGTAAAAATTTATGTTTCAAGTGTTTCTTTAAATACACCAGTTACCTATAAAAATACAGTCCACTTATTTCTACCACCGACCGCAGCTACAACTCCGAATGGATCCAAATTGGTGGACTCTGTAAAAAGCAATGCCAAATACTTGTGGCAAAACGTAAAAAAATGTGAATTTATTATAATCCTTTTTTAAAGCGCTGTTTTCTTTTAAAAATAAAGTTAAAAAATGACAATGCCAGATTCTGCCCCACCATCAACCGCAAGATAACGAGTAAATGTAAAAATATCTCCGTTTTTTAATAAAATATTGGTTTAAAACAAAGTCTTGTACATGTAGCGATAAGAAAAAACCAGCCTAATTAAGAATTCAGAAAATAGTAATTAATCGAAGCGAATTATTCATTGTTTTTGTTATTCTTCTGTAGGAGTTGCGAGAGTAGTAGAAAATGATACTGATTATGATTATGCAATATAAGTCCCCAACAAAATGATAGGTACAGCTTAAATGGTCACGTAGTTTTGTAGGGGCAAAGCTCCATTGAAATGTGGCAATGTCTTTTGACTCGTAAATTATCATTTCTCCAGACAACTACCCCAAAATCCCGACATTTTGAAATGTTATCCAGATCAGAGGCGGTTCGTCCTAAGGAGCGCTGGTGCAGTGAACTCCCACCCAAAAAATTAAAATATCAATTAAACTTTCGTATCATATTAGAGTAGTAGCAATAGTATTTATTTAATATTTTGATTAGATGACATACAACTACTTTGTACGCATGTTGAATTCTTCTGGAATTAAACATCATTTCATTTATTTAGTTAATTCATACTTAACATCAAGTAAATTTCTATAGAAAACTGCATTTGATAGCGAGTGCCGCCCCAACGATCCGCACCGACGAAACGAAGTTGTTTACAAAGTTAAATAGTGAATTCAATGAGTGCGAAAGAGACAACTGCGCTCATTCTGAAACAGCGCGGTTCGTGATCTTAAAAAAAGGATCTGTATGTATGAGAAAATCAGAAGAAAATAAGCTAAATTCGTGCAGGGCACCGCGAGCGAGCGAGATGCCACCATGCAGGTCGTGGGACGTAGAAGAGAGAACGCGTGAAGTGGTACGACGGCGCGCGCATGCGCACGAGTTCGTTACGCTGTTCAGATCAGTTTGAATCAAATATGAATAAACAAACCTGTTTTTCCGCCAACGTTTGGTTTTGTTGAATTTTCTTGTTTACACATTGAGTAATTAATAGAGACTATTCGATTATTGTGTAAGTAGTGTTTGTGTTGTGAAATATAAAAATGGAACAATAGAAAGTGCTTGGACAGAAACAGGTACTTACTTACTTACTTATTGAACATTTAGCGCATTTTCTTTAAATGTTAAAACATTCACGATATCGGCTTCACGTGTTAAATGAAGTGCAATTGGCGACAATTTGCCGCCAAGATATTCGTAACTTAAAGCGCTCGATTTTAAGCTTATAGTAAATCGCGTAGAGAGTTCAATGACCGCGTTGATCAAAATGGTTATGTTTTGTTTTGTTGAAGTTTGTAAGCACGACAACTTTGGCAGACTAAAGCGAGGTCTCCTGCGACGTGTTACCGTGTTACGAAACACGGAAAGATCCGATTTAGGGGCGTTACAATTTTCCTTTGTAAAATCGGTTACCGAAACATGTTACGCGCGGTAACACGTCGCAGGAAACCCGCAGGAAGTGAACTCCCAATAAAATCTTTCACGAGCCGCCACTGATCCAGATATTTAGATTTTTCTATCTGGCAACCCTAATCGCAATCCTGTGTTTAAGTGGTTTTCAGGGTTCCGTGCCTCAAACGGAAAAAAAGTTCCTCAAAGCCCTTAAAATGGTTCAGTTGCGTTGCACGGTAGCCTCGGTGCGCGACACGAACTTGGGTATGTTCATGTGAAAGGTGGCAATAAATAGAATAGAATAACATTTATTGCCTATTAAGTATATACATATAAGAAATAAAAACAGTCTTAATAAATTACAATGACAATTAACAAACATATAACTTAGGCAAAAGGTTTAGGCTTCAGCTGATGCTGACACAGATCAATATTTATGTTGTCAGATATCCCTGATCTTCATAAACTTCGGCTGCGCGATGCACTGGCCCACAGTGAAGGAGGTTCTCAAGCGGCCCATAGGACCGATCATTGGAATGGTCGGACAGTTCGTTTTTATGCCGCTGGTAAGTTAACACTTTGTCTTGAATTCATTATAGATACTGGAGAAGGAATGCCGTTACTTAATAGTACTGGGGTCCGAAAGTCGGCCGTTAATGGTAATATCAGTGATAGGGTCAATGATGCTGCTTGGCCGTACATACGGTAAGTTGATTCCTCAAGAATCAAGATTTAAGGGTATTTGACTCAATCAAAAACTCGCATAGACATTATGAAGAGAATTCTGAAATGCGTTTTTCGATATCTTAATTATTCCCGAAGATATAAAGCAGTTAAGAGCCTTCATAGAGCCAACTAGCGCCGCCAATCTTAAAAAAATAATATCTTCCAATATAATCAATTTTATTAAAAAAGCTATTTACAAAATGTTTATTAGGATAAATGCTATTTTTCAATATACAATACATGTCATAATTGCGACAAGCTAAGTTGTAGTTCACAAATGTGCCAAAAACGGCCGTTTCTCGCAGTTGTGCGAACTACAACTTACCGACATTGAATCACGTTATAAATAGGCATTTAAAAAATAGTATTTATCGTAATAAACATTTCGTAAATAGCTTTTTTAATAAAATTGATTATATTGGAGGATATTATTTTTTTAAGATTGGCGGCGCTAGTTGGCTCTATGAAGGCCATTAATTGGATTTTTAGTCTTGTGGCATACATTAATTCTGCACAACGATTAAGTACATTAAAAAAAATATTTACAATAAATCCAACGATCAATTTTACCTAAGTATCTGTTAACATTGAAATAAATAAATAAAAAGAACTTTATTCACCATTAAACATAATTATACAAAAATACTATTATATCGTAATACTAAAAATAGATATAATAGGTGAATGGGTCGAGGCCTCAGCACGGGTGCTGTTTTCCAGGCTCCGCCAGAGAGTCTCGCTGCCACTTACATGCTAACAACCTATGTATACCTATAATATTAATCAATTACTACATTTTTACAAAATTACGGGTGATATGAGTGATGTGATTGTGACATTATAAGATATGCCAGAAGTGAAGTGGATTACCTGTGTTATCGCTAATCTGTCCTTTCCGAATTAACTGCTAATCGTATTACATAAACTGTTATCATTACATTACTGGTTGAAGTGCCGATTTGCAGTGATTAATTTGATTACGATCAAACAATTCATGCATTATTGGTAAATCGTTAAGCAATGCAATAAATGGACAAGATTATGATGTATCGAACGGACTGCCGATATGACGCGGTCCATTTTATATACGGTCTAATACTGTTATTCATAAACCTAGATAAACCTCACTAAGTGTCGCCGCACACGGGCCACCGGCCACAACCACAAAACGCCGCCACTGGCATATTTCCTGATATTTTCATACATTTTATATGGACTCGCCGCACACGGTTGGCGCCGGTGGCGGCCACACGCTTCTAGCTTCTCGTGGCGGCGTTTGTGGCTGTCGCGTGTGGCCCGTGTGCGGCGACACTAAAGGCTTCGTATGCGCGTATTTTCAGTTTTTCTATGAAGGCTACGGCACTAACTACTAAAATTAAACGTCTTAAAAAATATATATATAGCAATCTTGAGGTGTATATTAAGGGACTGATGCATACCGATACACGATTGGATAAACTTCGCTCGATAGAAAAAAAAATCGCAAACATATTCCATGTCATTTAAAATGAAAATTATGTGTAAACTGATATAGTTATCCATACACAGGCCACTTATTGAAATAGACGTTTGATTGAACGGTTAGCCCTTTAATTAAACAACGACATTCAACCACACGTCTAGTTTTGTAGTCCCAGGTTCGATTCCCAGCCAGAGCAGCCATGTATCAATGAGTTAACCTCGGTTTTTTCGACGGAAAAACTTACGTACATTTACCGAATGCTCTCAAAGACGGTGAAGGAAAACATCGTGATGAAACCTGCATGCCGTAGACAAATAACGCAGTGGGCCCGCGTGGTGGTTCATGGCCCGAGTTCCCACGATGTAAGGGAAGGTCTGTGCCCGAGCAGTGGGGACATATAAATAGACTGATGATGATTAAATAAAACTAATGCACCGTCTTCCAGATGTCATTCGGTCTTGGTTTTCTGATCTTCCCGACGGCTCCCGAGATGCGTTTGGGCATGTTCTTCACAGGAGTATCTCCTGGAGGAGGGGCTTCCAACATCTGGACCTTCATCCTCGGAGGGAACCTCAACCTGTCACTTGCCATGACTTCCATTTCAACCCTGGCGTCTTTTGGTGAGTTCAATATTCTTAGAATTGTATATTCTATATACAGTCGAAGACAGAGATAAGTATACAGGGGGCCTCAATAAGGTTGAGATTTTCTCAAAAACTACTGGACAGAATTTAATAATTCAGTTACATAGTTTTAACTTTTATCTATCTAACAGTGAAAGAATTTTTGCAATAGCTCTAGTAGTTTTTGGGAAAATCTCAACCTTAAAAACCCTCCTGTACACCTTTCTCTGTGTTCCATCGTACGGTCGAAGAGAGTGCAACGTGAAATTTTAGTGCGTGCTATCCACGGGAAAGCAAACACTAAAATTTCACGTTGTATATTAATAAATCGATAGTATTAGGTATCAAAAAAACACTTTTAGCGATGTATAAATATGATTATAGATTAATATCGTTTATTGCAAATAAGCTATTCTTTATTATATATAAACGGATATCACTCACTTATATTGTTGAAGTCTGCAATTAGACCGACACTGTTCAGTGCGCGAAGAAACGTCACCGGCGACGCGGGCGTGGCGCGCTCACCTTGAGAAAGACCGTCGAAATCGGTCGAAACTGTCGGTCTAATTGCCGACTTCAACAATATAAGTGAGTGATATCCGTTTGTAGTAATGGCTCACTATAGTTTTAATTCTAAAACCTATTCTTTATTTCTCTTCCAGCCTTCATGCCAGCATGGTTATTCTCCCTCGGTCAAGTGGTATTCTCGAACGCAAACATAGTGGTTCCGTACGCTCGTATCGCGTCATTCATGGTCGGCCTCATAGTGCCTATGTGCATAGGCCTCGCCATGCAGAGGTGGACCCCTAAGCTGGCAGCATTCATGGTCAGGATACTGAAAGTATTCTCTACGACCATACTACTGTTTATCATCATATTCGCTATTGTTACCAATTTGTATATCTTCGAGCTGTTTACTTGGGAGGTGAGTTACTGTTATAATTTTTTTTATTCTTAAAAGATAAAAATTCCGTTGTTTTTTTAATTTTTCGGATAGTTTATGGCGTGGCCTTGAATTCATTCGCCAAATTAATGGTTAGGTTTGTGACATACATTAATTCTACACAGCGTTTAAGTATGTAAATTAAACAATTTGGGGGAAAATAAACAATTATCTACAATAAATACTAAATATAACTATAAATTTTTTATTATTAATTTCATGTGCAACGTTACTGCGCTTTAGTTAGAGTACATTTTAAGGTATTTTTAAATTTTTGCAATGATTTCTTTCACTGTAATTTGATCTAATGGTAATTTCTAAGGTCATTGTTAGTTCAATTTGTTTTGCAATTTTGATTTACTAAAAAACCTTACCAATTTAATATTTAGCGTGAGTACAGCCCCCAGTTTCAATTGATCGAATGAATTCAAAGACACCCTGTAGATTTTTATTGATAGGCGTATTATGAGCTGAGGTGGTCACTCACCCTTCAAAAATCTCACCTATGGGTCACCTTTACCTTTCAAAACACAATAGTGGTCGATTCGCCCAACACTCACGTTGACTATTTCCAAAATGTGAGGTGGTCAATTCACCCTGCTCCAAAGGTTACGTTTATGCTTCGCGCACATTATGCCGGGCCGCAGCGTGTCGGGGCGGGCCGCAGCGCAGCGCAAAATGCTTACCTAGCACATTAGTGACGGGCCGGGAGCAGCGCATTGACGGATTTTGAGTACAGTGTACTGCCAGATATCGTAAAATGAACACGGGCGCGCGTGCACTCCAATCCGCTTGCTATAGCACACTGTGTCGGGGCGCAAGCAGCGGGGCATCCCACGGACGCAAATCCGCCTCGCAATAATGCGAGCCGCTGCGGCCCGACACAGTATGCAATAGTTCATACAAATTGTATTAAAGCGATTTGAGCGGATTTTTGCGCTCCGCCCCGACACGCTGCGACATAATGTGCTCGGACCCTTATGGAGATATCAAACTGATTTATTGTCCACAACTATACCAACTGTAAAAATGGCAAGAACTGTCAAAAGTGACAAAAACTGTCAAAAGCTGACAAGAACTGTCAGAAGCAGTCAAAAACTGCCATAAATAATACATTAATTCCCCGTCCCCATCAGATCATAGTAGCGGGCATGGGTATCCCCTGGCTGGGCTACTGTTTCGGCTACGCGTTCGCGTGGATACTTAAGCGCGAGCACCCGGACGCGCTCGCCATCTCCATAGAGACGGGCGTTCAGAACACAGGCATTGCCATATTCCTGCTGCGGTACGCTTTGCCGCAGCCCGAGGCGGATCTAACAACAGGTAACACTATACTTATAATAAGACTGTAAAGGACTGATGCGGATCTAACAACAGGTACCTCTATACTTATAATAAGACTGAAGCGGATCTAACAACAGGTAACTCTATACTTATAATAAGACTGTAAAGGACTGAGGCGGATCTAACAACAGGTAACGCTATACTTATAATAAGACTGTAAAGGACTGAGGCGGATCTAACCACAGGTAACGCTACACTTATAATAAGACTGTAAAGGACTGAGGCGGATCTGACAACAGGTAAATCTATACTTATAATAAGACTGTAAAGGACTGAGGCGGATCTGACAACAGGTAAATCTATACTTATAATAAGACTGTAAAGGACTGAGGTGGATCTAACGACAGGTAAATCTATACTTATAATAAGACTGTAAAGGACTGAGGCGGATCTAACAACAGGTAACGCTATACTTATAATAAGACTAAAGGACTGAGGCGGATCTAACCACAGGTAACGCTACACTTATAATAAGACTGTAAAGGACTGAGGCGGATCTGACAACAGGTAAATCTATACTTATAATAAGACTGTAAAGGACTGAGGCGGATCTGACAACAGGTAAATCTATACTTATAATAAGACTGTAAAGGACTGAGGTGGATCTAACGACAGGTAAATCTATACTTATAATAAGACTGTAAAGGACTGAGGCGGATCTAACGACATCGTAACTCCAGAATAGATTGTCTTATTTGAAAGCGGTTTTTTACGTTTGACAGGTTGTGTTGGGTGACCAGAAAGAAAGCGAGGTCGAGATCTTTTTTTTTGTGGCGCGGTTAGATTTTTTTATTTGGACAGTTATACAGAGTGTAACGGAAAGGGTATATGAAGGGGGGGTAACAGTAACTGAACAGCTTTTGTTCCACGACTTTTCGATTTTCGCGAATTTATTTTTTGACTTTTCATACATTTCGCACCGGTCAGCTGATTTGTATGAGACATTAATATATTATACTTTTTTATTCGAAAAGTCGTAGAACAAAAGTTGTTCAGATACTGATCACCCTCCCTTCGGCTTCATATACGTTTTACGTTACACCCGTTAACTATTCGCTCTGAGTAATGAGGCATATTTTCCAAAACAACCAGTTTTTTTTTAAATTCCAACCATGAAGTGCCACAGAGCCGAAACTAAACGGTATACTCACTCGTTCCAGTGGTTCCCGTATCGGCGGCGATCATGACGCCTATACCGATGACGTGCATCTTCATCTACCAGAAGATCAAGGCTTGGTGAGTAACAGCTTCTGCTTTCACTGTTGTGGCTATTTGTAATATGTAACCTCCACATTTTTATTATAGGATGGCAGTGTGATTACTGGTAACCTTTAAGAGCCTCCATAGAGCCAACTAGCGTCGCCAATCTTAAAAAAATAATACCTTCCAATATAATCAATTTTATTAAAAAAGCTATTTACAAAATGTTTATTACGATAAATACTATTTTTCAATATACAGTACATGGTATAATTGCGACAAGCTAAGTTGTAGTTCACAAATGTGCCAAAAACGGCCGTTTTTCGCAATTATGCGAACTACAACTTACCGACATTGAATCACGTTATAAATAAGCATTTAAAAAGTAGTATTTATCGTACTAAACATTTCGTAAATAGCTTTTTTAATAAAATTGATTATATTGGAAGATATTATTTTTTTAAGATTGGCGGCGCTAGTTGGCTCTAGGAAGGCCCTTAAACTGGATAATCTGTATTGTTAACACCCACTTGCAATATAAGATAACTCTAGCTAACGACTTAACCGGAGCAAAATGTGGGGAGTTTTCTCGGGTTAAGCACTTAACCCAGGGTTATCTTGATATTGCAAGAGATCCTCATCATCATCAGCCCGTATCAGTCCACTGCTGGACGTAGGCCTCTCCCAAATCAACCCTACTCTCGGCCCTCTGCATCCAGTCCCCGCCAGACCCTAATAGAATCTAAAACTGATATAAAAATTACTAAATAAATTAATTGTTTTCTGAAATACGGGCTAATGATGATGATGACAAAACGATCCGGTAATTGGTTCAAAATGTGTATTTATCGGTTTTAGATTAATTTAATGATAAATGATTATTAAGTTTAAAACACAACTGTGATCACACCACCATCCTGTGGATTCCTATAAATGTTGATTGAAATAGCGATTACGCTTTGAACGTTGTTTTTTTGCATTTCAACATTGGATTGCATTTATATTGATTTATTGGGTTTTCAATATACATGGTGTAACGTAAACTGAAACAACCTTTATTATATTATGTAATAATAATAACAATTTTTTCATAACTTCGAGACAATGTGATCATGGCAGATGTCTGACGTCTCGCTCTATAGACCAGACTGACTGACCCACCAACACCACAAAGCAATAGCCCCAATTAAGTTGTAATTTCTCTTCTCAATTATGGCCCTTATCAATGACAACTAAATAAATCAGTCGTGCAATTACGTTACACCCTGTAGAATGTACATACTTACAAGTATTATTATTTCCATAAGCCGTATTATAATTATTTCCACTTGTATTTCTTTTACTCAAGTACAATCGACAGCCCATCAATTATATTTACGTCAAGTTAACACACGTGCATTCTTTGTGAAAACTGTTGTACTCAGATTTAATTTTTATACTAATGTATAAAATCGCCGAATGGTATAATTACCATGCTCGGCGACCAAATTAAAATGATGTAAAAATTCTAGCCAGGAAAATCTAGGAAGGACAAGGTCGCAGGTTCAAATCCTGCCCATGTCTAGAAATTTTTCATCATTTAATTAGTTTGTTGCGCTGTCAACTGTACTTTTAAAGTCGATATTCGTCGCAAAAATGATTTTAAAATTGTATTTTTTTTATTTTCCATATTTCCCATAACTCGTTGACCATCATACCATACGTTTGTCGCCATAGTTTGCAAGGTATGTCAATATGTGTACCATGGTTACATTATGGGATATGAGGTGGTGGTTAGTTTATTTGTTTATGGTATTTTTTAACGATAATATTTTTGATTTAGTCAAAGTCAAAGATTTTTATTGCTGGTTATAGGTTTATTTTAATAATAACTCGACAGTTTCGTCAAAGACCCCACAGCGTCTTTCGAGCATCGGCGTCTTGTCAGCGTCCGCGCAGCGTCGACGCGACGCTTGCTCGGCGGCGCCGTCACGCCAACAGCGTCTTTCGGGCGTTGTCGTTATTCACATTATTACTTTCCTTTCCTTGGACGACGAAGCTCGAAATACGAAGTTGGCGTGATGACCGCCGCGCAAGCGTCGTGTCGACGCGCGGGCGCTGACAAGACGTCGACGCTCGCGAGACGCTGTTGGTCTCTTAGTAACGATATTAAATCATAGTCTTTGTTTCTTCCTCCGTCACTCGCTCACTGAACGAAGGATCTCAGCGTCTTCATTTCTTCCTCCAGAGGAGTCGACTTCAACCCCGGGCGAAGGGTCACTCCTGAGCTATGTATGGATCTCTTGAATCTAGCTCAAAAGTACAGATATTCTAAAACTCCCAACGACATTGGCGAACATTTTCTGATTAACTTAACATGACATCAAACACAAAACGATCCCTTTGGATATCATAATCAAAATTTTCAATTCAGCAGCCGCACTGTGCTGTAGAGCGGCGTGCACGATCGGAGACTGTCGTTTTAAATACCAGCTTCATCCATAAAAAGTGTTGAAATAGAATAGAATAATCGTTTATTTGACAGACAAACAGCACACCTATGCATACACTTACAATATAATATTTAAAAAGAGAAACTAAATTTAGTTACAACCATGAGGTAAAATAGTAGGTAGCACAAGTAGTAGTGCAGCGCCAAAAAGGTCCCAACTCAGAGTGTGCTATACCCGAGGGTGTAGCGCTGATATTCTGTTGGGGCCTTGCGCTCGGAAGTGGAACCAAGCAGCAGTGAAAGTGTGAGGACAGAAGACATTGTCGTTAGAAAAAGAACTTTAAGGGGCTTGTGGCGTAAGGTGGTGGTTTCGATAGTGCTTGTCAAATGTGACGTAAGCTTAAAATGTAATGTACGCTGGTTGAACTGTACGCATAATGTATTGTACACTTAAGGGGCAACACAGAACTTGTCCTACATTAATGTATTTCTATTGTAGTATTCTAATGTAGCGAAAGAAAGAAAGAAAAAAAAGAAATTTATTCATCATGCACACCAGTGCGCTAAACTTTTTCTATGTATTCAAATAATTCGTCCAGATGTTATTATTTATTTATTTTATTAATGGACTCGACAGTTCGTCATTTGCCAATGTCATGTTACAGAAAATTCAATATATAATAGTCTTCTATCTTCCTCCAGGGGAGTCACAGTAGCGTCTTCACCCTGGGTAGCCGCGTCTTCTTGTCTTAATCCAGAGGAGACGCCGTAGCGTCATCACTCTGGACGAAGCAGCTCGACAGTCACGTTCACGAGCTTGTAGCGGGAACTCTTGATAAAAGCTTGAAATCCCAGATCTTGCTCAAATTATCCAACAAATTCACCATATTGTCACTTTTTGCTGCATGTCAAAACACCCTTGTTGGTTTGTATTGAACCCATTGATCTCCTATAAACAACTAGATACACAAAGCTCTTTCTAAAACAATTTAAAAAACGTCCAAATAAGGGTCCATTGTTAACGTCCAAATAATGTCCAATAAAGCAAATGAGGGTCCATCCATCCGTTTGGAGCTTCTTTGTGCTCGGACATTAGACAGGAGATCAATGATTGAACCTTATACTTATTTCTAACGCCAATATTCTAATCCACAGCATCGTCAACCGGAATCAACACAAAAAAATCGTTGAAGAAGGCAGCCCGCCCTCTGAAGAGACCATTGAGCCCGGCGTCTCAACCATTGATGTCAGCAAGGGGGGTCTAGACCAATAGCACTGCTATGTCACTCTGTAGTGTCATTATAGTCTGTTCCATTAAGATCGGTAATAAGTGTATCGGTTTTAGATTCTATCTTTTTTTCTCGTATACAATTAGAGTTATACTTTTTTTGTAAAATCTTCCCAGAGGCAAAGGCAAAGCCAACTATACACAGCCTGGTCTGATGTTAATAGAATGTCTGAATTCTTATAAATACATACACATATACGAAGATAACCTAACCTAAACCTACGCACAACCCTCCCAAACCCCTAAACGAAATAACTCAACGATCCACGCAATCATCGAATTATGCAAGGAAGCTAAGAGCACAAAACTTCACAAACACGAGTTTCGAGCGCTCAAATTGATAGTAACGTTAACGGACATCTACTGATTAACTTAACGTGATCATTAATCACATACCACGGAAACTAATTAATTTGAATTTTCACAAAAAAAGGAGCTAATGTCGTTTCGCGCGCTTTTGAAGGAATCCCTTAGAGTTATACCCTTCCCAATCATTTATTTTCTCGATAACAGCTCCCTTAGAATGTAACGGCGTCATGTTACGCAACAGTTAACTTTTAAGGCGCTGACATGAGCCAACTAGCGCCGCCAATCTTAAAAAAATCATATCTTCCAATATAATCATTTTTTAAAAAAAAGCTACGTTTACATTGTTTATTGCTATAAATATTATTTTTTAAATGCTTATTTGTAACTTGATTCAATGTAGATAAGTTGTAGTTCACAAATGTGCCAGAAACGGCCGTTTTTCGCAATTGCATCACGTTACAAATAAGCATTTAAAAAATAATATTTATAGCAATAAACAATGTGAACGTAGCTTTTTTAATAAAATTGATTATATTGGAAGATATGATTTGTTTAAGATTGGCTGCGCTAGTTGGCTCTAGGAAGGCTCTTAAATGCGAGGTATAAAAATATGACAACTGCCTAATTTTGTTCCTTGAGCCCATGTAATAAAGACAAATTAAGTGCAGTAGTTTTTTTTAAAGTACGCTAAATAACAAACGTTTTAATGAAGTTACATTCTATGGCAATCGAAATAGTGATGTTATGATTGAAATATCGATAATGTGTCGGTATTTATATTGAACTAGAGTTGTTCCCGCGACTTTGTAAACGCAACTGGATTATGGGACCCTCATGAATTGTTACTTAATATCCCTATATTTTGTGAACCTACATTTAAAACCTTCAATATTTTCTTGTTGAATTGTTTACATTTAAATGATAAATGGAGAAAAAATTTCATCACGACCGGGATTCGAACCCGGGACCTCGCCATTCCGTGGCACGCTCTATTCCAACAGAGCCATCGTGATTCGCATCCAGATCGTGAATTTTGCCTCCATATTGTCGTCTGAGGGACGGTAGCGACATCTATCCCAGTAATTGTGCAATTACTCAAATTCATGTCTAACATTGCAGTTAGAAATCATGTTTTTTTAATTGATGACGCGTTCCTTTTTCATATGTTTTGATATTTTCTTGCATATTATGCGCTATGCGAAACGAAAATCTAAATGACAAATGGAGAAAAAATTTCGTCGTGATGAAAAAATTTCTCCATTTATCATTTAGATTTTCGTTTCGCATAGCGCATATGCAAGAAAATATCAAAACATATTGTTTACATTTAATTCAACACTTAATTGAACAGACTATAGTGTATACAAGATAAAAGGCACTACAAAACTATTAAAAGATCTAGTACTTGTTTCGATATTACTTATATTTAAGTTAGCACAGTATATCTGTCCATTTGTCGGTGTTCAATCTTCTCAAGGTAACTATTGGATAATATTTTTTGACATTTTTGTAAAATATATTTGTTACAACTTTACACAGTTTTGTAGACTTTTTTAATGCGGCATTGCCTTCATATGTTTTGGCGCCGCTGTTTTTTCATAGAACAATATGAGGCATTTTATTATTATTTGGGAAAGTTTAGCCAGAAATTTTCGTAAATTCTATGAATATTTCGGAAGTTTTCTCATCTTGTCTTGATAGTTTCGACGTATTGGGGCATCTTTTGTGCGATCCCCTCTCCTTTATACTCCTCCCACATCCCTAAAAATGTATTAGATCTGCTAATCAACTCATGGGAAGGATTCTGTAATCTGATCCTGGATATGCTAGCCCCAGATGACTAATTTTTTTAAAATTAGCTCACTTACATTGAATTTTTTAACGGTCACAAACTACGAGTATATAACTTCACAATCAAAATTGTGAAAGTTAATTTTGGTTCTGTATTTACAGTAACTTAAGATTACTTCAATCTACATATTTTCGACAATATATTGTAGGTCAGCGCTATCTAAATTGTCATAAACTTGTGATACAGGCAGTGGCGTAACTACACTGTCGGGGGCCCGTGGCAAATTAATGGAATGGGGCCCTTCCTCATTAAAAAAAAACAATGTTCTAAAAATATCAATAAATTCTAAACCCTTTTCTAATAAATTGGCGTCATTTAAATTTAACAAATGACATTGCCACATTTTAATGGAGCTTTGCCCCACCTACAAAACTACGTGACCATTTAAGCTGTACCTATCATTTTGTTGGGGACTTATTACAGGTTTCATATTGCATAATCATAATTAGTATCATTTTCTACTACTCTCGCAACTCCTATAGAAGAATAACAAAAACAATTAATAATTCGCTTCGATTTCTTACTATTTTCTGAATTCTTAATTAAGCTGTTTTTTTCGACTCGCAACTTGTACATAACTTTAATTTAAACCGATAATTTTAATAAAAAACGGAGATACTTTTACATTATTCCTTATCTTGTACAACTTGCGGTTGATGGTGGGGCAGAATCTGGCATTGTCATTTGCAGGTTGCAAGATACTGAAATTGGGAACAATTACATTCATTCCATGGAAACGCGATTTCTAAAACTGAGCGAAGTTTTCTTATGCTTCTGAATGCGCTCAAATCGCGATACATTTTTAGTTAGCTTACTAACTAAATTTTGAAATAATACAATTTTAGGTTCCTTCTTCTGTTCATGGCCCTCTGGGGGCCCTCTCAGGCCCGGGGCCCGTGGCATTTTGCCCGTCATGCCACCCTATTGTTACGCCACTGGATACAGGTGTCTTTAGGCAACGATGACCGTATACCACTCGTCTCGGCTCGTCTGCCCAAAAAAAAGAAATAAAATCTCCCAATGTTGGAGAACTTTAGAAAAAATAATTCCGGAATATTTCGTAAACTTTCGCAATACTTTTTCGGTTAACTTGCTCCTAAGAAGCCCCTGAACAATAAACTAAAATTAAATTGACATTCCTAAATTTGGGAACACTATTTTAGAGAAATTGTTTTCACCTATAAAATTGAATGACGTCATAATCATGAATATTTAAACGCATTTTGATATTTATACTTATTTGGTGTTTTTGATGTCGACTGTATTTTAACCGTTTAAGAATGTATTCAATGTCAATCAATTTTTACATTATTAGATCAATGGTAAAAAATACATTACGACAGTAATTTTAATATTTAAGTACAATAATATTGTCATTTATCTCAAAGCCTTTCAATGATAAAAATGTATATTGTTGCATAAATCGTCTTTAAGAGGCATCCCCTACTTTCAGTTCTCATACTGAAGTTACCGACCCCAACGTTGCTTAATTCATTGTATTCGAAGATTGTTATTATTATTATTCTCTTTATTTATATTATCTCTTATTTAATATATTTACACATTTCAATATCAAAAACATGCATGCGCATCCAAGCTGCCGGAGGTTAGGATCCCAAAGTGAGGAACCTCCTCACCATGCGTGCCGTGTCCAGCAGCACTGCCTTCTGCAGCCGGCCTTGACCCAACTGTCTAGCGAGAGTCTCTTAAGGTGTTGGTCGAGACTCTTCGCTATTAAACCGTTCACGGGTACGACTATCGGAACAATTATGGTTATTATTATTATTGCATGGAAATTGAACGATCCTCGTTAAGGCGTCTATACCGCAGCCCAAATCAAGTGTCTTGTTTTGTAAACAAAAACTACCCTACTAACATTTTAAGCTGTTCTGTGATTACTGCATGGTTATTTTCACATTATTAGATCGGATCACTTTATTTTCACAATGATGAACAGGTTCGATCAATTAGTTCCTTCAGTGTTACATCACAACAGGTATTTAGACGATCATATTTGTGTACAAAATAAGACACTTGATTTGGGCTGCGGTTTACGTGAGCTACAGTCATTCTTTAAAAAATCATATCTTTTAATATAATCAATTTTATTAAAAAAGCTATTATGTACCGAATGTTTATTACGATAAATACTATTTTGAAATGCTTTATCAACGTGATTCAATTTCGGTAAGTTGTTATTCGCATAGTTACGAAAAACGGCATATTTGGCATATTTGGTAACTACAACTTAACTTGTCGTAATATATAATGATATATAAGTATAATGATATGTATTGTATATTGAAAAATAGTATTAGGTAATTGGATTTGGTAAGTACATAGGTAGCTTTTTAAATATTTTTTTTTTATTATATTAGAAAATATAATTTTATATCAGGGTAGGCCCTTAAAGACGAATGTTGCAACTTCATTGGAGAGAAAAGTGTACAGGAGAGTTTTTAAGGTTGAGATTTTCTCAAAAACTACTGAACCGATTTTAATAAAAAATTTCAGTTACATAGTTTTAACTTTTATATATCTAACAGTGAAAGAAATTTTACAATAGGTCAAGTAGTTTTTGAGAAAATCTCAAACTTAAAAACATTCCTGGATACAATTCTGTCGTAGGGTAGATCTCTAAAGAAATCCCAGTCAAGTTCTCACATGACTGGTTTTATAGGTGAAACAGATGTGAAACAAGGCTGCTGTTACCCGACCGTGCGCACGGGAGGGTTCTGTTGTGAATGAGATCAGTATTGTTATGAATGTTAATTGAAAGCGTTCATGAAATAAAAATTATTTATTATAAGATGGAAATACACGTTCTTTTTAAAGTTTTTGTTTTATTTACTGTAGGGAAATAAAATATTTTAGCTTAATACACTTTTGGGCTGTTATTCATAAACGTGATTTAAAGTTACGCCACCGTTTTGCCACCCTGTCCCTTTATCTATCTTAACCTTTTTTTAACAAATGTTCACACTAGGTTGCTATCCCTTTCTAGGGAAAAGACATTACCACATTTCAATGGAGCTTTGCCCCACTTACAAAACTACGTGACCATTTAAGCAGTACCTATCATTTTGTTGGGGACTTATTACAGGTTTCATATTGCATAATCATAATCAGTATCATTTTCTACTACTCACGCAACTCCTATAGAAGAATAACAAAAACAATGAATAAATCGCTTCGATTTCTTACTATTTTCTGAATTCTTAATTAAGCTGTTTTTTTCGAATCGCATCTTGTACAAAACTTTATTTTCAACCAATAATTTTCATAAAAAACGTAGATAGTTTTACATTTATTAGTTATCTTGTACAACTTGCGGTTGATGGTGGGGCAGAATCTGGCATTGTCATTTACGATTTAAACGAAGTGAGGTTTAACTAGGTTTATGAATAACTAACAGCAATAGTCTATAAAATTTCGACTTTCGCGAAAAATGTATGACTATTCATACATTGTGTACCGATCGGATCGAATGTATGGTACACAGCAGATCAAGTGTTACACTTTGTACCGTTCTTATTATCTGCGTCGTAAGATTTAAAATTGTACTGCACGTTACCATTGATCTGCTGTTAGCTGTAGCATGTAGGTATGCTACGTTGATTTATTATTAATCGAAAACTCGATAAAACTACGACAAAAGTTGTAAACTTTTACAACGATCATAAAAGAAAAAAAATCCGTTATAAATTATAATGGCGTTTTTTATTAGACGCAATTTTTGTTTTTGCGAAAAGATATTTTATTAACAATACTTAGTTTTAAAAACTTTTTTCTAATAATTTAAAAAATTTTAACTTCAAGAAATCTATTTCTACGTAACTGTCAGCCATAGAGCATAAGATAAATAGGCGGCTCTACATTTACTGTCAGCTGTTAAACTTCGTGTAGAAAACTTATATCTTTAATCTGTGCTTCGTGTCAAAATACGAAAATCACATCACAAAAATAAAGTAACAAAAATGTGAAAAATACGAAAACCAAACCAAAATGCAGTAACACCAGTTTCACACCAACAGCCCCCACAACCCACAAACCATGGTCAAGGCAAAATACGAGTTTCCAAGCACCAGCTTCCCATACAAGATCACTAGGAGATTGAATATCCTGAGTGTCCCTAGGAAATACATTATAGATACTGGAGAAGGAATGCCGGTACTTAATAGTACTGGGGTCCGAAAGTCGGCCGTTAATGGTAATATCAGTGATAGGGTCAATGATGCTGCTTGGCCGTACATACGGTAAGTTGATTCCTCAAGAATCAAGATCTTTTTAAGGGTATTTGACTCAATCAATCGACTCGCATAGACATTGTGAAGAGAATTCTGAAATCCGTTTTTCGATATCTTAATTATTCCCGAAGATACGAAGCAGTTGAGGGCCTTCATAGAGTCAACTAGCGCCGCCAATCTTAAAAAAATAATATCTTCCAATATAATAAACATTTTGTAAATAGCTTTTTTAATAAAATTTATTATATTGGAAGATATTATTTTTTTAAGATTGTCGGCGCTAGTTGGCTCTATGAAGGCTCTTAGTATGCTCTATCACTTTAGCAAAACTGTCTTTAGTTCGTAGTTTGTATTGCGCTACATGCTTAGGTATGACGTCACGGCCACAGTACACCATTACATGTTTCTGTCTCTTTCTAACTAAACTTTATTCTTCAACTAATTTTGATTTCACATTTGATCATCGATTTAGTTCTATTTTATAATGATAATTTTTTTAAAGACAATACACCGCGTGTGTGTATGAAGGGATTAATGAATGTGGACGAAGCGAGAGTTGTGTGCCAGGCCGCAGTCTTTTTTATTTCCCCACTGCTCGGGAACAGACTTTTCCCTTACAACAAGAGAGCTCGGGCCTTGATCCACAGTAACTTCTGATTTTTCAGCCGATTCCTACTAATAAAACGGCAGTACAGAAACAAATTCAGTTCGGTACGCCTCGAGCGAATCGATCGCATGATTGAAGCTACTAATGCCACGTGTTACTCCAAAATGGCGAACTGTGTCGTGGACCTAAAAAAACAAGATGGCGGCAAAGACGTCAAGAAGAAACGAGGTTGGTCCGAGAGCGAATGGAAGAAACATATGGACTATATCAGTCAGATATCTGGACCCAGGAGGGACTTCAAACCATCTCCCGTTAAGGTATGAATTAATGTTAAGACTTATCAAAGTACCTATGTAGGTAGGTACCTATATTTTTACCTACTACTGTATTATTTTATTACGTTATACCTACTTATGATGAACAACAGTAATTGAGCTGGCATAGCTCATAGAATCAGCAAGCTGAAGTACCGTTACGTCCTATTTTTTTTTAATGCTATAGAAAGTATGCTTGGCGTTTCACTGGTAAAAAGAATTAAATGACAATGCCAGATTCTACCCCACCATCAACCGCATGATGAACAAGATAACGAATAAATGTAAAAATATCTCCGTTTTTTATTAAAATCATTGGTTTAATTAAAATAAAGTTTTGAACGAGTTGCGAGTCGAAAAAACAGCTTAATTAGGAATTCAGAAAATAGTAACAAATTATTAAGCGAATTATTCATTGTCTTTGTTATCATTTTCTACTACTCTCGCAACTCCTACTGATTGTGATTATGCTATTGCTATATAAAACCTGTGATAAGTCCCCAACAAAATGATAGGTACAACTTCATTGGTCTCGTAGTTTTGTAGGCGGGGCAAAGCTCCATTGAAATGTGGCAATGTCATTTATAAGGTGTTTCCCAATAGTCAACCAACGGGAAATGCGTTGGTCAGATCTGCTCGTGAAAATATCGAAAATCACACAAGAACGCCCAAACACACACAAAGAGATCTGACCAACGGGAACAAAACATACCGCTGGCCAGACTAGTCTATCAATCTGGGGGGTGACCGCGACTTCAATCTTTTTCATTTTGACACTTGATCGATATACATGGCTGCGTTTCGTTGTCGTTTGTTAAAACTTGCAAAAACATAGCAGCAATGTATAGCGTCCATGTGTCAAATTGAAAGCGATTACGGTAACGATGGAAGTCGCTGTCACCCCATAGACTACAATACTTACTGGAAAACACCGAATTTATACATTAAAGAATAAAAGTAGTTGACAGGGCTAGCTCAAGTGGCAGATAACCGATGAGGTAGACCGGATCTCGAGTTGAGACAACGTAGTGAGATGCCCCCGACCAGATTGGAGGCATGACTCATATTATATCGTTTATTACATTAAATACATTGTGTACGTGCACTTCAATATTTTTTGGAAGTTACGCTGAGGAGAAAGTAGCGAAAAAAATTGTAGCGCGTTTTTTAATTACAAAATAATATCAGAGATTCCAGATGTAGACGTCGTTGAGCGAGGCGTCCCTCTTGCTCCCACACGATGTAGCATATGAGCGATAGTGACAGTTGTGTTTAGGTTTAGGATTCGACTTAAGGCGCTATATGGTTGCCAAAAGCAAAAGTGAGACACAAGATGCCCCGCAGCGGCGGAGTGAAGAGCACGGTATTCGTATTTTTACGAATTTTGGCAGGGAAATTAAAATACGCCAACAAAAATCAGATATTTTTTAAACAAGCTCTCGTACTAAAGTACCCTATATTTTGATAAGTATATATTTTGTATAACTATCTCGGTTTAGATATAATTTTCATTTTAAAAGACATGGAAGGGGTATGTTTGCGATTTTTTTCTATCTAGCGAAATTTGTCCAATCCTATATCGGTATTCGTCAGTCTCTAAATAGATACCCCAAGATTGCTATATATTATTTTCAGACATTTAATTTTAATAGTTAATGCCGTAGCCTTCGTAGAAAAACTGAAAATACGCGCATACAAAAAAATACAATACAAAAAATACAAAAAAAATATTTTGGAAAACTAGAAACTAAGTACTTACAGCGCAGTAACAACTTATTTGGACTTAAGTATCAATTACACAAAGAAAGGCTGAATACTGTGCAGATGGAATTCTAGTGTCCGCGATAGGTTTCCCTGTGCTGCGGCTACCAGTGTCATCATCATCATCAGCCCGTATCAGTCCACTGCTGGACGTAGGCCTCTCCCAAAGCACGCCACTCAACCCTACTCTCGGCCCTCTGCATCCAGTCCCTGCCAGCCATTTTGCGAAGGTCATCCCTCCATCTGGTCGGGGGGCGTCCCACACTACGTTTACCCGTTCGTGGCCTCCATTCGAGAACTCGTCTTATCGGCTACCAGTGTACGAAGCCTTAATGGCCGCTACATAATTATTGACCTGGCAGTAACTAAGAAGATTGAAAGTCGTGTTTAGTGGCGCGCCTCGTCTACCTATGTCCAACAGTGGTACAGGCTGATGATTGATATTGATTCCTGATTATTATTTCATTCCAGCGCGGAAAATACAAGCCTTTAGATCAGCTGGTGCCGTATCTCCAGCAACTGGCGTACTTACCCGAGTTCAAGTTGTACAAGAGACTGTCTCAAGAGGAGTGGTATAGAGACCCGGTTAAGGTGAATATTCATTTATTGACTCCATCAGTCTAGGTATTTATAATATGTCTTCACTGCTCGGACACAGACCTTCCTTTACATCGAGGGAGCTATAGTCCACCACGCGGGTCCAGTGCTGATTGGCGAATTACACTTGCCTTAGTTTTTTTTCTTCGGCATGCAGGTTTCATCGCGATATATTCTTTCACCGTTTTGAGAGCACTCTGAAATACGTAAGTTTTTCCGTCGAAAAATAGAGGATAACTCATTGGTATATGGGTGCCCTGGTTGGGAATCGGACCTGGGACCTCCGTATCGCAAGTCCATTGACCCAACCACTGCGCCACCGAACTCTCCAATCTACCTATTGACTGCCTTTTGCTAATTAGATGAGTATCTATAGACGCACACACATGGAGCGTGATATTTCGTACCATGACGTCCTTAATAAGCTTACATTAAGGTCGTCATACTCATGGTACGAAATAACAAAGTATTATTGAAGTAATCCTGCTATCAGACTTCATGGTAATTTTGCCGCGCGTTCAATGTGAAGCGGTAAGAATCGCTGTGTGGATATGTTCCTTATTAAGTTTCTCCGTTCCCAGGTATCGCCACACGCAATGAAATATGTAATATCTGACAATGTGAAGAAACTGGCCACCCCGAGAGCCATACCGACCGCAGACTAACCATCTGTAAAGCACCATTTACACAAGAATAGTTTCTCGAACGCGTTCAGGCGTGAATATCAGCCAAGTATATTCTTGCCCAGTGTAAACACACGTCGAACGAATCGTACGGAGCGTACAGGTCGCGTCATGTAAAAAGACTCTTTAGTTTATACCGCAGCCCAAATCAAGTGTCTTATTTTGTAAACAAAAACTACCCTACCTACCCCACTAACATTTTAAGCTGTTCTGTGATTATTGCATAGTTATTTTGACATTAATTCAATTCAAATACACTTTATTGTACATAAAAACACAACAATTACAAAAACAAAACAAAAAAATACATAACATAATGTACAATTTTGGCGGCCATTATTAGATCGGATCATATTCAATCAATCAGTTCCTTCAATGTTACATCACAACTGGTAATTAGACGATCATATTTGTTTACAAAATAAGACACTTGATTTCGGCTGCGGTTTAGACTGTTGCAGTGGCATGTGACGTCACAACATGCTAAAACAAAACATTGATTGATAAAGTTAGTATAAATTAACCACGAATCTATTTTATTTACCTACAATTGAAACTGTAGTGAGATATGGCTTAAAATTACTCCCAAAAAAATCACAAATAAGTCCCACTTTTTGATATTTAGTTAGACCTAAATGATAAATGGAGAAAAAAATTCATCGCGACCGGGATTTGAACCAGGGAATAGTCGCGGTTCGTGCGTCGGTGTTTTTGAGTAAACAACAAAGTTGGTCGCGTTTCGTGCGTTTCATGAAAACAATAAAAAACTACCTCCACTGTTGGTCGCGGTTCGTGCGTTCTACTTGATTTAATATTTGCTGTGGTCGTCTTACTACCTACTTTAGCGAGTGTAACCATAGAGTTATGAACCCGCGAAACTATCAAACGTTTAAAGATTTTAATGATTGCTTAGGATCGCAGCGGGTACTTTGGTAGAGTTCTATCGCAAATTTTCTGTCTCGCTCGCACTTACGTGTCCTTTGAAGAGGCATAGTGATGCACGTAATAGTAAAAGGGGTGTGTATCGATAAGAAAATTCATGAATAAATAAGAAATTACTAATAGTGTACCTACTTGACTATTTTATTTATTGTTTTAAAAATATTATTTAATAATAAACGGTGCAGTGTTGAATTTTTTTGTGTCTTATATTATAATCAGTGAGATTTAATACGAATTAGTTGAAAGTTACTAGTAATCAAACTTAAACAACCTGCTAATTTATTTTCGAACCGATTTTAGTTCTTTCATGAATATTTAAAAGAAATGCATTTTTTTCATTTATACATTAAATATATTGAATGACGAATTGAAAGATATGTATATAAAAATTCAACAAAGGCATACTAACAAAAATCGATACAAGGCGTCATAGACCGTGATAATCATATAATAATGGTGACAAGTTTATTGGTGGATAATATCATAAGTGTTGAGGACTGTCTTATTCTCGAATTACTCGTAAAGTAACTTTCATGTCTCAATAAACCCTGATTTAAATCTACAGCTATTTACACTAGTTGAGATTAAGAAACTAGCTGTGTTTACGATGATTTACTGTTATGCATAGTATTTAAGTTTTATGGAGGAAAATAGATAGAAACTGCAAGACTGATTTCTGAAAAAGTACTGCGATTTAAATCTACCATTGTTTCCATTAGTTAAGATTAAAAAGCTATCTGTGTTTACCATGATTTACCGTTATATATAGTTGATTGATTGAATTAAGAAAAATAACTGTGATTATCATAATTTACTGTTTTGTATCGTTGATTATTTATATTGTGATTGCTGAGCGTTTTTATTACCTGTATTTTAAAACAAACAAAAAAATTGGATTCTTTTATTTATTTAAGAGTTATCCTATCGATATACACATCTGTTACTGTTATGTGCATCACCAAGCCTCTTCAAAGGACACGTAAGAGCGAGCGAGACAGAAAACTCTGCTACTAGCAACGCTACTAGCGGCGTCGTCGCAACAGAACTCTCTTAAACCTTTGACAATTTAACGGTTTTTATAACTCTATGGTAATACCTGCAAACGTCGGTAGTAAGATCACCAAACTATGAAACGCACGAACCGCGACCAACAGTGGAGCTAGTTTTTTATTGATTTCATAAAACGCACGAAACGCGACCAACTTTGTTGTTTACTCAAAAATACCGACGCACGAAACGCGACCGATCCGAACCAGGGACCTCGCTCTATTCCAACAGAGCCACCATGATATCGTACCCAGGTCGTGAATTTTGTCTCCATTCGTCTTAGGGACGGTAGCGACAATTACTCAAATTCATTCAATTTTTCTCCATTTATCATTTAGATTTTCGTTTTGCATAGCGCATTATGCAAGAAAATATCAAAACATTTAAGTAGTTAGACATCCCTAAAAGTTGTGTTATTTTGAATTATTTTAAATTTATAATTCATTGAAATTACAGTATATTTATTCCGTAAACAACACATATACCACCTGTTGTTCTGGCATTTTTGGCGGAACTTATACTAACTTTTGAAAACCATATCGATTTTTTCCAATCCTGTATAAATCCCAATAAGCCAAAAATAATAAAACAGCATAGAAACATTTTATAATAGTTTTATTTAAACAATACTGATTCAAAATTGTATAACTTCGTTTTAAACCTATAATTAATTTTGATTGCAGATCATTTTCTTTAGAAAATAAATAAAATAAATAACAATATTTCTGTTCCTAAAGGAAAATTCGTACTACTTATTATACTACTTATTAGGTTTACTGATAAAGTGCTAAAGTCCCCCAAATGGCAAATAGAAAGAAAGATGTATAGAATTGACTTTTTTATCTCATACATTTTACCCGACTGCGCAAGGAGGGTTATGTTTTTCGAGTGTATGTATGTCTAATACTCTGACACGCCCTACAGCCTAAACGGCTTGATGGATTTTAACATAAGAGGTGTCGTTAAATTCGTTTTGATTGTAGAAGTGACATAGGCAAAAAAAATTAATCAAAACGCCTTAAACTTTTGGCAGTCGGGTTTTTTGTTTTTTAAGTTATTCTTCAAGCGTAAGTCAGTTACATCACTTAGCTAGAGGGGTAGCATTTGATATATTATGACGTCAGGATTATCACAACTTTCTGACTAAAAACTCTTTACATTGCTGTCTTTGGTATTCATTTTAAATGACTACAACTTACATAATCAGCAATGTATTGTAGGCTCTGCCTAGTACACGAGTTTTGGCGCTGGATTAATTGCTACAACTTTACAGTGACTGTCCAAATATGATTTTGTTAGAATGAGCTTATCTTAAAAACCACAAGATGTATTAAAACAAATCTATCACTGTACTTAGCTGAAACTTTGCCCTAAAATATAAGTTACTTTTTACTTCGGGAAAATAGTACGTTACCACGGTAATCTTGTACAAAATGCGGGCATCACGAAAGGGTAATTAAAATTGTACATACTTTGGAAAGGTTTTTGGCAACGCCCTCTGTTCTATATTACCATTGACCTACCAAGAAGTTGACGTAAGATCACTGCTCAAATATTAATACCGTTATCAAAACGATGAAATTATACCATGTCATGTCGCGCCAAACAGAGACGCCGCTACACCAATGCCATAGCACTGTCCTTTTCACGGCCGCTATGACATGGTAAGATTTGGATGGCTGGTATGAAAGAAAATAAATAGCTTAGAGAATCATCGCTATTCCTGTATAAAGATGAACAGAACAGTTATATAACAGTATAAAACATTGTATAGCAACGATAACATTCGATAACACAATAGTACAGTCGAAGACAGAGATAAGTATACAGGGGGCCTCATAAGGTTGAGATTTTCTTAAGAACTACTGGACCGATTTTAATAATTATTTTACAGTACATAGTATTAAATTTTATCTATCTAACAGTGAAAGAATTATTGCAATAGGTCAAGTAGTTTTTGAGAAAATCTCATCCTTAAAAACTCTACTGTACACCTTTCTCTGTCTTCGACCGTACAGTAAGAATGTTTTCCTTACAACCTTAGAGAAGTCCCCACAGCAATAGGTTAGTTAATTCAATTTTTTTTTGGTCTTAAATAGTTAATAATCGATCTATTACACCGTACAAAAAATTACAGAATTTTTGAGACCTATAAAACACCAAAAACTTAAATTTAAAATGCAACTTTCCAACCTCGATCAAAAACAGGGTCCGCCATGATTAACTGTGGCATGACGTCATCGCCCCGAAAAACTGTTCGATGTTGAGAAAACACGATGTTAACACATCGATGTTTTTGCTCTTAACATAGATTACGGCGCGAGGGAAAAAACGAGGTAATATTTTAATTTCAATTTCCTTTTTTTACAGTCATCTTCTAATTTTATGTAATAAAAGTGATATATTTGGGATCCTAATGTGAATTACTATTTGAAATAAATATTGTTTTATTATATAACGTTGCCCCGACGCCGGCGACCGTCCGATGGCACCCATTCTGTGACAGTCCGGGCCCATCGGTCCGGCTGCATGCGGCACACGTGGCCCGCACAGTTCCACTTTAATGTGGCTGCTTTGCGGGCCACGTCTGCTACGACAGTTATCGATCGCAGGGTTCCGTTCTCCTCACGCCCAATATGCTGCGTTCCATTGCGCGTTGGCAGACCTCGGCGTAGGTGGAGAGACGATATCGTTAGATACAGGGATGGGTGGCTGGAAGAGGCTCAGGACAGGGATGGATGGAAGAGGAGGGGGGATACCTTTGCCCAGCAGTGGGACAATTTATAGGTTAACAAAAAAAATATATAACGTTGTAAGAATGTTATAGTGTTAGACAATGTTTTATAACGTTACTTAACTGCTGTGTGAAAACACCTTTAGAGCCGCCGTCCATTAGTTGGTAGATCAATATAATATTCCCTAAAAATCAACAGGCGATTTTTTGGACTTATATCTGTTAAATCCCCAAATTGAACTATTGATGGTCAAGACAATGGATGACGGCGTTGGTGAAATTCTTGGTTGTAGACTGGCCTCCCAGGTCCTTCGTCTTTACTTTGCCATCGGCCAATACCCTGGAAAGAATATGGTTGTTACTCATCATCATCAGTCTATTTGTATGTTTCCACTGCTCGGGCATCATAGATTTTTCTTCTACGGCATGCAGGTTTCATCACGTTTTCTTTCACCGTTTTGAGAGCATTCGGCAAATGTACGGTGGAACACAGAGAAAGGTGTACAGGAGAGTTTTTAAGGATGAGAGTTTCTCAAGAACTACTTGATCTATTGCAAAAATTCTTTTACTGTTTGATAGATAAAAGTTAAATTATGTAAGTGTAAAAGAATTATTAAATTCGGTCCAGTAGTTATTGTGAAAATCTCAACATTATTGAACCCCGCTGTATACTTCTCTGTCTTCGACTGTACGTAAGTTTTTCCGTCGAAAAAACCGAGGTAAACTCATTGGTACAGTGGACAGCAGATCAATGGTAACACTTTTAACTTTGGACTGTCCTTATTATTTGCGTCGTAAGACTTGAAATCGTACTGCAAGTGTTACCATTGATCTGCTGACGACTGTACATGGCCGATCTGGTCGGTTATCGAACCTGGAACCTCCGTATCGCAAGTCCAACCCAACCACTGAGCCACCGAGCTAACTCCTATATAAATTAAGTTATTTAGTCCACGACAATATTAAGGGTAATCTATATAAATTAGCAGCAAGTCACTCCCATACGATATAACGGCTACTCTTATATAAATTGCTACTCTCAGCTGATATGACGCCTACTCACTCTTATATGTATAACTAGCTGTACCCCGCAACTTCGTTTGCGTAGAGGATGGAGGAGATCAGGAGGCAGATCTTCCTCTCTGGATCCTTGTTTCCACATCACATACCGCCATGGCTTATAGCCTATGAGCTGTCCGGATATTTCAGCTATCTCCTAGTGAAACTCCCATCAAAATCCCTTCAGTAGTTATGGTGTGATACTTGCACAAAGTCACAGACAAAATTCTAAAAATTAGTGTTTTGGCTTCAGTATCGATCCTAAAACACATTACTTATTATTCTTTTCAAAAAATATCCAATGTACAGACACAACTTTTTTACAGTCTTATTATATGTATAGATAACTTAGCGGCTACTCACTCTTGTATAAACTAGCACTCAGTCTCATACAACGTGAAAATAGATGGCGGCTACTCACTTATTTATTGCTCCCTTAATCATCTTGGAGTACGCGTGTAGATTGACGTGCGCCAGGAGTTTGGCTGAGCAGAGCAGCATGGCGGTCGGGTTGGCGATGTTCTTGCCAACTGCACCGGAGAATATGTGACGGGCACCCTGGAATTAAGTTAAAAAAACGTAAGAATGTTATAGTGTTACACAATGTTTTATAACGTTATTTAACTGTTGTGTAAAAACACCTTTAGAGACGCCGTCTATTAGTTGGTACTTGGTAGATCAATAAATATTCTCCACACAATGTTTTATAACGTTATTTAACTGTTGTGTAAAAACACCTTTAGAGACGCCGTCTATTAGTTGGTACTTGGTAGATCAATAAATATTCTCTACACAATGTTTTATAACGTTATTTAACTGCTGTGTAAAAACACCTTTAGAGACGCCGTCTATTAGTTGGTACTTGGTAGATCAATAAATATTCTCTACACAATGTTTTATAACGTTATTTAACTGCTGTGTAAAAACACCTTTCGAGACGCCGTCTATTAGTTGGTACTTGGTAGATCAATAAATATTCTCTACACAATGTTTTATAACGTTATTTAACTGCTGTGTAAAAACACCTTTAGAGACGCCGTCTATTAGTTGGTACTTGGTAGATCAATAAATATTCTCTACACAATGTTTTATAACGTTATTTAACTGCTGTGTAAAAACACCTTTAGAGACGCCGTCTATTAGTTGGTACTTGGTAGATCAATAAATATTCTCCACACAATGTTTTATAACGTTATTTAACTGCTGTGTAAAAACACCTTTAGAGACGCCGTCAATTAGTTGGTACTTGGTAGATCAATAAATATTCTCTACACAATGTTTTATAACGTTATTTAACTGCTGTGTAAAAACACCTTTAGAGACGCCGTCTATTAGTTGGTACTTGGTAGATCAATAAATATTCTCTACACAATGTTTTATAACGTTATTTAACTGCTGTGTAAAAACACCTTTAGAGACGCCGTCTATTAGTTGGTACTTGGTAGATCAATAAATATTCTCTACACAATGTTTTATAACGTTATTTAACTGTTGTGTAAAAACACCTTTCGAGACGCCGTCTATTAGTTGGTACTTGGTAGATCAATAAATATTATCTACACAATGTTTTATAACGTTATTTAACTGCTGTGTAAAAACACCTTTAGAGACGCCGTCTATTAGTTGGTACTTGGTAGATCAATAAATATTCTCTACACAATGTTTTATAACGTTATTTAACTGCTGTGTAAAAACACCTTTAGAGACGCCGTCTATTAGTTGGTACTTGGTAGATCAATGAATATTCTCTAAAAATCGACAGACGATTTTTTGGAGTTTTACATCGCCCCAAAATTGAACTATTGATGGTCAAGACAATGGATGACGGCGTTGGTGAAATTCTTGGTTGTAGACTGGCCTCCCAGGTCCTTCGTCTTTACTTTGCCATCGGCCAATACCCTGGAATGAATATGGTTGTTACTCATCATCATCAGTCTATTTTTATGCCCCCACTGCTCGGGCACTGACCTTCCGTTACATCGAGGATGCTCGAGCCATGATTCACCAAGAGGGCCCAGAGCGGATTGGCGGACTACACATGTCTAAGTACTATCACGCCTAGCTGGTTGGAATTGGCAGTATAGTCGAAGACAGAGATAAGTATACAGGGGGCCTCAATAAGGTTGAGATTTTCTCAAGACCTACTGGACCGATTTTAATAATTCTTTTACAATTACATAGTAATAGCTTTTATCTATCAAACAATGAAAGAATGTTTGCAATAGGTCAAGTAGTTTTTGAGAAAATCTCATCCTTAAAAACTTTCCTGTACACCTTTCTCTGTGTTCCACTGTACCATCAACTAGTTAGGGTTGGCACTTGGCAGTACTCACCAGAACAGTGGCAGTAGAACCAGTTCGACGGGATGCGTCGAACTGGTTCGAGTTGGCAGTACCATCACGTAGAACTGGTTGTGGTTGACAGTACCATCACGTCGAACTGGTTGTGTTTGACAGTACCATCACGTCGAGCTGGTTGGGGTTGGCAGTACTATCACGTCGAACTGGTTCGAGTTGGCAGTACCATCACGTCGAACTGGTTCGAGTTGGCAGGACCATCACGTCGAACTAGTTAGGGTTATTTACTAACCTGTTCAAACACCGCACACTCGGCACTATAGGAGCATCCCGCGACGACCCCCGCTCCGCCCACCATCCCGCTGGCGAGGTTGTCCAGGATGTTGCCGTACAGGTTGGGCAGTACCATCACGTCGAACTGGTTAGGGTTGGCTACCATTTGCATCGTGCAGTTGTCGATGATCATAGTCTCGAATTGGATGCGCGGATACAGTTTCGCCATCTGATAATTGTAATGTGAAGGTAGATGGAGTGATAATGCATCGTTACTGTGCTTCGGAGGTTTTTTTTTACATTTTATTATAAGTAGGTAGGTATTTTAACAAAACTTGCCCCTGGGAAGAATAACTAAGTGACAATTAAGTATTGCGTGAGATCCATGGCTGTTATTCATAAACGAGATTTAAAGTTAAGCCACCGCTTAGCAACCCTGTCCCTTTCTTTCTTAACCTTTTTTAACGAAGTGTGAAAGGGATTTAAAGGAAGCGAGGTTTAACTAGGTTTATGAATACGAATTAAGGCAAACAAGCACACATTTTAATAAATTATGCATAGATCACGACCTGGACATATTCTGTACAAATGCAACCACAATGAGGGGTACTATTGCGATAGACTATTTTAAAGACTCGTAATCGTTATCTATATTAGTATGAAATAGCTGTAAATCTTCCTAAGAATAAATAAATAAATAACGATTAAAATTAAAAATATCTCAAAACTGTCTGCCTAGGAATCCCTATTTAATGCTCATTGCTTCTTACCTGTTCACAACTACGCAAAAAGAGTCCATCGCCGAGTTTGATGATGTTCGCTTTGTGCACAGCGGTGACCTTCTTGCGGCCCATCTTCACCGCGTAATCGAACGCGAACTTAGCGATACGCTCAGACTTGGCCGCTGTCACGATCTTGAGGCATTCCACTACGCCTGTGATATAAAATGAAATTGAATTAGGAAACGGAGAAAATGAATGACAATGCCCCTTTACAGCTGCTATAATTTAATTTTATTTTTGCCCAAATTGTCTAATTTACTTAAACGCTGTGCAGAATTAATGTATGTCACAACTGACAAGCCTAACCAACCATTTAATTTTGTCGAATGAATTCAAAGCCACCCTGTAATTTCACTGTAAAATAACATTATGGAATCTACTGACCAACTGCTAAGTATAAAGATCCTTAAAGTATCCTGACGACCCTCACTCACCAGGCACAGACTCATGCTCCAGCGCCGAGTACTCCCCCTCGGTCTGCTCCCTGATGATAATCAGGTCGACGTCCTGGTGCCGGCACTTCACGTTGGGCAGGGACTTGGCGTGGACCACGTTCGCGTACAGGTCCAACGCGTTACGCAGCTTCATGTTGAGGGTCTGGAGTTCCCCCGTGTGCGAGAAGTCTGGGGTGGCGAGGATACCCTGGATTATATGGAGAACGGCACTGACTTTATTGAGAAGATAAAAAATAAATACCGGTCAAGCGCGAGTCGGACTCGCGCCCCGAGGCTTCCGTGCAACGCAACTTAACCCCGTAATTTCTCTCTCACGAAAAGACTTTTGACTAACTTTGACATTATCAAAATATTATGTCCATATTGTAATAACCAAAAAAATATTTTTGGAGGGATGTAACTTCAAATGACCATGACCAGACCAGACCAGATTCTGCCCCACCATCAACCGCAAGTTGTACAAGATAACGCATAAATGTAAAAATATCTCCGTTTTTTATTAAAATTATTGGTTTAAAATAAAGTTTTGTACAAGTTGCGATTCGAAAAAAACAGCTTAATTAAAGATTCAAAAAATAGTAAGAAATCGAAGCGATTTATTCATTGTTTTTGTTATTCTTCTATAGGAGTTGCGAGAGTAGTAGAAAATTATACTGATTATGATTATGCAATATGAAACCTGTAATAACTCCCCAACAAAATGATAGGTACAGCTTAAATGGTCACGTAGTTTTGTAGATGGGGCAAAGCTCCATTGAAATGTGGCAATGTATTTTACAGTTTTCGGATATTTTCCTTTACTTGGGCTATAAGACCTAGCTTCTTGCCAAATTTCACAATTCTAGGTCAACGGGAAGTACCCTATAGGTTTATTTTTTGCATTTTCATACAAATATGCGTTAAAATGCGACATAAACGGCCATATCTTTTGATTGCGTTAACGTAGAAGGTTGATTTTTTTCACGGCTGCAAAAGATTGCAGACCTGAGTATTTGGTATTAATTTCAACTTTATACATCCACGCGTTTCTGAGATATAGGTCATGACAGAGAGACGGACAACAAAGTGATCCTATAAGGGTTCCTTTTTTCCTCTTGAGGTACGGAACCCTAAAAATTATGAAAAAACTCACCTTCATGCATATCTTGTTCCTTGCGATTGAGTTGACGACGTCCTCTAATGGCGCACTCAACGTTGGGTTCACTTCAGAGAAGAAGAACGACTCGAAGTCAACCGGGATACCAGCAGCCTGCGAACACGTTTAGAACTTAAACGTAACCTGTGGAGCAGGGTGAGTTGACAGGGGAAGGCGCTGGAATGGATAAAATCTTACCTTAAGGGCCTTCCATGAGCCAACTAGCGCCGCCAATCTTAAAAAAATAATATCTTCCAATATAATCAATATTATTAAAAAAGCTATTTACGAAATGTTTATTACGATAAATACTATTTTTTTAAATGCTTATTTATAACGTGATTCAATTTCGGTAAGTTGTAGTTCGCATAATTGCGAAAAACGGCCGTTTTTGGCACATTTGTGAACTACAACTTAACTTATCGCAATTATGCCATGTATTGCCGTGCTCGCGCGCAGGCCGGACAGTCGATTTCTCAGACACTGGACCGGCCTGCACGCACCAGTATGTACTAACATAGTTATATAAGTATTTACTAACAAAATATGGATGTAAAAAAAAGGTCTGAAATAAAAATATTTTATTTTATTTTTTATTTTTATTAAATATAGAAAAATAGTATTCATCCTACTAAACATTTTGTAAATAGCCTTTTTAATAAAATAAAAAATTGATTAAATTGGAAGATATAATTTTTTCAAAATTGGCGGCGCTAGTTGGCTCATGGAAGGCCCTTAAGAATAGACAGCAATGCACGGAACTTCAGAATTTTTGTCAAAAGACTAAAACTGTAGAAAGCGTAAGATCCAAAGATAGAAAGAATAAAAGAGGCGTCCCGCAAGGAAGTATCCTAGGCCCTCTTTTATTCCTCTTCTATCTGTAACCCATACGCTACATTGCGTAAGAGTGAGCGGGACGTCTCGCTTAAATTCAGCATGCCTTACTCTGGGATCCCTTAATAAAACTAAACAACGCAGGCATACCTTGAACACCTCCTGCACGGAGTAAACTAGCTCCGGCCCGACTCCGTCCCCGGGTATGAGGGTGCACTTAATGCGGCCCTCCTTCGCGTTCGGTTGCTGTCAACATATTTACACGATATTATAGCATTTACCACGACTATTACATTTCAATTATGTAATACAGGTTATTTTCAACAACGACCGATTTAGGGGTGATAAGTGATAACCTGATAACCTTAATTATTTATGAAAAAATCCAAAAATAATAAAATTCGTTGTTACCTATACTTGTGGCCTGTCGGCCGAGCAACTGACAGCGTGATCGTATAATATTTTGTACCGTACATGACAGCGCCTATGCGCTACGATAATTCCAAGAGAACTTGACAGAGATTTTTTTAATAGTAATTATGTTGAAAATAATAAAAACGCAATTTTAGGAACTATGATTAGACTACCACCCCTGAGTTGGGGGTCGATGATTAAAACAACGGCCAGTATTCAAGGCGACCAGCTGGTACAACGACGAACGCATTAAGAGCCTTCCATGAGCCAACTAGCGCCGCCAATCTTAAACATTTTGTAAATAGCTTTTTTAATAAAATTGATTAAATTGGAAGATATTATTTTATCAAGATTGGCGGCGCTATTTGGCTCATGGATGGCCCTTAAAGAAGGTAAATAGGAAGTCGATGCCACCTTGTTTTCAACTATTAATAACTCATAATTTCTTTACTTCACGCTTATACATTATACTATACTCGGCCTACGGTCTCTCGGTTTTCACTCGCTTCGGGCCTCGGCCTACGCTGAGCTCGGCCTGAGGCCTATGTAGTGGGCGCTCGGCCTTCGATCTCGCCATAGTTATTGATAGATCATGAGGCCACTTGTATTTCTGTGAGTACAAATATACAACATAGAGAAGTCTTTCTCAAAGTGGGCAATAACGCCCACTTGTGGGCGCTGTAGGTGTAGAGGAAGGCGGTAAGGGCTCCATAATTATTTTAGAATGTAAGTTTGAACTCCAGACCATATAGCACAAATTAAATTTATTAAAGTGATTAATCCCATTTTAAAACTGCGGTAAAGTAAAAAAAAGAGGGTGCTGAAAAATAATCGATTTTCAAAGTGAGCGGTAGACGAAACAAGTTTGAGAACCTCTGACATAGAGTAAGAGAAGAGAGAGGAACAAAGTATTTGAAATTTTTTCTCTCTGGACATCTTTAAAATCCTTGTAATAAAACATGTTACCTATATATCCGTAGTCTTCGCGTGCTGCAGTCTGTACCTATATTTTAGTTTATAAATAAATGCAAAACGTTCACAACATATACGGGCCCGGATACAATACAACACAGTGTTAAAGTTATAATGCATTTGGACAACACAAATGCTGCATCGCACATTCAAATACAGGAAAGTTTCATCATACAACTCTACAGGATGTGATCTCAATATATTTATTGCATTCCATAAGTTATAATATAATACAAATGTTCTTTTATGAACATTAAAATGTTACAATACTTTTTATGATCTTGTCTAAACACAGCCATTAAGAGAGGCCATTTTTTGTTGAAATATAATTATGTAATTTAATAACTATAATTTTTAATATTATTTATCAATTATCATTTAGAATTTCGTGGAGTAAAAATGTATTGTTTTTAAAGATGTGCTGAAAGATTTCTGCCACTTCTATTCTCAGCGTTGGCAATTTTTATTGCAAAGTGGTGAAAATGTAAATATTTACTAGCGATGGCCGGAAGTCAAAGACAGTTTGAGATAGGAATTTGGACCGTTCTTATTATCTGCGTCGGAAAATTTAAAATCGTACCGCAAGTGTTACCATTGATCTGCTGTTAGAATTAGCTAAATTGGCGGCAGTTCGTGAAGGTATACTCTACAGCAGATTGGTGATAACACTATTACGATTTCAACTCTTACGGCGCAGATAATAAAAACTACCCAAAGTAAAAAAAGTTACACTTGATGTGTCTTTGTGAAATTGTAGATTTTGATTACAATTTCGCCGCCATTTTGGGTCATATTACCTGTCGGGGTCTGTAACATGTTTCTTCTTTAGTTTTTAATATTGAACAATTGAACATCTCTGTAAATTGTACGCCACAGCCTGTAGTTGTATGATTTACACTCATGCTATGCACTTATACAGGATGCTGATTGGGTCGCGAGAAATCATAGAGTACAAAAAAAAATACTGCATTAGTTTTTATAATGTATTTTCTATCGTACGTGATCAAATCGACATCCTGTAGATATGCCGTTTCAAAGACGTTTACAATAATAACCTTAACTATTCTAACATTAACTTTTAACAGGTAATGTTCATGCGGGATCCATTTTTGAGCCAATCTATTCTACATCAAATTTATTTGTTTTTATTACGTCTAAGTTTAATATTTTACGAAGGAAAAAAGAGTGGGAGCGAGAAGCGAGACATAGATACGACATGGTTGGTTGGATTCAGAAAGCTTTAATGAGAGCTTTCTTACCGCCACGTCTTATATATTTTGTATGAATAACTATTTCAGACATAATTATCATTTTAAAAGACATGAAAATTGTTTGTGATGTTTTTTCTATTGAGCGAAGTTTGTCCAATCGTGTATCATCAGTCTCTAAATTGCTATATATTTTTTCAGACGTTTAATTTTAGTAGTTAGTGCCGTAGCTTCATATAAAAACTGAAAACCCGTGCATACGAAGGCAGAGTTGTATGTAACGTCTTGAATTTATATTTCAAAAACAGGATCTTTTTATTATTTATTAAATTAGAAGTAAATAATCTATGTTTATTTAAAGTTTTCTTTGCTTTTATTTTAATTAGGTAAATAATTTATTTATGTATGCCAAAATAATAATAATAATAAAAAAATAATCGAATCGGGAACGATCAGAGGGGGCTCCCTCTGATCGTTCCCGATGCAAAGGTGCCCATAATACCAGCGGCGTTACCGCGCTGTATGGCTATGGACACTGGACAGCCTTTGCATCAGGAACGACTCAGAGCGAGGCCCGAGACCGAGGTAAATTAAATTAGAATAGACTGGCTACTAAAACGTGTGTAGATGTAAATGTGGAGTGTGCAACATGCATTTCTAAAATATAGTCTTACGTCTTCACACACCGGTGCTGGCCCTGATACAACTCAAATAATACAATTATACATATAAATTCCTTGGATTTGTACCCTAAAAACAGAGAAAAATGTACAGGGGACCCTTTTTCTATATTGATTTAGGGATATTTGTGCACATAGTGACAATGTCAATCCCATCGTACCTATTCTAAAAAAAAAATTTAAGTACATATGTCAATCTACTTAAATTTTACAAAAAAGCGAGAACAACATTTTAGCTGGGCCAGAAGTTGGCTCAGCTAAAATGCCGTATTTTATTTTATTAAAAATATATTTATTTGAACTAATAAGTAATACTACAATATGCTTACAACTCAGTGACTAAGCCTAAGTGTAAACTATCTTAAATAGGTAATTTGGTTTAACAGACTGTAAGCGTCTAATATAAACTGTAGTCTTATTAAATAATATTTTTATATTACGTTTACGCCAGGATTGATATTGGTTATGTATCTTTAGATTTACATTAATAGCTTGAGAACATGCTAAAATGCCGTAAAATATACCTACATCTAATTAACATAAACCAAAACTATTAATAATATGTTCTCTTTTAAATAAATAAATAAATAAATAAATAAATAAAGAGACATTTATTCATCTGAAACATAATTTAGAACTTAAAAGTAACTTAGTTATAATAATACCTATTGTTACAGATGAATAGGAAAGGCCTCAGCGACACGCTGCTTTTCAGGTCTTTCCTACTCTCGTACAGTCTCGCTAATCTCGAAGACCACAAAAAAGAGTAACTAAAATACAAAAACTTAATGCTATTTATTGTTAAACATATGATATAACTATCATGAAAGTTCCCATCTGTGTTAAGTACCTACTAGAATATTATAGGTAATAATGCACTACGGTAACGGTGTCCGTCTGACAGTAACGTCACTCAATGACCGCTCCGCACCGACAGGGACCAGACACGCTAAAGCTAGACCGACTGTGTCGTGTTAAACACAATCGACACCACCACCACCACATAAGAGTGCACGTAAAGAGTGTGTGCTAACGCCAGATGCAGGAAGATTTTTGCAAGGATAAAAGCCGTTCCTTGCAGAGATCTCTGAATGACGCGAGAGTGTCGGCTGTCCTAATCGGTGGCGGTAAGTCATTCCAGCACTTCGATGCAGCGAAACGGAAACTCCCCCTAAAGAATCGCAAATAAGGTATAGGTAGATCGAGTCCGGGGCACCGCACCGATCGTGCACTCGCCGCTGTTCTATCCGACCACTGCAGCTTTTTCGACAGGTAAGTTGGGGCGCCAGTGTCCCGTAGGTTGTAAATGAAGGTACTAAATTTAAGAGTTCGCCTGTTTTGCATGTTAAGTATATTGTAAGTATTTAAAAATGGAGTTATATGGGATCGCCGAGGTACATCGTAAATGAATCGAATACATGAATTTTGCATTCTTTGAACTTGGTTTTCAGTTTGTTTAAGCAGGCAGGGGCCGTATACAATATCGCAGTAGTCTAAATTGGAAAGTACTAGAGAGTCTATTAATCTTAATCTTACTGGAGTGCTTAAATAAGGACGGAATTTGTATAGGGTTTTAAGTGCGCCGTAACATTTACCTATTTTGCTGTTTATATGCTCCTGGAATCTCAGTGTACCGTCGAACAGTAGCCCCAAGTTTCTTGTCACAACTGATTCCGCAATAGGTGTATCTCCCACTAGTATGGGTGGGGCTACGCGCTGCACCTGATCGATCTGATGTTGGGTGCCCAATACCATATAGGTGCATTTGTTTGCATTCAGTAGCAAGCCATGTTTGTTTGACCACTCAGTAATGGAACACAGGTCCTGGTTGAGGCAATCGACCGTCTCTGCTAATAATCGGTGGGAGTTAGGACTTAACAAAATTTGTGTGTCATCAGCGTACATCTGCACTGTGCTATGCTGCGTGCGCTCTAGCAAATCAGCAGTATATATGGAATATAATGTTGGTCCTAAAATGGAACCTTGGACTACACCTTTTGCGACGAACAATGGCAGGGATCTTAAAGGTTCCCCCCTATCATCCAAGCACTCAACCACCTGACGTCTGTTATAAAAGTAGCTAGAGAACCAGGAGCATACACCCTCGTCGCAACCGTAGTAACTTAACTTAGCCAATAAAAGGTCTACATTCAAGCAATCGAATGCACGACTATAATCGAGCAATGCCAATATAGTTGGGTTACCCTCGTTTGAGGCTGCTAGAACTTCATCGACAACATGCAGCAGTGCCGTTGTGGTACTGTGTAATTTCCGAAACCCTGATTGGTTTTGTGGAATGATCTTATTGACCTCAAGAAAAAGCTGTAACTGTGAGTGTACTGCCTTTTCCACAACCTTAGATAGGGCAGGCAATATACCTATGGGCCTTAAGTCCTTAACTGAATCTATTTGTGCTTTTTTAGGAAGAGGTTTGATAATGGCAGTAGTCCACGTTGATGGGAAAACATTTAATTTCAGCGATGAATTTATTATAGTTGTGATAGCCGCTAGAGAGTAAGGAAGGGTGAGCTTTATCATTTTGATAGATATATTATCTATTCCCGTTGCATTTGAAGTAATTCCATTAATTGTCTTCAAAACTGTGTCTGAAGAAATCTCGGTAAAACTTAAGATATTGTTCGTATATTTAGAGTTAAGGTATTCCTTACAGATTCCCGGATTATAGTTCGATGTAGGTATCGTATCTAAGAAAGATTTATTGATAACATCGGGGTCGCAAAGATGTGGTGGCAAATAATTCTTTTTCGATTTACCGAGAATTTTCTTCAGTTCTCCCCACATCTTCTGAGGCTTATTAGCATATTTGTTTACTTGATGCTTAAAATAATATTCCTTTTCGACTCTCATTGTATGAGTAACTGCGTTACGTAGAGACTTATATAGTTTTATATCCTCATCCTTACCTGTCAACTTTGCTCGCCTACATGCGTCATCTCTGTCACTCATTAAAGCCTTTATGCTGTCAGTAACCCAAGGGGTAGGCGGGGTCTTAAATATCCTAGTTTGTACCGGCACAAAGTGATCGAATAACCCCAACACGAGGTAATTGAAACACTCCACCATTGAGTCTACATCGCTACACTCCTCAACCCACTCCCATGGCGTTATTGACGACGCGAACTGATAAGTTTCTATGTCAAAATCGTTGAATGCTCTATATGTAACTTTTCTCGGAACAGGTTTATTGACATGGATTGGAAATCTAGCCATAATGAAAGCATGGTCGCTCAAGTCGTCATTATGTTTTAAAATAACGTTTTTAGGTTTTAGACGATCAGAGCAGCAAATAACATCCAACAACGTCCGCGAGGACGGCGTGACGCGAGTAGGCTCCGATACCACCTGCCGGAGGCCGTGGTGGGACAGTAGTTGGAAGAAAGACTGTTGATTATTGTCGTTGGGACACAATAGATTTATGTTAATATCACCAGTGATAAATAGGAATTCGTATTTAGGAGAGAGATTTGATAGCGTGTCAGCTAGTTGGTTCATAAATTTTCCAAACGCAAACCATCCCGGACGATAAATTATACCGACGGCCACTTTGTCTTTTTTTAATTTAATTTCAAGCCATAGTTGTTCGAGGTCTGTGTAAGGGATATCTATTTCTCTGACACGCAGATTATCACGAATGTATGCACCGACACCTCCACCATCTGCCCCACGCCGACCACCACGACGTCGCCGCTGGCGTCCGCGCGCTTTGTGTATAAGTCGGTACCCCGGCAGGCAGTATTGGTCCATTTCTGACGACTCATGCAGCCAAGTCTCAGTGATAGTGGCAATGTCTGGATTGTTTGTTTCCATTGTATGTACGAGCTCATCCCTGCCGGTACCCAGCGATTGAACATTAAGAACCGCTAGTTTGAGATCGATCGACTTCTTAACCATTTTAAAAGATTGATGTATAATATATAAAAATTAAAAATGTTGTATCTACGAACTGTCAGACGACACACGTTGTAATGCATAGATATACGTGAAACAAAAGCAGCAGATACACCGAAGGGAACCTCAAAAACACTAACACCTACAGCTGGCGGAGAACAAGGTAAGTAACAAAAGCAGAATGCAAGAACAATATAACAAAATCGCAATGGAACAGCCAGGAAATAAAAATAAATCAACATACACAAACGAACACAGCTGATACTCAACAACATATTTATAGCATTTAGTCATGGCAGAGCATCTAGTACTGCATCTGAATGAATATGTATCACTTTACAATCCTTCAGATTGGACATTCGCATCAGAACTTTGCCGTTCTTAACCCACACAAACGAATAACCCTTAAGACGAGCAGTTTCCCGAGCAGTACGCAAAAGACGTTTATTATGTATCGTGAGATGGTCGTTCAAATATATTCGTCGTACGTCGCCAGGCATGTCCATGTCCGCTGTAGTGAGCCCCGAGCCCCCGGCCCCCGCGCGCCGCCGCTCCGCTACTGCGTTCATTAAGGCCTGCTTGGCTTGCAGTCGTCGCAGCCGCACAACGACACGCGCCGGACCCGAGTTTTTCGAGGAAGCGGCTACTGCCGCGAAGGATGTCTCGGTTTCGATAGTTGCTTCCGGGTCAGAGTTTTTCCTAGGTTTAACACGATATGACCATTCCACATCCTCTGGTGCCAAGGTGACCCCCAAGACCGCCGCCATACTAGATACGATTTGAGGTTTTAGTCTCGTACCGGACACATTCCATCATAATATGTTGCAAGTCTTCCTTGGTCCCACAATCTTCGCAGTTAGGAGATGCAACTTTGCGCATGTAAAAGCTTTCGATGGAATATGTTCGGATCGCAATCTATTGACCAATTATTAAAAATAGTCTGTTCTCTAAACTATCTACTAGTAAAATAATTTTACAATCGGTCTATTAGTTTATGTGAATCTCGACCTTTAAGGTCCCTGTATACATTTCTCTGTTATCAACTCCAAAAATAGGTATAAAATAGTTTTGATGCCAATTTGTTCAGTGTATTACAGATAAAATCGTTTAAATTTAAATTTTATTACATAACTGATAATTTTCTAGAACATAAAAAAATTTGGAATGAACAATTTTGATTCTTTTCAGAATTTCGAAATCAAGCAATGAGACAGAATTTTTACCAAGAACAATAAATAATAAGAGTAATTTAAATAAATATTAAATATTTTACTGTCCAACATACAGGTTGGTTTAATTTACAATCTAAAAAAAGGTATAAATATTGGCTCCATTGCTTCATAAAAATTATTGGTCACTATGAGCTGTTAAGAGCGTTCCATGAGCCAACTAGCGCCGCCAATCTTAAAAAAATCATATCTTCCAATATAATCAATTTTATTAAAAAAGCTACGTTCACATTGTTTATTGCTATAAATATTATTTTTTAAATGCTTACTTATAACGTGATTCAATGTCGGTAAGTTGTAGTTCACATAATTGCGAAAAACGGCCGTTTCTGGCACATTTGTGAACTACAACTTACCTACATTGAATCACGTTACAAATAAGCATTTAAAAAATAATATTTATAGCAATAAACAATGTGAACGTAGCTTTTTTAATAAAATTGATTATATTGGAAGATATGATTTTTTTAAGATTGGCGGCGCTAGTTGGCTCATGGAACGCTCTTAAGAATAAAATTTTACATGTTTTTACAAGTTATAAAATTGTACTAAATGAATTTATAATGTGAATTGAAAGACATTTTGCCCGATGGCATTGTGCCACGCCCTATTAAATTTAAAAAAATTAATGTAATTTGGCGTAAGAAAAACTAACGCCATCTACTGTACTCAAAAAGCTTGACAGCTAAATTTTGATTTTATATAATACTTTCTAATAGGTACTAGCTGATAATGACCATTAAAATGGACCTATAAATAACATCTACAGTGCCAGGGTATTAGTGTTAGTTAGTAGTCTCACCATGGAACTGGGAGTCTGGGGCGCAAAACGTACATTTTTGTCCCGGTTTACCGCGCTTGTGTGCAATTCCTTGCCTGCAACCTGGGAGCCCTGTAACATATAACAGCGATATTTAGAACACAGTGGTAAGACAGTGGAACGTTTTGCTAAACTGTCCCGCTACAGTCTGGTCCCTGTCGGTACGGAGCGGTCATTGAGTGACGTTACTGTCAGACAGACTAAAGAGCTCAGTGGCTCAGTCGTTGGGTCAATGGACTTGCAATATGGAGGTCCCAGGTTCGATTCCCAGCCAGGGCAGCCATGTACCAAAGAGTTTTCCTAAGTTTTTTCAACGGAAAAACTTACGTATATTTACCGAGTGCACTCAAAAACGGTGAAGGAAAACATCGTGATGAAACCTGCATGCCGTAGAAGAAGAAAAAATCTAAGGCATCTCAAATCCGCCAATCCGCACCGGGCCCGCATGGTGGATCATGGCCCCAGCTCCCTCAATGTAAGGGAAGGTCTGTGCCCGAGCAGTGGGACAATATAAATAGACTGATGATGACTGTCAGACGGACTCCGTTACCATAGTGCCTTGTTCTAGTACTTATGTCACGGATGGGAACTTATCAAACAATAATCAATTAATAGCATTATGTTCTTTCTTTTTAATTATGTGCTCTTCAAGATTAACGAGACTGTATGAGAGTAGGAAAGGCCTGAAAAGCAACGTGTCTCTGAGGCCTTTCCTATTCATCTGTAACAATTGTAACTAAGTTATTTTTAAGCTCTAGTTTCTGTACAACCAATGTTGCAGATGAATAAATGTCTATTTATATATTTACAGAAGAAACCCGAACGGAGATGGATATGAAGACGGATACAAGCCTATCAGTATCAGAAAGCCTGCAACAGTGTAGTTGTCAATGGCAACCCTGCTGCGCTATTTCAGCGAGCTGGGATGGCTGAGCTGACAGTGCCGGGGAAATGCACAAAAATCCACCTTCATGGAGTCTGTGCAGAGTCTCTCACCACCACTTAAGAATAATACCCTAAGAATCTCTTCAGACAGACAATGTCGCTAGGCACAAAAGTAAATGCATTTCTATGAACCACAACTGTGGTCGGTCGCTACAAGTGACTTGGCCTTTCAGCCCGGCGACATTTTTGTCGCTGTGGTGTGATTGTCGCGTCTTACTGCGCTGGTTTCAAGTGGAAAGATACACCATAGGTTCTCTTGGTCACGTGAGATGTAAACTGATACAAATGCGGATGCGTCATTTGTATAAACCTTGAAATATACCCCATAAATGGTCAAATAAATATATGAAAACATTAACATTCATTCAATAATATTCTCACTCGGTTCTCAAAATAGAGAAGTTACGAAACATGCCGTTTTCAAAACATGTAAATGTGAAGGTTTTTCCGTCTTAAAATAACACTATACCTGCACAAGGGTCCGTAAAATGTTTCTGCTGATGAAAGACATCGTGGAAATTACCTAAAACCTATAGAAAACACTTTAAAAATTATATTTTAAATAATTATTTTTGGATCACTTTTCCGCAAAGACGTAACTTCGGAAAGTTCCGTTTCACATAAAATTTGTGACAGGTAGATTTAATATATTTATTTTCCAAAGTTTCCAATTAAATCTAATATGATTCACACAAATCTGAAACAATTCGGGTTTTAAACACCAAATAGTGACTTATAGAATAAATGGGAGCCATATATCAAATCTGAAATATAAATATGATTTCAGTATGCGTAGATTGGAATATATTCCGATGACATATTTTTTTGTCAACATGGCAAGGCAAGGCGGTGATAGTGTTGTACAGTGAAATCTGATTCCGATTGTTTGTTACTATAAATAATATGTTTTTCTAGTATTACACTCACTCTCAAGCGTGATAGCTTACATAAATAGCTTGAGCTATCTTACTTATCTTAGCTCAAAAATAAGGAAGTTGTAAAAAGTTTTAGTTTTGTGGCTGTGGTTACAAGATACGTCCTACGAAATTAGATAAATAGTGGATTGTAGAGAAATAAACCTTATTATGTACGTCACATGTCCGAGTTTTAAATGTAAAGAACCAAAAGTATTAAATTATTGCTAATTAAAAATCGAGCTTATCGCAAGACACAGAGGTTTAATTTCAAATGTAACGTAGACGGATGTTTTTATCTACTCATTACGGAAAGAGTTTCTATCAGGATACAGCAACACTAGCGCCAAAGAGTTTTCGATTGATTTTCGTGTCGTCCGTCATTCGGCGGACATTTGTCACGGCGGAACATTTGAACACAAAATACTGATAAATCTTTAAAGTGGCGAAATAAATTACATAAAAATGTGTGTGGCGAATATTTTCTAGCAGAAAACAATTTACAAACATTCTATTGTATATTTAAATATTTATACAATTTATTTGAGAGAAATAACGGTGAGTGTTCAATAATTTTTCTATTTCAGATTAATATTTATTTCTTTAGGAATAATGTGGTTTTTCTTTAATATATGAGTGTCTATTATTAAATTACAAATATCCAATCGTTATTATAAGAGTTGAGTAAGTTTTGTATTAAATTTCATCATTTAAAATTACATGCAAAATTCTATGTTATTTTTATCGATCGATAGTATTTTCTCAATTTATTACAAAAAAAGAGTGATGTTACGTACAGATAATAGTATATTATGATAAGGAGATGTCTGAGGTCACGGCTTTTCTTGATAAAAGTGTAGGCGTATAATAATAGTGACTGATTTTATTACGTAATTAAAAGGTTCGTCTAATTCCAATAGGAAAGTTAGATTGTTTCGTGAAAGCTAAAATGCAGAAGACCTTTTTGTAATTACACCTATGAATATGTAAATATTACAGGGTGTAACGTGTAGCCGAAAGGAGGGTGTTCAGTATTGATAAATGATGAGAAACTTTTGTGCTAGGACTTTTCGATTAAAAAGTAATTTTACCTACTTAATATCTCAGACGAACACTTATGTATGAAAAGTAAAAACTAATCGCGAAAATCGTAGAATAAAAGTTCTTCAGTAATCAGTAATGGATACTAACGGATTTCACTCAATATTTCACATATTGTTGACCTTCCCCTTAAGTTCATCAACATACTAATCGTACTATTATATACTTACATGACAAATTATATATATATATATATATACGCAATTCATTAGGTATTGATATTAGTAGTTATAGTGGAGTGTGAAAATAAATTACCGTGGGTAAATACCCTATTAAATTATTCGTAACGTATTGCTAAAAATTTAAATTCATTGAGTGAAAATTAGTTTTCATTTGAACAATAAAATAAATTAGCACGTAAATATTAATTAACATTTACAGTATGTACGTATAATGAAGTCGCAAAATAATGAAGTTTTGCAAATCGCTAATGAGTTACGTACCTAATAAAAATCGTAAATTGAGCACTTTAGCTAGATACGATTTGAAGTAGGTAAGTACTTCATCATCTCATCATCATCAGTAGTACATTTTAGGTCCCAAAGTTTTGGGCACAGACCTCTTCCCTTACATCGAGGGAGCTCGGGACATGATCCACCACGCGGGCCCAGTGCCAGGGACATTTGTCAGATATCATAAAATCACGCTCACTCAAAACTGTATATTAATCTCCTTAAGAAAGCATTAGCGGCCTTCTCTGGACATCATCATCATTAGTCCACTGCTGGACGTAGGCCTTTCCCAAAGCACGCTACTCAACCCGTTTCTCGGCCTTCTGCATCCAGTCTCTGCCCGCCACCTTGCGAATGTCATCCCTCCATCTGGTCGGAGCGTCCCACGCTACGTTTCGTTCGTGGCCTCCACAGTCACTTACCCCATAGACCTGTAACAGGCGGACGCCCGTTTCTGCCTGCACATGAGCGCAAAATTGCTTCACGACACGCGTAACCTTGAGATATCGAAACGGGTTTAATATGGCGCCCCTGCCCGCCGCTTCGTCTAATTGCGCCTATCGTTCGACAGAATTTTTCGCGTGCAAATTTGTACCGATTTCATGTCTATGGGGTAAGTGGTCTGTGGTGGCCTCCATTCAAGAGCTCGTCTACCCTATCGGTTGTCGGTTCTCATCTGTCGTAGATGTCGCCAAGGCACTTCAGTTTGCTGGTTCTATGAGCAATGTCAACCACTTTTGTTCTCTGACGACTTATCTATCAGACAGGAAATTACTTCTAATGCGTAAGGAAACCACATATTCTCATTATCTAAGCCAATATCAATGAATTGTTACACTTGAGAGTAATCAGTAGGTATCCCCGACGGGGTCAATTCTTATCTGTACTGACCATGATATTGGTCACTCACTGATTGACTGGAGTCAAGGTCCAGTTGAACCTAATATCTCAAACAAATGTAAGACCGTTGAATCAAAACTGTGTATGAATATCGACCTAAATGTATGACTAAATGGAACAAACCTTTTTTTCTCATCTCCTAATGAATTCATTAGTTGGATGAAGGAAAATGCATTTTTATTATTATTACCGAAACTGTTTTTGCATAAGTTGGTATAATGTACCTTTTATATGCGAAAAATAAATGATAATAAGAGCTCGGTGGCTCAGTGGTTGGGTCAATGGACTTGCAATATGGAGGTCCCAGGTTCGATTCCCAGCTAGGGCAGCCATGTACCAATGAGTTATCCTCGGTTTTTTTTTCGACGGAAAAACTTACGTACATCTACCGAGTGCTCTCAAAACGGTGAAGGAAAACATCGTGATGAAACCTGCATGCCGTAGAAAAAAAAAAAAAATCTAAGGCATGTGAAATCCGCCAACCCGCACTGGGCCCGCGTGGTGGATTATGGCCCGAGCTCCCTCGATGTAAGGGAAGGTCTGTGCCCGAGCAGTGGGGCAATATAAGTAGACTGATGATGATGAAGAGCTCGGTGGCTCAGTGGTTGGGTCTATGGGCTTACGGAGGTCCCAGGTTCGATTCCCAGCTAGGGAAGCCATGTACCAATGAGTTATCGGTTTTTTCGACGGAAAAACTTACGTACATTTACCGAGTGCTCTCAAAACGATGAAGGAAAACATCGTGATGAAACCTGCATGCCGTAGAAGAAGAAAAAATCTAAGGCATGTGAAATCCCGCCCGCGTGGTGGATTATGGCCCCAGCTCCCTCGATGTAAGGGAAGGTCTGTACCCGAACACTGGGGCAATATAAATAGACTGATGATGATGATGAAATGATAATGTTACTATATGATGAGAATAAAATAAGGCTGATGCATTCAAGTATATTGTGACAGTTGTAAGGCCAAGATTCACAGACAGTTTTAAGTGAGAACTGAATTTTATTGTTTGTCGAACTATTATATACAGGAAACAGGTGAATGTTATGTAATGTAACCTTATCGAATTCATGCTTCGTTTTGTACAGTCGGTATTACCGTGCAATCTAATGTAAACCGTATTTAGGTACATATAGGGTGCCCAGATGTTACAATTTACGGCATGTCGACAGTACAAAATAATATCTACCTATGAGAATGAATTGAATTTTATTCTAGCATAGCAATGTGTAGGTTTTTTATTTGAACATAGCACAGCTGTATTTGCCAAAATTCCGCAATTATTTTGCAGAACTTTTATTGTGAATATTACTGTTGGGTTTATTGAATCGGTTTAATTGAATTGGAATATTCAATTAGTATAAGTGTTTTGTTATCACTCTATTCGAGCTAACTTTAATTCATCATCATCAGTATAGTTTTATGTCCCCACTGCGTGAAGACACCTTCTCTTACCTACATCCACATTCCACCTCCGAGCCACGCGTCGGCTGGGGTTCCATCCGCATGTCGTAGATATCCCGGTTGCCCGTACGAAGCGTTTTTCTTTATCCTTCATCATACGAACGGCTAGGGAATGGAACGCCCTGCCGGCGTCGGTGTTTCCAGATACTTATAACCGTGGGATCTTTAAGGCAAGAGTGAATAGGCATTTACTAGGCCCGCGTGCTTCATCATCGGCCTCATCGTCACACCATCAGGTGAGATCGGGGCCAAACGCGGGTTTAGTCTATCAATAAAATAAATTTTAAAAAAATCCACCACGCGGACCCAGTGCGAATTACATAAGCCTTAGATTTCTTTATACGTGTGCAGGTTTCATCATGTCTTCCATCACAGTTTGAGAGTAGTAGGCACGTAAAGTTTTTCCTTCAAACAAAATTGAGGAAAAGTCTTTGATACATGACTGACTTGACTAGAAATCGAACCTGGGATCTCCTTATATCCCGTGATATAAGGACATAGCCAACCAACCAATACGCCACCTAACTCTATAGTAACATATTCGTATCGTATACAGGTTGTAACGTAAAGGGTATATGAAGCCGAAGGGAGGGTGTTTAGTATCGGTAACTGAACAATTTTTGTTTTACGACTTTTCGATTTTCGCGAATTAATTTTTTGACTTTCCATACATTTCGTACCGATCAGATGCTCGATTTGTATGAGAAATTTCTAAAATTTATTTTTATTTTATATTCGAAAAGTCGTAGAACAAAAGTTGTTCAGTTACCGATACTGAACACCCTCCCTTCGGCTTCATGTATATGAGTATACAGGGTGTAACGTAAAGGGTATCCTTTACGTTACACCCTGTATACTATCCAGTTCGTCCTCGACGTTTCTTTACAGAAGATAAGGCAGACCCTTCGACGATATAAATAACCAATTGTCAATAAGTTTTATCTATTCAAACTATACTTATTATTATTAAACTGTAATGTTATCTAAATTGGCTTTTAACAAACAAAAACAAAGCTGTGTAATCATAACTTGATATTTCCTAATGTATGATGTAGAAATATTATTATTGACATTCATTCGGTAGGCTCTCGTAGCTAAAATTAAATGTTACTCGTTATTATAAAACAGACATTTAAATTGTTGAATTCTGGAAACATAAATCATTGGAGCACCGTCGGAGGCGACACTCTGTCGAGGTCAGCTGAAAATCAGCGCTGCGGCCGCGTCGTCCGCGCCGCAGCACATGCTGAGCTGGCCTCTTTTGTCACTGCACTGCCGCACCAAACGATTCTTGTTTATGTATTGTACCTATTCCTATATTCAACTGGTGTTATGTGCATGATGAATAAATTTCTTTCTTTCTTTCATTGGCGTATTGTATAGATTTAATTCTACCATCTTTATTCCAGACAAAGCACAAAGATGCCGAAAGGCGCCATAGACTTGGACAAGCCCCGGTACGACCAGACCACGTACATGGGGCGAGCGAAGCACTTCCTGCTAGTAACAAATCCGCTCAACATTCTCGCAAGTGACACGGAACTAGACGAAGCGAAAAAGATTATTCAGGACTTCAAGTAGGTATTGTCTTAAGCAACCTACATAAAATCGCTGCAATCTATGCCTTATTACGTTACTAGGCCCACAATGGGGACTGCTCGGGCGCCAGTTGGGTCGCGGTTGTATCACAGTTTCCCGTGGCTCGGCAAGAATGGCACGAGGTGGAACACCCCAGGACGTTTTGTCGGTATGCTGTCCCTTCAGGGCGGTGAGCCCGACATAACCAACACGCTCCCCCGGGCGTGGTGACACATGATCTAGCATGTTTTACCTGGGTAAAAAAAAAAGGTTACACAGCCTATTTAATCAAAAAGTGTCGTATTATCTCCTCTATTGCTGTGCCTAGACAAGGTCCATAAAGAGCATTGCATTTAATGTTAATTATATGAATATCATTATAACTCATGGAATGCAATAAATAATTGAGTATTTCCGTCGTATATAGAGTGCCAGCCTCACGCTGGCACTTGTTATATCAACTATAAATATATTTCTTCGAGCACCAGAAATCAAATTAGAAGTAATAACGAGATTGTCAAGCGAATTATTTGCATCATGTCACCACTTCGCTCAACATTCTCGCAAACGACTTGAAACAGACAAAGCGAAAAAGATTGTTCCCGACTCTAACCCCAGCGCCAGACATAGTCAAATACTTTGTCAAAGACGCTCAAATTTGATGTTCATTGACGGCTTTTTATGACGTCGTAGTTATATATTCGGTACAAAGGTCTCAATGGTATAGGTAAATGTTTGCAAAGACGCTCACATATCTGTACCTAAACATGTACCTAAACTTGGCCTAAACAGATATGACATTAGGTCAGTATAATATATTTACATTTAGCCCTAGAAATCTAATATAACTTAGGTAGATAAGTTCGTAATCACAAGGTCAGTCGCTCGCTAATATAAATTGTTATTTTAGTTTACAAAAATAGACTTAGTTGTGCGCAACACGTTTAAAATTAATATAATTTAGCTGAAAATTAGACGTAACTTCGGGATTTTTTTTTATCGAACTAAGTTTATTATTTTATATTTTCACCCAAGAAAGTTACTTGCTATTATGACGTAATATTCATAAGTTTTTATTAGGGAAATTAAGGCTTGGTTTACTACTATAAAACGTAATCTAATATAATAAGTTTACCTTTGTAGAGGGGGCCCTCTTAAGCGAAGGATTTCCTTTATGTCACAATTTCGCTCAACCTTCTCGCCAGCAACTCTTGACTCGATGAAGCGAAAATATTGTTCATTAGTTCAAATTAGATCTTAATTATTTTCTTAGATACAATACTTCTTCTAGTACTATAAATTAAATGAATCTAGAGTCTCGAGTTTGTCAAGCGAAGAATTTCCAAGTCGTAGTAGAGTATTTCTATATGAATAGGTTGATGAGCGCGAGCTCCCTTGTAATAAATAAATATACCTACTTAAAAGCGAATATTTATTAGACAGTTTTATTACCATTCTAAAAAATACTTTTTTTCTTGACTTCCAACCTTATTGCATTAACGACCATGTTTTGAAACTGATTCTATTCAACAACGGATATTTAGTTAGCACATAGGTAAGTAGCGCTATTCAATGTCTCGAATTGCAAATTGTATTCTTTTCAAAAGCCGTCGACAGTCAATAGACTCTCATTACAATATAATTTAAATAAACCCACATCGAAGATTCAAATACCGAAGTACAGGATGTAAAAGAAAACTAAATTACTTTCAAAAAATCATTGAAGACTGTGTCCCATCCAGCAATGGTCTGGAAAAGACTGCTTCGAGTAAATAGGCAAAGCTTAAAATATCATAATCCATCACTTTCGCTTTAGTTGAAACTGCGTCCAAAGCGTCCAAAAAAACTTATAATAAAATGCACAAAACATAATGAAACAAGCAGATAAAACAACTGCCCGTACCAGACTATAGTGAGAATCGAACCTCCGGTGATATTGCGTATATCACCGAAGGTGTCAGGTTATCAATTTCGCCGTAGCGGGTCTGACGTCATGTGTCCAATTCAAATTCAAAAAATATTTCAGATTGAGTGTCCATATTATGTGTCAGTCAGTATTAAAAGCTTAATAACTATGTTAGTACTTAAAATAATCTTTCAGTTGCAAAGCAATCTGGAAGCATATGAGGTTTAGCCCAATGCCTCCAGATTGCGCAGCATGGTTTATTAGATACCGCATTCAGGACGCCATTGGGACTGTTTCTTACTCTGCGCATCATGGACGCCACTCTCTTGCATACTATGGCATGAAAGCCGTCGATGGCTGCATCTGCAAACATCCCTGATGCACTACAGTCTGTACAGATGCAGCCATCGACGGCTTTCATGCCACAGTACGCAAGAGAGTGGCGTCCCTGATGCGCAGAGTATAAGATACAGTCCCAATGGCATTACAGAACCTAGGGAGCCTCAATAGCACCCTGAACGCGTTACTATGTTGGACTCACAAAGTCACTGCTTGCTTCACACAATTTTGTTTTAAACCCACAGAAAAACAAAAGTAATGCCGACAGGATACGACGAGGACAAACTATGGGCGACCAAGTATTTGTATGACAGCGCATTCCACCCTGACACGGGCGAGAAGATGTTCGTGCTTGGCCGTATGTCCTCACAAGCGCCTATGAATACCCTCATCACTGGCTGTGAGTCTCATACTTCTCTATTCTTGTGTGGTTTAGTAACCAAACCTATTGTCAGAGTTATTCAGGCCGCCCGTAGGCCTCTACAACTGCTGCCGAATGACAACAACCGGGACCAACTGCTTAACGTGTTTTCCGAGGCACAGAGGGGCTCAAATGAAAATGTCACTAGCGGTCACCCAACCAGGTACCTACTCAAACTCGACCAACATTGCTTAACTTGTACGATCGTTTTCAACGTGTACTCCCAACTGGACTGCGACCCTACTCTCATAGACGTGTCTTAGTTTAAATGATCCATCTTCTAAGGTCTTCTCTCCACATTCGGGTCGATGACAAAGAGGAATAACGTAGGTACTTAGTATAACCGTTATTTGAGTGTGGTTTCACATGCTCCGCCGGGAAATCCCCGCGGTTCATGCCATAGATTCAAAAATAATAAGTTCCATGCTTATTTCTAGATCTGACAAAATATGAGAGAAATGATTAAACTTCTACTTACTTAGGTTTAGATTAAGATTTATTGTTACGGTCCCCAATAGGCATTCGTACACTACGACACTAAAGACTCTGGTCTATAACCTCTCTGCAACGAACCTTAGAGACTTCCAGAATTTTCTGATACTGTTTACGCATCGATTCGACGCTGTTCTATCCATATCTTAGAGTGGTTTTACAGTGACGCTCTCGCTAGCGCGGTTGGTAAGCGTCGCGGGCCACGGTTTGCGTTTCTTGGATCATTACATAGTTTACCGGCCCGTAATAGTTTATTTTTTCGCGCTTACCAACCGCGCTGGCGATAAGCGTCACTGTAAAACCAGCCTTAGCAGAATCTAAATTCCCCTAAGGGCTAGTCTACACCGCACTCTGCTATCTTCAGCAGGAATCTGATGCTACATGCTTTCCTCGCAGGCATGATCACCTTCTACAGGACGACGCCACAGACCGTGTTCTGGCAATGGATAAATCAGACGTTCAACGCCGTCGTCAACTTCACAAACCGTTCCGGGGACTCGCCTATTCCTAAACAGTAAGCATTTTGATGGATCTTTTTTTTTTCTTCTTATGGTGCCGTTTTCTTACGAAGGTTGGCGATTATCATTATGGCAATCTGCACTCTCGACAACGGAATAGGGACCTGGTACTCTTGCCGTACCGTTGGCGTAAGTTCCTGAGCCATGATATTCTCCTTTTACCTGGCCGATTTTTTTTGCCATTTGCCAATTTAATGTCAAGTTAAAGAGTCTGTAGGTAACTATTCTGTGTTATGTTCCTTACTTCCAGAGGCGTCGCCTAAAGTAACTCTGAACGGAGCTTAGAAGTCCTCGTTTACTCCTGAATTAAAGTACCTATAATGTAGGTAGTGGGACTCTGTGATCTAGCTTGAAACTGCAGATACGACACTCCAACATAATAATATCGTATTGACATTCGCGAACATGTTTTTGTTATTCGATGGTTAAGTCTAAGTAGTAAAATTTCCATCCATCTGGCAATCATCAGCCCGTATCAGTCCACTGCTGGACTTAATCTTCGCCACTCAACACGAATCTCGGATATCCATCCAGTTCCTGCCATCCACCATGTGTAGGTCATCCCTACGTCCCACGCTAAGTTTATCCGTTCGTGGCCTCCATTCGAGAATTTATCCCATCGGTTCTACCACAGATGTGACCAGAGCCCACTGCCACTGCAGCTTGCTGATCCTATGAGCAATGTCAACTACTTTTAATCTCAAGCGGTTAAATTCCTTTCCTATTCTATTCACCAGAGAAACGCCGAGCATAGTTTTTTCCTTAGCTCGGTGAGCGACTTTAAACTTGTGGGCCAGTCATACCGTCCGTTTCGGCTTCATCATCAGCCCGTATCACTCCACTGCTGGACGTAGGCCTCTCCCAAAGCACGCCACTCAACCCTACTCTGGGCCCTCTGCATCCAGTCCCTGCCAGCCATCTTACGAAGGTCATCCCTACATCTGGTCGGGGAGCGTCCCACACTACATTTACCCGTTCGTGGCCTCCATTCAAGAACTCGTCTACCTCATCAGTTATCGGTTCTACGACAGATGTGACCAGCCCACTACCACTTCAGTTTACTGATTCTATGAGCAATGTCACTTTTGTCTTCTGGCGTATATATTCGTTTCTTATTATATCTAACACAGAAATGCCAAGCATAGCTCTTTCCATAACTCACGATACGGCTTCATGGTAACACAAGTTCAAAGTTATCTGACCCATTGTGATAAGACCTTCGATATCATATGTACGTTTCATAAAACTCAGGTCGTTTTATCTCTTTCATTCAAGCTTCATTTATTTATTTTTCGTTTACAGACAATTACTGGCTTCATACATGGCGGCGTGCGGCGGCGCGCTCACAACGGCTCTTTATCTCAACAGCAAAGTCAAGGTGAGATCCCTAATATTATTATTACTTATATCCCTTCTACTTAGGTACAGTTGACGATACATCTACTAAGAGTAGGTGATACAAGCCGAAATTATTTCAAAAAATAAAAAACCCGACTGCAAGTTTATTTACCTCCTTTGATAATTTTTTTATCTTTGTCCTACAACGACACCTGGGTCATATGTTAAATTCCATCAAGCCGTTTAGGCTGCAGTGTAAAGAATTAGACATACATATACACATCTTATGGTGGTGCCATCTTCTTACGAAGGTTGGCGATCATTATCGCAATCTGCACTCTCGACAACGCCGCACGGAATAGAGACCTGGTACTCTTGCCGTATCATTGGCGTAAGTTCCTGAGCCATGATATTCTCCTTCCACCTGGCCTTCTTCTGCCCTGGATCTTTCCCTGAAGAATCAGTTTGCTAAACAATATTTAAGAACGTTATACGCAAGCCACCCTTAGACTCGCAAAGTTATAAAAACGTAAAAATCTACTCTAAAAACTTATCAAAGTGATTTTAATAAAATCACAATGGACAAGAGTGTTATCATGAATTATTACCTGCCACGGTATCTAATCGCGGAGAGCGACAGATATTTGTGTGTTAGGATAGCGGATAGCGGGCGTTACGTCAGGAGGTGTGTCGAATGGTTTATATAACAGCCTAGATAGGCCATGTGTGATTTACATATACATATTTATCATTCGCGAGGTGACGTACGGACTCGTAGATGTTGAAAGAGATTTCGTTGATACTGTAGTGTAGTTGGTTGGATGGTGACGCTTGTTGTCGCCAATTGATCATGCCCAGGTTCATCCTGTTTCATATATGGCGACAAGGATTATGATGCACACAATTCATGATGTACACAGTTTTATGTGGATTATCGGGAAAGAATGCTTTCTTTTCGTATCAAGTTGAAATTAATGTCCGTCTCGCATTTGGCCGTTTTTTTTGAGATTCTGAATCCACCCATAAGGCTAGAGTCATTGCAGACTTCCCACACATGGCGTTTTCACATTGTAAATCCTTAGGCCCGTATTAATAGTCTGAGCTCAAACCCTCAAGAGCGAATTCAGCTGATACACTCTCAAGACGTGATCCCCATCTCAAGTATGTCATTTATTAATAAACCAATCTTGAGGGCGTATCACGTGATGTGATGTCTTTCTCAAGTCAAGTTCGCCTGCAATAAGCAAATACTTTCTCAAGTGTGAGTTTGACAACTGAGTTTTGTTTATTAATACGGCGTTACTCACGTGATACCCGATTCCTAAACGAGCACCTAAGTTACGTTTATTAGCCATCTTGAGGTCGTTCTCCAGCTTGAGTTTTGAGCTGAGAGTGATTTATTAAGACTGTTCGACTGCATATTTTATGTCATGGAAAGGCAATCGGCTCGTATCTTTACGAGTAAAGTTTGGTATGGTTTGTCAAGTTGTTTACATCCTGTTTGCTAACTAGGAATAGCCGTTATTGACAGACGTGACAACAAGACATGAATGCGCATTTATCGCGCTCTCTCTAATCAGTTAACAAACACCGAGTAGGTATTTAGGATTATTGTTTTGTTGGTTCAACGTCACGCCTACACAACAATATCATAACAACGTATCTTTAGCCTAATATCGAGGGTCTCGTAGTCCAGTTGCGAGTACACGTTGAAAACGATCTTACAAGTTAAGCAACGATGGGCGAGGTCAGGACTTGGATGGATGACCGCTAGTGACATTTACCTCCTTGCCTCGGGGCGCACGTTAAACAGTTGGTCCCGGTTGTTGTCGCTGGGCCGCAGTTCGTCAGGCCCGTAGGGGCGGCCTGAATAACTCTGACAATTCGGTTTGGTCACTAAACCACACGCGAAAAAGACGAAAAAAAAACTAATATATCCGAGCTACTTAAGTGTTAAACTTAATAATTTAAAACTTATATCATATCATATACAATAATAGGTTTTATAAGAAAAACCTCTAGGAATTACCTCTAGGTATTACTGTAATTAAGTACTATTTTAAAGCTCATACGCATTTCAAAGAATACATAGAGCGATTGTTGAAGGAAGGGTCGGCAGAGGTAGACCGAGGAGAACGTACGGCGACCAAATTGGCGAGGTCTTGAAAAAGGGCCAAGTACGGTCTACTACAAACCGACGAGCATGCATGAAGAGATTTATGAATGTGGAGAAGGCAAGGGTTGTGTGCCAGGTTCGCGACAGATGGAAGTCCATCGTCTCTGCCTACCCCTACGGGTATCCGGCGTGAGCTTAGTTTAGTTTACTTCCTTTAAATCGTGTTGCTATCCCTTTCACACTTCATTAAAAAGGTTAAGATAGAAAGGGTGGGTAAACGGTGGCGGAACTTTATATCACGTTTATGAATAACAGCCCAAGAATAAAAAATAGTTAAATACTTACCAACTATTACTTATGTTGCAGAATAATCCTAAAATCAACCCGATCTTCGCTCGTCTGGTGCCATTCGCGGCCGTCTGCGGCGCCAATCTCATTAACATACCCATGATGAGGAGCAGGTGAGACCTTTCACACTTCACGTCTTGAGGCTGCTTCACACTTCACATCTTGAGGATGCTACACACTTCACGTCTTGAGGCTACTTCACGTCTTGAGGCTACTTCACGTCTTCAGGCTACTTCACACTTCACGTCTTGAGGCTGTTTCACACTTCACGTCTTGAGGCTGTTTCACACTTCACGTCTTGAGGCTGTTTCACACTTCACGTCTTGAGGCTGTTTCACACTTCACGTCTTGAGGATGCTTCACACTTCACGTCTTGAAGCTGCTTCACACTTCACGTCTTGAGGCTGCTTCACACTTCACGTCTTGAGGCTGTTTCACACTTCACGTCTAGAGGTTGCTTCACACTTCACGTCTTGAAGCTGCTTCACACTTCACGTCTTGAGGCTGCTTCACACTTCACGTCTTGAAGCTGCTTCACACTTCACGTCTTGAAGCTGCTTCACACTTCACGTCTTGAGGATGCTTCACACTTCACGTCTTGAGGCTGCTTCACACTTCACGTCTTGAGGATGCTTCACACTTCACGTCTAGAGGCTGCTTCACACTTCACGTCTTGAGGCTGCTTCACACTTCATGTCTTGAGGCTGCTTCACACTTCACGTCTTGAGGCTGATTCACACTTCACGTCTTGAAGCTGCTTCACACTTCACGTCTTGTGGATGATTCACACTTCACGTCTTAAGGATGCTTCACACTTCACGTCTTGAGGCTGCTTCACACTTCACGTCTTGAGGCTGCTTCCTCTCGTGTGGTTGAGTGACCAAATGGCGTTCCGTCGCGCAATGACGTCATTCAGAACGCAAGCGCGGCACGCTCACCTTGAAAAAGACCGTCGAAAAATGTCAAAACTAAACAAAAAAGTAAAATTAATTAGAACAAATTATAAACGGAGTAAAATTTTCATCACGACCGGGATGCGAACCACCATTCGCCATTCCGTGGCACGCTCTATTCCAACAGAGCCACCGTGATATCGTACCCAGATCGTGTATTTTGTCTCCATATTCTCGTCTTAGGGACGGTAGCGACATCTATCCAGTAATTGTGCAATTACTCAAATTCATGTCTAACATTGCAGTTAGATATCATGTTTTTTAATTGATGACGCGTTCCTTTTTCATATGTTTTGATATTTTCTTGCATATGCGCTATGCCAAACGAAAAACTAAATGTCCCTGGTTCGAATCCCGGTCGTCATGAACATTTTTCTTCATTCATCATTTAGCTAATAACTTAATAAGATAGGAAACTGTTTAAAGGAAACCTCAGAGAAAAATAACAAGTCCATAATTTCATGATAGATCATGAAGACCTCAGAAGACAGTCTTGATTGTCTAATGTCTCTCTTTTCAAAACAAACCTTTACCTAGGGTTGCAAAATTATTTGATAATTTTTGTTTTAGTGTCTACAGTGGTTATTTTGAGATTAATATCACGTTAAATTAATCAGAAAATGTTCGCGAGTGACAGTATAGTGAATTTGTTGGATAATTTAAGCAAGATCTGAGGTTTCAAGCTTTTATCAAGAGTTCCCGCTACAAGCTCGGGAGTGAACGTGAGCTGCTTCGTCCAGAGTGATGACGCTACGGCGTCTCCTCTGGATGAAGACAAGAAGACGCGGCTTCCCAGGGTGAAGACGCTACTGCGACTCCCCTGGAGGAAGATAGAGGACTATTAAATATTGAATTTTCTGTAACATGACATTGGCAAATGACGAACTGTCGAGTCCATTAATAAAATAAATAAATAAATAAGCTCTTCTGCTTTTGACATTCAACCCACCGTACGTGTTTGCAGTGAGATAATGAACGGTACGCCGGTATTCACCGCGGAGGGCGACCGCCTGGGCGTGTCCAAGAAGGCCGCCGCGTACGGCATCGCGCTGGTCTGCGTGTCCAGGATACTGATGGCGGTGCCGGGCATGAGTGAGTAGCATCTTATTATTAAGTCGTATGCGCGTATTTTCAGGCTACGGAACTACTGGTGCTCTCAAAACGGTGAAGGAAAACATCGTGATGAAACCTGCATGCTGTAGAAGAAAAAAATCTAAGGCAAGTGAAATCCGCCAATCCGCACTGGACCCGCATGGTGGATCATGGGCCCGTTCCCTCGATGTAAGGGAAGATCTGTGCCCGAGCAATGGGGCAATATTTATTTATTTAATATTTCATTTAAATGTATAGCATTACAGTCTTAAACTAATACACTATACATTTTATAATTTTGTCTTAGTTATATTAAATTAATTTATAGGATAACAATAATGAAAATGTCAATAATAATAATAAAAATACAAAATGTCAACAACAGTCACATAGTATGAACACGATATACACAAACAGATAGCACTATATCACAACACAATACAGAAGTCCAGCCGTATTCATTCATTCATTCATCATATAAATAGACTGATAATGATGATTATAAATATAATAACAATACTTATAACATTAAGGTGCTCCCTCACCGGGAGCATTCGCGTGTAATGTAACGTTGCAGATTCGACTTTGAGCATTACATTACAATACTACCTCCCTGACTGACGCTGTTTTTCTCCCTCACTGATGTAAAGGTGCTCCCTCATCGGGAGCATTCGCGTGTAATGTAACGTTGCAGATTCGACTTTGAGCATTACATTACAATACTACCTCCCTGACTGACGCTGTTTTTCTCCCTCACTGATGTAAAGGTGCTCCCTCATCGGGAGCATTCGCGTGTAATGTAACGTTGCAGATTCGACTTTGACCATTACATTACAATACTACCTCCCTGACTGACGCTGTTTTTCTCCCTCACTGATGTAATGCTCGAATCTGTAACGTTACATTACACGCGAATGCTCCCGGTGAGGGAGCAGTCCCCGGTAAGTTGCAGTGACACCAAAATGTATCAAATGTCATCTCGATGTATTTATAACCTGTAACTGGCAATAAAATTGATTTGATTTGATTTGACCTTAATGCTCGAATCTGTAACGTTACATTACACGCGAATGCTCCCGGTGAGGGAGCACCTTTATGTGTGTATACAACCGCGTTTCTTTGCCAACAGCTCTAACCCCAATGGCAACAAACTACGCGCAGAACCGAGGCATGTTCTGTCGCCACCCAATGGGCGTCATCCCCTTCCAACTAGCACTCGTCGGTCTGTGCGTCACGTTCGCCACGCCACTGTGCTGCGCGCTGTTCGACCAGAGGGCCTCGCTGCCGGTGGCTGGGCTTGATAAAAACTTACAGGTCAGTCTAAAGCCTCGTATACACTAGGCACCAATTGACGTGCAATTGATCTCTTATAAACAACTAGATACACAGTCTGCCTTCTAAAAATGTCCGAGCGCAAAGAAGGTCCAAACGGATGAATGGACCCTCATTTGCTTTATTGGACATTATTTGGACGTTAACAATGGCTAATCGATAAATGCTTTTATTCACTAAATGAGTTCTTTTCATCGCAGTAGTCAATTATGATAATATATAATAAAAATAAAATAGTTTACATAGTTATATATCAATACAGAATCTGAATATTGAAATCAAGGTAATAATAATAGATTCTACAATGTGAAATAATGGCATACAATACTGTTCTATTAATAATGCCTATTAAATTAATTTTATATAATTTCGCGTTGTTCTATTTTAAATATTTGCACGCTTATGTCTAAGCAGATTTTGATTGATCCGCCTGAACCTATCGAACATCTTATTTAATTACCAAAATCATATGCAAATAAATTTATTTCATTTCATTTCAATGGACCCTTGTTTGGACGTTTTTTTAAATTGTTTTAGTAAGACCTTTGTGTGTCTAGTTGTTTATAGGAGATCAATGGCAGCACGTGACGCTCAACAAGATCGGCAACGTTGCACAACAATCCACAAGTTCAACATGTTGTGCAACATGTGGCGCGTCAAATGTTGTCCACCTTTAATTAAATTCAAATCAATTTACACAGGGTGGCCTTGAATTCATTCGACAAAATTAAATGGATGGTTAGGCTTGTGACTTAAATTAATTCAGCTCAGCGTTTAAGTAAATTAAAAAAATATTTACAATACCCAATTTATTGCATTGCTTTAAGCGTTCCACACACAGACGCGACCTTGCGGCCTGCGGCTAATTGAACTTAGGTAGCAGATTGCGGCCTAGGCCTCAGATTGCTACCTACTGTATGTTAAAATGCCCAGAAAATCGGGCGGGGCATGCATTTCAACTGGCCACCAACCACCAACGTTCCACACATGTCGCGGCTGTGTGTGGAACGCTTAAAGCGATCTATTCCAGACAACATTTGGGTAAAGAATAGACTGTACAGGTACAGTGTATATTTGTTTGCAATAAAATATATTAAATATGTCTGAATTTGAAGTCCATTCAACTGTTAGCCGACCCTAAAGGATATTGAACTAATGAAATTACTCTTATATTTCAGGACTCGATCAAGAAAACACACCCTAAAGTGAAAGAAGTATACTTTAACAAGGGATTGTAGATAAATTATACTTAAGTATTGAAATGAGTGTCATAATGGCCAAATAGCATTATTTGTTACCACGGAGTAATGAGACGGAGGAGTTATGAGTTTTTGCGGCCACATTTAAGTACTTTAGCGTCGCGTTTTTAAAGAAATAGAACTATTTATTACCACGGAGTAATGAAACAAAGGAGTTCTGAGTTTTGCAAGTCTATTTTAGTATCGCGTTCGCGTCACGTCAAAATCGAAACGGCGCTAATTATTACCACGGAGTAATGAAACAAAGGAGTTCTGAGTTTTGCAAGTCTATTTTAGTATCGCGTTCGCGTCACGTCAAAATCGTAACGGCGCTAATTATTACCACGGAGTAATGAAACAAAGTTCTGAGGGCTTTCTCAAGCACACTTACATTTACACCCGTATTCTTAGTCCGTTCCTTAAAACCTCCTCGACTATACCTCAACTAAGGAGACCTTAAGTATTTTTAGTCGTCCACTCAAGCTTATCTGGAGGTTCCTCGAGTAAGGTAGAGTGGAGGAATGACGTCATCGTTAGAGGACATAAACTATTCTCTCTGGTAGAAATGGGTTTTCATCCAAGCTGTAGACATTTCAGTAAAAATACCACACACAAAACACGTATGAGCGTTGTTTACAAGCTTTCAGGAGACCTTAAGGTTGGTCCCGAGCTACCTCGAAATTGACAGTTCCTTCCTCACCTCGACGGAGGAAATCGCTCAAGTCAAGGAGGCATTCGTTAACTAATAATACCAATTTCCTCGAGTGAGGTTGAGTCGAGTCGAGGACGAGTGGAGGGAACAACTTAGAATACTGATGTTGGTATCTCGATTGCGTCACTTCGAAATCGAAACAGCGCTATTTCTATTTATTACCACGGAGTAATGAAACAAAGGAGTACTGAGTTTTTTTAAGGAATTTGACGTTTGTAAAAGCGAGCTCACGTTAAGCTTGCGATCAAAACTATGTATCTCGAACTCGAAAGCTAATGTTTTAATTTCAAAGCGTTTTAGAATTTACAGTAAGTGAATTTTATTAAGTAAACATTTTGTGTTTATTTACTAGACACAACTTCCAAAGAACATTCCGAGATGTGATACCGTTTACAATTTAATAAAATTATACTGTTTACAATATTAAATTGTACAAATTATTTATTTGTAATTAAATGCCATTGTTATAATTCTATATTTAGTGCAATATTTTTGGTTGTGATGCCTATTATTACGATCTGACAATCTTTTAATTTTTTTTTCCAATTATAAAATAATTTATTCAACTGTCAAGCTTAAAACTAATACAATAATATACTTATAACTAAATTATCCGTTGAACCTTCGTCAATCAAATAACCCGCCCCTTGTCATACCCGGTGCAAAGGTGCCCATAACGCTCGCGGCGTTGCCGCGCTGTATGACTATGGCCAACCTTTGCACCAGGTAGGACCCGGAGCGAGAGTCACAACCCCTCTCTCTAAGGCGACGGCTTATCTCAGTTATCTTTTAATTGTATGTGTCATGTTAAATTCATAAAATACATTCCAATATGCATTTCTATGAAATAAGTTTGATAAGGTTTTTAATACATACTAAACTAAATCAGACATGATCCATCTAAAACGTAAAGTTATGAAAAGGATGGACCATTTTTAGAACTGTCAATGTTTAGAATTTAGAAATTGACAACCGAATCGCTACTTGATTTTTAATTGAGCTTCTATTAATTAACAATATTTTCTTCCATTAATTGGCAACGTACATTCGATAGCACAATATCCCTTGTCAATATCCACCGTTCGTATTGTCTGTGCCATAAGGGTTAGCATTGGATGTGCTATTATAGATATGTAGACCGGGTACAAGGTGTACGTAAAATGTAAGCCAAAAGATGATTTTTTCAATATCAGTAGAACAACTTTTCCAAAACAATGAGATTTTCCAAACATTTTATATCTAAGCTAATCGATTTGTATGAGACAATTGTTTTTTAAATCATAAAGCTGTTAAATAAAACTTGTTCTTTTACTAATTACGTTACACTATGTTTTTCTGTTTAATTATATATCCCGTGGTCGTCTACGTGTCACGTGGATATCTACGTATTTTTCGTGGAAGTCTACGTATTACGTGGATATCTACGTAACCCGTGGTTGTGTACGTACGACGTGGTCGCCTTACACATCGCATCTACGTATCATGTGGTCATCTAAACCGAAGCCCAAATCAAGTGTCTTATTTTGTAAACAAAATCTACCCCACCCTACTAACATTTTAAGCTGTTCTGTGATCGTTGCTTACTTATTTTCACATTATTAGATCGGATTAGTTTATTTTCGCAATGATGAACAGGTTCGATCAATCAGTTCCTTCAGTGTTACATCACAACAGGTAATTAGATGATCATATTTGTTTACAAAATATGACACTTGATTTGGGCTGCGGTATACGGATTCTGTCATTGTTTACATGTTTCGTAGTCTACGTATCCCGTGGAAGTTTACGTATTTCGTGGCTATCTGTAAATTCCGCTGTTATCGACGTATCACGTAGGTCTACGTATCCTGGATATACACGTATACCGTGGTTATGTATTCCGTTGTCATCTACATATCCCGTAGATATCTACGTACCTAGTGGATGTCTACGTATCCTGTGGATATCTACATATACTGTGGATATCTACATATATTGTGAATATCTACATATACTGTGAATATCTACATATACTGTGAATATCTACATATACTGTGAATATCTACATATACTGTGGATATCTACGTATACCGTGGCTATCTATGTATTCTGCGGACGAATACGTTTAAGGTGGGTCTACGAATCTTTTATTTAATTAGTAAAGGGGGCTCTATTATCGACAATAAACTCCACTGTGAGATATCCTATTTTTAATATTTATCTTTTGTTAGGTAATTAAATATAAATGCCACTTTGTTATATAAGTAGATAATTATGTAAAGAAAATACGTACAAAATAAATATGTACAAGTGTTACTGGAGATGTTTTATTTATATCTTCAGTTATTCTACATCTAGAATGAAAACTCCTATGACGCAGATAATAAGAACGGTGAATTTGTTGGATAATTTGAGCAAGATCTGGGGTTTCAAGCTTTTATCAAGAGTTCCCGCTACAAGCTCGGGAGTGAACGTGACTGTCGAGCTGCTTCGTCCAGAGTGATGACGCTACGGCGACTCCTCTGGATGAAGACATGAAGACGCGGCTACCCAGGGTGAAGGCGCTACTGCGACTCCTCTGGAGGAAGATAGAACATGACATTGGCAAATGACGAACTGTCGAGTCCATTAATAAAATAAATAATAAAAATAAGTATACGTATAGTATTTTTGTTACATCTATAAATGAAACTATTATACAGTATTGAATTTTATTTATTAAAAATACCTATGATAAGGCAATTAAATTAATTACTAATACGGTAATACAAAAGTATACAATTAAATTAAATATTATCATGACAAATAGTGTTTTATGCAGTAAATTATGCTCAGTTATGGGCCTTACACGCGGTAGGCTTACCGTCATATATTATTCCAATCCTATTGATATACAATGAAACTTTAAAAGAACTGTATTTACACACAAAATTAATCAATAAAAATAATAATTGAAAAAATTAGATTTAAAAAATCAAAATATCACTAATATATTCAATAAAGTAATAATTATATTATGCATTAATTTATTATGTGCAATATCCACAATACCCTTACGGGTAGGCAGAACGAATGGAGCAATATAACTCGCCATTCGTTCGAGTTTAAAGAGAGAAAACTCGAAGTTTACTTTTAACTTTTTCCTTCTTAGGGCTTTATTTCATTAGAACACCAGTGGTGGCATAACCAATTGCGCCACCAACAAAATTTATACAGCGCTATGGAGGTTACGGTGGACAACAGAGAAAGGTAGTACAGGAGAGTTTTTAAGGTTGAGATTTTCTCAAAAACTATTGCAAAAATTCTTTCACTGTTTGATAGACAAAGGTTAAAACTACGTAACTGTAAAAGAATGATTAAATTCGGTCCAGTAGTTTTGAGAAAATCTCAACCTTATCGAGGCCCCCTGTATACTTATCTCTGTTTTCGACTGTACCTACCTCAACTGGTGTCAGTTTGTTTGAGCAACCATGGTGTCGTAGTGAGATACTGCCCTTAATATCGTCAGCGTAAGAAAATAAAATAAAAACCGACTGCAAGAAAGCTGGAGTGTTTTCACTTTTATTTTTTTACGATGTTATTTTTAAAAACATCGTAAAAAAATTTAACCTGAGGTATTATATCGAAGGAATTCTCTAATTCCTTATTAGGAATGATTTAATTTTTTATAGCCTATGTCACTCCTACAATCAAGACGAACCTAATGACACCTCATATATTGAAATCAATCCGTTTGGACTCCAGGGCATGCCAAAGAATAGTTGACAAGTATCGAAAATTAAATTTTTTTTTCATTATTATTACAAAATAGACACAAATTCATGGTCAATTGTGAAATCAAAATTGAAAATAGTTTGATAAAATGAAGTAACTACAGGCATTTAGAAAAGTTGTGTTAGAAAGAGACAGAAACAGTACACGACGTATTGTACCGCTACCACGGTATGACGTCATACCGTGCTAGCGCCATACAAACTTCATACTAAAGACCGTTTTGCTAAAAAGAGATGGAGCCACCCCCCACCACTTGACTTAATCGCTTAATATCTTCGGTATTAATTGAGATATCGCAAAACTGATTTCACAGTTCTCTTCAGCAGGAGCGTGAGAGTTGATTGATGCAATAAAAAAATGAGTCAACTAGCCTATTATACAGTCACTCGAAAAACATAATCTCTTGCGCAGTCGGATAAAAAATTGCAATAAACTTTTTGATTTTAACCGACCTCATCACGTCATTTCTAGTAGGAAGGCCCCATCACTCGTTGTAAGTGATGTAGGCGTTGAGATAGTCTCCTTGTGGCTCGAATAGGAGCTTGGGCGGCGGCGGCAGGCACGCGGCTGACACCACCGCGCTTACCGGAGCTGAGGTGCCTTCCAACTCCTGGAAGGAAGTACAACATACGTGTCATTTCATTTCATTTTTTTTTAATTCATTTGTTCAGTAAGCATTGTATGCGAATTTTATAATTAGTCAATATATAAATAAATAATCAATATAATACTTATACTAAACTAAAAATTCAATCAATTTAATTATTAGGCATGTCAAGAACTAAAACTACTACGACTGTCAACAACAAAAAAGATTTAAAATTCGTCAATAGAGTAACAACACCTATCCAACAGAAAGTCCTTTAATTTGGTCTTGAAAGTATTTAGACAGTGAATAGATTTAAATTCCTGAGGCATCCTGTTGAAAAGAGTCACTGCCTGATGTCTTGAGCAATGCGTCACTATCCTCAATTGCGGGCGCATCACGTTCTGTAGATCATATGATATTAGCAATACACATTAGCCTCACTTTTAGGGCCATACCCGAGATAAGTGTCGCCCCCAACCTTTAAAAAATATTATTATTATAATACACTTATTTTGCTCAACGTCCACTTTGAAATTATATTTTTTCTGGAGCCATTTTTAGGGTTCCGTGCCTCAAAAGGAAAAATAAACTCTTATAGGATCACTTTGTTGTCCGTCTGTCTGTCAAGACCTATATCTCAGAAACGCATGGACGGATTAAGTTAAAATACTCAGGTCTGCAACCTTATACAACCATGAAAAAATCAAACTTCTACGTCAACGTAATCAAAAGATATGGTCGCGATAAAATGCGATAACATTTTATCGCGTATTTGTATGAAAACGCAAAATAAACTCAATACCTATAGGGTACTTCCCGTTGGCATAGAATTATGAAATTTGGCAAGAAGTCTTATAGCATAAGTAAAGGAATAAATCCGAAAACTGTAAATTTGAAATTACATCTTCCCCCCAAAAATATTTTTCTTTTTACAAACTTATATTAAGTTAAGGGGTTAAGTTGCGTTGCGTGGAAGTTTCGGTGCGCGAGTCCGACCCGCACTTAGCCGTTTTTTTTAAACTTAGAATTACACGAGGGGCAGTTGAGAGTAGAGCTCGTAGTCTCAGAGAGCTTCTAAATATTGAACTCAATGATCCGAAATAATTTATAATGTAATTCATCTTGGTACTCAAACATCTCGGAGAGCTCTGCCTAAATATTGGACTAAAACTTCATTTGGTCATATCTCCGTAACCCAGATAGGCCCCTCATACAGATCTACTTTTTATAGCCCTAAAAATTTGCTCTGCGTCATTGAGACCCCCTGTATAGTATGTCCCCCGTCTGTCTGGGAGCGTACCTTGCGGCGCTTCCTATTCTCCTTGTCCCAGGGCGCGTACGGTATCTTGAGGTCTGTATGTGCAGCTTGACGGCGCTGCTCTGCGTCATTGAGGCCCCCTGTATAGTCTGTCCCCCGTCTGTCTGGGAGCGTAACTTGCGTCGCTTCCTATTCTTCTTGTCCCAGGGCGCGTACGGTATCTTGAGGTCTGTATGTGCAGCTTGACGGCGCTGCTCTGCGACAATGAGGCCCCTGTATAGTCTGTCCCCCGTCTGTCTAGTAGCGTACCTTGCGTCGCTTCCTATTCTTCTTGTCCCAGGGCGCGTACGGTATCTTTAGGTGCACGGTCTGTATGTGCAGCTTGACGGCGCTGCTCTGCGACAATGAGGCCCCCTGTATAGTCTGTCCCCCATCTGTCTGGGAGTGTACCTTGCGTCGCTTCCTATTCTTCTTGTCCCAGGGCGCGTACGGTATCTTGAGGTCTGTATGTGCAGCTTGACGGCGCTGCTCTGCGTCATCGAGGCCCCCTGTATAGTCTGTCCCCCGTCTGTCTGGGAGCGTACCTTGCGTCGCTTCCTATTCTCCTTGTCCCAGGGCGCGTACGGTATCTTGATGTCTGTATGTGCAGCTTGACGGCGCTGCTCTGCGTCATTGAGGCCCCCTGTATAGTCTGTCTAGTAGCGTACCTTGCGTCGCTTCCTATTCTTCTTGTCCCAGGGCGCGTACGGTATCTTGAGGTGCACGGTCTGTATGTGCAGCTTGACGGCGCTGTTCTGCGTCATTGAGACCCCCTGTATAGTCTGTCCCCCATCTGTCTGGGAGTGTACCTTGCGTCGCTTCCTATTCTTCTTGTCCCAGGGCGCGTACGGTATCTTGAGGTCTGTATGTGCAGCTTGACGGCGCTGCTCTGCGTCATCGAGGCCCCCTGTATAGTCTGTCCCCCGTCTGTCTGGGAGCGTACCTTGCGTCGCTTCCTATTCTCCTTGTCCCAGGGCGCGTACGGTATCTTGAGGTCTGTATGTGCAGCATGACGGCGCTGCTCTGCGTCATTGAGGCCCCCTGTATAGTCTGTCTAGTAGCGTACCTTGCGTCGCTTCCTATTCTTCTTGTCCCAGGGCGCGTACGGTATCTTGAGGTGCACGGTCTGTATGTGCAGCTTGACGGCGCTGTTCTGCGTCATTGAGGCCCCCTGTATAGTCTGTCCCCCGTCTGTCTGGGAGCGTACCTTGCGTCGCTTCCTATTCTTCTTGTCCCAGGGCGCGTACGGTATCTTGAGGTGCACGGTCTGTATGTGCAGCTTGACGGCGCTGCTCTGCGTGAAGCGGCGGTTGCAGTGCTGGCACTGGAACCGCTTCTCACCGGTGTGGACCTGGTCGGAAGATATTTATTTAATTAGAACATGATGAAAAAATTCTTGCCGTGGGCAGGACTTGAACCTGCGACCTTGTCATCCGTGACACGCTCTTACCAACTGAGCCACCACGGGCCACGCCACGCCCACCGAAAATCTTCATCGCTTTATACATACTTAAAGGGTATGTTACGCAATTCCATCTATCGGATAATAGTAGTAGTATTCCGACAACCATGTCTAACATTCGGTTAGAAACATGATGTATGATGATGCGCTCCTATTCAATTCTATTCAAATTCTGAGTAAAAATATTTATTTAAATTACACTCCACAGCATAACAGTACTGAGACTAAAGCAATGTGAAATTCATAAAATAACAAAATATTAGGACCAAAAACAAGGAATATTACACTAGCTACCTTACTGCTATAAATTAAATTAGCATAAGTACTAACAAAAACGAACACAACCACAGGTATATATTATATTTATGTTGGTAGGTCAAATTCCAGTTAAATAAATCGTTGCAAAAATTAAAAAAATGCCCTAAAATGTGAAAACTCCGAAGCACAGTAACGATGCACATCAAATGAATAATTTTTTTGATAGTTGAATTTATTGTAAATATTTTTTATATTTATTTTTCCCCAAATTTTTTAATTTACTGTGTGTAAAGTAAACAATTGCGCTGTGCAGAATTAATATATGTCACAAGCCTAACCATTCATTTAATTTTGTAGAATGAATATTGAGGCTGGTGATCCAACTTTTTGGGGGATCTTAAATAGTTAATAATCGTTCTATGAAAACACGATGTTAAAACATTCAATGTATCTACCGAAACCCACATAAGATCGATAAATCCAAAAAATCGGGCATCCTTAAAATGCAAAAGTGACGTCACGAATCTCGCGAACATGGCCGACTAGCGTTTTTGGCGCGTGGGAAAAAACGTGGAAATATTTTACTTTTAATTTAATTTTTTACAGTCATCTTCTACTTTTATGTAATAAAAGTGATATATTTGGGAACCTAATGTGAAATACTATATGAAATAAATATTGTTTTATTTCATGTCGATATCAAAAAATCAAATCAATCAATCAAATATTATTTATCGCATAAAAAAAAATACATATAAAAGTGTGAATAAAAACAAACAAAAATTCCATGCACTAGGCAGCAGGCTCAGCATAGTGCTGGTAGAGCGCAGTGCCCCACGCAGCGCTGATTGACAGCATGGCCTTATCCTATAATAAATATACAGACAGTCTTCCGTGGTAGTGTGCTTGATGACGATGTTGGTGGTGTGATGATAGTACAATTAAAAAATTTGAAAAATATTTATATATATTCATATTCATATTCATTTATTGTAGTACTAAATATACATCGTCAAATAGAAAATTACATTGTGCAATATTATTATTAATGTCACAAGAACTCATTAGTCAATTAAATTAAAAATATATAAATCAGTAATATACCTATGGTATCGTCACAATAATTATAAATAAATAAATTTAGGTTCGTAACCTAACAATATCTGTATCAATTTTACAGGGTGAATGCAATGTCAATCATCGAGAAACTCATTTAGCGAGTAGTAAGCCTATATGTTCATATACAATATTTATATATGAACATTGCTTACATATTAATTTATTTAAACTATCGTCTGATGCCTCGGTAGAAGTGACAATGCTTTTGGTATATTAGATATATATTAGATATGAGTCAACTAGCCTATTCAAGGTATAGTAATGTACGTACGACTAGGTGCCTGTTCCTGTTGCTCGGCATGCTGAAGCGGCGCTCGCAGTGCGGGCAGCCGTACGGTTTCTCGTCGGTGTGAGTGCGCATGTGCACCATCAGGTTCGCGTATTGCTGCAACAGATGGCGCTGGCATTAAGTGCTTGTTTGTAAAATACAATTGACAAGATCAAATTTTTTTTGCTTTTTATATTATTTTTTTAAAATATAGGTAATATTAAGGGACCCATATTTTATATTTTCTTAAAATAACGTAGTTTACATTATTTAAAAATTAAGTTAAGATCGTGAAAATTAAAAAGAGCGTAAGTGACGATGACGTCACATTACTGAAATAGTGTCGTTCCAAAATCTGAAATACCCATGTTTCGGACGTTTTCGGTATTTGTAAGAGTGTGGTCATTGCCATTTTACTTGTGGACTCGCCAAATATGATTCTGACTACCTTGAAAGCATTGAAAAACTGTCACAAACAAAAATATATTGATTTTTTATTCGAAAAGTCGTAGAAGAAAAGTTGTTCAGTTACCTTCGCATTCATATACCTTTAACGTTACATCCAGTATAGAAAGTTCAGCTATTGGAAGTTCAGAGACACGTGTGCACTCACCCTTGTGGCGTGCCCGCACACGTGGCACATGTACCGCTTGAGGAACTCGGCGCCGGGGTGCTCCGCCTCGTAGTGCTTGCGCGCCTGCACGTCGTTACTCAGCAACTTGCCGCACTGACAACATACATATACTTTGACAATAGGCTACAACAGCAACTTGCCGCACTGACTACATACATATATATTTGACAACTAGGTGTTGCATGGTGCGCGGGCCGCGCGCGGCCCGCGAGACTGCTTTGTTTTCGTGTTGTAGGCGCCGCAACTGATTGTTCGCTGTGCAAATAATTCGTGCAAGCCATCCACTGATTATATCAAGCACCGCCCGAAAGTTTCAAGTTCAAAACTCTGTGAAAAACATTTATTCGAAAAGAGTTTGCTCATTTAAAGGAGGTTATTTGTTTATTTTTAAAGCAAGCAACGCTCGAAATGCCCGTATGCCAGAAACTTAAAGAAAGTTTTCAAAAGCCAAACGTTGCTATCTGTACACAATTTGCATAACTTTGTTCATAATTCGAAAGGCAGGGGCATTTTTCAGCCTTTGGTAGCGTGGGGACCGCGTAGGGCGAAGCCCGAAGCGTCCCCTTACCGAGCAGAAACAACTCCCCACCTTCCAAGTAAATTTTGCGAGGCCGAAGGCCGAGCTCCGCGCAGGGCGAAGCCCGAAGCGTCCCCTTACCGAGCAGAAACAACTCCCCGCCTTCCAAGTAAATTTTGCGAGGCCGAAGGCCGAGCTCCGCGTAGGGCGAAGCCCGAAGCGTCCCCTTACCGAGCAGAAACCACTCTCTTCCTTCCAAGTAACTTTTGCCCCCCGGCGAGGCCGAAGGCCGAGCTCCGCGTAGGGCGAAGCCCGAAGCGTCCCCTTGCCGAACAGAAACAACTCCCCACCCTCCAAGTAACTTTTGCGAGGCCGTAGGCCGAGCTCCGCGTAGGGCGAAGCCCGAAGCGTCCCCTTACCGAGCAGTAACAACTCCCCACCTTTCAAGTAAACTTTGCGAGGCCGAAGGCCGAGCTCCGCGTAGGGCGAAGCCCGAAGCGTCCCCTTACCGAGCAGAAACAACTTCCCGCCTTCCAACTAAATTTTGCGAGGCCGAAGGCCGAGCTCCGCGTAGGGCGAAGCCCGAAGCGTCCCCTTACCGAGCAGAAACCACTCTCTTCCTTCCAAGTAACTTTTGCCCCCCGGCGAGGCCGAAGGCCGAGCTCCGCGTAGGGCGAAGCCCGAAGCGTCCCCTTGCCGAACAGAAACAACTCCCCACCCTCCAAGTAACTTTTGCGAGGCCGTAGGCCGAGCTCCGCGTAGGGCGAAGCCCGAAGCGTCCCCTTACCGAGCAGAAACAACTCCCCACCTTCCAAGTAAATTTTGCGAGGCCGCAGGCCGAGCCGGACCGCGAGGCCGTAGGCCGAGTTCCGCGTAGGGCAAAGCCCGAAGCGTCTCCTTACCGAGCAGAAACAACTCCCCACCTTCCAAGTAACATTTGCGTGGCCGTAGGCCGAGCTCCGCGTAGGGCGAAGCCCGAAGCGTCCCCTTACCGAGCATTAACCACTCTCTTCCTTCCAAGTAACTTTTGCCCCCCGGCGAGGCCGAAGGCCGAGCTCCGCGTAGGGCGAAGCCCGAAGCGTCCCCTTACCGAGCAGAAACAACTCCCCGCCTTCCAAGTAAATTTTGCGAGGCCGAAGGCCGAGCTCCGCGTAGGACGAAGCCCGAAGCGTCCCCTTGCCGAACAGAAACAACTCCCGACCTTTCAAGTAACTTTTGCGGCCGAGCTCCGCGTAGGGCGAAGCCCGAAGCGTCTCCTTACCGAACAGAACCAACTCCCCACCTTCCAAGTAACATTTGCGTGGCCGTAGGCCGAGCTCCGCGTAGGGCGAAGCCCGAAGCGTCCCTTACCGAGCAGAAACAACTCCCCACCTTCCAAGTAACTTTTGCGAGGCCGAAGGCCGAGCTCCGCGTAGGGCGAAGCCCGAAGCGTCCCCTTACCGAGCAGAAACAACTCCCCACCTTCCAAGTAACTTTTGCGAGGCCGAAGGCCGAGCCGGACCGCGAGGCCGTAGGCCGAGCTCCGCGTAGGGCGAAGCCCGAAGCGTCCCCTTACCGACCAGAAACCACTCTCTTCTTTCCAAGTAACTATTGCGAGGCCGAAGGCCGAGCTCCGCGTAGGGCGAAGCCCGGAGCGTCCCCACGCTACCAAAGGCTGAAAAATGCCCGTATGCCAGAAACTTAAAGAAAGTTTTCAAAAGACAAACGTTGCTAGCTGTACTCAATTTGCATAACTTTGTTCATAATTCGAAAGGCAGGGGCATTTTTCAGCCTTTGGTAGCGTGGGGACGCTCCGGGCTTCGCCCTACGCGGAGCTCGGCCTATGGCCTCGCAATAGTTACTTGGAAAGAAGAGAGTGGTTTCTGGTCGGTAAGGGGACGCTTCGGGCTTCGCCCTACGCGGAGCTCGGCCTGCGGCCTCGCAAAAGTTACTTGGATGGTGGGGAGTTGTTTCTGCTCGGTAAGGGGACGCTTCGGGCTTTGCCCTACGCGGAGCTCGGCCTTCGGCCTCGCAAAAGTTACTTGGAAGGTGGGGAGTTGTTTCTGCTCAGTAAGGGACGCTTCGGGCTTCGCCCTACGCGGAGCTCGGCCTACGGCCACGCAAATGTTACTTGGAAGGTGGGGAGTTGTTTCTGCTCGGTAAGGAGACGCTTCGGGCTTTGCCCTACGCGGAGCTCGGCCTACGGCCTCGCGGTCCGGCTCGGCCTGCGGCCTCGCAAAATTTACTTGGAAGGTGGGGAGTTGTTTCTGCTCGGTAAGGGGACGCTTCGGGCTTCGCCCTACGCGGAGCTCGGCCTGCGGCCTCGCGGTCCGGCTCGGCCTGCGGCCTCGCAAAATTTACTTGGAAGGCGGGGAGTTGTTTCTGCTCGGTAAGGGGACGCTTCGGGCTTCGCCCTACGCGGAGCTCGGCCTTCGGCCTCGCAAAATTTACTTGGAAGGTGGGGAGTTGTTTCTGCTCGGTATGGGGACGCTTCGGGCTTCGCCCTACGCGGAGCTCGGCCTACGGCCTCGCAAAAGTTACTTGGAAGGTGGGGAGTTGTTTCTGATCGGCAAGGGGACGCTTCGGGCTTCGCCCTACGCAGAGCTCGGCCTTCGGCCTCGCAAAATTTACTTGGAAGGTGGGGAGTTGTTTCTGCTCGGTAAGGGGACGCTTCGGGCTTTGCCCTACGCGGAGCTCGCCCTACGGCCTCGCAAAAGTTACTTGGAGGGTGGGGAGTTGTTTCTGTTCGGCAAGGGGACGCTTCGGGCTTCGCCCTACGCGGAGCTCGGCCTTCGGCCTCGCAAAATTTACTTGGAAGGTGGGGAGTTGTTTCTGCTCGGTAAGGGGACGCTTCGGGCTTCGCCCTACGCGGAGCTCGGCCTACGGCCTCGCAAAAGTTACTTGGAGGGTGGGGAGTTGTTTCTGTTCGGCAAGGGGACGCTTCGGGCTTCGCCCTACGCGGAGCTCGGCCTTCGGCCTCGCCGGGGGGTGCTCGGCCTTCGGCCTCGCTATAGTTACTGATAGATATTTACCGCACGCTAGTAATCATTTCGTTTCGTATAGGAAAATGTATGGGGAAACTGTAACTTTTTGGAGAAGTCAATATTCTGGCCGCCATTTTGTATTTTAAAATATTTTAAACTTTATAATTAATGTACAGGATAGCATCTAACATGTGGCATTTAAACTGTTACGATAGCCCAAAATTTCTTTAACAAAGTTAGCGCCCAAACATGACTCTGACCAAAACTTTCATGCCCCATAACTTCCAGTGTTGCCAGGCGATTGAGATGAAAATGGTCAAATGTCATTTGGGTGAGGTGCCTTCATCGAACTGCATACCCAAATTTGGTTAAAAACCTCTATTTCAATTTTCCTCATTTTACGGTTCTAGAGGGTAAATTATCCTAAAATTTTGGAATTTTTTTTATTTATTGCAACACTATTCATCTAGACCTACAATTGTCCCATACAAGACATTCCACTAAAATGTTGCCATCCACCTTAAAAATGAGATTGAAAATCATGCCAAATTTTAATGAAAATATTATGGTTGACTGTTCGTCCGCCATTTTGTTTTTCCAAAAATTGTCAATTTTCTGGTATACTACATCATATGTGCTACGAAGTGGAATTGGTTGGATATTCCTCATGCGCTCGTGCTAGGCCAGCTAATTCGTCAAAGTTTGGTCTGAAATGTCCAAATTTTCAATCGGCTATATTTCCGCCGCCATTTTGTTTATCTTTTGTTTTTCAATTTCATCACAAAGTAGGTCGACCATGTGACGCGTGTTCCAAATTTGAACGAAATCGGTTGGAAAATGGCGGAGATGGCATCACGTGACCCGCCGCCATCTTGTTTTTTTCACTTCCCTATAGTTTTCCTCTGGTCCAATCACTAAACTATACAACTCCCCCCTACATCACTTTCACCTCCGGGGACTCCTTCAGACTAAACGGGCGTGTCAATCAGTGAGTCAGTCAGTGAGTCAGTCAGTCAGTGGTAGTCGAGCTATATATATTAGTAAAGTAATAAAGTAAAGTAATAATATGCCACTGCAGCAACTTGCCGCACTGACAACATACATATACTTTGACAATATGCCACTGCAGCAACTTGCCGCACTGATGTAAAAAAAAACTCCAAAGCACAGTAACGATTCACATCAAATTAATATTCTGTTTGATAGTCGAGTTTACTGTAAAAAAAATCCCCCCAAATTGTTTAATTTCATCATCATCAGTCTATTTATATTGCCCCACTGCTCGGGCACAGACCTTCCCTTACATCGAGGGAGCTCGGGCCATGATCCACCACGCGGGCCCAGTGCGGGTTGGCGGATTTCACATGCCTTAGATTTTTTTATCTTCTACGACATGCAGGTTTCATCACATTGTTTATCAAATTGATTAATTTACTTCTATTTATTAATTAATTTATTTATTGGAACACCAACAGATTACATGTAAGCGTATATATGGAAACGATATAAATTATGTTCTAATATCATGCAACCCAGTTATAGGTGAACACATCATTCACTTTAATTTTTGTACAATTTAGAAAATAACAGTAAGTCTAATTTAAATAAGTTATTGAGAAGAGGACTGTATCTTTGACTTAAAGTTGAAAAGAGAGGCTTATAGGCTTTTACTTAAAGGCTGTGCAATTAATGTATGTCGCAAGCCTAACCATCCATTTAATTTTGTCGAATGAATTCTAGGTCTACGTATACGTACCACTTCACATTCCGTGGCAGTGGGTATGCCGTTGTTGACTATCTGCGAGGGGCCGTTCCGGGGTCGGCCGCGGCGTCTGCGCTCGCCCGCCTTCGTCAGTCGTGGCTGCTTCACGGACCTGTTACCACAACATGTGCGTGGAGTTTTAGTTTTTCTATGAAGGCTACGGCAACTACTAAAATTATCATCATCATCAGTATATTTATATTGCCCCACTGCTCGGGCACAGATCCACCCAGCGGATTGGCGGATTTCACATGCCTTAGATTTTTCTTCTTCTACGACATGCAGGTTTCATTACGATGTTTTCCTTCACCGTTTTGAGAGCACTCGATAAATGTACGTAAGTTTTTCCGTCGAAAAAACCGAGGATAACTCATTGGTACATGGCTGCCCTGGCTGGGAATTGAACCAGGGACCTCCGCATCGCAAGTCCATTGACCCAACCACTGAACCACCGAGCTCATAAAATTCGCTGACATCTGAAAAAAATATATAGCAATCTTGGGGTGTCTATTTAGAGACTGATGAATACCGATACACGACTGGACAAACTTCGCTCGATAGAAAAAAATAACTAAAAACCTTTTGTTGACTGAACGTCCCCAATATTGACTAAAAAACTCCAATGTTGACTAAAGGGAACTAAACTTCCCCCAATCTTGACTGAATATTCATTAAACGCCCTCTATGTTAATTGAACATCCCAATATCAACAAAATGTCCCCAAATACTAATGGTCCGAGCACATTATGCCGGGCCGCAGCGTGTCGGGACGGAGCGCAAAAATCCGCTCAAATCGCTTTAATACAATTTGTATGAACTATCGCACACTTTGTCGGGCCGCAGCGGCTCGCATTATTGCGAGGCGGATTTGCGTCCGTGCGATGCGGCCCGCACCACCCCGCTGCGCCCCGACACAGTGTGCTATAGCAAGCGGATTGGAGTGCACGCGCGCCCATGTTCATTTTACGATATCTGGCAGTACACTGTACTCAAAATCCGTCAATGCGCTGCGACCCGGCCCGGCATAATGTGCTAAGTAAGCATTTTGCGCTGCGCTGCGGCCCGCCCCGACACGCTGCGGCCCGGCATAATGTGCGCGAAGCATAAAAGTCCCCATTATTGGCCGAATGTCCTCAAACTCACAGATTAGTGGTAGCATGCTTAATGGAGCTTCCCAGGTGCGTTTTGAAGGCGGCTTCCGACATGAACTGCACGTTACAGTCGGCGCAGTACTGCGAGTCAGCTGGGTTCACAACAACTGATTCACTCTGCTCTATATCCTGAAAGCATAGGATATATTCATCATCATCATCAGCATGTATCAGTCAACTGCTGAACATGAGCCAAACAAAAATTCTTCATACATTGGTGTACCAATCATTAATGGACTCGACAGTTCGTCATTTGCCAATGTCATGTTACAGAAAATTCACTATATAATAGTCTTATATCTTCCTCCAGAGGAGTCTCAGTAGCGTCTTCACCCCGGGTAGCCGCGTCACGTAACGCGCGGGGAGCACGTTAAGCAGTTGGTCCCGGTTGTTGTCGCTTGACAGCAGTCGTTAGGCCACGTCAAGGCCTACGGGCGGCCTGAATAACTTTGACAAATAGGTTTGGTCACTAAACCACACGAGAAAAGAAAAGAAGCCGCGTCTTCTTGCCTTCCTCCAGAGGAGTCGCCGTAGTCATCACTCTGGACGAAGCAGCTCGACAGTCACGTCCACTCCCGAGCTTGTAGCGGGAACTCTTGATAAAAGCTTAAAACTTCAGATCTTGCTCAAATTATCCAATAACTTCACCATACTGTCATTCGCGAACATCTTCTGATTAATTTACCGTGATATTAAACACAAAACACCCACTGTAGACTAAACTGAAATTTATCAAATAATTTCGCAACCGTCGCGTCGTTTCCCGCCATTTTCAAGAGAACCCTTTATTTCCTAACGCCTATAATATGAGGAATAAAGCTAGCCGCATACCTGCGCCGTGTGGGCCAGCTTCTTGTGGCAGTACAGCCCGTTCTCGCTGACGTAGCTGTGGCCGCACAGGTTGCAGATGAAGCACGATGGGTGCTTTATACGGATGTGCGTAAGGCGGGTAGACGATTTCCTACAATAGGATAAGTTAGAGGTCACCCTTAGTAGTAGACAAGTGGTATGGACAACAGCAGATCAATGGTAACACTTGCAGTACGATTACGACTCTTACGACGCAGATAACAAGAACGGTCCAAAGTCCGAAGTGTCTACGGTTATTACGGTTCTCAAAACCATCAAATCATACCATGTCATAGCGGCCGTGAAAGGGACAGTGCTATTGCATTGGTGTAGCGGCGTCTCTGTTTGGCGCGACATGACGTGGTATAATTTCATAGTTTTGAGAACGGGAATAGGGGGGGGGGGGGGGGGGGGGGGGGCTGATCTGCTTTGGTATGTACCGCCGTGTATAAAATAATCACGGCCCTTACCATTAAATATTATAGCAGGATTACTTCAATAATACTTTGTTATTTCGTACGGTGGAACACAGAGAAAGGTGTAAGGTTAAGATTTTCACAAAAACTACTTGACCTATTGCAAAATTTCTTTCACCGTTTGATAGATAAAAGTAAAAACTATGTAACTGTAAAATAATTATTAAATTAGTTCCAGTAGTTTTTGAGAAAATCTCAACCTTGTTGAGGCCCCGAGGTATACTTATCTCTGTATTCGATTTATTAATATATACAGAGAGTATATTTGATCAGCGACGATAAACTTGAGGGCCTTCCATTATTTTTAACTATTAAAAAAAATCCTGTTCAATTTCTCTTTTAATTTGAGAGTATAAATAAGCAAGCAATTGGAAGAGCAAACAAGCTTAATAGTTTAGTTTTATTTAACTGTTATAGTCCGTCAACGTCGTGCTTGGCGCGCGCTAGGGGTACAGGCATGGCGGGGGCGAGGGAATACGGTCTCGGCGGGACTGCGGGCGGTGTGGCGGGCGGGGAGGGTATGCGAGCGCGACGCGCACGCATACCCTCCCCGCCAACCGCTGTTACCCCGTGGGAGTGGCAAGCACGACGTTGATGGGCTATAGTCAAAGTCCAATTTCTTTATTGCAAGTAAGCACGTTGTGTACATTTTTGCACGTCAACATATTTTTGAATTTACATTTACACCACTTTGCAAGGAAAACGTGCCAACGCTGAGGAGAAAAAGTGGCAAAAAACTCTCAGCAGCACATCTTTTAAAATAATAATAAAACAATTACTTAATAACTAGGTATTACACAACTATTACTATTGTTAGTAATCTACACTTTATCCCTCATGCGGAACCGGTGACACATGCATGTTCATCGTTTAAATAGTCATCTATTCTATAATACATGGTTATGTTACATGTAGTGGTTATGTGAGTGCCGGCGCTTACTTGAACTCCCTACTGCAGTGTGGACACTGGTAGGTCACGTTCTTGTGCCATCTGTAGTGCATCTGCGCTTGACCTCTGCAACATATACAAATTCAATATTACACATGGTATCCTTGAATTCAATCGACAAATTGAAACTGGGGGTTGTACTCATGATAAATATTAAATTGGTAAGGTTTTCTAGTAAATCAAAACTGCACAAAAACTCTAAGTAAGTAAGGTCACAATGACCTTAGAAAAGGTCAAATTCCAGTGAAAGAAATCGTTGCAAAAAAATTAAAAATACCTTAAAATGTAAAAACTACAAAGTGCAGTAAGGATGCATATCAAATTAAAAAAAATTACAGTTGGATTTAATGTAAATATATTTTTTTTTCATTTCCCCAAATCGTATGTCACAAGCCAATTGATCTCCTACAAACAACTAGATACACAAAGGTCTTACTAAAACAATTTAAAAAACGTCCAAATAAGGGTCCATTGTTAACGTCCAAATAATGTCCAACAAAGCAAATGCATTCATCCGTTTGGGCCTTCTTTGCGCTCGGACATTTTTAAAAGGCAGACTGTGTATCTAGTTGTTTATAGGAGATCAATGCACAAGCCTAATCATCCACTTAATGTTGTCGAATGAAATTTTTTTTTTGGGGGGGGGGGGGGGGGGTCGTGTGTGTGATAGAGAGATGGTGTGTGTGTGACCAGTAGCACACGAACGCGCACTGCTAGCATATCTCCCACGGGATGGGAGATAGGGTGTGTGTGTGTGAGAGAGAGAGAGGGTTTATGTGAGGGGGTCGTGTGTGTGGTAGAGAGTAATTGTGTGACTATGGGAGAGAGTGAGATATACGGTAGGTGTGTGTTATAGAGAGGGTGTGTATGTTGTGTTAATCTGTTAGTGAGAGACTGAGAATTACGGTGTTTGTGTGTGAGAGAGGGTGTGTATGAGAGAGGGGAGATGCATGTGAGAGTTGAGTTGAGGTGTGGTGGTTGGTGTGGTAGAGAGATGGTGTGTGTACAGACCTGTTGTAGCACACGAACGCGCACTGCTGGCACGAGTACTTGTACAGGTGCGTGATGTTCATGTGCTTGTACATGCGCCGCGCGTCGCGGAAGTACAGCTTGCACATGTCGCACTGCAGCGGGCCGGAGATGTCCTGACGACGGGGGCAATGTTAGTATTGAGGAGCTCGCTGATTACTTTTAGAAATGAAAACGATGCAAGAGTGGTGAAAATAAATATATTAACATAAAAATATATTATTTTATATGCCAGGGACGCAACTGACTGACAATATAATAAAACCGGCCAAGTGCGAGTCGGACTCGCGCCCCGAGGCTTCCGTGCAACGCAACTTAACCCCGTAACTTTGTACTAACGAAAAGATAAACTAGATTTAGAGACCAACTTATCTTTGCCATTATCAAAATATTATGTCCATACATCGACATACTCATGATTAGTTGATCATCGTCAAATAGAAGTTTGTAAAAACTAAAAATATTTTTGGAGGATTGTAATTTCAAAGGACATTGTTCATTGGGCCATAGAGGGCAGTTTCCAAAAAAATGCTTTTTTTTCAGATAGCTCAAATTAGACATTAAATATAAGAGATATCGTACTTACAGAGGCAGTACAAATAAACCTTTACTCCACATAGGGTTAGCATATACTTGCATTTTCATTTCGAAGATTTAGGTTAGGTTACCATCACAACAAATATTTTTTGTTGGTTTGTAAAATTCTTCCCAGAGGGAAAGGCAAACTAATGATGTTAATAGAATGTCTGAATTCTTATAAATACATACGAAGATAACCCACAGACCACTTACCCCATAGACATGAAATCGGTACAAATTTGCAAGCAAAAAATTATGTCAAGCGATAGGCGCTATTAGACGAAGCGGGGGGCAGGGGCGCCATATTAAACACGGTTCGATATCTCAAAGTTACGCGTGACGCGAAGCAATTTTGCGCTCATGTGCGGGGAGAAACGGGCGCCCTCTTGTTACAGGTCTATGGGGTAAGTGGTCTGTGAAGATAACCTAACCTAAACCTATGCACAACCCTCCAAACCCCTAAACGAAATAAGTCACTCAACAACCCACACAATCAATGCAGTTATGCAAGGAATCTTTGTTAAGAGCACAAAACTTCACAAACACGACTTCTTTCGAGCACTCCAATTAATAGAATCAGCGAGACAAAATCTTGAAATAGTATTTTTCTTTTAGGATGTTAATAATTTTTAGACCTTGTAAATTTTTAAGTAAATAATAATATAATATAATAAATAATAATAAAATAATATAATAAAATTGTTTATTTCGGACATGGTCCATAGATGTTAGTAAAATACAATAAAATGACTTACAAACTAATGTTAGTAGGTACAAAAACTAGTAAAAGTTTTAAAAATAGGACGACCAGGACACAATTTTAAGTCAAGTGTCCCCCCCCCCCCCCCCCCCCCCCTCCCTGCGCCCCTCAGCCCGCCGTGTGCAGGTGTGTCCAGTGCGCGAGGATGGGCGAGTCCCACCTGGCCGCCAATGCGCTCAGGATGCCGTTAGTGGAGGCGCGGAGCCTGCGCTGCAGTGAGGCGCAGCGCTTGCGCAATAAAAACCTTTCTTTCTCTTTCTAATCTTTGATTAGTTATTTAATTGAGGTTTCTGTAGCCGAGTGTGAACTCACCGGGTCATGTTTCCGCATGTGGTTGCTGTACGTGTCTACCTCCCGGAAGCCTCTATAGCAGAGTTCGCACTTGAAGTGCGCGTCGATATAATTGCGCGTGCCGCGGCGCGCGCGCACCAGCTCGTACTGCTCCTCGTGACGGATTGGGGAGTACACCTGGATTAGGAAGAAAGATATTTTTTCTTTTTCTAAATGACAATGCCAGATTCTGCCCCACCATCAACCGCAAGTTGTACAAGATAACGAATAAATGTAAAAATATCTCCGTTTTTTATTAAAATTATTGGTTGAAAATAAAGTTTTGTACAAGTTGCGATTCGAGAAAAACAGCTTAATTGAGAATTCAGAAAATAGTAAGAAATCGAAGCGAATTATTCATTGTTTTTGTTATTCTTCTATAGGAGTTGCGAGAGTAGTAGAAAATGATACTGATTATGATTATGCAATATGAAACCTGCAACAAGTCGCCAACAAAATGATAGGTACAGCTTAAATGGTCACGTAGTTTTGTAGGTGGGGCAAAGCTCCATTGAAATGTGGCAATGTCTTTTGCTGAAATCTTTCGTCTCCTAGGAGTAGCGTGTATAGTGGGAGGTTATTTGCTGAAGCTGGTATCATTTACGACGAAAAGCGTAATCGTTTGCTACCGACAAATGCTGAAAAGCTTGTTTTTATCCATCACAACTTATACTACTGATCAATTTTACTTACAAAGTATTGTAATTCGGTAATGAATACAAATAAACTTGAGTGATATGACGTGTCTATTTTTCATGATTGGGTATTCGACCGAATACTACGCATTATTCGGCCGAATACCAAAAAAAGTGGCCGAATACCGAATAGTACCTAGCCGAATATTCGTGGCATCTCTATAAATATACAATAAGTGTATGGAACTTATTCTTATTGTAAATAAGATGATGTTGATGGTAAATATTAAATTACCACCAACTTGTAACCTAGAATTTATTGCGAATAAATGAAATGAATATCACTTTTTAAACTTTCACGGTCTGTATACATATTAATTAGATAAAACGGGAATTACCGTGTTAAACATTTATTATTGATGTCTCGATATTTCGACAGCATACCGACACCAGACTCACCGACTTCAGTCTACTCGTGACGAGCTCACCTTGGCCTACATTTTCTGCATGCTGACTGGCTGGAGTTCCAGCCTAGATCTACCCACCTGGACACGGATCTGCAAGTTCTGAACTGCCGATGCTCGAAGACTCAAGGCCAGTGATTGTGTTCTAGTCTAGACCTAGGGCGTATGGAGGAAGTGTGATATAACGGCTTCAATAAACTGGTGAACCTACCTCATCTTTTTATTTGAACCCTACCTACCTACCTATCTGCTGGTGTGCTTGGGCTGGCCTAAAAACCTCCAACCGCCGCTGTAGACGATGGCTGCAATGCTGTCGAAATATCGAGACATCAATAATAAATGTTTAACACGGTAATTCCCGTTTTATCTAATTAATAAATGAAATGAAATCTTACCGGAAAGTCTTCTGGCAACTTTTTGATCTTCCTGACCGGGCGTAGTGACACGATGCCCTTGGTGCGTGGTCCGCCGCGCGCGCCGACCCACGAGGGGCGCGACTCGTACCAGTTGGCGTGCTTCTTGCTGCCCTTCTGAAGGTGAGTCCAGATGAAGTGCTGTTTCGCGGATATTCTGCAATTTTTAATAGTTTATTGCCGTAAGTTTTTGCAGGACTGGGGAAATGACCATCCCAGATTCTGCCCCACCATCAACTGCAAGTTGTACAGGATAACGAATAAATGTAAAAATATCTGTTTTTTATTAAAATTATTGGTTTAAAATAAAGTTTTGTACAAGTTGCGATTCGAAAAAAACAGCTTAATTAAGAATTCAGAAAATAGTAAGAAATCGAAGCCTGTAATGAGTCCCCAAGCTTAAATGGTCACGTAGTTTTGTAGGTGGGGCAAAGCTCCAATGAAATGTGGCAATGTCTTTTGCGCGTTATTAAACTATACTTATAATATACTGCAACTAGCGGAAATTATTTCAAAAAACTCGACTGCCAAAAAAATACCCGTTTTTGATTAATTAGGGTTTCGTGCCTCAAGAGGAAAAATGGAACCCTTATAGACTCACTTTGTTGTCCGTCTGTCTATCAAGACCTCTTTCTCTGAAATTTATACCAAATATTCAGGTCTGCAACCTCATGCAGCCGTGAAAAAATCAACAGTCTACGCAATCAAAAGATATGGCCGTTTATGTCGAATTTTGGCGCATATTTGTATGCAAAAGCATGAAACTCAAAACCTATAGGGTCCCGTTAATCTAGAATCATGAAATTTGGCAAAAAGCTAGGTCTTATAGCACAAGTAAAGGAAAAGATCTGAAAACTGTAAATTTTAAATTACATCCTTAGTTAGTCATACATAATTAGTTATTTTTAAAATTTCTGCTTATTTTTACTTTTATTTCAACATCAGCCTTACCTATCGAAGCTAACTTCAGGGCACTTCCTGCACACATACTTGTACAGATGTTTCTCCGTCATGTGCGTTTTAAGCATATACTCAGTCTTGTAGTAGAAGTTGCACAATGTACACAAGAAGTTGCCGCTCATGTGCTGAAACCATTTATGTATACAGTTTACAATTGTGATATACAAAATACGAATACATATACAAAAACTGGCCGAAAACTCACCTTATCATGCATACGTAAATGTACGTTATATCTGTCCTCATTCTTAAACGATTTGCTGCAAACATTACATTCGAAATCTCCATTTCCCGATGTAAACATTTTGTATATATCCACTGCAGCTCGCATTTCCTTCTCAGATATCGGTATCATATTAGCGTATTCCTCATCGAACTCTGTTCCATCGGCTTGATCGTCTTTATTCTCCGACTTACAAACAAGGAGTTCATCTTGGGCATGTATGTCACTTTCATAGTCATCGTTCTCAAAATAATCAGTCTGATTTACAGATGATGTCGATTGCTCCAAAATTTCATCTAAGTCTACCTTATCATCAGTTTCTGTTTTCACAATCTTTTCATCTATTACCGGAGTAGGTTTCTTAGCTAGCGTAGGTTCCTTGAATACATGTTCACGAGTAAGAGTAGTGTAGTGAAATATAGGTATTGTATCATTTTTGGCTATACCGGGACGGTTGTGTTTCACCCATTGGAATTTGACGTCTTTGTAATGGGATTTATTCAAGTTTAAATATGATAATGTTGGCATTATGTCAATCTGTTTGCGGTCGATTGATTGCAAGTTTGACAGCGTTACCTGGAAGAGATTATGTAAATTCAGTCTTAAATATCTAAAGTGATGGTTGATCTTTGGGATTTAAGCTGTTCTATTGATTGTTCTTTGTATCTTGCATCCCTCCACATACATTCATCAAATTGTATTAAAAAGGCTTACTGCCGCCCGCTTCTCGCCACTACGGGCCATGGCATGATGGATTACAGTCTTCTTACCACATTAGATTTATTTGGCACCACGAGTACGAGCTCATCACTACTGACAATCGAACCATGTTTTAGCCAAACGTCAGGACTCAGGACTGTTGATTCTCCATTCATCCTTCCATTTGTCGATTTATCTTACCTGTTTATTAATTTTCAGAATCTCTGTCAGTGCAAAGTGGGCTCTCTTGCATTTTCCTCTGAACTTAGCGAACCTATTCACATAAGCCGAGCACTCGACACACAAATACTGAGGCATGCCTACAGTTTCACTGGCCTGAAAAACGTTGAAATTTAACCATTTAATAACATTATTATGAGTTACTGAGTTCCCAATAACATAAGCGACGAAGTGTAAGCCCAATTAGACAAATAATTCACTCGAAGAAGACAATAAATATAGAAATTTCACGAATTCTGTCGTACCTTCAAACCGGATACTGAAAAGTAATCGCATCCCAGTTGTCCGCTGTCGATTTTAAACAATTTTACTTGTGAGCTGAAGCACACTATGCATGCTTTTAGGTCCCACATTTCATTTAGTGTTTATTCAGTCCATTTATTTACAAAAGAATAAAATATGGACAAAAAACATTTTCAAGCAAACACCCCGCATTTTTTTCTGTTGATGTCCAACCACAGACTAAATAAACTAATGATTTTGATAGATTATAAAATTGTCGGTAATTACCGGTTTCTTCCGAATAACCGGAGCCAGGAAAATGCTCTTACTTGTTAATACCTTCACTTCAGTGTATTCCATTCATTCTTTTAAAATTTCAAATTCATTCATTCACGAAGAGACGCGTGCGCGCGCCGGTATTTGAATAAAATCGATGTGCGCGAGACGTAACTGCGCGAATTCAATTTATTGATTTACATTTACATAGTCCACAAAGCCCATAGTAATATAGGTATACCTATTAATCATATCCATAGGAAACAAAGACCTCGATCGCTACGCTATGGCATGTATAAACGTAATGCTCTTTGTATTTCGGCCTATGTCGCTAAGTGGGCAGTAATTCTGCTTTTTACCTGAAGCAAGCAAAGTGTTTCTTTGTTAGAGAGCCATTACGTCATATAAAACGTAGTATTACTTCAATATATACATAAACTCACGCCTATTTCTTAGGCAGAGACGATGAACTTCCATCTACTGCGGTCCTAGCACTTGTTCGCTTCCTTCACATTCATCAATCTCTTCATGCACGCTCGTCGGTTTCGCATATCGCCCTCGGTCTACCTCTGCCGTCCATCAACATTCGCTCGCTATGTATTTATTTTCTCTGTCCTACATACAACAAAACAATGCCCTAATCAACGTAACATACCCTTTTCAATCCTGTTTACTTACTTTATTTTCTTTGAGACCGCACCGCCCTGTTCTCTCAAAGGCGTATTCATAAACGTGATTTAAAGTTGCGCCACCGTTTAGGCCCCCTGTCCCTTTCTAGCTTAACCTTTTTTAACGAAGTGTGAAAGGGATAGCAATTAGCAACACGATTAAGGAAAGCGAGGTTTAACTAGGTTTATGAATGACAGCAAAAGAGTATAAGTAAGTTGTAAGTAATAAATAACTTCGGAAATCTCTTCTCGGCCTACAATGTGGTAGAATAGTTCAATAATATAATCGCTCTGCAATAATCAGTCGGATGCATTCGAATTCGCATAAGCATGGAGAGTATGATTACAGCAATAGTAATATTCAAAAAAATATATGCAGCAGTTTCGTCCCCTAGATCAGTGAATGCCACCCAAAAATAGACTTATTTCCCTAGAGGGTTTCTGAAAATCTAGATTTCGATTCTAGCACAAAGAAAATAACTTGATTCTAAGAATTAAAAAAATAGGAATAGCCTGTAATCGCAAAGTACATGAGAAAAAAGATTTTTTTTATCATTTAATGAATTAAGTTATTGATTGACATTCATTATACATTACACATATTAAATACGTTTATAACTTAAGATGATTCCTCAATTTCTTATGTGTATGTTTGTACTTATTATACTGTACTTTAAAAAAAATTGCCCTCAAGATCCGTATGATTGTTGGATAAATTCTTGAACTAATTACAGTGCGCGAGGCGTAAGCTCAGGTTTGCATTTGTGTGAGTGTAAACACTATCTGTTTACTGTGTAGAGTGATATTCGGCATGAGGCGCGACGCGTCCCCAGCGGGTCGCCACCCTGCCGCGCACGCACCGCACTTCACCTCTTGTACCGCTATCACTCACACAAATGTAAACCTGAGCTTACGCCTCGCGCTCTGTACTTGTATTGTATACTTTGTATTGTTTTGGGTTCACTAATGTTTGACAAAAAACGTATGACAAATGATCATTTTACAAATTATTTTTGAAAAAGTAATCATTTGACAAACTTATCATTTACTAAAGTGATCGTTTTAAAAGTGATCATTTGACAAAAATCCATTTTATAAATATTTAACATAGCAAATGTTGTGAATGCTAACCCGTCATTTTGCAATTGATTAAATGACCAAAGTATTCCTTTTGCAAGGTCGCCATTAGACAAAATATTGGGTAAATAAGTGGGTATTTTATATGTATAATTGTTAATAAATGAACTTGCTTTTTGAATACAAAAAAAAAAAACCTAACATCGAAGTCTCTGGCTTGGAGCGAAGCTGCGCTTCGCTCCAAGCCAGAGCCTTCTGAACCTAAACATCCGTGTCGGATCTGGTTAGAGAGTTGGTCGGGGTGTCCCTTCATTTGATAAAAAACAAATTACAAATTTATGTATAATTGTTAATAAATGAACTTGCTTTTTGAATACAAAAAAAAAACCTAACATCGAAGGCTCTGGCTTGGAGCGAAGCGCAGCTTCGCTCCAAGCCAGATCATCCGTGTCGGATAACTGTCGTGTAACATCCGTGTCGGATCTGGTTAGAGAGTTGGTCGGGGTGTCCCTTCATTTGATAAAAAACAAATTACAAATTTATGTATAATTGTTAATAAATGAACTTGCTTTTTGAATACAAAAAAAAAACCTAACATCGAAGGCTCTGGCTTGGAGCGAAGCGCATAGCCAGAAGTTCAGAGCCTTCTGAACCTAAACATCCGTGTCGGATCTGGTTAGAGAGTTGGTCGGGGTGTCCCTTCATTTGATAAAAAACAAATTACAATTACCAAACAATGCATTTTGTCAAAGGTTTTTATACCTTGCGTTGTTTTATCTATTAACGTATATAATAAGTGAATAGTTTGTTAAGTGATGTTTTGAAGAAAGAAACTTTGTCTCGTAATTGTTTTGTCAAATGAATTATTTATAGAACCATTACTTTGTACAAAGATGAACTTATGAATCATAATTTTGCCAAACGTTGTTTGTGAAATGAAATGTTTGTAATTTGTTTTTTATCAAATGAAGGGACACCATTGTTTTGTTATGTATGAGTTATTGTAAGAATAATGTAGTGGTTACATGAAAGAGGAATTGAGGAATGCCTGATATAAATAGACACCAAATACATGTACTTAACAAATAATGGTTACATATCCAATGTCTGGATTATTGTTTCATGTACATAAAATCATCACTGCCGACATACACATTCATTACACTGTCATTCTTGCGTGGCGACTCATTCAAATCAATGTTATCGTTAACAGTAGCTTCAGGGCCATACGGAGCACCAACTGGAATAGTGATACCGGTTCCCGAAGTCACCAGTTTGAGCCTCTTCCGAACAGGTGATCTAGGCCCCCTTGGGATGTGCTCGTTTCGTACAGCCGGGCTTTCATTCGACAGTAACATTGGCCACAAGAACAACATGTTGAACCGTTCCATCAAAACATCCAAGCAATCCTTTATAGATGCATTCCTCTTAATATTGATGCCCAAATTCCATTGCTTCTCATTAGTGTGGTTTGCCTTAGTACTGACATATGCCATCAATTTCCTGCAACCTGTGATCGTGGAATAATTTGGTGGTAACACATGTTCAGATGTTTTTAATAATTTATTTCCCCATATATCAGGAGTGTTCATGTTGAATACTCTCACTGTATTCTTCTTTGAATAAGATTTTACCAAAAGACAACGCTCTGTGGTGTTCTGTAATAACCCTGCATACTCGTCAGCAAAGGAACTATCTTTGAATAATGTTTTCTTCAATTTTGCTCTCAACAGAATAAGCAATTGTCTCAAGTTATTTATGTTTGATGGAATTGAGGAGCCGTCACAATATTCCTTCAATACCTGTTGCTCTCCTTGACAGAACTCATTTTTCTTCAATTCGTCCTCTTTAATCTGTTCATTGATCAGTGCTGCAACAATGGCCGTATCAATGGCATCTTCTTCGGAGTCTTTCGTAATTTTGCTGGACCTTTTGCTTTTGACTTCTGTGTGTATTCTTTTCTTGAGATTTTCGACAGCCTTGTTTATGTCTTCCGAGGCTTCGCCGTGGCCTAACCGGCGCGCGCCTCGACGTGGCGCCCTGCTGATATCCATGGTAGGATGTTTCCTCATCCATTTCAACAGTGTCAGGTATCGGGCTCTGATGTGCGCTCTGTCTTTTCCAGGAAAATGTTGTGTTACACTGGAGTAATTCGTAGTGCAGTCTTGGTTCGTCATTAATTGAAGCAACTTCCTATCATCGTCTACTGACCACACTATTGACGTTTTCGTATTGTTTCTATTGGCAAGAACATTATAACGTACACGCAGTTGGGCTAAGGAGCGGCCAGGCAAGTGTCTCATTATTTTCCTAAAATTGGGACCAAATTCTTTTGCGCTTGTAAGGATTACAGCATCCTCCTCTGGTAGGAACCTGCCCTTCCTTTGTTCTACGAGTCGAGAATATTTGTTGTAGATTTGTATTTTAGTTCTATTTTCCATGGCTGATGCTATTTTACACCACGGTATGTAGTCCCCTTCCCTGAAGCAATTTATTAATCTTTTCAAATATTCCTCTTCTTCTTTGGACCATTTTTGGCCAGCTATTGAGCTGTTGTTGTTGTTTACATTGGTACGGAAGAAAACAAAGCACTGGTAGCCAGTACGCTGTGTGTCAAGTTCAGCGGCAATATCATCCCAATCTTCATAAGCATGGCCAACAGTGATGTGTTTTAGTTTTGCTTGCTCAGTTTTTGTCCAAGTAGTTTTCTTTGTTGACGGATGTAGGAACAGTCTCCATAGAGACCGGTACTCTTGTGCGCTGTGTCTGTAATTTGTTTTGTTGGCAATGGTGTCCCAATCATATTCCTCATCCAAAGGCAATGCTAATTCACTTAACGTCTTCTTCCTGAGATTGTAAATCTCATTTTTAATTTCTGAAATACATTTTTCTAAAACATACGTTTCTTTTCCTCGGGCATCTCGTTTTAACTGAGCTATCTGGGAATTGAAGCAGGCTTTTCTTTTTTCACGGGACATTTCGACTATTAGGGATAAAAATTCTGTCTTATCTTTAACTGTCCAGCCCGGTACAGTCGTGACGGTTGATAAGTCATACATTTGAGATTTAACCATAACTTTGGCGTCTTCATTGTCGGGGGCTGCGAAGCCGTCTCGGGTTTTAAAATAGGGCTTGCCACAGTTTATGTATCTGAAAACTTTGTCTTGATCCGAAAGGGTGACAGGAGACCCATCAATGTCTTTCAGTCTTTGACGGCATTCACGGAGTCTCCCAATTAGTATACCCTCGAGTCTTCTCAATTTCTCGTCGGTTAGTTTGTTTAGAGCTATGGCATCGTCAATTTTTGAAAGTTCGCGTTGAACTTTGGAAAAGGAGGTACGATTGCCACTACTGTTGCTAGAGTATTGTGAAGATGTTTCAGAAGACTCCGTACCTTCCAAAACGGCTTTCAGCTGATTTATTTCTTGTTTTAGAGTTTCCTCTTCACTGTCAGAAGACGAATCCATTATTTCGGTACACTTCACTTCACATTGTTAACTAAAAATCCCATGAAAAGCGAAATAAATCAATATTCTGGAATGGAATGGAAATTGGAATCACAAATTACTAAGATTTAGTTTGGATTTTTTTTGGAACGAATGGAATGAGTGAATGAATGTTTTTTTGGTAGTGATTGATGCGTGCGAAGTTCACTATAAATAATATTCCAAGAAGTGCGAAGCAAATAGTGAGGTAGATGACAAGATAGTTTTCGATTCATTTACGTTTTTTAGAAATATTCTATTTGTGTGACGAATGTAGTATTTTATGTGCCTTGTGATCGTCAAATAATAACCAAGTTGATTACGAGTATATATATAGAGATTAGACATAATCACTCCACATGCACTATTGGCTAAAAAGGAACTTGTAACCAAAACCGTAAACTAAACCGGCATACAAATAAAAAAAACTTTAAATATGGCGGGCGGTTGTTTTTCAGTTTTGTTTACTTTTGCCATTTATGTTTAATTTAGTTATTTAAAAAATGGGAGAGCCTGGAATAATAAGAAAACTAAGCGAAGAAGTAGTGAATCGAATAGCGGCCGGGGAAATAGTCCAAAGACCAGCAAACGCCCTAAAAGAATTAATTGAAAATAGGTTAGTTAGGTTAGTCCTTGTTATTTAGAGGATTAATTTAATAAAATTCTCTAATTACCCCTTTTCCTTGCAGCTTGGACGCCAAGTCGACAAATATAATTGTAACAGTAAAAGCTGGGGGTTTAAAATATCTCCAGGTAGGTATTAAATTACCTGAATTTGATGCAACCTCAGTTCTCTCCGATATGCTACAACTACATACAATCATAATCAATTTCAGATACAAGATAACGGCACAGGGATCAGAAAAGACAACCTAGACATAGTATGTGAAAGATTCACCACATCCAAGCTTCAAGAGTATGAGGACTTACGGACAATCAGCACATATGGGTTCCGAGGAGAAGCCTTGGCTAGTATTAGCCATATCGCACACTTGACAATACTGACCAAAACGTCAAATGATAAATGTGCTTTCAAGTATGATTTTTTTCTGCTACATATATTTAATTTTAGGACTGTGCAGGAGACTGACTCTAATTCTAAGATATTTGAATATAATATGTATATTTAATTAAATCATTACGTATAATCGTCAGCTTGCCATTCATTTTAAAAATAATAAACTTAAAAATATTGGTTAGGTACAATTGGCAAAAATTAGTCAACATAGGCTAATGGTCACAGACTGTTTTGAGCACGAACTCAGTATGAGCTTAAGAGTCTTAAGACTGTCAAAAATTGTATGAAAACTTGCAGGTGTAAGATTGAACTTAAATTCCACTCCAAGTTTTAGTAAAAAAATGTCTATAACTAGCGGCTCTAATATGTTAGTATCAGCAGAGTTCAACAATAGTTACAATGCAATTACAGCATGCTGGTTTCATCATGATGTTTTCCTTCACATTTGAGCTTAACGTATTATAATACTGAATGATGCGCTTCTGACAACAGCGCCGCAGTGTGACCTGTTTGCTGGACGATTGACAAATGTACTGAGGGAGTGTATGGTGTTATGTGAGAAAGATGGGTGAATTGTGTGTCTTAATTGTAATAATGATAAGAAATTATGAATATTGTATTGTAATGAATGTTTAATGTATAATAATTATTGACATAATATATCTAATAATAATCATTTAAGATAAGTTGACTAAGTAATAAGTATATTAATAATTAAATTAGACTATAGTGATGTATAATATAATATGAATTGCACAGCGCATTGGTCAAGTGACTGTAATGCTGTGACAATATTGTTTAAATAAATAAATAAATAATAAGTTTTCATTATTCCAGAGCATCATACGAGAATGGAAAGCTGAAAGGGCCTATCAAGCCTTTAGCAGGCAACAATGGCACCCAAATCACAGTTGAAGACTTATTCTACAACGTTATAGCCCGTAAGAAAGCCCTACGGAGCCCTACAGAGGAGTACACACATGTAATGGAAGTAGTTGGCGGCTATGCAATACATAACAGTCATGTCGGCTTTACTTTGAAAAAGTTTGGGGAGAATGCAGATGTTAAGACGCCTGTGAAATCATCTGTGGTTGAAAATGTTCGAATTGTAAGTATACAGGATGTTGGGCACATAGACTGTCAATTTTTTTTGGTAGATGGTACATATTTTTATTTATTTATTATTTATTTAGCTTTGTTACCTCATACTTATTACATTTCAAATGATGTTAGTGTGTTAGTTTTTTCCTAAGCTGTGTTTATGTCTATGTTAGTTATTTGTTATTAGATAGTATGGTCCCTGTTAGGGTAAAAGCCTCCTCCTTGTCTTTCCACCTTTCTTTGTCTTGTGCTGTTATCATCCAGTCTTTACCAGCTACTTCCACGATATCATCAGCCCATCTTTTTCTTTGTCGTCCCACACTTCTCTTGCCAATGGGGCCTGGCCAATTGGTTGCTAGTTTGGTCCACCTTTTGTCCTGCTATCGCGCAATATGGCCTGCCCATCTCCACTTCAGACTCGACTGGTACATATGCAAGGTTTTAATTCATGTGACCATTTGTCCTAAGTGCTATTTTATTTTATTTTATTCACATACAATATAGCTTACAGAGATATATCTCTAAAACACTACATGTCACTTTAATAATAATTACAATATAATCAATTCAATAAATATAAATGGACAAACATAAAATAACATTACAAACATCCACTTAAATATCTATACACGTGCCCAAAAGCACCAATTCTAATGTCAAATATGTCGACGTCCTCGCTATGGGTACCGTGATACGATTTTTTAAAGTATTACTTTGAAATTGACAAGGTCTATGTTTTTATTTAACCCCCTTTATTATAATAACTCCACCACTCATAAATAACAGAGCCTTAAATATAGCGTGAGTTAGTAAATGAAAAAAAGCTAAATCTGGTAAAACCATTCTTAAAATTCTTATTATTAAACCTAATTGACTTAAAGTTGATAAAGAAATAATTTTCTTTAAATCAAAATCATAATTAGCTGAAATTCATTTTAGGGGTTTCGAACCTCTGAGGAAAAAAAGGAACCCTTATAGGATCACTTCTTGGTCCGTCTGTCTCTCCATCTGTCAAGACCTATATCTCAGAAACGCGTGGGCGGAGCAAGTTGAAATTAATACCAAATATTCAGGTCTGCAACCTCATGCACCCGTAAAAAAATCAACCTTCTATGTCAACGCAATCAAAAGATATCGCTGTTTATGTCACATTTTCTCGCATACTTGTATGAAAATACAAGACAACTAAAACCTATAGGGTACTTCCCGTTGACCTGGAATCATGAAAAGCAAGAAGCTAGGTCTTATAGCACAAGTAAAAAATCCGAAATCTGTAAATATCCTTTTTAGAAAGGGCAGCAGTCATTAGGCCACGTCAGACCTACGGGCGGCCTGAATAACTCTGACAATAGGTTTGGTCTCTAAACCACGCGAGAAAAGAACATGTCAAAACATATTACACACGACCGTTGCGATGACAACATATGAAATTAGACTGCACTATATTCAGCACCAGCGAAGAGCTCGGTGGCTCAGTGGTTGGGTCAATGGACTTGCAATATGGAGGTCCCAGGTTCGATTCCCAGCCAGGGCAGCCATGTACCAATGAGTTATCCTCGGTTTTTTCGACGGAAAAACTTACGTACATTTACCGAGTGCTCTCAAAACGGTGAAGGAAAACATCGTGATGAAACCTGCATGTCGTAGAAGAAAAAAAAACTCTAAGGCATGTGAAATCCGCCAACCCGCACTGGGCCCGCGTGGTGGATTATGGCCCGAGCTCCCTCGATGTAAGGGAAGGTCTGTACCCGAGCAGTGAGGCGATATAAATAGACTGATGATGATGATGACATTCAGCACCAATGTCGCTCGTCACTTCCTGAGCAGAGTTGTTCAGGCCTGGAACTCACTTTCAGACGACGTTGTCTCTGCCGTCTCGGTTAAAGCATTCAAAAACAAATTGGACAATTATTTAATTTATTATTTGAGGGCTGGCGCTTACCTCTCGCAAAGGCTTAGCCTGGCCATACAGAGAGGTAACGCAGCCAGCGTCCTCGGCACGATGCCCTGTGGACGGGAGCTGCACGACGACGTGTACCTTTTATAATATTTAAAAACCATTAATAAGAATAACATCACTAAGTGAAAGATTTTACAAACACTGTGAAATGGACATAAGCGATTAGGTGCCTGTCCATAGTTATTCTGTATTTCAGATCCATGGCAACTCGATAGCCCGTGAACTAATGGAGATAACCTTCGAAGACCCATCGCTGAAGCTCTCCCTCCATGGCTATGTCACAAATGTGAACTATTCGCACAAGAAAGGAGCTATGCTGTTATTTATCAATCATCGGCTGGTCGATTCGCAATGTAAGACTTTTCGTATGATTTTACATACATTCATTCATCAAATCAAAGTCAAATTTCTTTATTGCAAGTAAGCACGTTGTGTACATTTTTGCACGTCAACATATTTTTTGATTTTACATTTACACCACTTTGCAAGGTAAAGGTGCAAACGCTGAGGAGAAAAAGTGGCAAAAAACTCATCAGCAGTCTATTTATATTGCCCCACTGCTCAGGCAGATCTTCCCTTACATCGAGGGAGCTCGGGCCATGATCCACCACGCGGGCCCAGTGCGGATTGGCGGATTTCACATGCCTTAGATTTTTTTTATTGTATGGCATGCAGGTTTCCTTCACCGTTTTGAGACCACTCGGTAAATGTACTTAAGTATTTCCGTCGAAAAAACCGCGGATAACTCATTGGTACATGGCTGCCTTGGGAATCGAACCTGGGACCTCCGTATCGCAAGTCCATTGACCCAACCGCTAAGCCACCGAGCTCTTATGATTTTACGTCAACATTTTTTTGAATTTACATTTTCACCACTTTGCAAGGAAAAGGTGCGAACGCTAAGGAAAATTAAATAATAAAAAAACCGCCTTCAAAAAAATAAAAAAAGGAACTAAAAAGCATAAAATAATTAATTAATTACATCTACATACGAATATTGAAATAAAATATTATTGCTATGTACCTACTGATCTCTTTTAAGTCGGTGCCAAGCCAAAGCGCGCGCGTGTTGTATGTATGTGATGCGGCGGGAGCGGGAGCGGGAGCGGGGCGGCGGCGAAAGTAGTAAGTTACGTATCCCTATCGTATTCCTATTTGGCTTGGCACCGACTTAAAAGAGATCAGTAGGTACATAGCAATAATATTTTATTTCAATATTCGTATGTAGATGTAATTAATTAATTATTTTATGCTTTTTAGTTCCTTTTTTTTATTTTTTTGAAGGCGGTTTTTTTATTATTTAATAATAACTTATTTTTTGCTTTTTAGTTGTGTAAATATATAATATGTATAAGTATGTAAGATAGGGTAGGTTATGCATGATGGGGAGGCCTTCCTTACGTGCATCTCGTCTCGTATGATAAAGCGTCGAGCATATGAGTCTGAAAATGACAAAGGTGAGCGCCTAAAGCGCAATAGAAAAAGTAACAGAACAAAGCACCCTCTATCTCTTCAGGACCCCATCATCAGATCCTGACCTGATGACTATGAGACCACCTGGGAGGTATACCCTTTCAAACTTTAAAGATTATAAGTAATACTGCCTAAGTTTGCCTATAATATTTAAAAAATTATACCCCAACTCTTAATCCTTAAGGAGTTGTACCTTCCATCATCAGCTTACCAACGTAAGTTGATGACTACCAGATGTAACTACTTGCATAGCTTTAGAAAATATATGAAACACGTAATATGTGCCTATAACATTTGAAGAGTTCCCTCGATTTCTCCTGGAACCCATCAATATATCCTGACCTGATGACTATGGAACCACCTGGGAGGTATACCCTTTCAAACTAGAAAGATTAAAATTTACGTCCTAATTTTGCCTATAATATTTAAAAAATTATACCCCAACTCTTAATCCTTAAGGAGTTGTACCTTCCATCATCAGCTTACCAACGTAAGTTGATGACTACCAGATGTAACTACTTGCATAGCTTTAGAAAATATATGAAACACGTAATATGTGCCTATAACATTTGAAGAGTTCCCTCGATTTCTCCTGGAACCCATCATCATATCCTGACCTAATGACTATGGAACCACCTGGGAGGTATACCCTTTCAAACTAGAAAGATTAAAATTTACGTCCTAAGTTTGCCTATAATATTTAAAGAACTATACCCCAACTCTTAATCGTTAAGGAGTTGTACCTTCCATCATCAGCTTACCAACGTAAGTTGATGACTACCAGATGTAGATACTTGCATAGCTTTAGAAAATATATGAAAAACCTTATATGTGCCTATAACATTTGAAGAGTTCCCTCGATTTCTCCATGATCCCATCATCAGATCCTGACCTGGTGACTATGGGACCACCTGTGAGGTATACCGATTCAAACAAAAAAAGAATTTTCGAAATCGGTCCAAGCGTCTTCGAGTAATCAGGTAACATACATAAAAAAAAATATATATTTCGACGAATTGATAACCGCCTCCTTTTTTTTGAAAGTCGGTTAAAAAGTGGCAAAAAATTCTCAGCAGCACATTTTTAAAATAATGATAACACGATTATACTTAATATCTAGGTATTACACAGTTGTGTAATAGTTATTATTAGTAATCTAAACTTTATCCTTCATGCGGAATCGGCGACATACATCTGTCTGAAAGAAACTGCATAATATTTTCGTGACATATATCGTTTTTATATTACAGCAATTCGGAAAGCAGTGACTTCGGTATATTCTACATATTTACCCAAAAACGCGCACTCGTTCGTGTATCTCAGCATTGAATTAGGTGAGTGGTAAACTTGAGCAGTCGACATTGACATACACAGTTACAATTTATTTTATTTATTACAGCCTCTTTACATAATTAAACTGCTTAATATATGCTACGGTAACAAATGACAATGCCAGATTCTGCCCCGCCATCAACCGCTAGATGTACAAGATAACGAATAAATGTAAAAATATCTGCTTTTTTATTAAAATTATTGGTTTAAAAATAAAGTTCTGTACAAGTTGCGATTCGAAAGAAACAGCTTAATTAAGAATTCAGAAAATAGTAAGAAATCGAAGCGATTTATTCATTGTTTTTGTTGTTCTTCTATAGGAGTTGTCTCGCAAGAATCGCAACTTGTACAAAACTTTAGTTTAAACCAATAATTTTAATAAAAAACAGATATTTTTACATTTATTCGTTATCTTGTACATCTAGCGGTTGATGGTGGGGCAGAATCTGGCATTGTCATTTACAGTTTTAGGATTTTCCCCTTAACTTGTGCTAGAGTAGTAGAAAATGATACTGATTATGATTATGCAATATGAAACCTGTAATAAGTCCCCAACAAAATGATAGGTACAGCTTAAATGGTCACGAAGTTTTGTAGGTGGGGCAAAGCTCCATTGAAATGTGGCAATGTCTTTTAGTCTAGATTTTCTTTGTGTCTCCAGGCAAAGGCCTCCCCCAGTCTTCTTCACTCTTTTTTCTCCAACGCCACCCTTGTCCAATCTTTCCCACCATTTCTGTAATCTCATCATCCCATCGTCTGTATGGTCTACCTCTAGTCCTTTTACCGTCCCTTGGGTACCATATTGTTATGGGTTTGCTCAATTTCTCTGGACCCCTTATGATGTGACCGGCCCATTTCCATTTGAGGTGCTTTGTTTTGTAGCTTACGTCTATTACAGTGCGCGAGGCGTAAGCTCAACAAATCACTTTGTGTTCGAAAAGTATAAATTAAAAATTAATTAAAAGCTAATCACAGCAACAACCAAAAAAGACAATAAACAATATACATTACTAGGCGTCATGTCAAATAGTCTCGAAGTATTATTATTACTATTATTAATTATAACTTAGTCATATCTGCATATCTATTATTTATATAAGATTAAAGTTACATATCTAGGAAATCCTTTATTATGTAAAAGCACTTCTGCAATAACATTTGTTTTAATTTATTTTTAAACCGAGTGAGCGCGATGTTGCCCTTGAGCGATTTCACAGTTGATTAGCTTTTCACTTTTTTTTGGATTTTGTACATGTCAATTTCCATATTTACAGGAATTTCGCAAAAAAATTATGTAGGAAGATTTATATAAAAAAGTAATTTCACTAAAATCAAGAAATTTCATTTAATTTTCAGATCCAAGAAATGTGGACGTAAACGTACATCCAACCAAACACGAAGTACAGTTTTTGTATGAAGAGCAAATTATTGAGAAGATAAAAAGTTGTATTGAAAGCAAACTTCTCAGTTGTAATTCTACCAGAGTTATGTATACCCAGGTATGTGAGCAGGATTTAGAACTATTCAATACTTCAAATTGTTGTATACAAACGGATAAAACCCAGTTATTATAGTGTCCCCAAATTCATTCGACTTGAAACTTGGGGTTGTACTCATGATAAATATTAAATTGGTAAGGTTTTTTTAGTAAAGTCGCAGTTCGCACCCATTAGGTCAAATTCCAGTGAAAGAAATCGTTACTAAAAATTTAAATTACCTTAAAATGTAAAAACTCCAAAGCATGATGCACATCAATTGAAAAAAAAATTATGCTTGAATTTATTGTAAATATTTTTTTTATTTTACCCCAAAAAGTGCAGAATTAATGTATGTCACAATCCATTAAATTTTGTCTAATGAATTCAAGGCTGTATGGTTGAAGCCGGCAATTAGAGCTTTATCACACTAGCGAATTGCGAGCGATTTGAAAACGAAGTAAGCTCGTTGTTACTTTTGTAACGAAGGAAGTGACCTTATTTATGTTTATAAATAAATAAATAATAAATAAATAAAACGTTTATTGCCGAACAACTTAGGTCCATTTTGTGTTAGTAACAGGTGCCTTATCCTATGTTAGTACTTATCCACTAGACTAGTTTTAGTAATTTTGATAAGGTGCCTCAGCAGCGGGCAATCCCACCTGCCGGCGATGACCTCCAGGAGGCTGTTGGGGCTGCCCCGCACTCTGTGCAAGAGGGAGGCGCTTTTCTTGTGCAGGATCGCGGCGAACCCGTCCGTATGCGCGTGCGCGAACATAGTTTATGGGTAACAGCGCGGTTTAGCGATTAATCCGGGGTTAAATAGGAAAAATGTATGGCGTTTTCACGAAAATTCAGGGTACTTACTGAAAGGAATGTTTTTTTAAAGTTTTTTTTTTGGTAAGTACACTCCTATGTATTTTATTGTATTTTTTTCAGGCCCGGTTACCAGGCGCGACAATGGTTGAAGAGATTGTAAAGAAAACAGCGGACGGTACTAAAATTTATGCCAATAATTTGGTCCGCGTTCAATCCGATACACAGAAAATTGACAAGTTCTTTCAAGTTGCGGCGAGAAATAAAGAAAATTCGACGAAAAGTCTTGATAATGACGTTGTAATGGATGACAAGGGACGTGAAAATGAGTGTGAAGGTGAAATCAATTTGGAAAAAGAACGAAACAGTTTGGAAAAAGAACAAAATAATTTGGAAAAAGATCGAAATAATTTGGAAAATCTTCAAATTAGTAAAGATAATACAATACCTAAGATAGTAATCGATGCTTCGGAAAATGATCTAGAAAACTCACTAATACAAGAGCCAAATATACCAAATAAAATTGATAAATGGAAATATCATACAAATGTCGACCAAGCCAATATAACTTATATAGACCCAAAGGAATCCTTCAAAACGAGAACATTTAAGTACGAAAGAATTGAAACAAAGTTAACAAGTGTTAAACAACTAAGATTAGAAGTAGAGAATAAGTGTAACTCGAATTTAAGAGAGATTTTGGCCAATTTGATATTCATTGCGTGCATCGATTGCCACAGATCTTTAATTCAACATTCTACCAAGCTATATTTGTGTGATACTACAAGATTGACGTAAGTGTTATTCAAACTCATATTTATTTATTTTATTAATAGACTCGACAGTTCGTCATTTGCCAATGTTATGTTACAGGTAATTCAATATATCATAGTCTTCTACAGTGCGTGAGGGGTAAGCTCAGGTTTGCATTTGTGTGAGTGCACACAGATCGTGTAGAGTGATATTCGGCCTGAGGCGCGACGCGTCCTACGCATACGGGACGCCACCCTGCTGCGCACGCACCGCACTTCACCTCTTGTACCGCTAGCAGCTTGGCGATCACTCACACAAATGTAAACCTGAGCTTACGCCTCGCGCACTGTATCTTCCTTCAGAGGAGTCGCCGTGGCGTCGTCATCCTGGGTAACCGCGTCTTCATGTCTTCACCCAGAGCCGCCGTAGCGTCATCACTCTGGACGAAGCAGCTCGACAGTCACGTTCACTCCCGAGCTCGTAGCGGGACTCTTGATAAAACCTTGAAACTTCAGATCTTGCTCAAATTATCCAATAAATTCCCCATACTGTCATTCGCGAACATTTTCTGATTAATAAAGTTTTTGAACAGCAAAGATATGAAAGAAGAAATGATATCTGGTACATGACTCCTTACTTGCTTAAAAAATTAAAATACGAACTTACAGTTCCGCTGCAACAGGCTATAAATAATTGCATTGACGCAAATAGTTTCCCTGATAACATGAAAGTTGCTAAGGTAGTCCCTTTGCATAAGAAAGGGACTACAACTGATCCAAATAATTTCCGTCCTGTTTCGGTTCTACCTACTTTTAGTAAAATATATGAGAAGTATATTGCAGAAGAACTTCTACATTACATGGTGAAACATAGCCTCTTTAATCCTAGGCAATTTGGATTTCAGAAAACCAAATCCACAAAACATGCTATAATTGCTTTGCTAGAGGATATAGTATGGGGGTTGGATGAGTCACAGAAAACTTTTGGAGTTTTCTGTGACCTATCCAAAGCCTTTGATTGTGTTTCGGTAGATATCTTATTAGCTAAATTGAAGCATTATGGTGTGATTGATAAGGAATTACAGATTTTGACATGTTACCTAAACAATAGAAAGCAATTAACAGAAATTAATGGTAGCAGGTCTAATGAAAAAGAATTAAAATTGGGCGTCCCTCAAGGATCTATTCTTGGGCCATTATTATTTATAATTTATATAAATGACATTGTGGGCAGTTTCGAGGACGAAAGTATGGGCATTGTATTATTTGCCGATGACACAAGTTTGATTGTTAAAGATAAAAACATACAAAACGCTGCTGACAAAATTAAAGATTCAATTTACAAATTAAAGAAATGGTTTGAAGTAAATAATATGTTATTAATGTAGATAAAACCCATGTGGTTCAGTTTGCGTTAGGTTCCAGATGCCAAGAGCTGCCACAATATGCAATAGATGTATTTGATGAATTAAATGTGCCCAAAGTAAACATAGTAAAATTTTTGGGTGTCTGGTTGGACACTAAACTAACTTGGGCTGTTCAGATAGATGAATTAACTAAAAAACTTAGTTCTGCTGCGTACGCCGTTAAGAAAATCAAAGAACTATGCGGCATAGTAGCTGCTAGGAACGTGTACTTTGCATATTTTCATTCCGTTATGACATACGGTGTTTTGTTCTGGGGAACGGCAGCTGATGCTAACAGGGTGTTCGTTTTACAAAAGAGGGCCATCAGATATATCTTGGGAATGAAATGTAGGGATTCATGCAGAGATAAATTTAGAGAATTGGGAGTCATGACAATGGCGGGAGAATTTGTATATCAAAGCATTTTACATATCAGAAACAATTTGCATAAAATGACCAGATGGGAAGAAATTCATGAATATAATACTAGACATAAAGAATTGTTAATATTGCCAAAAACGAGACTTTCTAAGATAGCTAAAAGTTTTATGTCTTTAGGTGTCAAATTTTATAATAAATTGCCCTCCAATGTCAAAGACTTAGAGACACATAAAGAATTCTGTAATACAATTAGAAAATATCTACTTCAAACAAGTTTCTACACAATTGACGAGGCTTTTGCTGATGACCATTTCTGTAATCTAAACAATGATAGTATGTTATAAGAATTCTTAAATTTACAACTGACGAAGCTATTGCTGAAATGATTGAAATACACTAAATTAAATCATTACTTTTGTATAGACGTAACCAAGTGTACAATGGTACCTCAAGGTGAAATAAATGAGTATGATAAGTCCTTAAATCTAGTTTATCGTTTCGTTACGGTGTTAAGTTGCACGAAATCCTCGGTGCACGATTTCAAGTCGCACTTGGTCGGTTTTTTAAATATGAATGTCATTTGAAAGGAAAAGGTACATTTTTTTTTTTCAGAGAGGAGTTATTCTACGAGACAATGCTCTACGACTTCCAGAACTTTGGCCTGATCCGGCTATCGAACCCACTGCCCCTGGAAGAGCTGTTTGTACTGGGACTTAGTTCACACGACGAATGGGATTCGGAATTAGGTAAAACTGGTCATTTGAATACATATTTATGATTTTTTTTATGAATTTGGTCACATTTTATTTCTATAAGTTGACTAAGCTATTATAATAATTATGAATTACACAGCGCATTGGTTTCTGACTAATGCTGTGAGATTTTGTAAATAAATAAAATAATGTCATTGATCTCCTATAAACAACTAGATACACAAAGGTTTTTAAAACAATTTAAAAAAACGTCCAAATGAGGGTCCATTCATCCGTTTGGACCTTCATTGCGCTCGGACATTTTTAGAAGGCAGACTAATCTAGTTGTTTATAGATCAAATGCATAATGAGGAATAAAAAGTACGCTCTTCTACAACCGACTCTTCAAGGAGAGATCCAGGGCAGAAGAAGGTAGAAGAATATCATGGCTCAGACGCCAAAATATGGCTACAATCGCCTTTAGTAATATGCTTCATGTTTGCAGGCGACAAGAGAGTTGTGTCTCGTCGGATGACCGAGTTGTTGACGAGCAAGCGAGCGATGTTGCTGGAGTACTTCTCGTTTGAAGTAAACGCGGATGGAGAGTTGCTGGCGCTGCCTCTGCTACTGGGTAAGTTAGAATACATAGAAAAAAATACCTCAAAAACATAGAGATCAAATATTTTTGTCGAAAATCCTTAATAATTAAGTATAGATTCCTTATTTATTTATTAAAAGTATAGCATTACAGTTTATCACCTATGCACTATACATTTAATTTAATTTATTAGAATATTAATTCAATTATATGTATTACAGTTATAATATTGTTATCATCCCTCATTATTCCATTAAATAGGTATAATATTTAAAGCCAATTGCATTTACATTAAATTAAAACAAGTACTGTGATGTAAATATGACTTACTCCACTGGTTGCTTGCTTCATAACTGTCCGCTATTTATTGACCCCTGGAATATACTATATTACTATATCTATTCCAGACGGCCACACTCCGTTCATGGGCGCGCTACCGACCTACCTCGTGCGTTTGGTGACTGAAGTCAACTGGGACTGTGAAAGGGACTGCTTCGACACGTTCAGCAGACAGACTGCAGTCTTCTACAGCCAGCCGACTGCAGACACTACGGTGGAAGCGGTCAAATGCGAACAATGGAAACAGGTATGGTTTCTGTCAAGCGGAAAAACGTACAATGACCTTTTATCTATAAGTAGTATTTTATGGGTTGTTTAAAAGTCAAATATCTTTATTGCAAGTAAGCACGTTGTGTATATTTTTGCACGTCAACATATTTTATTTACATTTACACCACTTTGCAAGGAAAAGGTGCCAACGCTGAGGAGAAAAAGTGCCAAAAAACTCTCAGCAGCACATCTTTTAAAATAATAATAACACAATTACTTAATATCTAGGTAATTACATAACTATCCATATTATTACCAATATAAACTTTATCCTTCATGCGGAACCGGCGACACACACCATGCATGTTCATCGTTTAAACCTTAGCCTTTTAGTTCATTATAAGAAAAATAATACAAAAATCGACACGAAAGTGCTCGACAGTCACGTTCACTCCCGAGCTTGTAGCGGGGGGGGGGGGGGGGGGGGGGGGGGGGGGACGACTCTTGATAAAAGCTTGAAGCTTCAGATCTTGCTCAAATTATCCAATAAATTCACCATACTGTCATTCGCGAACATATTCTGATTAATTTAACGTGATATTAAACACAAAGTAACCACTGTAGACATTAAAATATTATCAAATAATTTTGCAACGACTTCCTGCCATTTTCAAGAGAACCTACGACCTGCTTATATTCCAGGAGCACGTGATATACCCCGCCATACGTCGCAACTTCCTCCCGCCGACGAGTTTCATCAACAGCGGCGCCATACTGCAGATAGCCAGTCTGGCCGACTTGTACAAAGTGTTTGAGCGGTGTTGACGAGTGTTCCGACGACACTGATTGTTATTGGATTAAATCAACTGAATCTTACTTTGTGATTTCAATAAACCAAGAATCGTGTAGTGCTCTTAGGCCCGTATTAATAAATCATCTCAAAAGCCAATATTGTGACCTCAAGATGACGTTCTTATTACTAAACGTAACTTAGGTTTAGGAATCGGGTATCACGTGAGTAACGCCGTATTAAATAAGCAAAACGCAGTTCAAGAGAACTGTCAAACTCACACTTGAGAACGTATAATTGCTGATTGCAGGCGAGCCGCGACTTGAGAAAGACATCACGTAATACGCCCTCAACAGTGGTTTAATAAAAGACATACTTGAGATAGTGATCACGTCTTGAGAGTGTATCAGCTCAATTCGCTCTTAAGGGGTTTGAGCTCAGTATTAATACGGGCCCAAGTCTGTCCCAATCCAATTTTCCAATATGAATATTATATTAGGCGGACATGTGTTTATGTATGTATATAGAAATAAAACTCCAGAAATGCTTAAAAAATCTCGATTTATTATAAAAATAAAGGTCCCGAGTGTTGAGGAATGTGCCCCGGGGTGCCTACACGTCGACCGTGTAGTTGGGGTGTACCACGAGCAGCGGGTCGTCCTCCACGGGCTGGTCGGGCTTCGGCGCCTTGAGGCCAGTCGCTGACAGCGGAATTATCACTTGGTCCTGATAACAAAGACATGTCTATATTATACTTATTGGGGCTTTTTGAAAATGGCGGGAAACGACGGTTGCGAAATTATTTAATAATTTTCAGTTTAATGTCTACAGTGGGTGTTTTGTGTTTAATATCACGTTAAATTAATCAGAAAATGTTCGCGAATGACAAGAAGACGCGGCTACCCAGGGTGATGACGCTATGGCGACTCCCCTGGAGGAAGATAGAAAACTATTAAACATTGAATTTTCTGTAACATGACATTGGCAAATGACGAACTGTCGAGTCCATTAATAAATAAATAAAATAATATTATACTTACTACTCACTGGTTTAACCAGGCGGTGGCTGAAAATCAGAACTATATGTGTTCAATCTTTGCATTTTTATATTGGTGGGTAAAAATATAGCGCCTACTAATTTTATTATTTGCGGTCATCTTCTAATGACTCGCAGCTTTGACAGGCACTTGCCCTGCGCGCGCGCTCCCGACCGAACGTTTCTGTTGGTGAACTCTTTTGTGTGGTGGTTAAGTCCTGGATTTGAACGTTTCGTATCCTGTGTCTCGTGAAAAGCCGTGCTTTCTTCATGATCCTCGTGTGCCCAGTCTCCGGGAACTTGTCCAAGAGTAAAGAACATTTCGTGTGCCGTGCACCGCCATTATACCGCAGGAGCTGCTTTCTTCCATTGGAGTTGAACGTGGATTCTAAGGTTAGTGGGTGCTCTTTTACTTACCAATTTGGGCAGGGACTTGGCATACCTTTCATCTTTCCAAAATACATACTATACAGTCCACTTAAATATTTTTATATCGAACCAGCGTTTAGAATTGCTGCGACGTTCGCACAATTTTTTTGGTCCATCGACCACGGATATCTATATATTTCATTTATTTACATTAACCCGTGGCTAAATTATCATATTTTTATATATTTTAACCTTTATAGACGTTCTATGAAGTTTCAAGAAATAGTCAGTTGACTCCTGGTTCATAATACAAACCTCATATTTTATACATTTGCTATATTTACACGTATATTCTTGTCGTACAAGTATATATTTCTATGTATTATATAGTATTTTGTACTTGATTTGCATATTTTTGCGAAATTAATATAAATCGACACGTTTTTTGTCATCTACCGCTTATTTTAGATAACGAAAATAATCATGCCGCCTAAAAAGGACAAAGAACTCATTTCTAGCCCTGAGTTAACCGTGTTAATCAGTCGCAAGGAAAGAGTTTATATGCAAATGCAAGAGGTTTATGATATGACAAAAGATTTGTTCGATACTGATTCGAAGCAGTTATTTCTGTTGCGATTTTCTCAACTTGACGAATTACGTCAAACTTTTGAAAAACTAATGTTTGAAATATTTGAATTAGAACTCAGTTTAGATCTTAACACTGAACTTAAAAGTCAGGAATTAAAGAGTTTTGATGAATTATTTTTCCGTACTAAATTATTTGCATCGAAACTTCAGCCTAAAGTGGAAGGCACTAAAGGCGGAAATTCCGTGCAGTCTTCGGAATCTCGCCAACGTCTCCCGAAGTTAGAACTGTTTACTTTTGACGGTAACATAGAAAACTTCACTACTTTTTATGAGACATTCTGTTCTATGGTTCATGATCAACAGAATATTCCGAATATTGACAAGTTTCACTATTTATTGTCGTGTACTCGTGGCTCGGCATTGAATTTGGTTAAAAGTGTTCCGATTACCGCGGATAATTATGATGTTGTATGGAAAAGTTTACTCAATAAATATGAAGATAAACGAACTTTAGTGGGTAGATATTTAGATAAAATGATTAATTTTTCGCCATTGAATAAAGAGTCGACAACTCATTTAAATATGTTTATTGAAACTTTTGAGCACTCGTATAAGGCGATCGAGGCATTGAAAATACAAAATGTCGGCACTTATATTTTGTGTCACATTGCGTTAAGGGCCTTAGATCCGCAAACTCGTAAATCATTTGAACAAACAATAGATCAAAAAGAAATACCTAACTTTTCGCAATTAATGACTTTTGTTCATAATCAAATGAAAGTTCTCGATCATTCGGCATCATATTCGAGTAGCACTAATGTGCAACAAAATAAAAAACAGTCTCCGGATGGTAAACAATTTACCAAGTCGGATAAAAATAATACAAAGAATTATTCTCATGCTTCTTCTACGACTTCTACGAATATCTCGTGCTTGCATTGTGGGGATAGTCATATGATTTTCCGTTGTGATCAATTTCGTAAATTGGCCAACTCGCAGCGAGTCAGCCGTGCTGACGCCCTTAAGTTGTGTCACAATTGTCTCAAGCCGAACCATGTAGCTAATAATTGTAAAAGCGATTATAGATGCGTAGTATGCAAGCAGCCACATCACTTTTTATTGCACATAGACTCGGGTGATAAGAAACCTGTTTCTGTCCCCGGCCCGAGCGCCGCAGCGCCGCCGCCGCCGCCGCCGCCGGCCGCCCGCTCGACTACGAATAATATTGCGAATAGTTGTTGCTGCCGCAGTGATGACTCATTAGCGCTGCATAACTATAATAGCGATGTAGTGATATTGGGAACAGCTGTTGTTCATGTTTTAGATGCTACAGGCACTTATCAAAGTTGTCGTGTTTTAGTAGATTCTGGTGCTCAATCAAACTTTATTTCAGTTAATTGTTTGCAACGTTTGGGCTTATCTCAGCGTAAATGCCCTTTTAATATTTTCGGTCTCGCTGGCGAAAGCGTAAAGAACCACGGCATGACGTCGTGCACTATAAGGCCGCGTCACAGCTGTGATCCTTCTTTTAATATTGATGCAGTTGTCTTACCTAAGATAACTTCTGATCTACCAACTGTTAAAATACCGCAAAATGTCGTTGATGAATATAAAAATCTGCATTTAGCAGATCCGTATTTTTATAAAAAATCGCCGATCGATATAATATTGGCCGGTGACGTTTTCCCTCACATTTATGATGGGAAAAAATTCATATTTAATTCCGAAATACCACTCGCTCTGGGTAGTGTGTTCGGATACATAATTACCGGTAAGTTGGCCGTGCCAGCTTCCAGTGACGTAAATGACGTAAATGTTGTATCTTCTACAACATCTTTAGTGTCGTACACTATTGAAGACAATCTTATAAATGACACTCTCAAACGTTTTTGGGAGGTGGAATCTGTGCCGTGCAAGATTCCATTGAGTCCACAAGAGGAGATTGCAGAAAAAATGTTTATTGAAAAACATTATCGTGATGAAACTGGCCGTTATGTTTCACCGATATTATTGAACCCTAATCACGAACCACTTGGTGACTCGTATGATATAGCATACAGGCGCCTCACTCAAGTCGAACGTCGCCTCGCTCGGTCTCCGGACCTTCAGAGAGCTTATTGTGACTTTATGAAAGAGTACGAATTTTTGGAGCATATGGAGCTTTATAAGGGTACAGAGCCCTCAAAATATATAATCCCACACCACTGTGTGCTGCGTCCGTCATCCACTACCACTCCACTGAGGGTTGTGTATGATGGAAGTCAAGATACAACCACTGGGGTGTCACTTAATGATGCACTTTTGACTGGTCGAAAGCTACATCAAGATATAAATAAAGTCATCGCTCAATTTCGACTTTATGATGTTTGCTTTACAGCTGACGTGTCAAAAATGTATAGAGCCGTGCTCATCGACCCCTCAGATAGGAAATATCAGCACATCCTCTGGCGTGACACGCCCGATGAGCCAGTGCGTATTTATGAATTAAAAACAAATACTTACGGACTCCGTAGTGCGCCGTACATAGCTGTCCGCACGTTGCATCAGCTGGCGCAGGATAATCCGGATTCTAAAGCTTCTCATGTGCTAGCCCAAGGATTTTATGTCGACGACTTGATGTGGTCTTGCCCAACCATACCTGAAGCCTGTGACTTGCAGGATGAGTTGATGTCACTGCTGAAGAGTGGAGGATTTGACTTGCGCAAGTGGGCGAGCAATCGTCCAGAGTTGCTCGAGAGAATGCATGACGATGAAGTCTCTGCCATTAACTTTCATGACGATACGTTATCGTCATCATTGAAAGTTTTGGGATTGACGTGGCTACCGTCATGTGATTGTTTTTCTTTCAATTACACTTTGAAAGACACAACTTTTACTAAGCGATCAGTATTGAAGTTGCTCGCAAGTATCTTTGACCCCGTGGGTTTTATATCACCTTGTACGTTCGTCGCTAAATGCATCATGCAAGACTTGTGGAAGCTGAGTCTCGGCTGGGATGATCACTTGCCCCCAGACTTAACTGAGAAATGGAACAGATTCATTTCCGATTTGCCTTTCCTCTCCGAGTTACGCATCGAGCGACACCTACTCATTTCAAACTTTACAGACGTTCAACTCGTAGCTTTCTGTGATGCGTCATCCAGAGGCTACGCGGCGTGTGTTTACTTGCGCAGCGTGGACGCCGCAGGTGACGTAAAGGTCAGACTGCTGACTAGCAAGTCTAAAGTCGCGCCTATTAAACCGTTACTTTCAATTCCCAAGCTGGAGCTCCTGGCAGCCGTGCTGCTCTCCAAGCTTGTTGGTTTTGTTGTCGAAACCTTGAAAGATTTTAATTACTCAATAACTGCATTGAGCGACTCTAGCATAGTCCTGTCGTGGCTTCAGACGCCACCATACAAATTAAAAACATACGTGGCCAACCGAGTCGTTGAAATCACCGACGTCGTGCCGCCAAACTGTTGGCTGCATGTAAACAGTGAAAATAATGCAGCTGATATCTGCTCTCGCGGAGCATTGCCTAGCCAGTTCAAAGAAATGGCTACTGAGTGGATTCAGGGTCCCGCGTGGCTATGTGAAAACCCTCAGAATTGGCCTACAAATACATTTTTTATCAAAGATGAAAATAAAATTCCTGAGATTAAAACTAATGTTGACACTTTCTCTTTTAATTCGTGTGACGATAAATCATTAAAAAATGACCTCGAGGAAACTTTTAGTAAATTTTCATCTTTCAATAAATTGCAACGAACGATGGCATGGTGTCATCGTTTCATAAATAACTCCAAATCAAAGCGTTCTGAAAGATCGTTTGGACCCTTAAAGTCTACAGAATTGAAAAGGAGCCACGATTCAATTATTCGTGTTGTTCAAACGAATTATTTCGATTCTGAAATTAAAACTTTACAGCAAAAGGGTTACGTAGCTTCTCTACGTAAACTGTCGCCTTTTATTGACACCGATGGGTTCCTCAGGGTGGGGGGCAGAATATTGCAATCTGACCTTCCATTTAACACTAAACATCCTGTTTTACTTCCGAAGAAATGTCACACGACACAGCTTATTATAACATATTTTCATAAGCTATATTTGCATACAGGCCCGCGCACACTGCAAGGCGTCTTATGTAAAACCTACTGGATTATTAACGCTCGTAGCGTTATCCGATCTGTCTTGTCAAAATGTTTTAAATGTTTTAAGTGTCGACCTGTAGTTTTGCAACCTACTATGGGTGCTTTACCAGCACCAAGACTGAACCCTAATTCAGTCTTCAATCATGTTGGCTGTGATTTAGGTGGTCCTTTTTACATAAAGGAGAGTCTACGTCGCAATGCAAAAGTACATAAAGCTTACTTATGCATTTTCATTTGTTTTTCAACAAAGGCAGTACACCTTGAAGTGCTAACTGACCTGTCGACTGAATGTTTTTTAGCTACATTTGATAGATTTGTGGCACGCCGCGGTCTGTGTAGCTGCATGTACTCAGACTGTGGTACAAACTTTGTCTCAGCTGCTAAGCATTTAAAAGAAGTCTCGAAATTCTTTAATGCCGCTGAAAATCAAGATAAAATCCTCGATGGATTGACGTCACGTCACGTTGACTGGCGTACTAACCCTCCTAACGCCGCGTCCATGGGTGGGCTCTGGGAAGCCGGAATTAAATCCGCGAAGCATCATCTTCACCGTGTTGTTGGTGATAGATCCCTTACCTTTGAAGAGCTTACGACGGTTTTCTGTAAAATAGAAGCCATAATGAATTCGCGCCCACTGTGCTCGCTATCTGATAATCCGAACGAGTTCGACGTTTTGACCGCAGGACACTTTTTGATAGGTCAAAGTTTACTAGCCGTCCCGGAATATAATGTTGAGGACATGCCTCTGAATAGATTGTCACGTTGGCAATCCATACAGAAGATATCTCAAAGCTTTTGGAGACGTTGGTCGGATGACTACCTTCACACTCTGCAGCAGAGAGCGAAGTGGTTTTCATCTCCTCCTAATGTGAAAGTTGGCGATCTTGTCTTGCTCAAATCAAATTTAACGCGATCTCTACAATGGCCGCTCGGTCGGATTGAAGAAATCCATCCTGGAGTTGATAAAATTGTAAGAGTTGTGACTGTTCGCACTCAAAGTGGTCTCTTTAAAAGACCAGTAAATAAGATTTGTCCTTTGCCATATGCAAATTAATTACACTTCTTTATTTTATATGCATTTATTATTAGATCTAGTTAATTTAGGTACACTTTACTATATTAACTTTACACTTTCGGTAGAGCATACTCTACTTATTATATCTTGTAAGTTTGTTATAATAATTTTAGTATATTTACATACCTCTTTCATACACGTTTAGAGGAAATCATCATAGTGATTTCGGCGGGGGGTATGTTCAATCTTTGCATTTTTATATTGGTGGGTAAAAATATAGCGCCTACTAATTTTATTATTTGCGGTCATCTTCTAATGACTCGCAGCTTTGACAGGCACTTGCCCTGCGCGCGCGCTCCCGACCGAACGTTTCTGTTGGTGAACTCTTTTGTGTGGTGGTTAAGTCCTGGATTTGAACGTTTCGTATCCTGTGTCTCGTGAAAAGCCGTGCTTTCTTCATGATCCTCGTGTGCCCAGTCTCCGGGAACTTGTCCAAGAGTAAAGAACATTTCGTGTGCCGTGCACCGCCATTATACCGCAGGAGCTGCTTTCTTCCATTGGAGTTGAACGTGGATTCTAAGGTTAGTGGGTGCTCTTTTACTTACCAATTTGGGCAGGGACTTGGCATACCTTTCATCTTTCCAAAATACATACTATACAGTCCACTTAAATATTTTTATATCGAACCAGCGTTTAGAATTGCTGCGACGTTCGCACAATATGTTTGCATTACATGCTACATTTAGTACTGAGCCACTCTCAGCCTTTTTGCTGTCTTGACTGTATAATTTAAGTTAATATTTATTATTTAAACTTATGTATGTCTTGACTATGTGGCAAATAAATGATCTTTTATTTTTATTTTATATTTTATTTTTAAAAAAGACTAAAAAAAACTAATCCCTTTTTGATTAATTTTTTATACCCTATGACACTCCCGTAATCAAGACGAATCTAACGATACCTCATACACCAAAATCCTTCAAGCCGTTTAGGCTACAGGATGGAATGCACCCGAAAAACATTACCCTCCTTCTGGGGCAGTCGGGTAATAACAGATTCTGAGATATTTTCAATAAGGTTTATGCACATGTGAGGGATACTATACGCAGTGTAGGGACTAGAATCTCGTAGCGCGGTTAGCGATACCACTGTTAAGCCTGACGCACACACAATTGAAACCTTGCGGCCAGTTGAAACGCATGACCCGGTCCGTTTTCTTCCGTCGTTAGATTAATAGGGTAAAATTGAATACCTTGAATTTTTGGTTGAAAGTAAATGGTAAAATAATTAAAATTAAAATAGATATAATTAAAACGATAACTCCTAATTTATTTGGGATAGATCGAACAATAGCAAACGTCCAGTAGGTAGCGATCTGTCTATATATATATTATATGCCTCAGATCGCTGCCTACTGGACCTTAACGACCGGAGAAAAGAACGATATCTTCAAAATGTCAAAACGATAACGTCGCGAAAAAAAGTCGTGGTCGGGCGGCTATATAGTCTTTCACTCTGGGAAGAATTTAAATTAGAAAAAAATGCCATAACAACTCACGTGGTACATGAGCCTGTCAACCAGCTTCTCAACCAGGGTCTTCCGCTCCAGCAGCTCGTCCTCGCTCTCGATGTCTCCGCGCGACACCATCTGCTCGAGGTACCAGCTCACTAAGGCACTCTTGCGCACACCGGACGACTCCTCGCCTAATCAGGCAACAATAAGTTTATTATTACTTTTGCAAGGAGTGAATATGCATTATGGTAATTAAACACACTAGCTCAAAGCTCACACATCCTCTTTCTCATCCAAAAAGATACCAACTCAAAACACATTCGTACTCTAAAACACACCCTTTCTCACACCTAATACATACCAGCTCAAAACACATTCAAAAATCTAAAACACATCCTCGCCCACACCCAAAAATACATCCTCTCACTTACCCAAAAACACATCAGGTCAAAACACATCACACTCTAAAACACGCCCTCTGACACCCAACAACACATCCTCGTCCACACTCAAAAATACACCCTCTCACTTACCCAAAAACACATTCAAGCTCTAAAACACACCCAAAACACATCCTCGTCCACACCCAAAAATACATCCTCTCACTTACCCATAACATAATCTAAAAACACATTCACAATCTAAAACACCCTGTCACCCAAAAACACACTCTCTCATAACTCACTCTTACCTTTTCCCTCTGCATCCATCTCCTCCTTGCGCATATGCACTACGAGCATGTCGCTGATGGTCTTGTACTCCTCGAAGGATAGCGTCAGCTTCTTCTTAGGAGCGGAGTCGCCGTTCGTGTGACCGTTCTGGCCGTTCTCTGCAAGCGAAGTAATGTTTTATTTATTTATAACGCAAATAGACATTAGGCATGAAACTTATAACCCCTCTGCGTTGGCGAAATTGTAAACAAAATCTACAATTTTACAGTCAAAAGTAGATCAAGTGTATCACTTTTTTATTATCTGCATCGTAAGAGTTGAAATCGTATTCTAAGGGTGACTTGCAATAAAAGACAATTCTAGAGTTAACTTTCACTTAACAAGTGAAAACTGCACACATTTTGCTCGGGTTATATCGCTAACTCTATGGTTATGTCGTGGTCAGATTGTTAAATTGAGCATTTCATGAAATCGTCAAATGTCTATTGGTCATTTCATGAAATAGTTTGATCAGACAAATGAATAGAAAGCGTTTGACGATATGGCCAACAAACGCACGGCTATTTCATGATATGACCAAACATAATTGACCATATCGTAGAAAAATTGCAATAACTACCGCTATAGGCGCTGAGATAATGCGAATTCATTCTGTCGGAAAGTGAATAATAATGTGCAAATTATATAAGAAAGTGTGTAGGGACGGAATTAAACGATATGCCCAGCACAACTTGACGATTTCGTGAAATGCCACTATTTCATGAAATGACTGACGATTTCATGAAATGCTCAATTTAACGATCTGACCACGACAGCCATAGCTTTTATTGCAAGTGGACCCCCACTTGCAATGTGTTACCATTAATCTGCTGTCGGGTTCTCTTGAAAATGGCGGGAAACGACGGTTGCAAAATTATTTGATAACTTTTGTTTTATTGTCTACAGTGGTTATTTTGAGATTAATATCACGTTAAATTAATCAGAAAATGTTCGCGAGTGACAGTATGGTGAATTTGTTGGATAATTTGAGCAACATCTGGGGTTTCAAGCTTTTATCAAGAGTTCCCGCTACAAGCTCGGGAGTGAATGTGACTGTCGAGCTGCTTCGTCCAGAGTGATGACGCTACGGCGTCTCCTCTGGATGAAGACAAGAAGACGTGGCTACCCAGGGTGAAGACGCTACTTCCAGGGGGGAGGAAAATAGAAGACTATTATATATTGAATTTTTTGTAACATGACATTGGCAAATGACGAACTGTCGAGTCCATTAATAAAATAAATAATAATCTGCTGTCGAGTCCACTTTCACGAATTAGCGCCATTTTGGGTCAACTTATCTCCTCTACAATCCTCCATTGCTTTCAATAAGCGACGAATATATAACGCAATGAATGTCGAATCCAACGATAGTTACCTGTCGGTGTGGGTACGTCATCGTCGACGTCCATATTATGTGGCTCCACTTGTGGCTCCTCCTCTTCCAAGTGTATGTCGGGCTGCTCCACTCGGATTATGGACTTGTTCAACAATCTGGAAGATAATATTCGCAGTTTTTAACAACTTGTAGGAAAGTCTGAGTATTTGCCTTAGGGCTAGCGTACAACAGACGGCGCCGGCGGACGACGCCGTGTACCGCGCCGGTGGAGGTCGCCGTCCGCCGGCCGACATCGTGCCCCGGTAGACGGCGCCGGCATGCGACGGCACGGCGCCGCGCCGTGACGTTGTACGCCGGCCCTTAGGCCGATAGTCACAGACAGTTTTAGACGCCCACGTGCAGCTCAATCACTTGCATCTTGGTGCGTCACAGTGAACTTGTAAATGAGCGCCTCGTGGTGAGACACGGCATATTATTTTATTTTGTTCGGGGAACTTACAGCGTTACAATATGAACTTATTAATAATACCTATATGCCAATTATAAGTTTCCACATATAACATTCAAATAAATGTTTATATCTTAAATCTACAAATATAAAAAGGCGACATGATTAGTGTTTGTTGATTTTAATATCCATGCATACTTCCCTGACGCGATTAGGCCCACTGCAAAAGAGATCAATACTATGACCATCACTCAGTCGATTGAACACTGCGCATGCTCGGAGTAGATAGCTAATGAGCCTATCAGCGACGTGTATGCTTCACTGTGTTGCGCCTTGACTATGCGCAGTGACTCTACCTAATTAGTAAACGCCTCGAATTGAGACACAGCATGTAATGAGACTATTAGCGACCTGTTTGCTTCACTGACGTGTATCTTGACTATACGCAGTGACTCTACCTACCAAATGAGCGCCTCGAATTGAGACGCAGCATGTAATGAGTCAACGACCTATCTGTACGTCTCGCTAACATGCTGCGCTGCAGTACACCTTGGCGAGGCGATAATAAATGAGCGCCTTGTAGGGAGACACAGCCATTAAGTGCGTCTTACAATGATTACGCCTCGAGGTGAGACACAATATTATGTCATGGCTTCATGAGTATACCACCGACCTGTATGCCTCGCTAACATGCTGCGCTGTGACGTGCCCGCTGCAGTGTACCTAGGCGAGGCGATAATGAGCGCCTTGTGGCGAGACGTAGCCATTAAGTGCGTCTTACAATGACCTGTACGCCTCGAGGTGAGACACAATATTATGTCACGACTTCATGAGTATACCACCGACCTGTACGCCTCGCTAACATGCTGTGCTGTGACGTGTCCGCTGCAGTGCATCTTAGCTAACGCCTCGGCGAGGCGCACCATGGACTCGAGCTGGCGCACAGTGATGCGCCACGTGCCGCCGCCCGTGACGCCGCCGCCGTCGCGAGCTCGCAACGCGCAGTAATAGTCCACTAGCAATTTGCCGGCTTCCTATAGAGCATGTATATACATGTTTAATATCATCGCCCCATCTATAGTTTCCGTGGTATTTAGTGATTAATGATCACGTTAAGTTAATCAGTAGATGTCCGCGAACGTCTATTAATTGGGGTGCTCGAAAGAAGTCGTGTTTTTGAAGTTTTATGCTCTTAGCAAGGATTCCTTGCATAACTCTATGATTGCGTGGATCGTTGAGTTATTTCGTTTAGGGGATTGGGAGGGTTGTGCGTAGGTTTAGGTTAGGTTATCTTCGTATGTATGTATTTATAAAAATTCAGACATTCTATTAACATCAGACCAGGCTGTATGCCCTAGATGGATTTGCCTTTCCCTCTGGGAAGAATTTTCCAAAAAAAGAAGAAGGATAAAAAAATCTGTTTATGTATGTAGGTAAACAAAGGCCCAAACCAAGTGTCTTATTTTGTAAACAAAAACTACCCTACCCTACTAACATTTTAAGCTATTCTGTGATTATTCCATAGATACTTTCACATTATGAGATCCATTTCACAATGATGAACAGGTTCGATCAATCAGTTCCTTCAGTTTTACATCACAACAGATGATCATATTTGTTTACAAAGTCATCATCATCAGCCCGTATCAGTCCACTGCTGGACGTAGGCCTCTCCCAAAGCGCACCAATCAACCCTACTCTCGGCCCTCTGCATCCAGTCCCTGCCAGCCATTTTGTGAAGGTCATCCCTCCATCTGGTCGGGGGGCGTCCCACACTACGTTTACCCGTTCGTGGCCTTCATTCGAGAACTCGTCTACCCCATCGGTTATCGGTTCTACGACAGATGTGACCAGCCCACTGCCACTTCAGTTTACTGATTCTATGAGCAATGTCAACCACTTTTGTCTTCTGGCGGATATACTCGTTTCTTATTCTATCTAACAGAGAAATTCCAAGCATAGCTCTTTCCATAGCTCGCTGAGCGACCTTGAACCTGTGGGCCAGTCTCACCGTCAATGTCCACGTTTCGGCTCCGTAGGTCATCACTGGCAGGACGCACTGGTTGAAGACCTTAGTTTTTAGGCATTGTGGTATTGAAGACGACAAAGTAAGGCACTTAATTTTGGCTGCGGTATAGTAACTTACCTCAGTAATCATAGGCTTGAACGATTTCGCAAACGCAATATATCTCAGCAGATCTTCTCTCGAGTAAACACAGTCATACACCTCCTCCTTATTACAATGCAAGTCCACAATCTTCCTCGCTATAGCATAGTCGACCATTTCACTGCTTTCGTCTATTAGTATGAAAAACAGATCGAATCGCGACATGATTGGTGCACTCAGAGCTACGTTTTGTTGCAGGGACTTTGCGCGGTCATATCGTCCTCCTACGGGGTTCGCGGCGGCTAGGATGGAGGTGCGGGCGTTGAGGGTGGCGCGGACTCCGGCCTGGAAGGAATAATAAAGATAAAGACACTTTATTGCACCATAATACAGTATTAATTACAAAATTGAGAAGCATGTATAATTTTGGCGGTCTTATCGCTAAAAGCGATTTCTTCCAGACAACCAACTGTAGAGGATATTATAAAAATATATCAGAAAGAGGTAGAAATGCATAGTAAGTAAATATAATAAATAGTAATATCTACGTTAGATAGGAAACACAATTTACGATACTAAATAAATAAATGGGTATTAGTTTTGTGTTTCTTAAATAATAGGGTTTGTCCGCAAAATGTAGTCACCGAACAATATAAAATCAATTCCACAATAAATCACCTAAAATCATGGACATATAGGGTCTAGTACCAAATAAATGGTTATGTATGTATTATAATAGGTTTGTCCTAATAAGTATTTGAGCAAACTAATTTAAAGAGATCACCAATAAATCATATATTATGTCACTAAAAAATTTCAGTGTTTCCAAAAAAAAATTGAGTTGTCGTCATCATCGTTATCTACGAAAAAATTCTGAAAAAAATTCTACGTATTCAGAGACACAAAATCTTGAAATGGTATTTTTCTATTAGGATGTTAATAATTTTTTAGACCTTGCCAATTAACATTGAATCGAAGGAATTCTCTTTATTTAAATTGAACTAATTATCATACTTTCATAAGTGTCGCTTTAGATCGATTTACACACGTCATTATCAGCCAACAGTCCCGGCTTCGATTCCATGTCACTTTCGCTTACCAAACAGTCATCAACACTACTTTCGCTCATCATACACTGGTCGCATACCTTAGCGATGGAGATGGTCTGCTGTTCCATGGCCTCGTGAATAGCCACCTGATCAGCCGGGTCCATCTTGTCGAACTCGTCGATACAACACACGCCGTTATCAGCCAACATCAATGCACCCGCTTCTATTACGAAGTCGAATGATTCTTCGTCCTGTAAGTTTGTTATTTATTTTTATTATTTTACAATTTTAGGAAGACCAACAGCTTCATACATGAATATGTGACAGAATAGTATCGGAGAGCCAATAATAGGTCCTCGCTGATAGAAATGGTATTATATTCCCATGAGGCACTGTAACACAGTGTTATAATACTGGCATGTATTTTATAGTAAACTTTGTAGTTCTTTTTACAATTAATTTCTATCTGACTGTCAGCATTACATTGTTTCATCTCCATTCTTGTCACTTCAATAAATTATCTTCATCAGTGTACACTATTTTTCTAGCCAAATGTACGCTAGCCAAGTGTTCGCCAGCCAAGTGCACGCCAGCTAATTGTACGCCAGCCAATTGTACGCCAACCAAGTGTCCGCCAGCCAAGTGTATGCCAGCTAACTTTATGCTAGCCAAGTGTATGAGTACCTACCTTGACGACGGCTGCTGTGAGCCCAGCAGCCGAGGACCCCTTCCCGCTGGTGTAGATGGCTCGCGGCGACATCTCGCTCACTTGCTTCAGCAGCTGGGACTTGGCAGTGCTCGGGTCACCCACTATGCACACGTTGATGTCGCCACGGAGACTCGTGCCTGAGTATTTGGAAGACAAATTGTGTGTTAAATATTTGCATATTATTATTAACGCATTATGTATAGTATGTATATATATGCTTAGGTATAATTATAATATTCAATAAGTTTTCAGGGTTAAAAAATGAAGACCATACGTGGAGATTTGTAATTGGCTTACAGTCACTCATAATCGTGATCTATATTAGTATGAAATGGTTGTGAATCTTCCTAAGAATAAATAAATAATAATGCTGCTAGTACACGTTGAAACGATCGTACAAGTTAAGCAGCGTTGGGCGAGGTCAGGTCCTGGATGGGTGACCGCTAGTTTTCATCTGAGCCCTTCAGTGCCTGGAAACGTCAAGCAGTTGGTCCCGGTTGCTGTCGCTCGGCAGCAGTCGTTAGGCCACGTCAGAGGGCGGCCTGAATAACTCTGACAAATAGGATTAGTCGCTAAACCACGAGAAGAGAGGGAGAAAGATAATGCTAAGTGTACACTAAGTGTATGCTAAGCGTACGCTAGCCGAGCGTACTCTAGCCCAGTGTACACTAACCGAGCGTACGCTGGCCGAGCGTACCCTAGCCGACCGTACGCTAGCCGTGCGTACGCTAGCCGACCGTACGCTAGCCGTGCGTACGCTAGCCGAGCGTACGCTAGCCGAGCGTACGCTAGCCGAGCGTACGCTAGTCGAGCGTACGCTAGTCGAGCGTACGCTAGTCGAGCGTACGCTAGTCGAGCGTACGCTAGTCGAGCGTACGCTAGTCGAGCGTACGCTAGCCGAGCGTACACTAGCCGAGCGTACTCCAGCCCGTATATTCCCAGTTGCTGGGAGCATATCACTTATCTACTAATAAAACCACTTTGGAAGAGTCTGACCACGAACCCCTTCATCGTGGCAATAAGACTCACGCCGCAATGTACAGCGATTAGAAGTGAAATATACCCTCTAGCCGAGCGTACGCTGACCGAGTGACGTCACCTTCGACTGTGGTCTTGCCGACGCCGCCGAACATTATGAGCAGCACGCCGCGCTTCACCTCGCTGTTGCCATGTATAATAAGCGTACGCTAACCGTGCGTACGCTGGCCGAGCGTAACCTAGCCGAGCGTACACTGACCGAGTGACGTCACCTTCTACTGTGTCTTGCCGACGCCGCCGAACATCATGAGCAGCACGCCGCGCTTCACTGTTGCCATGTATAATAAGCGTACGCTAACCGTGCGTACGCTGACCGAGTGACGTCACCTTCTACTGTAGTCTTGCCGACGCCGCCGAACATCATGAGCAGCACGCCGCGCTTCACCTCGCTGTTGCCGTGGATGCTGGGGAACAGGCTCGCGATCAGGTTGTTGTACAGGTTGCGGTCGCGGGACATCTCGTAGACCTGGCACACAGTTATAGAGTCATTGTAGATATATAACTTCTCTTCTCGCACGGATATATTCTTCAACAAGACATCTCGCTGCAAATCACTCATTTATAATGATTTCTAATATTAAATCTCGCTCTGTGTGAACTCATCGTCATATTCCCTAATGTATGGCACTCACTAATATAAGCATTGTTGTAATTTTCATAACCTTAAGATTAAGTACGCTCTGTTTAAGCATAAGGGTATATCTATAGTTGTAAGCACTCTAATTCATTAATAATTTACTAAAACTAACCCACATATTTAAATTAATGGCGAAAACTTGTAAATGGCTTAGTTTTTAACTTAAGTTTATAACCCATATTACATACAAAAAAGCTGTAAGTTTTCCTATCAAATAAAAATAAAATAATAGGGTTATAACTATATAATTATTTAATATATAACATCTGTGACACCGGAAGGTGCTGGTGACCTTGAAGGGCTGTTCAATCTCTATTATATACTTCTTGTGTCCTTACCTTGTCCCATTCTCTGTCGGTCATCTGTTTGCGCATATCCTCTGTGGTAAGGTCGTCAGTAGCTACATCTGTGACGCCGAACCGACGCGATATCGCTTGCACGCTGCAACACAGGAACGCGGTCCTGGGGGCAGGGGAGTAATTATTGTAAGATAAGATAAATATTCTTTATTGCAAAAAAAGGAATTACACAAAAGAAATAGGCTAATACAGTTAGTAAACCCTTATAGGATCACTTTGTTGTCCGTCTGTCAAGACCGCGTGGACGGATAAGTTGAAATTAATACCAAATACTCAGGTCTGCAGCCTCATGCAGCCGTGAAAGTAAACTTCTACGTCAACGCAATCAAAAGATTATGCCGATTATGTCGCATTTTCTCGCATATTTGTATGAAAATGCAAGAAAACCAAAACCTATAGAGTACTTCCCGTTGACCTAGAATCATGAAATTTGGCAAGCTAGGTCTTATAGCACAAGTAAAGGAAAAAATCTGAAAACTGTAAAGAAATTACATCACTCCAAAAAAAATTTGGTTATTACAAACTATACTCCAGCCCCCTTACCTTTAACTCTTATAGCAGTATTACTTTCATAATACTTTGTTACTTCGTACAATGACGACCTTAATAAGCTTACTTTAAGGTCGTCATTATACGAAGTAACAAAGTATTATGGAAGTAATACTGCTATAAGACTTCAAGGTAAGGGGGCTGGTCGATTTATTTACATAATATTTTAATAATGGCAAAGATAAGTTGGTCTCTAAATCTAGTTTATGTTTTCGTTAGAGCAAAGTTACGGAGTTAAGTTGCGTTGCACGGAAGCCTCGGTGCGCGAGTCCGACTCGCACTAGGCCGTTTTTTTTATTAAATAAATTCATCGTTTTATTTATCACAACGGTTTTTAGGGTCTCTCAAGAGAAAAAAAGAAACCCTTACACACGAGATCAGTTTATTATCCATCCGTTTGGTAGAAATTTATTGGTTCACTTACTTATAATGCAGCTCCCTGACGCCCAGCGCCTTGAGACCCTTGATGCCGTCCATCTGCCCCTCGCGCGCGTGCCTCGTGCGGCTGGTTAGCTCGGCCTTGGCTCCGGGTAGAGAGAGCGACCCTACATCGGGCACCACTATCAGAGTGCCGGTGAAGTCGTAGCGGTCACCAGCCTGAAAGGAGTTAGAGATGTTTAGATCAATAGAATTTATTTAAAAATCTATAGTTTTTATATGAAAACCAATAGGTAGTATTTAAGTAAAGTAAAAGTAAAATTCATTTATTCGCAAGAATATAGGTTATATGGTTCTTAAAAATAGTTTACAGTTCCACTATACTCTACCACAAGGTGGTGTGCAAATATTTTGTTGAGTTTAATTTTATGTACTTGTATAGTCATTATGTTATAAGATAAAAGTCATTTCTCTGATATAATATGAAGAATAATGTTATGTCAAACTTTGTACTCTAAAAATTCCTTAACGCTATAGAAACATCGATTCAGAAGCCACACATTAAGCTGCCTTTTGAATGTTGTATAAGACAAACTTGTGAGTTCAGATGGCAGTTTATTATAAATTTTTAGGGCCATACAATAAACATTCCTCTTATATATCTGCAAATTACATTTAGGGATATATAATGTATCCTTGTGTCTGCTAGTAGTTTGTCTTGTAAACACGTCTGATTGCTTAGTTTTAAAATAATCTTGATGCTGTTTTACGAATATACTTATTTCTCTAATGTACATACATGCTAACGGTAATATTTTAAGTTTTTGAAAAAGTGGCTTGCAGCTCTCTAGAAACCATGCGTCGCATATGATTCTTATACATTTTTTCTGTATTAAGAATGCTCTGTCTATATTCACGGAGTTACCCCACAATATCAACCCATAACTGAGCACTGATGACACGTAACCATGATACGCTGTAAGTGCCGCCTGTTGGGACACTGTTTGTTTTAAACGTCGCAACGCAAATATGAAACGGTCTAGTTTATTACAAATATATTCGATGTGAGCTTTCCAATTACAGTGCATATCAATTATTATACCCAAAAACATGGTTGATTCCACGAGTTCAATCTTTTCGTTTTCATGTAAAACATTGATTTTAACCGGATTCGAGTTGTATGAGCGGAATTGTATTGCTTTACTTTTATTTATATTCACATGTAGGTTATTGGTCCGCATCCAACTCAACAACTTGCCCAATGTTTCATTTGTGCGAGATTCGAATGTCTCTTTATTATCACATTTTATTAATAATGTCGTATCATCCGCGAATAGAATGCACTGCTTATTAACGACACTGGGAAGGTCATTAATGTAGAGCAAAAAGAGCAACGGCCCTAATATGCTTCCCTGTGGCACGCCTGACTTATTAATACGATAATCCGATTGGAAATTAGTTTTTATTGGTTGTCGTTGTTCTTTATTTAATTTTGAAATTTCTACGCACTGGTGTCTATTACTTAAATAGCTTTTCAGCCAGTTATGTGCATTGCCTCTAATTCCACATCCGCTTAGTTTTGTCAACAGTTTTTCATGGTCTACAAAATCAAAAGCTTTACTCATGTCAAGAAAAACAGCAATTATTGGTGTTTTATTTTGAATACTTTCGGTTATGGTGTTTATTAGATGATAACAGGCTAGCGTAGTGGATTTACCCTTTTGGTATCCAAATTGTTCTGCTTTAAGAATATTGTGTTTGGTTATAAAATCATATAGTCTTTTGTACATGACCTTTTCAAATACTTTTGAAATGATTGGTATTAGCGTGATTGGTCGATAATTGTTTAATTCGCTAGCTTGTCCTTTCTTGTACAAAGGCTTTACGATAGCATATTTTAACTTGGCTGGATATAAACCTTCCGAAAATGATAGATTAACAATATGGGTCAAGGGTTCACATAAATAGGGAGCACATAGTTTTAGTACTTTAGTATTTATAGCATCATAACCCACAGATTTACTATTGTTTAATGACATAATGATTCTGAATATTTCTTCTGCACTAGTAGGTCGAATGAATATTGTACTAATATTGGTTATTATAGGAGTGTTCTCATTTGATAAATTCGGCGGTATATCTTCCTTCCTCGTCAAGTCTATAAAATAATTATTAAATTTATTACATATAACTTGTGGATTCGTGTATTTTTTATCTTCGTGTATTATGAATTCAATGTCTTTTCTTTGTATTTTGTCAGTTATTGTATTTTGAATTGTAGTCCATGTCGCCTTGCATTTATTTGGATTATTTTGAATATATTTATTATTACAAATTTTTTGTGCGTTAAATAGACATTTCTTTAATATGGTGCTATACTGTTTATATTTCATTTTATTTGACTTTTTATCTGTAGCTGAATGTTTGTACTTTAGATAGAGATTTCGTTTATTTTTACTTGCTTTTTTTAATCCTCTTGTCATCCATCTTATTTTATTTGCTCTGTTAATTACTTTTACTTTTATTAAAGGAAAACATAGATTGTAAAATAAAGATATTAAATCGTGGAAACTTGTAAATGCCTTGTCTGGATCATTAATTTCGTATATATCTGAGAACTTCAGGGCTGATATGCAAGTCTGAAACTTTTTTGTATTCTCTGTGCTGTGATCGCGCCTATATTCAAACCATCGCTTAGGTTCTTTACCTTGCTTTACGTTGAATGAAACGACTTGTGCAGTTTCATGATCGGATAGACCTAGGTAATGCACCTCTGCTTTAACTTGTTTGATGTTGCTACATATCAGATCAAGACAAGAGTTGTTTCTGGTCGCGGTTTGGATATGTGTTTCAATATTATAGTTTTTTAGAGTACTCTGAAGCTCCTGTAAAGTGATTGTTTTTTTTAGCAGATCTATGTTCCAGTCACCACAAAGTACTATTTTGTGTTTGGGTTTATTTTTTGTTAGGGTATATAGTAATCTATCTAATTGTTCTAGAAATATTGCAACATGAGTTTTGGTGTGTTTAGGTATTCTGTATATGCAAATTATGATCAAGCCGAGCCCTATCACCTCGATACCACAACTTTCAAACCATGACTTAATCGCTAGCTCTCCAGAAAGACATAAAGGCCTAAATTCGTATTCATCCCTTACTAAAATACAGGTGCCCCCTCGTTTCTCAGTAGAACGAGAATAATGTGCCGCCAGTTTAAAGCCGCAAAGTTTTAGGTTCGGCTCACTTCCTCTTTTTATGAAAGTTTCACTGAAACATATCGCATCTATAGTATCACCTTTGTCAGAAAATTCAGCTAGTATCATTTCTATAGAGTCTAATTTGTTACAGACTCCTGCAATATTCTGATGAATAATTCGAAATTTATGATTAGTTGTTTTCACGAAAAAACTTGTCCGCGTTAGTGTCTGTTATTATATTTCCCGTTACATCATCCGTCACTACGTCGTCCACGTTTATTATTATATATAAACGGATCACTCGCTTATATTGTTGAAGTCTGCAATTAGACTGACAGTTTCGACCGATTTCGCCTGTCTTTTTCAAGGTGAGCTGAACTGTCGGTCTAATTGCTGACTTCCACAATATAAGTGAGTGATATTTTATTATGACATGGAAAACCAACAGCTTATAAACTACTACATTTTCATTTAAATAAAAGCAAGAAGCCAATTATAGGTCTTCACTTATAGATACTAATTAATTAAATAAGACGCAAATAGTGATATAAAAGATAGCACTAGAAAACTAAGAAACTAATATCCAGTGCAGTGCTTATCAAACACACCGCACTCGTCGCCACTCAATCCGGCACAGAACCCACAAATCTCACGGTCAGCAAGCGACGCATGGATATCAGTTTATATATAATAATAAATAAATAAATAAAAATAGCCTTTATTCCACTAACAATTCGACCTTATACATTAAAAATATAAAATATATTAATATATATAATAATAGGTAGTATTTATTAGAAAATCAATAGTTTTTTAAGCAAATTAAATACATTTCCCTACTTTACCTGTACAGACTCCACAGCTTCTGCCCTCAATACTATTTCGAGTGAGCGGGGAATGCAACCTCGGGGCAGTTCGGCCTGTGTCTCCTGGATACGAATCTTCTGGAAGTCCACAAAGGTGGACTTGTCCGTTTGCAGCGTGAACCGGCGCCGGTTAGAACACACCGGGTTACGGCAGATTGAAGGTTGAGTAAACTGCAAAATATTAATATTATAAACGGAAGCCCTATCTTCATAGGGACCATTGATCTCCTATAAACAACTAGATACACAGTCTGCCTTCTAAAAATGTCCGAGCGCAAAGAAGGTCCAAACAGATGAATGGACCCTCATTTGCTTTATTGGATGTTAACCATGGACCCTTATTTGGACGTTTTTTCAAATTGTTTCAGTAAGACCTTTGTGTAACTAGTTGTTTATAGGAGATCAATGATAGGGACTGTGTAAATTGCAGCTCACCACATTGAAGGAGAGAAGTCTGAGGGGAGGTGTGATTGAAACATTTAAAATCATGACCTTCAGATAGCACCTCCCAGACTTCAATAAGACTATGTTTAGTATGACAGACACACAACCGCTCTGAGGACACCATATGAAATTAGACTGCACCACCTTCAGCACCATTGTAGCTCGTCATTATCTGAGCAACAGAGTTGTTCAGGCCTGGAACTCACTTCCAGATGACATTGTCTCTGCCGTTTAAGTTAACGCATTCAAAAACAAATTGGAAAGTTATTTTGAAACCATTAACCAGAATAATACCACTTAGTAATAGACTTTACAAACACTGTGAAATGGACATAATCAGCGATTAGCTATCTAGTAGTGTCTGACCGAACTTTCGGTTTCGGACTAGTTTCGGCCAAATAACGGGTTTCGGCTTAGTTTCGGTTTCGGCTGACATCCGGCCGAAACTACGGCCGAAACCGAAACTGAGTTCGAGAGCCTATAATAAGCATATAACGTTATAATATTAAAAGCGGCCTGAATAACTTTGACAAATAGGTCACTAAACCACACGAGAAAAGAAAAAAAAATTCCACGAAAACATGACCTTTTATGGAAGTTTCGTTTTCGGTCGAAACTAAGACCGTGGTCGAAATTCGGTTTCGGCCCTAAAACCTACTTTCAGTCGGACACTATTTAGTACACATAATAATATAAATAACTATATTATAACCATATAATAAAAAGTAACTGTTACCCACCTTAAATTGCTGCTCAACATTTTTGATCACCGTCTGACATTCTAAACATGTAAACGTCCCGAGAATCAGCTCAGGATGCACCGGATGAGTTCTCACAATCTGTCCTGATATCCTGATCAATGTCCCAATCTTTGCCGTCGTCAACTCCCTAACTTTATGCCTCGTTGGTACATCGACAAATGAAACATAACATTGCTTTTTTTGGAATTGTACATCTTTCTTCATAGAACTGTCGGCATGACTCTGAACATAGTTTAAGATGGCCAAGTTGAGGAATGGGTATATCCTATAGTATTCTTCAATGATTGTGGTGGCGAGATTCTGATTGTATTTCTCAACGTCATCGAAACTGACTTCTAATGAACTTAATTCGGGTCTCAAAAGTTCTTTGCAAGGTTTCTCGTATTTAAGCTCATTGTCTTCTTTGAATCTGCAAAAATGTATCGATTTCACTGACTAGGAATGGAATCTAGGATGCGTTACTGCGACTTTTGGTCATCGTTTTTGAACAATATTAATTCTAACCTATCAGTATAAGAATTTGTGACAAATCATCGCATTTCCAGCAGGAATTCAAGTAATACTTGATTTATCTATGTAAGTATACACATTAATTAAAGTATAATAGGGAAAAGGATACTCACTCTTCTAAGAAATCCTGAAAAAGCATCTGGCACCGAACTCCAACTTCATCTTTGACTCGATTTTGGGTAGCAAATGTGTCGGCTACATCCATTTTGGATAGAACTTAACTGTAATTCACTATTCACAATAATAATCACAGTAAAACAATAGAAATACAAGTAATATTACAATATTTTCACATCAAAACAGCACATTTTTCAACCAAACAAAGCCGAACGAATGAAAGAAAACAATTATGCAGCGGTACCATATGAATTCAGTAACTATTTCACATCATTTTCACGAATATAATTTTCTTTGTCGTTCTAATGTATGACTACGGAAAGAGATGGACAGATAGAGAAAAGCGAGAATAAAATGAGTGTACGGATTTGATTCCCTAGTACCACTACAAGTTTGACAGATGAAGAATTTGGCGGGTAATTTTTTTTTCATACAGAGCATAATTTTTGGCAAAGATACAACGAATCATTCGCCCCATAATCAAAAATTATTGTTTACATGAAATACGTTAAACATTCAACTTTGTTGGTTGGGTAGCAAATAAGAATGTACGTATATCTTTGTTTATAGTGATGTAGGTATTTCGAATAAAAGATCTCAAAATAAATAAGACTAGGATGTATGCTCTCAGCAACTAGCTCTTTGCCTGCCTATTTCTCGTTTGGTTTGGTTTGAAAAGAACAAATAACTAACCTCCAAATCCAATTCAAAACAATGTTTTTGTAACTTTGCGTTTCATCTGTATCAGTTTTTGAAAATTAGGCTAGAAAATGACGGAAACTCAAATGGGTTTTCTCTACAATGCTGCCTATTCATTGCAACAAACGGAAAATAATCAGCCACTTGACATATTGAGGAGTTATTACTTGTAAACGAATCACTGTTTATTATTTGTTTTGTTTACTTACTCCATAGTTTTATAAAATAAAAGGGTTATTTATGTTCATAGGATGCGATGTCAGCAGACGGTGAAAAGGTATGGATTGCCAGAAAAGCATTTTTCATCGAAAATCAGATGTTCCCATTGCTGTATTGAATGGAAGAAAGGAACTCACTCCAGGGTAAGGAAACTGGTACAAATTAGGCTTGTAATAGGTGTCTACCTGTCACTCTTATGCTACCTCGCCTAAGAGTAACAGACACGCCTAGCTTAGTGAAGATTAAAATTGTCACATGTTTCTTGATTCCAGGTAATACCTATCAAGCTGAGTAAGAAACAGAGGCACAACATTCGAGCCCAAAAACCAACTAAAAATGTTAAGAGTAATATAAAAACTAGACAGGATTTACTTCATAGTAATCAAGTCGTAAGTATTCTCCCATATGCCTGGGTTCCCTCCGAAGTCCTTTTGGCATGCATTCCTTCTAAGAGGAACCCCCACGCCCCACACTAGCGTCTTTCTAGCGTCGACGTCTTGCTTTCGAGCGTTTTGTCGACCTTCACATTTTTCTTTCCTTGGACAACAATGCTCGAAAGACGATGTTGGCGTGATGGCGACGATGCGCGAGCGCTGACAAGACATCGACGCTCGAAATCACATATCAGATGAGTTTATATTTCAAATTTTCAGGAACAGATATGTTTATTCTGCAGTAAAACTACTGTTACACCAGCTTTAAAGCCTGAGAAAATCAAAGACAAACCTTCAAAGAAAACTAATAAAGTTGTGGAAAAAGAAAGAAATAAACCAAATACCAAGAAATTACCTTCAAAAGATGCAAAAGTTGTTGATGAAAAGATATCTGAAGTAAATATCTACAGTTTTGCAAAAGACGTATTTTCTTTGAAGAACAATAGTAATATTGTAGGGAGTGCCGTAAAACAAGAAACAAAAGTTATTAAAAATAATAAAAGGAAGAAAGATAAGTATGCTGGATTATGTCAAAAGGCTGTACAGGCTTCAGTAAAACGAAAACAGGAGCAAAACAAACTCAATTTGTTTCTCAAACCATCTGGATGACTGTGGTAATTACTAATTAAAGTTCTCTCATTAAAAAGTAGTTATAGTTTATTGTATATTTTATTTATAATCTTCTTCCTCAGTATACTCTAGCCCACTGGGCATATGCCTCTTCATGCATCCTCCATGTGGTCCAATCCCATAGTTTTCTTTAGTTTTCATAGTTATTCCTATAATTTATTTAGTTTCAACCTTTTAATTATTATTAAATGTATATCCATTACATTTGTATTAGTATGTCCTGTAATTACATGTAGACTTCCGTTCTTAAATTCTTTATAGAAATTGTAGGAATCATTGTTTTCTATATATTTATTTACGTCCACATTTTCTGTTGTACAGTCGGGAACTAAGTTTTTATATCCTATAGCTCCAGCAGCATCTGTAGGACCATCTATACCATCTGTTCCTGCACTTAATAAGTAAATATCAAAATGTTTTAAGTGTTCTTTTAAATCATGAATATATTTAGAGAATTCTAAAGCCAGTTGTTGATTTCGACCACCTTTCCCTGAACCTTTAACTTCCACAGTTATTTCTCCTCCAAGTATTAAACACACATCTTTATCTTTAATAGAATCAATATCTTTGGCATTAAGATTTATTCCCGGAATGTTTAGCGATTGCACTTGCAATTTCAAACTGTTTTTGTCTAATTTCCCTGTTAAGAAATCACAAATTATTTTTGATAATATTGAATACTCCTTTGCAACATCTTTAATGTTACCAGCGACAGTATTTGATAGTTCAATTGGAAAATAATTCAGGTTTCTTGCTTCTTTCACTGCAGAAGCCATACTCATTTTATTTGAACCAATTATATGATTCTTCACATTGTTCTTTGGAAATTGTCTTGTAGCGTTAGTTTCATTTAAAATCCTTTTAATGGAGTCGGGGAGGTCATCAAACAGTTTATATTTCAAGACTATGTTCAAAGCTTTATTTGGAGCATCAACATTTTCAACTGTAGGTCCACTTGCTATTAAATCTAAAGGATCGTCAATTATATCGGACAGTATTAGAGAAACTACTTGAGCCGGTTGTGCCTTTTCTGCTAACTGACCACCTTTTATATCTGATATTCTTTTTCTTACTGTATTAAGTTCTTTAATATCAGCACCAGAGTTGGCTAACGCTTTGATTAATTCAGTTTTTTCTTTTAAAGTTATTGGATCTTTTGGCAATGGTAACAATGCGGAACCACCTCCCGATATGAGGACAATTAATAAATCATTGCTACTCAATTTTGTGACTAAATCCTTAACTTTTCTTGATGTTGTTTCAGCATTGATGTCAGGCAAGTTGTTCTTTGCCCCTTCGTGATAAAATCCATTTTCGTTTGTACCTATATTTAAGGTTCCTTCAGGAATGCTTATAATTCCATGTTTAATTTTAGAAGGCAGTATCCTTTCCACTTCCCTTGCCATATTTTGCACGGCTTTTCCAGCGCCAACTAAATACACATTTCTATTTCTTAAACTAAAATTCTCACCCACTATAGTTAGTTGTTGAGTAGATTGGTTGTATTTTAAAGATCTTCTTATCAAATTCTCTGGTAATACAGCAGATACGCTGCTCTTGAATATTTGCAGTAAATCTGAGACAATTGATCTAACCATGACGATTGTTTAATGGAATATCATTTATAATAAGTAAATTGGTAAATTTTATTGTAAAAAAATGAGTAATCTAAAAACGATAAGTAATATGATAACTAACAAACAAACAACTAAACAAGGCGATGACCGACGACCGTGTTATTATATTATATTATGGATCTTATATAAGTTACTCTACTCTATGATAAATAACTATCAATGTTGCTAGGTTCGCTACACAATATTGATCAGAAATCCGTAATAAATAATAATCGACGCTGTCTAGACTTTAAAATATAATTTGATATTTTATTTTAGGCCACAAGCAAGCTAATTCTAGGACATTCCTTTACTGGTAAAGAAACAATAACCTAGTATGTTTTCTGTGAGGTTATCTGAAAAATATTGTATGACTATGACGTTATTGAACGAGTTTATCAGCAGAAAAATATTATCTTTGCTCCGAACACAAACGTTATGTTGTTGATACCATCGGTCGGTGTTTGTATTCGGTCGCGATTAAAGTTTTCCATTTGTACTGCTCGTAAGTATAGCAAAATAATGGCTGAAAATCCAGATTATAAGTCGGCTACGTCCATTCACGAGTTTACAGTGAAAAATATTAAAGGGGAAGATGTAAAGCTGGATGTCTACAAAGGACATGTTTGTATCGTTGTAAATGTAGCTTCGAAGTGCGGTCTTACGACCAATAGCTATAAACAACTTAATGATTTGTACGAACAATACGCCGATAGCAAAGGTGAGACCTTTTTTCTAGTAACAATTTTATGCAATTCATTGAATATTCTCTTCGTCGAGTTGTTTTTGACATTGCAATGAATTGCATCACAATTGCATAATGAATGTTTGTTTTGTTTTGACTTTTGATTACCAATACCAAGTTTACTTTTGCAATTACACAGGCAAAGATGACGCATAATCAAACAGTCTATAAATTATGTATTTTTCAAGGTCTCCGAATATTGGCTTTCCCCTGCAACCAATTTGCTGATGAAGAACCAGGGAGCCCAGAGGAAATCGTCTGCTTTATTGCAGAACGTAAAGTGAAGTTTGATATGTTTGAAAAAATTGATGTTAACGGCGACAATGCTCATCCGTTGTGGAAATTTTTAAAGGTACACTTACCTAGGTTTTCGAATGCTTCATTCAAACATTGCTTCTTGATAAGTAAGCGGCCCCCACACACGATCAATTATATTGTTCAATATTGGTGATTGAACAATTTTATTGATCATGTAGGGGTAGTATTGAAAGGTTGAGATGAATTCAGAATTTCAAAACCGCTGTAATTGTCACAATATTGGCGTGAAATCATGGCATTGCCGTCCACCTATTGGCTGGCGGTCTTTGTTGTGATTGTTAATTTTACCTATCTTAACCAAAACCCGCGTTTTTACGTCACAACGTTTGAGGTTCTGAATCAACCTACCTAATTGTTGTTGGGTTTAGTAATTAAGTTCCTATGTCGGCAGGCTATGCAATGAACGGTGTGCATTCTTTAATTTTTTTTAATTTTATTCTTTTAGCACAAGCAAGGTGGCACCCTGGGCAGTTTTATCAAGTGGAATTTTACTAAATTCATTATCGACAAGGACGGCATTCCTGTGGAACGTCACGGACCTAATGTAGATCCTGTTGATTTAGTTAAGCCATTAGAGAAGTACTGGTAAAGGCTCAGAGAAGTCATTATTTCTCTAAGGGTAAAGGAATGCTGTAAGCCTTTGCCTTTAATAATAAGTCGAAGCAGTTAAATATACATATAAAGAAAATTAAGCATATTGTATACTATAAATATAAATAAATTATACTTACACGGAGGAGGCTTATGCCAGATTAATGTAAGAAGATGGGGGATGCCATTTACCCAATGAAACAATGATTAGTAGTTGAATGTAACAACTCGTAAATGAACAACTGTTATTGTAATGTATAAAATACTCAATAAAATGATAGAATAATAATGGGTAATTGTATTTTTAAAGCAGTATAATACCTATAAAAGTTATCCAGAATCTCAGCTAAAAATCCGCGATTTCACACAAAAAAAAGTTTCACGCCGGAAACGCTAATCGTTTTGCATCTTGACAAGTTTACGCGAAAATTGCAATATCTATACTTTTCTACCAAAAAGTGGAAATTTTTGAAACTATTAACACTAGCAACACTGAACTAACAAAACAAACAAGTTCTGACAAGTTGTGTCGCCGCAAAATTTGAATGGAATATCGAAGCGACGCTTTTCAATTCAATTATCGTCGTTTGTTTTTACTAAATTTCAATAAATAATGGATTTCCCAAACTGTTTATCACAAAATTTCGTTAACAAACAATATGTGAGGTCATTTGGAAACATTCTCAAGCCCAATATATTGAAAAAGGAAGACATTACTTCCTTCCTTCGTCATGTTCTTGAGGATCAGTCTCTGGTGAGTAAGATTCCCACTGGTTTTAATAACATTCTAATGAATTTGAAGAATAATCTACGAAATAAATCTAAGAATGATTTCAAAGAGATTTTTTCAACAATCGCCAAAGAAAAAGACACCTTACGCGCAGTGAATAAAGAAGATATTCTCACGTCCTGCTGGACATCGCTCAATGAAATAATACCTAAACAATTTTTTGGCGGGAATCGTAATAACAAAATGTTGAAGAAAGTTGTGCGAAAAGTTATTTATAGCATGAAAAGACAACATTTTACAGTGACAAAAATGGTAGAAAAATGGGATTTTTCTGTAACACCTTGGAACTCTTTGGGAGATAACTCAAAAGTTATTTTACAGAAAACTTTGATATGGATAATTAAGTTCATAGTGTCTCCGATGATTTGCTTGAATTTTTACGTAACTACCTGCAAACTTGATGCAGATGAAAACAGGCTACACTTCTTCTGGAAAAACCAATGGCAGAGTTTCTACGACAAGAAAATATCGAACATGATATTCTCTAAAATCCTCAAAAGATATGAACCTTATTGTCTGAGCAAGAAAGTTAAAAAGAACCACAGTTTGAGTGATCGTTTAAAACTGAAGTCGTTGAAGAAAGATATTCCCAAATTGCATTTGATACTGAAACCGAATAATGACAGTCGTCCAATTGTTCGGTACAAAAATGATCAAAGTTCAACTGAAAAGTATAAAATAAAGGACAGATTTAACTTTCTTAAAACACTGAAAGGGAAATCATACCCAAATATAGAATCTGAATTTAATAGGATATATCAGGACTGGCTAAATTTAAATCGTCCAAAATTATATTTTGTTAAAACAGACCTAAGCAATGCCTTCGGGTTAATAAACAAACAGAAACTGATGAAGATATTATGCGAGAAGCATTTAAGTTATCAGAAAACAGAGAAAAGTCTGTATATGAAGAAAAAATTTGCTCAGAGCTATAAAGAAATTGTAACCGAGTTGAGAAAACCTTTGTTGGTACGTGCTGGCAACACTGTGTTTGAATGGACTGAAGGTTTGGTACAAGGATATAAATATTCCCCGGCTCTATCAGAATTGTACTACGGTTACCTCGATGAGATATATTTTTCAAACCATTTCAAGTCGTCTCAACGACAATTGAAATTGTTTATGAGAGTCGTAGATGATTATCTGTACATTACAGATTCGCTTGATGATGCTCATTCGTTTCTAAACGCCCTATCGGGTTACCGAAATGTGAATTATGATAAAACCGTAGTAAATTTTCCTCATACGGATATTAAATCCAGCGATGAGATTACATTTCTGGGTTATAGCTACAACACTAATAATTTAGAAGTCAGCAGAGCCACTAATGTGTATGTCGGGCAAATGTGCTATAAAATAGCCTTTTCTAGTTCTCTGGCTAATATTAATAGGTTCCTAGAAAATCGTATCGGACAAACAGGAATTCAAATAAACGGACACATTTTTAATTTACACCACAACACTGAGGAATTGATATGGCGACACATTTTCACAACGTTCTGTTTATCAGCTAATAAATTATGTACGGTTTTGGCTGTCTGCGAATTATCATCTCAATCGAAGGCAGAAATGCTTCAGTATATAACGCTATACAAGAAAAGGGTGTCTGTTAAGCTTAGTAACTCGATAATTGAGACATTGATGAGGAATAAGCCTTCGAATTTTTTATTCGTGTACTGCATTAATCATTTTAGATATTTGTCTTTTAAAGCTTTGTATTTGTGTGCAACACTGACGTCTAACTGCAGTGGGCTGGTAACACTGGTTAGCGATGAACTGGCGAAGTCGAATTGTATTTTCGGAAAATGGAGGGAGCATGCCCGTAGAATTGATACTAATGGCGAAATACGTCGACCAGCTATCAGAGAAGTCTGTAAACGAAGTGATTTAAAAAAGATTATGAAATCTTTTGACGTGCTACCAGATGGCATTCAATGTTTTAATCAGAAGAAATTAGAATAAGTTTTGTAAATACTCTATAAATAAAGCAAATTGTTTATTTAAGTAATTATTTTATTTCAAAATTATAAGTATTTAAATCAGTCATGTATAGAGATTCAAATGGACGGAAAGTTTAAAAATAAAACTAATATTAGTAAAGCTAATATAAAATAATAGAAATACTTACATAAACTTTGTATATAAGGCACTTGTATCTATTGGACGGACAAGGAATGATTATTTGTATATAATGCTAATTATCTTCAATTTAAAAATATTTTAAGTATAAAATTCAACTATTTCGTGCAATTCATACTAAGTAGAACTTAAAATTAACATTTTTGTCGCTTAAAGTGACAGTTGCGTTTAGATGTAACGGTCACAACAGAATCACACCTAGTGACTTTCTAATCACTAAAAGGCACACCTAATTATACTTATCAGATCGATCTAAATCTTACAAAAAAGAGGTATTCTTGTCTAACGTTTTGCTTGTATTTTATCTACAAAAATATGTTAGAAGGGTCATACATACCAACTGTGAGAACGCTATACATTCATGGTTTGACGTTAGATCTCCAATGTTATGGGACGACACTTCTAACATGTTTTTGAATTAACATGTTGTTGCCAAAAATAGCAACTAAATTACTTACTTATTTTACATGAATAAGCAGCCAAATTAAAAAAAAATGACATTGCCACATTTCAATGGAGCTTTGCCCCACCTACAAAACAACGAGACCATTGAAGCTGTACCTATCATTTTGTTGGGGACTTATTACAGGTTTTATATTGCATAATCACAATCAGTAGGAGTTGCGAGAGTATTTAAAAGTCATGTTTATCGTTACGGACCTGCGCTCAAAACGATCAAATCATACCATGTCTGTCATAGTGGCCGTGAAAGGGACAGTGCTATTGCATTGGTGTAGCGGCGTCTCTGTTTGGCGCGCCCTGACATGGTATATTTTCATCGTTTTGAGAACGGTATTACGGCTGAACTGAAAGTTTAAAATGTTACCACAGCTTAAATCATATCGTACATTAACAAATACAATATTTTGCATACCTATTAATTAGATAAAACGGGAATTACCGTGTTAAACATTTATTTTATTGATGTCTCGATATTTCGACAGCATTGCAGCCATCATGGTCACGAGTAGACTGAAGTCTGTGAGTGTTGAACGTCAGAAGGGTGACACAAAACGATCTACCCTCTTTCGTGTTCGCTGACTGCGTTGAGAAAAGTTGTTGATATTTGCAAGTACTCCCATTTTGCAAAAAGAACTAATTATATCCGCTCGTTTAATTCCCGAGCTCGGTGGCTCAGTGGTTGGGTCAACAGACTTGCGATATGGAGGTCCCAGGTTCGATTCCCACCTAGGGCAGCCATGTACCAATGAGTTATCCTCGGTTTTTTCGACGGAAAAACTTACGTACATTTATCGAGTGCTCTCAAAACGGTGAAGGAAAACATCGTGATGAAACCGGCATCCTAGAAGAGAAAAATCTAAGGCACGTGAAATCCGCCAATCCGCACTGGGCCCGCGTGGTGGATCATGGCCCCAGCTCCCTCAATGTAAGGGAAGGTCTGTGCCCGAGCAGTGGGGCAATATAAATAGACTGATGATGATGATGTGTTTAATTCCCGTAATTCACGGTAATTCCCGTTTTATCTAATTAATGTGTATACAAACCGTGTAAGTTTTAAAAGTGATATTTTGCATATCTGTCATAACGTGAAAAAAACCCACTAAAATGTTCCTAATCAGACTACAATAATAATGACAGCCAACGCAAATCCCAAAAGATATCCAACTTTTATCTTATACGCATGGGAAAGGAACTCTGAATCAGCTGCGACGTAATACGCGGACTGCGGCGCGTCGCACGACACTATGCGCGCGGCCCTTATTAGCGCTGGGCCGGCGATGGTCTCCGCTGACCGAAGGCTGTGGGGCAACGGCTTTAGACGTACCGCCGCATCGCTGAAGATCAGGTCGGAGTATGGAGGCTGAGAGTAGTACATGCTGAAGCTGGAAAGAGATGGGAGAGTTTGGTAGGAGGCGATATTTATAATCAAACTCTCCCAGAGTTTGATTATAAATATCGCCTCCACCGCCCTATAACCTAATAGTATGGTGCATGGCGCTAACGCATGTGTCAAATTTAGCTTTAGTCATAAGTACTATTTTGATTAGAAGACATACAATAACTTTGTAGTTAAGCATATTGAATTCTTCTGGAAATAAACATCTTTTCATTTCATTTCAATATCTAGAAGTGCAAATTCTAGAATGCGTATCTACACTTATTAAAGCGAGCGAGGCGTCTCGTTCACTCTTATGCGATGTATCATGTGAACGACAGTGACAGGCGTTTAGGATTAGGATTCAACTTAATGACCGTTACATCCCCACTTGCAATATAAGATAACTAGCTACACCGATGCTCAAATCAAGTGTCTTATTTTGTAAATAAAAACTACTAACATTTTAAGCTTTTCTGTGATTATTGCATAATTATTTTCACATTATTAGATCGGGTCACCTTATTTTCACAATGATGAACAGGTTCAATCAATCAGTTCCTTCAGTGTTACATCATAACAGATAATTAGACGATTATATTTGTTTACAAAATAAGACACTTGATTTGAGCTTCGGTTAGCGACATAACCTGACCCAAATGTATAGCGTTTTCTTAGTAAGTTGTAGACCCAAAATAAATAATTACCTAAACTCGTCCGAAGTACTCGCTCCATACAGCTGCTGTGCGTACACCATTAAATTAGAGAACGTGTCCAGCTCCGTATGGTTCGGTCTGCCCATCAGCACTGAACCCGGGACTCTGCCGAGGTTACAATGTTTGTACTCGTGCATTTTCGCTCTGGTGCCTGCGGGAAGAAGAATAAGATTAGATAAATATTCTTTATATGTGTATATCTCTAAAACTAATTAACAGGTTTTTGAAAACTACAACAACAATTATACTCAAATTGATATACTTGGTGATGATTGTAGTAGCTTCATTAACGCAGTCAGAAGGTACAAATTGTAAATTTGAAGTAACTAAAATAATTAGGTAGTTTGTGTGTTTATTCTAATAATGATGAATGGCAAAAGACAGTTGTTGTGCTTCGATTTTGTTTAATCAATATATTAACTGTTATCTATATAGTTATATAGTAACCCTGCATTTTTAAAATTCAAAATAATCTCATTCAAATCATAATATTTAAAGTAATTTATATAAGTAATCTAATATGCACGTTTCTGTTGAACTAGCGGTGAGGACTTTATTGGCTACTGTACCATTCTTAAGTTTCCATACTCATATGTATTATAGAAGCTGTATGTCTTCCTTAATAAATAAATATAAAAATTCTATAAAATTATAATAAGTGTACTCTAAACTATCTACTAATGAAAGAATTGTTACAATCGGTCAAGTAGTTCTTAAGAAAATCTTAACCCTGTCGTTCCATGACGCCCACCGTTCTCGGCGTCTTTACTTAACGCCTTGCGTGGCAATCACGCCTCGCCTTGCAACTTACCGTCGATAATAACTGTGATATAAGAAAATAATTAAAAATGAAATGACCATAATCTATTATATTAAACTTAACATTAAATGTATGTGACGATTTAGGCATAATATCTGTAATGTTTCATGCATTATGAATGAATAAATGAATTTGAATTTGATACAATGCATCTGTAAATAAAGGGTAGCCATCACGCCTCGCCTCGCAACTTACCGTCAGTAGACATCAGCTGTAAATCCAGTAATGCCCCTACCAATTCAAATGATTTATTGCAGTCACAAAGACCATATAAGTGTTAGTAACTACTTAAAACTATGTTAGTGTTTACATGAGTATTACGCGCGACATGCGACTTAGGTCCGACTCTGAGAACCCGGGACATGTACCAATACCAGCGCCTTTTTTCCACGCCTCGTCTCGCAACTCACCGTCAGTACACAGCAGCTGTAAGTCGTCTGGCAACAGGTCGCGAGCCCACCACTCGCGGCGCCTCCCTCCCGACACCTCGCCGGGTGCCGTATGCCTCACGAACGCCACGTCGCCTCCGCCCTCGACCATACAGCGTAGGGCGCCGATATGACCGTAGTAATCTTCGCTGGCGTCGCGACGACAGCGCCTGAGAAACATGAGTTATTTTATTTATTATATTAATGGACTCGACAGTTCGTCATTTTCCAATGTCATGTTACAGAATATTCAAAATATCATATCGTCTTCTCTTCATCCAGAGGAGTCGCCGTAGCGTCGTCACTCTGGACGATGCAGCTCGACAGTCACGTTCACTCCCGAGCTCGTAGTGGGACTCTTGATAATTGCCTAACCTCTCGGATCCCGAGATCTAGACTCAAAAACAGGTAACCTTCAGATTTACATGAATTATCCAATAAATTCACAAAAATAAAAAGAAATGTACCTTAATTTTCATGACCAAATCCACAAATAATAAAATGACAATGCCAGATTCTGCCCCACTATCAACCGCAAGTTGTACAAGATATCGAATAAATGTAAAAATATCTCCGTTTATAATAAAATAATTGGTTTAAAATAAAGTTTTGTACAAGTTGTGATTCGAAAAAAACAGCTTAATTATGAATTCAGAAAATAGTAAGAAATTGAAGCGAATTATTCATTGTTTTTGTTATTCTTCTAAAGGAGTTGCGAGAGTAGTAGAAAATGATACTGATTATGATTATGCAATATGAAACCTGTAATAAGTCCCCAACAAAATGATAGGTACAGCTTAAATGGTCACGTAGTTTTATAGGTAGGCCAAACCTCCAATGAAATGTGGCAATGTCATTTGCAATTGTCATAATTGCAAGTTTCACTTAGTATATACTATATACTATATAGCAGCTGTAAAGAGGCTTTGTCATTCAGTGTATACAATTAGGGAAATACAGTATTAATATTAAATGTCAACTATTGTTTATAAAACAAAATAAAGGTAAGAACTTAATTACCAAAGTAAAGCGGCTGTATATCTCTAGGTTACACGTGTCGCGAAGCAATTTTGCGCTCATGTGGGGTCAAAACCCACTGGTCTCCTGAAATTCGCACCCTGTGCCCACTCGTCCCCTAAAATATTTGAGGTTTCCACTCGTCCCCCGTGAACTGTTATTTTTTTTAAATAATTTATATTTCCTCGCGCTCTACTATTTTAGAGATTTCTTTTCGGCCCCTGTGGTTGTGGTACAGTCGCGTCATTCATCGAACAGCCATTCGTGTTGGGGCACTCTTTTGTTATTACAATTCCTGGTAAAATTAGAAATGCTGTTTGTTGCCGAACATGAATTGTCATTTTAATTTATCAACGATTAAAATATAATTTTCATAATACAATTTTTTAATAAATTTCGTTAAAGTTTTGTTCACAAATGTACTGTGTCAGCGCTATTTATGTAAAAATAACCAACCAGTACCTGAGCAGGTGCCGAAGACTGAGCAGGGGACGAGTAGGTACCTTAAAAATAAATTAATATTGCCTCGTCTCCGGCCGGGGGACCAATGGGCACCTATATAGGGGCCGAATCTACAACTTTTAATCCGGGGGACGAATTTTAGGGGTCCAATGGGTTTTGACCCCTCATGTGCGGGCAGACACGGGCGCCCTCCTGTTACAGGTCTATGGGGTAAGTGGTATGTGAGTCTTACCTGTACGATGCGCCATGACATAAGTGGCAGAGGTTGTCGTGCGGCACTGTGCCCGAGTCGACGTACTCAGTGCTGAGCGCGCCGGGGGCACACGACTTGGTGAAGTACTCGGCCGCGGCGTGAGAGCCGTCGCAACCGTACTTACTGGAAGGATAAATAAAAGTGGTTTTCAACTTTTTAAATTTATTAGGGTTCCGTACATCAAAGAGGAAAAAATAAACTTTATAGGATCACTTTGGTTCTCTTGAAAATGGCGGGAAACGACGGTTGCAAAATTATTTGATAATTTTTGTTTTATTGTCTACAATGGTTATTTTGAGATTAATATCACGTTAAATTAATCAGAAAATGTTCGCGAGTGACAGTATGGTGAATTTGTTGGATAATTTGAGCAAGATCTGGGGTTTCAAGCTTTTATCAAGAGTTCCCGCTACAAGCTCGGGAGTGAACGCGACTGTCGAGCTGCTTCGTTCAGAGTGATGACGCTACGGCGACTCCTCTGGATGAAGACAAGAAGACGCGGCTGCCCAGGGTGAAGACGCTACTGCGACTCCCCTGGAGGAAGATAGAGGACTATTATATATTGAATTTTCTGTAACATGACATTTGCAAATGACGAACTGTCGAGTCCATTAATAAAATAAATAATAAGGATCACTTTGTCGTCGACCAGTGTGGCACGTGTTCTTGCCGCGCAAATATGTCAAGGCCGTGTCGGTTTTTTTTGTACATAATAACAGTTTCTTAGGCCCGTTTTAAAAATCACTCTCAGCTCAAAAGTCAATCTTGAGAACGACCTCAAGATGATATAGTAGAGACAGCTGGACAAGACTGGATACTAATAGCACAAAACAGAGACGACTGGAGGAGGCCTTCACCCAAAAGGGGTCCTTATCGCAATAGACTTTATTAAATTACGATTAAACTTATACTATGCATGACATTTATTAAATAATTGAATGATATGATAATTGAATACGTATTAAATTGAGTACTGACATGAATAAATAAAGTAAATTAAGACTGATATAATATATAAGTGTGCATGCGACAAAAACTGTGAAAGGACAATAAAGGCTTTTTTATTATATTTTATTTGTTTAGGTGCGCGTTTAGGAATCGGATATCACGTGAGTAACGCGGTATTAATAAACAAAACTCAGTTCTCAAGAGAACTGTCAAATGACAATGCCAGATTCTGCCCCACCATCAACCGCAAGTTGTACAAGATAACGAATAAATGTAAAAATATCCCGTTTTTTTATTAAAATTTTGGTTTTAAATAAAGTTTTGTACAAGTTGCGATTCGAAAAAAAAAGCTTAATTAAGAATTCAGAAAATAGTAAGAAATCGAAGCGATTTATTCATTGTTTTTGTTATTCTTCTATAGGAGTTGCGAGAGTAGTAGAAAATGATACTGATTATGATTATGCAATATGAAACCTGTAATAAGTCCCCAACAAAATGATAGGTACAGCTTAAATGGTCACGTAGTTTTGTAGGTGGGGCAAAGCTCCATTGAAATGTGGCAATGTCTTTTACACTTGAGAACGTATTTGCTGATTGCAGCCGAACCGCGACTTGATAAAGACATCACGTGATACGCCCTCAAGATTACTTTATAAATATATGACATACTTGAGATGGTGATCACGTCTTGAGAGTGTATCAGGTGAATTCGCTCTTGTACTTACCGTATCCACCCGTTTGAGATGAGATACGCCAGCGGGTAGACCCAGCCCGCCGCCATGCCCAGGCCGGTGTGGCACGTGTTCTTGCCCCGCAAATACGTTAAGTCCGTGTCGGGGTCCTGCTCCTTGGCAACCGCGACTGCGTAGTACCAGCTGTTGCCGCTTGTGTACACCTGGGAGTGGTTGATTAGAGATTATTTTATAACAAGATCTAGTATACCCATTCGTATGGGAATTTATTTATTTATATTTTATCTCGTCCCACTAATATATAATTGCGATAGTTTGTATGGATGGATGTTTGTAGCTTTTTCATGCAAAAACTACTGAATGAATTTTAATGAAACTTGACAATAATATAGCTCATAAAACAGAATAACACATAGGCTTAAATGACAATGCCAGATTCTGCCCCACCATCAACCGCAAGTTGTAAAAGATAACGAATAAATGTAAAAGTATCTTCGTTTTTTATTAAAATGATTGGTTTAAATTAAAGTTATGTACAAGTTGCGAGTCGAACAAAACAGCTTTAATTAAGAATTCAGAAAATAGTAAGAAATCGAATCGAATTATTCATTGTTGTTGTTATTCTTCTATAGGAGTTGCGAGAGTAGTAGAAAATGATACTGATTATGATTATGCAATATGAAACCCCCAACAAAATGCCAGGTACAGCTTAAATGGTGACGTAGATTTGTAGGTGGGGCAAAGCTCCATTGAAATGTGGCAATGTCATTTGTAAAGATCCTGCGCAGACGACGTCGCGGGCAGAAACAAGCTTGAGAACCACTCTAAACGATGATTACAAAACAATATACAATGACCTCTCACCACAGCCTCTCACATTCACCGCAAACACACACACGTTATCTACACACAAACATACAATAAGTAACCATTGGTTGCCATTGGAAGCTGTGAGCTTACCTTACGTACGTACGTACGGTACGATGCTCCTCTATAACCAATTTGGAGCCAAGGTGTGGGCTGAAAACCAGCGCTGACGCACTCTGTGTCAGCATCAGCTGAAGCCTAAACCTTTTGCCTAAGTTATATGTTTGTTAATTGTCATTGTAATTTCTATTTCTTATATGTATATACTTAATAGGCAATAAATATTATTCTATTCTATTCTAATATATTGAAATTCCTACCTCTTGCATAAACGGCACCAGCCTATGTCTATGCGCTGCGTGGAGCATGTCCGCCGCGTCCAGCACGGCGAGGTCGCACGTGCGCTCAGCGACGCAGCGCTCGCAGTGACGCGTGCTGTGCCCGCGGTAGCACACGAGACGGGGGGACAGGAACGCTGCTTTCAGCGCGATCTGCGCAAAGGTCACATGGGATAAAGTACAAAAAATCTAACAGAAGTTTTATTAAAAATAAAACCGTCGGTTCTCTTGAAAATGGCGGGAAACGACGGTTGCAAAATTATTTGATAATTTGTAATGAAGTAGTGAACTAGATGAAAGATATACTTCGTTATGTCCCAAAGATATATATCTCTCTTTTCACCTAGTTGACACATTTTGCGCAACTCTATGCAAATAAATATTTTATTTTTTCTAAGGGTCAATTTCCCTTTGAGAACAAAATAAGATATTTCTAGGGGTTGATTTCCCTTTGCGATTACACAAGAACTCACGCCATTATCTCCTATAAACAACTAGATACACAGTCTGCCTTCTAAAAATGTCCGAGCGCAAAGAAGGTCCAAACGGATTAATGGAACCATTTGCTTTATTGGACATTACTTGGACGTTTTTAAAATTGTTTTAGTAAGACCTTTGTTACGGTAACGGCGGGGCAGGGGGTGCTATGGAGGGATGACCTTCGCAAAATGGCTGGCAGGGACTGGATGCAGAGGGCCGAGAGTAGGGTTGATTGGCGCGCTTTGGGAGAGGCCTACGTCCAGCAGTGGACTGATACGGGCTGATGATGATGAAGACCTTTGTGTATCTAATTGTTTATAGGAGATCAATGACTCACACTCATCTTGCCACACTTGTCCATCTCCTGGTCGCTGGTGACGCAGAGCACTGCTCGCTTCACAGGACAGTCCCTGATGCCGACCACAGCCTTCTCCGCCTGGTCGCCCACGAACTCGTTGTTCAGGATGTGCTTGGCGGCTTGCTCCTCCTCTTTGAGGATGCGGAAGTTTATTGTGGCGTCCTGTCGGTCAAATATATATATATTTTTCTATTCAAATGTGATTTATTTCCTTAAACATATACAGCCTTACTTATAATCGATGATTAAAATTAATACCTTGTTTAACAATTGTTTTAAAAAAATGTTAAATTATAAACACTATTTAATCAACTCCTGAAGAACCGAATAAGTAGCTGTCAGTTTATACAACGTCGTATGCTTAATTAACAAAATGGCGGACCGAATTCGGAACAGCTGATTTCATTTGATACTGATTATTACTTTTTTAAGGACTTTGGAGTAGGCATTACACCAATTTAGGCCAAATTTTCGTTCTTTTTTGAATTCATTCAGCAGTGTTACCGTACCTAAATAATTTTTGGCGTTTAAAATGACGATTAGCTAATCACTGCTTAAATAACGTTTATAAGTAAAAAAAGGTTAATCACTTATTAAGAGTTTAAATAATGATTAGTTAATATGTTGCTCAGTGCTTGATTAGTGTTTTTTATAAGTAAGAGGGCTAGTACATTTTACATAGCATTAGACACACTTTGGTGGAAGACTGGTGCTCAAGCTAGGAGTTATCCTGTGTTTTGAGCCACCAGACCTCCCCGTTACAGACATAATGTACACTAAATAAAATGAGGTGCAAAAACAATAATTTAAGAAAAATGGTTAAACAAAAACCAAAAGAGAGGTGTGTGTTATATGTGTATGAGGTTGAGTGATATCCGTATGTGTGGTGCTTCGCTGTGAGGGTGAGTGTGGTGAGTGTGTGTGTGAGGGTACGTGTGAGAGGGTGTGTGCGTGTCAAAATATCGTTGAGTTATAAAGGCTGTTGCTTTTGCCTGCGAAAATTCCCTTTCGGCTACGTAACTAGTATTTCGCAACCAAATGTTATTCGTACGTAACCAATTTTGAAGATATTTTTTTTAAACAACCACGATTTCTTAGGTTTTTTTAAATCAGTTGACTATGAGGAATGTTCTTTATGTGGTTGCGGGAATCACACCGAAATAAATTCTCGGTGTAAATTTTTAATTATTGAAATACTTAAATATAATAATAATAATAAAGGTTTTTATTGACTTAAGAATTTAAGAACAGAGTTTCTTGATTGAAAACTTATAGCTAACAGCATTCTTTGGAAACAATTTACAAGAATGTGAAACGATAACAACCGTACTAGTTTAAAATACTGTATATATTCTATGATATTGCGAGGATGTTGTCCAACCTTCGCTGATTAAGAGGCAAGAGAATAAGATATCACATAAGCTCACCTGAAGCAATAAGTCCGTGGTACCGTTCGAGCTGAACAGATGGAATTGCGACTCGATGGGTTCTCCCGAGCCGTCCACCCGAAGCCGGTATGGCGGCATCGTACTCACTCTGGTGACAAAGTGTGATGAAAATAAGCAAAAATAATTTAAAACAAAAACCGTCCAAGCGCGAGTCGGACTCGCGCACCCACGAGGGTCTGCTCTAACGAAAAGATAAATTCGATTTAGGGCCAACTTATCTTTACCATTCGTAAAATACTATGCCTATACATTCCATTCCTTGATCAATTGCAAATATAAGTTTGTAAAACCAAAAAAATAATTAATGGATGTAATTTTAAATGACATTGCCACATTTCAATGGATCTTTGCCCCACCTACAAAACTACGAGACCATTGACGCTGTACCTATCATTTTGTTGCGGACACATTACAGGTTTTATATATCATAATCACAATCAGTAGGAGTTGCGAGAGTAGTGGAAAATGATAACAAAAACAGTGAATAAATCGCTTCGATTTCATACTATTTTCTGAATACTTAATTAAGCTGTTTTTTCGAATCGCAACTTGTATAAAACTTTATTTTAAACCAATAATTTTAATAAAAAACGGAGATATTTTTCCTAGGTCAACGGGAGGTACCCCATAGGCTTTGGTTTTCTTGCATTTTCATACAAATATGCGAGAAAATGCGACATAAACGGCCATATCTTCTGATTGCGTTGACGTAGAAGTTTGATTTTTTGAGGTTGAAGACCTGAGTATTTGGTATTAATTTCAACTGGATCCACCCACGCGTTTCTGAGATATAGGTCTTAACAGTGTTTCTTTTCTTCCTTTTAAGGCAAGACCCTAAAAATTGATTAAAATACCCTATTAATAAACAGCGAAATAAGTGAACTACAATATTGACTCCCCTTTATACTAGGTATGAAATACGTAAAGCCTAAGTTACAAGCAATAACAACGCATTTAACGTTGACATCAGACCAGTCAGTGCCATATACCGGAGCTATTAAAAATGTAAATTTGTAACCCCTCATTGACCCATAAAAAAAAGTAGATTTGTCACAAACTCCACATCCACAAACCTGCTCTGTTCACTATCCAAGTCTTCCCTCTCACTCTGTTTCCCGTTAAGTCGCCTGAACGGGTCGTAGCCGAGCCGCGGTTGCTCAGTGGTGGAGTATGGGTGGCCGAACGCGTCCCGGGGTTCGTACCCGGCCGTGCGGTTGGATATGTTGTTCAGCGGGTTGGGACGCCCGTAGAGTTGGAGCAGTTTTTGTATGAACTTCTGGTATCTGTAACAATACATACATTTTATTTTATTTACGGAATTCGGAATTGGTCAATCTCCCATATGGATTAAGCCCCAGAATGTCCAATTTCCAGATCGACCAATTCCCAATTCCGTTTTGGTTTGTCTGGAAATTTGGTCAATCTGGGAATTAATCAACCTGACCAATAGGTCAGTCTGGGAATTTGGTCAATCTGGGAATTAATCAACCTGACCTATTGGTAAATAGGTCAGTCTGGGAATTTGGTCAATCTGGAAATTAATCAACCAGACCAATAGGTCAGTCTGGGAATTTGGTCAATCTGGGAATTAATCAACTAGACCAATAGGTCAATCTGGGAATTTGGTCAATCTGGGAATTTGGTCAATCTGGGAATTTGGTCAATCTGGGAATTTGGTCATTCTGAGAAATGATCATTCTGGGAATTTGTTCACTCTGGGGCTTGATCAATGTGGGGTTTTGATCAATTAATTAGTAGAATCGACAGTTTGTGATTTGCCAATTTCATGTTACAAAGTATTTCTTATATTTATCGTCTTCTTTCTTCATCCAGAGGAGCCGCCGTAGCGTCATCACTCTGGACGAAGCAGCTCGACAGTCACGTTCACTCCCGAGCTCGTAGCGGAACTCTTGAATGTAGCTCGAAAAAGTAGGTCTTGCACATAATTCTTCGAGAACTCCAGCATATTATTCGCGAACATTTTCTGATTAATTCAAATGACATTTAAACACAAAACCAGTTTAGACAATAAAAAACAGCTGTGTGTAAAAAATAAACAGTAGGGCTGGCAACACTTCGCTAATGTCCTGGCTGCGCTAGATGGCGCTAAGTCTCGCTCACCGCCGTCGCTGCGGCTGCGACGCCGCGCTGCTGGTGACGAGCGCGTCGGCCGGCACGCGGCCCCAGTGACACCGCTCCCACTGGGTCACGGGCTGACGAGACCCGTCGCGACACAATAACTCGAATTGGTCTTCATTTACGCCTCCTGTGATAATAAAATAAAAATGATATTGAGTCATAGGCTCTCAAACTCAGTTTCGGTTTCGATGGCAGCCGAAAGTATTATTCAAAGTCAAAGTCAAAATGTTTTATTGCGATCATGCGGTTAATTCTAGGTGTTACATAAAAATCCAGTACTCAACATGAACCCTGTCAGGGCAATGCAACATAATTTAAACTTATATACTTAACAAAAAGTAAATGATAAATGGAGATTTTTTTTTTTTCATCACGACCGGGATTCGAACCCGGGACCTCGCCATTCCGTGGCACGCTCTATTCCAACAGAGCCATCGTGATTCGTATCCAGATCGTGAATTTTGTCTCCATATTCTCTCGTCTGAGGGACGGTAAACAAAAAGTATTCTAAAGTTAGCATGCAAATCCTAGTACCTATTTCTGTCACAAAATATAATTGTAAAGTATAATATAAAAACTGTAAATATTACAGAATAGATGACTATTTAAGGCCATTCCATGAGCCAACTAGCGCCGCCAATCTTGTATATCTTACAAATTATAATTTTCTATTAAAAAAGTTTAGTACACAATCTTTATTAGGATAAACACTATTTTTTAATATACAATACATGGCATAATTGCGACAAGCAAAGTTGTAGTTCTCAAATGTGCCAAAAACGTCCGTTTTTCGCAATTATGCGAACTACAACTTACCGACATTGAATCACGTTATAAATAAGCATTTAAAAAATAGTATTTATCGTAATAAACATTATGTACATAGCTTTTTTTAATAAAATCGATTAAATTGGAAGATATTATTTTTCAAAGATTGGCGGCGCTAGTTGGCTCATATCAGGCCCTTAAACGATGAACATACATGGTGTGTGTCGCCGGTTCCGCATGAGGGATAAACTTAATAACAATAGTAATAGTTATGTACCCATATAGTTATTAAGTAATTGTATTATCATTATTTTAAAAGATGTGGTGCTGAGAATTTTTTGCCTCTTTTTCTCCTCAGCGTTGGCACCTTTTCCTTGCAAAGTGGTGTAAATGTAAATTCAAAAAATATATTGCGTCTTCAACTCACCCAGTATCTTATGGGACAGTAAAGCATGTTGTATGGTGGTGTCTCTGACGAAGGCTATTTCTCCAGTGCCGTTGGAGACCAGGCACCTCAATGCTCCTTCGTACCCGGCGTACGGGTCCGCCAGGGTACAACGTATACCGGCGCCGCCAACACATAGCTTACATAACCTGAAATATTTAAATATTGTACGGTGGAACACAGAGAAAGGTGTACAGGAGAGTTTTTAAGGTTGAGATTATCTCAAAAACCACTTGACCTATTACTAAAATTCTTTCACTGTTTGATAGATAAAAGTGAAAACTATGTAACTGTAAAAGAATTATTAAATTCGGTCCAGTAGTTCTTGAGAAAATCTCAACCTTATTGAGGCCCCCTGTATACTTATCTCTGTCTTCGACTGTACGTGCTTACTTGTCTGAGTTATCTCCTATGGGATTGTACATGTCCTTCAGTGAGTTGGGAGCGCACGAGTCGCCGAAGAACTCTATAGCTGACTTCACGTGGTTGTTGCAATCCGTTATCTTCAGACCTCCCTCTTGCATTAGCTGAACAATGACATTAATAAACACGGTTTAATTTAATTTATTTTATTAATTGACTCATCATCGGACGGTCGCCGGCGTCGGGGCAGACCTCGGCGTAGGTGGAGAGACGATATCGTTAGATACAGGGATGGGTGGCTGGAAGAGGCTCAGGACAGGGATGGATGGAAGAGGAGGGGAGAGACCTTTAATAATATAATAAAAATAATAATAAATCAATTTATTGCCACATAAAATTTTACATAAGTAACAGTAACTTAAACAATACATGCCCGACCAAGCAGAGCTTGAGCGTCTTGTTCCGACTAGCGGCCGGTGATTAACTATTACCTTTGCCCAGCAGTGGGACAATTTATAGGTTAACAAAAAAAAAATTGACTCGACAGTTCGACATTTGCCAATGTACTGTACAGAATATTCAAGATATCATTGTCTTCTCTTTCTCCAGAAGAGTCGCCGTGGCGTCATCACCCTGGAAATCCGCGTCTTCATGTCTTCATCCAGAGTAGTCGCCATAGCGTCATCACTTTGGACGAAGCAGCTCGACAGTCACGTTCACTCCCGAGCTCGTAGCGGGACTCTTGATAAAAGTTTGAAACTTCAGATCTTGCTCAAATTATCCAATAAATTCATCAAACTGTCATTCGTGAACATTTTCTGATTAATTTAACGTGATATTAAACACAAAATAACCACTGTAGACATTAAAATGAAAATAATCAAATAATTTCGCAACAAAGGAAAACATCGTGATGAAACCTGCATGCTGTAGAAGAAAAAATCTAAGGCATGAGAAATCCGCCAATCCAAACTGGGCCCGCGTGGTGGATCATGGCCCCAGCTCCCTCGATGTAAGGGAAGGTATGTGCCCGAGCAGACCTGGTCACAGCTGTTACTGAAGATCAGCTCCTCAATCAACTCACCACATGTACAGGCATAACCCATCCGGCCAGTGCCCCGACGCCCGGGAAGCAGGCCTTTACGCCCCGGAGCGCGTGGAGCCCCGAATAGGAGTCCACGTGGGGTAGACTGCCCCGCTTGACTACAGCCACTGCATATTGGTATGGCTCACCGCGACCGTAGAGCTGTGGATATTGAATACGATTTATTGACTGGGCCTGTCACAGACCACTTACCCAATAGACGAGCAAGTGAAAAATTCTGTCAATGATGAGCGCATAGACGAAGCGGGGGACAGGGGTGTCGTATTAAAGAGATGCGTCCATGTCGATAATATCTCTAGGTTACCTTGTCGCGATTCAATATTGCATTGAGAATGTTTGCTATTTTGTGAGAATGATGGATGAATGACTTATTAATTAATGCACAATGTAATGTAATCTTATATATTATTATAACATAACTGTAATCTTGACTGACTTTTAAATTATTTGTATTATTATTTATGTTCTTTTTTTTATGACATTTGATTAATAATAATTTTATTAATAATGAATTGACCATGAATTGTATAGTGCATTGGTGTTTGACTGTAATGCTGTACTTTTTTTTGAATAAATAAATAATTGCACTCATGTGCGGGCAGACACGGGCGCCCTCCTGTTACAGGTCTATGGGGTAAGTGGTCTGTGGGGCCTGGGGGCGGGTCCAAGGCGGGATGTTATTGTAGAAATTATTATATATAAACGGATATCACTCACTTATATTGTTAAAGTCGGCAATTAGACCGACAGTTTATCCGTTTATATATAATAATTTGTAGTAATGGCTCACTATAGTTTTAATTCTAAAGTTATTGAAGTATCACACAATATAGAGTATATTCTATCTCTTATTCATAGAAAAGTAACAGTTTTAATTTAGGGGCCTTAATCCTCTTACGATATCTTTGTGGTTTTTTGGGCCTTAATGAGAAACCAAACACACGAAAAACCAAAACCCGGCAATAAATCGCGTGTGTGCAGCCTGTCTGTGCCGGACCGGTACCTGCGCGCGCGCGGACACCGGCTGCTGGCGGTGCCCGTGGCGCGCACGGCGGCACACCGCCACTCGCCGCTCGTGGCCGCGTGCGCGTGGATAGAGGAGCTCCTGGCATCGGCACCGCAGTGTGATGTGTTCGCTGACAGGTGGAGGAGTGTTTGGCGGGAGATTGTGGTGTTTTGTGAGGGTATGAATGTGTGAGTGGCTGATTGTCCTAATCTATGTTATAATAATTTGACCTGTGTTGTCCTAAATATTGTATAATAATTGATTGACGTAGATTTACCTAGTGAATAAGAGTGTATCTGTAATACTAGTAAATCAAATAAATAAATAAAAACCGGTCATTTGCGAGTCGGCTGTTGGACTCGCCCTTGACTGAGGGTTCCGTGCAACTTCACTATAACTTGAGAGACAGACAGATGAACAACAAACTGATCTAAGGATTCCTTTTTTCCTCTTCAGACACGGTACCCTAAAAATGAAGAGATATTAAAATAAAAGAACTCAAATAGCATTACCTCTTGCAAGATGGGTACGAGGGAATGGAATCTGCCGGCAACGTACACCTCTCCAGCGTCGAGGCCCAGCAGCGAGGCCTCTCCTCGGTCCACCCATGTCATACACTCCTCGGTGTCAAAGGCCTGCAAATTATCAGCTTGTTAAAGATCTGTTTTCAAATTACTTTATAGACTAAGGGTCGGCGTACAACGTCACGGCGCGGCGCCGTGCCGTCGTATGGCGCGGCGTGTCACGGCGTCTGCCGGCACCGTCTACCGGTGCACGATGTCGGCAGGCGCTGGTCACTGGCGGACAACATTCGTGCCGGCGGACGGCGCCGTCCACTAGCGCGGTACACGGCATCGTACACGGCGTCGTCCGCCGGCGCCGTTCTGTTGTACGCTAGCCCTAAGGTAGGTAGGTAGATAAATATCTGCAATATTTAACACGTTCACAGCCCCCGTACAATTTTTTTTTTATTTACTTGTAAGTCCCACCTATTACTTCAATCTCTATACAAGTCGAAATACATACATACTAAATACTGTTTATCTACCTTTGTTGTATTTTTTGTCAACTTTTATTTACTTACCCGTTTACACTGCAACTGTATAAAATCCTTGTCGAACAGCCCCATATCCTGCATGGTAGTCCACATTAGCTTCTCACATTTCTTCTGCTCCGGTATTGATGTGGTACACCACGTCAGCACATCCACTCCTTCGATTGTGGGCACTCCGTGGATGCCATTGGATATATGCTCTGCGTCAAAATAGCTAGCTTCTGCTGCCACTGGAATAAAATATATTATTAGAGTTGTCAAGCAGTATAGTATATAAGCATACATGAAGAGAGCTACGTTGCTAAATGTAGCACCTACCTGACATTCAGCACATCTGATAAAAATCCAAATAGACTGATAGCAGAGAAGCAAGGAAAAAAAGGCCCTTTGCACCATAGTTCTGGATAAATATGTTCATGATCATGGCCCCTGCTCCCTCAATGTAAGGGAAGGTCTGTGCCCTAACAGTGGGGCAATATAAATAGACTGATGATGAGGTTTTGTGATGCTCTTTTCTCTCACAACACCCAGACATGTGATATGATATACGAATGTAAAAAGATAATTTATTTCTGTGTAAAACTGACGTAACCAATAATGGTAACGTAATGGGTATCTAACATTGTACTCAAATGCATGCGAGCTTTTGGAGACATGTTCTACATGTAAGTATGTAATCTGTGAGCACATAGGTACGGTTTATAATATCATCTAAACTGAGCATAGAACTTTTTCTACGCAAACGAAGTTGCGGGGTACAGCTATACAATCCAAGAGAAGGTTGAGACTTGAATGGAGATTACTTCTTCTCTCTCTCTTTCAAAGGCTATCTTTAGCGGTCAGGAAAGCATCGCGTTCCGATAATCTCGGAAATTGAGGGTCGTATAGATAACTAAGCTTCTTTGATTGAACCTCTCGAGATTTATTATAACATATCCCTGTTGGACGCAAGACGAACATCGCTAAAAACTAATTAGAAACGATTTTAGAAGTAGTGCTAGGTGATCAAAAGTTGGCATAAACTTTTCTAAAAAATTCTCGACTTACCAATTAAAAGTAGCAGTAAAATGATTAGGGAATGAGGTTTCTCCATTGTTGTGTGGATTTTTGTTTCAATTACTATAGTATTTATTTCATTGTTCTAATTTAAAAATTTCGGACACACCCCAAATAACCGCATCAACAATAATTGAATGAGTGAGTGAGTAAAATGTTTGACATATGACTCATTCTTTTTCATTTTTACCATTCGTTCCCTTAGTGATGTACATATTTCGATAAATACCGGTAAATTTGAATTTAATATTTCAGCTTGCATTCTCGACATTCTTAGCTATTTTTGAAAGGTTTAAGGGCTCTGGGTACAAGCTCAATTATCGAAAATGGTAGGTGTGGCTCGTTGACATTTCAGTAGGTTATTTATGAGAGATATTTTGTTTGATCAAGTTTTAAAATCGTATAATATTATTAAACTTTGGGCAAGCACATTTTTTGGGTACCTACCAATTAATTAGGTTAGGAGCTCAGACTTTTTCCTTTTAAAAGGCCATGATGATTTCAAACATTAACATTATTGTAAAACACTCAGAGAAATAATGACGGGAGTACGCAAGCGCTGGCGTTCCCCTCTGCCGAGGTACATGCACGAATCGTTCATCGCCGTTTATAAAAACTAGTTGCCGCGACCGGCCGTCATTTTGCGTCCGTACGTATCGCTGAACACATCTCCCGAAAATGGTTGGTTGTGCAGTGGTTTCCTGTAAAAGGCGATCAGAAACATCAAATTTTACAACACACGGTGTTTCTTATTATACGTAAGTAATTTATTTATCAATTTATGCAACTATAACATCAAAAACTGCATTTTATTTTACAAGTCTAACGGCCAAAAAACGATAAATTAGCGATACAAAATCTCGTGGTACGAGGTTGCTTAGAGTAGTGGTGGGAAAATAATTGAACGAATGAAGTGAATGAAGGGAATGAAGTTTACCTTGCAGTATATTTTAGCATTTTTATTGTTTCATTATTATTAAAATGAAACGTAATGAACGTTTCCTACCTACCTAGTTTTTACAATTATGTACCTAACCGTTAAAGAAGGAACTTGAAAGAAAGGTGAGACTTTGGCGTCTGTCTGTCGCTCACAGCTGGTTTCCTCAACTACTAATGACATCGACTTGAAATTTAGCACAGTTGCAGAAGTTACATGCATTATGTAAAATAACTTTGGAAATATTTTATTGTTTTTTTTCTGAATGAGATAATAAGTATTTTTATATTGAAATGATTTCTGTAATAGGACGTCGAAATCTGAAAGTGGGTCAAGTTGGCCAAGCGGGTGTTACATGAAAGGGCTTTAATTGTTATACTTCGGAAATGCTTGTATGTTCATAAACTCTTATTAAACCATAATTATTTTATACAAAATGTGTAATTTTATACCCGCAAAAAATCCCTCAATCCCACTAAAAATAATAGTTCTATATTGTAATATGTATTATAATTAGTGTGAAAGTATGGATGTTTTGATGTCAAAATTAATCAATCACAAGGAGACAGTTCAGTTGGTGATTAAATAGGCTGGATAAAACATTATTTGGTGATTACGTAGGCTGGATTAAAACATGGGTACTTTTCATTCCGGAAAAAATGTAATTCCCTAGTGAAAATGAATTTTGAATAGAAAATCTAAAAAGGTAAAGCCGCGGGAAAAGTTAGTTAGTACACACTAAAAAACTAAACAATCGAACTTGGTATATCAATTTCATTCGTTCCTTCACCATTCAATTCAATCGTTCTTTGTACATACCACATCACTAATTTTTCGTTTGTGGTTGTCGTAAACATTAGTGTAATTACGACGAAATGTTTATTTGTGTGCGTGTTTTATCTTTGTGTGACGATATTATTTTCGTGTGCGTTTATATGGACGTGGCAAATTTTGTTGCGAGTGTGCAGCAATGTGCAGATGTGTGCTGTACGTGTTTACCTCACCTCCCCCAAAAAGTGGCAGAAAAATATGTACGGCTAAAGATAGGTAAGGCAACTCCCGTCCTTATTTCTCTGAGGTAAAACATGACATTTTTTCAAGACCCTTTTGTTATGTATCTGTCTGCTCAACAATAAAGAACCTCCGTTTGACATATTGCTGCAATCGGCTGGCTGGTGCGTATTTTCGAGAAAATTTTCATTTATTTCAATCCCACTCTCTTTTGTAAATTCTAAAAGCAAGTTTCAATTAAAACAGTTTCCAAATTAATATACCAATCCTCTCACATTGTTCTAGGCTCTTCGTCTCATCATTAAACGTAAACTTTCTTTCAGGTTTTGCAAATATTTTTATTTTGCCGAAACACGTGGTGAAGTTATTGTTTTATTGATAAAGAAATGGTCGTATTCACATGCGGACATTGCGGGGAGTCTGTACAGAAGCCTAAAGTCGAGAAACATTACCTGACGAAATGTAGAAACCGGAATCCTAATTTGTCCTGCATGGACTGTTTCAAAGATTTTCTGTAAGTATTTGGCGTATTGAGCGTTGTATTTGTGTATTTATGTAATGTTACAAGCTTCGGTTTGTGGTGGAGGCTCAAAGTACGCTTTAACAGACGCAATTTGTGTAATAAAACTTGCGTACAGGTTAGGTGTCAGGAATCGCAGAGGGCAAAAGGGTTGGGGTGTCAGATCTTCAATGTTTTATTAGTGGGAACATCTCTTGAATGAGGAAAATGCATAGTTACTTACGTTTTGAGAAAATCTCTACCTTAATCACTCTGCACTGATTCTCGCATTAATTATCTACCCGATGGTTGTTTGGAATCACTCTCGAAAGTAGTCAGGTCAAAATAGTTGTTTGTGTGGTATTTTTTATCTCAAAAGGAAGTTGAAAAAGTCAGAAAAAGGGTTACAAACTAAGATATAGCCATTTTTCTGGCTAGTGTAATTTATTTGATTGTGTTTGTTTATTTTGTGTAAAACCAAACAATAGGAAATGTCATGTGTGTAATGTCTTATAAATAACGTCAACCTCAATAAATAAACCTCCTATTTTCAGTGGTACGGACTATGAGGCACACACAAAATGTGTCACCGAAGAAGAACGCTATGCGGCCAAGGGTTTCCAAGCTAAAGAGAAGAAAGGTGAGAAGAAACAGACAGCTTGGGTAGAAATGCTGCAATCCGTTCTCGACGAACAAAAGGGTGCTCCGAAGAACGTTCTGAGAATCGTTGAAACAATCAGCAAGCATAATAACACGCCACGAAAGAAGCCCAAGTTTATAAACTTTGTCAAAAATGTTTGCGGCCAAAAGACTAATCAGAAAGATATTGATCAAGCTTGGGACTTGATCTCTGTCAAACTATCAGCTTTATCGAACGCTAATCAAAATAAGAATCAACCACAAAAGAACGGAACAGAAGATAATGGAAAAACTGACGGATTGAAGGATGGAAACCAAAAAAATGAAAACGGCAACATAGAAAATGGCCATGAGGAAAACGGAAATGCAGAAAATGCAGAGGATCCAGAGGATGCAAATAATGATGAGGAAAATGACACGGAAACTAAACAAAATGGTCATGTTGAAAATGAAAATGGAGAAACTGTCAATAAAAAATTGTCTAAGAAACAGCGTAAAGAGGAAAAGAAGCGTAGGAAGTACGAAGCAGAGCTACAGAGTGCTGAAACGGTACTGGAGGAAGAAGAGGAACCCCAAGTGAGCAATAAGAAAGGAAAGAAGAAGAAGAATAAGTCTGAATCAAGTAACGGTGACGAAGAAACTCATGGCGAAGGTAAAAACAAGAATAAGAAGCGTAAAAGACAAGATACCACTAACAGTGTTCCCGAATTACCAGATATTGTCAGTGAGAACGCTGAAAACGAACCAGTAGTTAAAGAAAAGACCCTGAAAAAGAAATTACGAATTGATGCAAACGAAGAAGCCGAAAGCATTTGTCTTCACGATCAGAACGTTGCCGGAATCGAGGAATTGTCCATGAAAGGGGATAAATTCAACTGGCATGCCGTTATTATGTCTGTTTTAGAGAAGAAAGGTAACGAGGTGCCGTTCAAACGTTTGCAGAAGAAGGTTTTGTCGGAATACTCTGAAGCGACAGGTCGGGACGTGGATGATAGAATTGCCGATAAGTTTATTAAGAAATTGAAAAGTGCTCCGAACGTTAGGGTCGATAAGAACAGGGTTATTCTTGTGCAATAATACTTAATTGAGATGACCATTTCAATTGATGAGCTTCTTAGAATTGTCATATCTCTGTTATTCATAAGTACTGCCATAGAGTAATCATACTCTGCTCAGGATTAAAAAAAACTGATTTTAAACGCCACTCTCCAATTTCATTTCTTATGCCAAGTTCGTATGTACACAATTTATTAAATCGAAAAATAAATTATTTCATTCTCCAGATCCAAAGTTACTTGTATCAGTATATCGCATTTCTATGTATACCGCAGCCCAAATCAAGTGTTTTATTTTGTAAACAAATATCTAATTACCTGTTGTGATGTGACACTGAAGGAACTGATTGATTGAACCTGTTCATCATTGTGAGAATAAAGTGATCCGATCTAATAATGTGAAAATAACTATGCAATAATCACAGAACAGCTTTAAATGTTAGTAGGGTAGTTTTTGTTTACAAAATAAGACACTTTATTTGGGCTGCGGTTTAGCATATACTTATATAGGTCGGATAGCAACAGCAAACAATTTATTATTTTAGTTTTAAATTAAAATATAAAATATTATTTTACGCGATAAGGGATTATTGAATCTTCGCGTCTGGAAATAGGTATTTACTTGATTTAGTAGCAGAATTGTAGGAGCTTAATACTAAAGATTATGCAAAAATGATTTTCATATGGAAGTATTCCGAAGGTGGATTCCCGTTCACTTTAAAGTTCCTGGATTTTAGGGCAGAGATAGTATACAGGGGGCCTCAATAAGGTTGAGATTTTCTCAAAAACTACTGGTCCGAATTCAATCATTCTTTTACAGTTACATAGTTTTAACTTTTATCTATTTAACAGTGAAATAATTTTTGCAATAAGTCAAGTAGTTTTTGAGGTAATCTCAACCTTAAAAATCTCCTGACTAACTGTACACCTTTAGACCGTACATGGCCAACCTGGCGTTCGGCCTCTATAACAAAAGTTTAATGTTATACAGGGTGTTGTTTTGGTCAACGACGAGCGACTCAGGGGTGATAATATACACCATACTGTTGCCAAAAAAATTTAAACAGTATACCATGGTTTTTCATGTAAATTTCCACAAATAATAAAATGCGTTGTTACATACACTCGTGGCCTATCGGCCAGGCCACAGACAGCTTTATTTTGTACCGCGTGCTGCGATAATTTCAAGAGAACTTGAACAGAGATTTTTTTTAAAGTAAGTACCTAATTATTAATTAGATGAGACGGGAATTACCGTGTTAAACATTTATTATTGATGTCTCGATATTTCGACAGCATTGCAGCCATCATGGTCACGAGTAGACTGATAATAAATGTTTAACACGGTAATTCCCGTTTCATCTAATTAATATGTATACAAACCGTGAAAGTTTAAAAAGTGATACCTAATTATGTTAAAAATAATAAAAACAATTGTAGGAACTAAGATTATTTAGACTACCACCCCTGAGTTGGGCGTCGCTGAGCAAAAACACATGTTATAGAACCATAATCAATAAAATATACTTTACACAAATGAGAATACATCAGTTACATATAAAACCAAAATTAGCCAGTGCACAGACAGGCGGCCTTATCGCTTTAAGCGATTTCTTCCAGGCAACCTTCGGGCGATGGAGACACTGTATCAAAACAGCGTAGCGGGTGCAAAAATGTCATAAAACTATATAAATGTAATAAAATACCTATCATATTTAAAATGTTAAATAATCATTTACCTACAACCTACAATATATTTTAGAATTAAAACTATAGTGAGCCATTACTACAAATTATTATATATAAACGGATATCACTCACTTATACTGTTGAAGTCGGCAATTAGATCGACAGTTTCGACCGATTTCGACTGTCTTTTTCAAGGTGAGCGCGCCACGCCCGCGTCGCCGGTGACGTTTCTTCGCGCACTCACGCATCGGTCGAAACTGTCGGTCTAATTGCCGACTTCAATAATATAAGTGAGTGATATCCGTTTATATATAATAACTTACAATATAATTTAATAAACTAATTGAACATAATATAAATAAATTACGTAACACCATCCTCTCCTTTTTAGTCTATAATCATTATTATTATGTGAAACAATAATATTGCTCATGGTCTGATTTACTGTTATATGTTGTATTAGGAGCCAAAATAAATCTAAGTGTGATATTGTGTAATATGTTTTATTTATAACTAGCTGCACCTGCAAATTCGTATGCGTGGAAGTCGCTGGCTACTATATACCTCCACGAAGCACTTTAAATGTACTGGGAGACAGCTACATACACCCGAAAAACATTACCTTCTGGGCCAGTCGGGTAAAAAGAAATTCTCGTGTCGCGGGGGACCTAGCCGTTGTGGGGCCCCTAGGCAGGTGCCTACATCGCCTAATGTATTCCGGCCCTGCCTATACAGTGGCGGCTCGTGAAAGATTTTATTGGGAGTTCACTTCCTGCGGGTTTCCCGCGACGTGTTACCGCGCGTAACATGTTTCGGTAACCGATTTTACAAAGGAAAATTGTTACGCCACGCCCCTAAATCGGATCTTTCCGTGTTTCGTAACACGGTAACACGTCGCAGGAGACCTTGCTTTAGTCTGCCAAAGTTGTCGTGCTTACAAACTTCAACAAAACAAAACATAACCATTTTGATCAACGCGGTCATTGAACTCTCTACGCGATTTACTATAAGCTTAAAATCGAGCGCTTTACGAATATCTTGGCGGCAAATTGTCGCCAATTGCACTTCATTTAACACGTGAAGCCGAGATCGTGAATGTTTTAACATTTAAAGAAAAATGCGCTAAATGTTCAATAAGTAAGTAAGTACCTGTTTCTGTCCAAGCACTTTCTATTGTTCCATTTTTATATTTCACAACACAAACACTACTTACACAATAATCCAATAGTCTCTATTAATTACTCAATGTGTAAACAAGAAAATTCAACAAAACCAAACGTTGGCGGAAAAACAACAGGTTTGTTTATTCATATTTGATTCAAACTGATCTGAACAGCGTAACGAACTCGTGCGCATGCGCGCGCCGGCCGCCCGGCGTGCGCCGTCGTTCGTACCACTTCACGCGTTCTCTCTCTACGTCCCACGACCTGCATGGTGGCATCTCGCTCGCTCGCGGTGCCCTGCACGAATTTAGCTTATTTTCTTCTGATTTTCTCATACGTACAGATCCTTTTTTTAAGATCACGAACCGCGCTGTTTCAGAATGAGCGCAGTTGTCTCTTTCGCACTCATTGAATTCACTATTTAACTTTGTAAACAACTTCGTTTCGTCGGTGCGGATCGTTGGGGCGGCACTCGCTATCAAATGCAGTTTTCTATAGAAATTTACTTGATGTTAAGTATGAATTAATTAAATAAATGAAATGATGTTTAATTCCAGAAGAATTCAACATGCGTACAAAGTAGTTGTATGTCTTCTAATCAAAATATTAAATAAATACTATTGCTACTACTCTAATATGATACGAAAGTTTAATTGATATTTTAATTTTTTGGGTGGGAGTTCACTGCACCAGCGCTCCTTAGGACGAACCGCCTCTGGCCTATAATATCCCCAGTATCCTTAAGGGTCTACAACAATAAACCTTAAGAGCCATCTAGCGCCGCCAATCTTAAAAAATATTATCTTCCAATATAATCAATTTTATTAAAAAGCTATTTACAAAATGTTTATTAGGATAAATACTATTTTTCAATATACAATACATGGCATAATTGCGACAAGCTAAGTTGTAGTTTACAAATGTGCCAAAAACGGCCGTTTTTCGCAATTATGCGAACTACAACTTACCGACATTGAATCACGTTATAAATAAGCATTTAAAAAATAGTATATATCGAAATAAACATTTCGTAAATAGCTTTTTAAATAAAATTTATTATATTGGAAGATATTATTTTTTTAAGATTGGTGGCGCTAGTTGGCTCTATGAAGGCCCTCTAGAGTCTTCCATGAGCCAACTAGCGCCGCCAATTTAAAAAAAATCATGTCTTCCAATATAATTCACATTGTTTATTGCTATAAATATTATTTTTTAAATGCTTATTTGTAACGTGATGCAATGTAGGTAAGTTGTAGTTCACATAATTGCGAAAAACGGCCGTTTCTGGCACATTTGTGAACTACAACAGCGCCTTAAAGGGAACATGTGTGTATCTCAATCCCGAACACCGTAGGATTATCCCGTCTGTGTTAGATTAGGGGGATCCCGGTCTGCGGTCGTCTCGCATTGTACAATCTTGTCTTTGGCTGAGTGCGGCACAAGTGGTGTAGGTGCAATCCACGCCTTCGAACTATTGTGGTAGATCCTTTATCTACACCTACAGGAACGGAACGTAAGCTTGAAAATAAAAATAAATTAAGTTTTGATATTTTCTTGCCTAATATGCGCTCGAAACGAAAATATAAATGTTAAATTTAGATTTTTATACGAGTAACGATAGCTCTTGTTGGAATAGAGCGTGCCACGGAATGGCCAGCCCTGGTTCGAATCTCGGTCGTGACGAAAATTTTTCTCCGTTTAATATTAATACTTAAGGGCCTTCCTTGAGCCAACTAGCGCCGCCAATATTGAAAAAATAATATCTTCCAATTTAATAAATTTTATTAAAAAAGCTATTTACAAAATGTGTATTAGGATGAATACCATTTTTCAATATTCAATACATGGCATAATTGCAACAAGCTAAGTTGTAGTTAACAAATGTGCCAAAAACGGCCGTTTTTCGCAACTATGCGAACTACAACTTACCGAAATTGAATCACGTTATAAATAAGCATTTAAAAATAGTATTTATCGTAATAAACATTTTGATAATAGCCTTTTTTAATAAAATTTATTACCTATATTGGAAGATATTATTTTTTAAAGATTGGCGGCGCTAGTTAGCTCATGGAAGGCTCTTAATATTAATACTTAAATAAAAGTAAAGTAATGAGGGTTTTTGAAAGCTGGAACGTGACCGTTATTTGATAATTTTGAGTTTATTGTGGACGTTCTGTGTTTACTTGTATTTAATGCACCCTAAAATTATTAGTACTTACCTCCTCCTTCAGAAAGTCGGTTAAAAACCTATGACCCAGTTACGTCGTTTAATAAAAAAGAAGACATATTACAAGTACAAATTGTTATGCTTTCGAGTGTATGGTCGGCCAAACATTAAGAGTAACACAAGCACTCTATACCAAGGCAATACAACTCGTTTTGTAATGGGTTTAAGTAGGTTGATGTGCTGTACACTGTATCGCAGTAGCTCGTATCGTATCGTACAGTTTTATGATCTCTCTCAAACTCTATACCCTGACTCGTTAAAAGTCGGAACCTCTTTATATAGACTATATAGGATGTAGGTATATGTGTAGCTCCAATATTTCGGTCACATTATCCGGAGCCCCCGATATAACCTGCTGCAATTAATAATCCAGGGCAAGATTTGTGGGAAGAAGAGCGTTGGCAGGAGAAGACACTCTTGGCTGCAGCACCGGCTCCTTGTTCCGGGCATATATGCATAAATATGTAGAGCTGATTGCCAACCTTCACTAGTTCATCATCAGTCTAGTTAAATTGCCCCACTGCTCGGGCACAGACCTTCCCTTACATCGAGGGAGCTCGGGCCATGATCCACCACGCGGGCCCAGTGCGGGTTGGCGGATTTCACATGTCTTAGATTTCTTTCTTCTTCTACGACATGCAGGTTTCATCACGATGTTTTCCTTCACCGTTTTTGAGAGCACTCGGTAAATGTACGTAAGTTTTTCCGTCGAAAAAACCGAGGATAACTCATTGGTACATGGCTGCCCTAGCTGGGAATCGAACCTGGGACCACCATATTGCATAACCTAACCTAACCCAACCACCGAGCCACCGAGCTCTTCACTAGTTAAGGAGAGGCAAACCCTAAGAAGAAGAAGTCTAATTTACAGAATTATAGATTCGGGTCAAACTCTTAAATCGTCTGTATCTCAAGTCGCCCGGGAACTAGGTACCTACAGCAAGTCAGTGATTCATCATCATACAGGGTGAATGAATCAAGCAGACTGCAAAATCAAGTAGTTACCCATACGGGAGCACACCGCATCGCTAGGGATATATCGCGGCGCCTGGTCGAGGCATCGCGTGACCAAAAGGCTGGCAGCTACTTCGCACAACGTATCAGCCTCGTGATACAGCGGGGCAACGCTGCCAGCCTTTTGGGCACGCTGCCTATAGTGGGGGACCTGGGGCAGGTTTTCTATCTTTAATTTTAATTTTTTATTATTAGTTTGTTATTATTAGTTGAACTTTTATTATATAGTATAGGTGTAAATAAAAAAACGATAACCTTACATAGTATATATTTAAGTAGTCCGTGATTCACCCTGTATACCTACGATGTGTCTTTGCAACGTAAGCTTTGAATTTAAACTTCAGCCATTCGACGTCATAAAAGTCTATGATACGGTTTAGACGATGCTTCCGAGTTCCTGATACGAGGATACCGATTCGGTTCCCTGAAACTCGGGCCTAAATTCAGAGAAAAGTACCTACTTACAAAGTGGGGCCTTATCGAGATTCAAAAACCACTACTTATCGATTTTTTAAATTCTTTTAAAATATAAGTTGCATTCGCACGGGTCCAGCCCCCTTGCCATGAACTCTTATAGCAGGATTACTTCAATAATGAGTAATTTATTATTTCGTACCATGACGTCCTTAATAAGCTTACTTTAAGGTCGCCATGGTGGGTCATCTTGGGGAGTCTACTTAGGGACTGATGAATACCGATACACGGTTGGACAAACTTATCGCGATAGAAAAAAAATCACAAACATATTTTCAAGTGTCCATGTGTTTTAAAATGAAAATTATGTCTAAACTGAAATAGTTATTCATACAAAATATATAGCTATCAAAATGTAGGATATTATAAATACGAGAGCTTGTTTAAAAAAATCTGATTTTTGTTGGCGTATTTTTATTAAGTTTGGCAGCCACATAGCGCCAAGCTGAATTCACAATAGGATCGAAAATTAAAAGTCATACTTAGTATTGATGAGCGCTGGGTCTACAGTTCTTTGGCTCGATTTTCAAACGATCGCATGTAGAGTCCACAAGAGTCGACAATTTGGTGCAGTGTAATTGGCGACCTTTAGTTATTTTCAAGAAACAACTATAGATTTTCCACGAAAAGCAATTTCCCCTGGTAGTTGTATGTTCGCCGCCGGTTCATCAGCACCAAACAAAGATCTGAGGAACCATTAAGGGAGCCACCATTAATCATTCTCATTCATTCACCGGTCTTGAGGACATGGAAATTAGAAGATGTTACGATGGAGCACCGGCGGAGTCAGAAATTATAAGTATGTTATGTTGCTGAACCTGCTTCCACTCAATTATGATTATGATTCAGAGTCATATCTTTTAATGCAAGTAATTAATTATATTGTGCATGTTTTGGCATTTTTAGTAGGATATATTAATGTATTGGATTGACATTTGCTAACGAACATGAAAACGATAACGAAAACGATGAAAGTCGCAGTCGTCTCTCATCGTTCGATATCCGTCAATTTTTCCGGTATTTATCCAAAGTGATATCCGCGAGTTATTGAGAGCTCGGTGGCTTAGTGTTTGGGTCAATGGATTTGCGATACGGAGGTCTCGGATTCGATTCCCAGCCAGGGCAGCCATGTACCAATGAGTTATCCTCGGTTTTTTCGACGGAAAAACTTACGTACATTTACCGAGTGCTCTCAAAACGGTGAAGGAAAACATCGTGATGAAACCTGCATGCCGTAGAAGAAGAAGATCTAAGGCATGTGAAATCCGCAGTGTGCCTGCGTGGTGGATCATGACCCGAGCTCCCTCGATGTAAGGGAAGGTCTGTGCCCGAGCAGTGGGGCCATATAAATAGACCGGACCGCCACACTCATCGTTTTCTTAATCGCTTTCAATTTTACATGTGAACGCTGTATGTTACCTACTGCAAAAATTATTGTAATTTTTAACAAACGACAATTAAACGCAGCAATTTATATCATCCAAGTGTCAAAGTGGAAACAAAAATGAATGAAGTCGCGGTCACCTTCATGTCTCTGCTTCTTTATGTGAGCTAAGACGCCGGTTGTGCATTATTTCGTGTTCTACGTTTTCTAAAGTAAGATTAATGGATGTTTTTACGTGTAAATGCTACGTTGACGAGCCTTGATCGTAGCAATACTGTATTTCGGGGCGTCGTCGCCAACATGCGATACCTTGCATATAAAAAGTATGATCAATAATTGAACTTTTGTGCGTAATTTCTTGAGGCTTTTCAGTTGCGTGGATTTTCAGTTTTTCTATGAAGGCTACGGCACTAACTACTAAAATGGCCTGTAAAACTGTCTTATTTTTAAGTTACTTATATCTAGGAACAAATCTACACTAGATTATAAGTTTAATTGTTATTCTTATTGGCAATAAAGATATTTTAAAAGCAAACAAACAACTACTAAAATTAAACGTCTGAAAAAAATATATAGCAATCTTGGGGTGTCTATTTAGAGACTGATGATACCGATACACGATTGGACAAACTTCGCTCGATAGAAAAAAAAATCACAAACATACCCTTTCCATGTCTTTTAAAATAAAAATTACGTCTAAACCGAAAACTATTTATATTTATGAATATATATTCATACACAAAATATATATCAAAATCTAGGGTATTATAGATACAAGAGCATGTTTAAAAGAAATCTAATTTTTGTTGGCGTATTTTTATTTCCCTGCCAGAATTCCTCCAAAATTAACATGACTTGACTGCGGTCGAGCGACAACAACTGGGACCAATTGTTTGACGTGCTTTCCGAGACACGGAGGGGCTCAGACAAGTGTCACTAGCAGTCACGCATCGTTAGCTAAACTTAGCTTACCTAGTTCCCTGTACCGAATTTACTACATGTGTGTAGGACCGGTCACGGCGGGAATGCGTTCTACCTCCACCGCTTCAGGCGCTGTGACGACCCCAGCTGCAAATGTACCCCGGACATCGACCAGACCATCGAGCACGTTCTCAATAAATGTCCGAGATACGGCGCCAAAAGGCTGAGGCTCGAGAGAGGTTGATGATCAAGTCACAACCTCGGCTCCCTCTTGGCAGGGAAAAACACTGGAACCAAATTTCTGGAGTTCTGTGTGGACATTATGAGGTCAGTGGCTGCACTGAATAAGTAATGAATACCATTCACTACTTACTCGACACTTATCATGGTAACAATAGGGAAATGTTGACTGGTTTTTGATATAGGTGGTATTATTACTTCTATTATTATTATTATCTTTTTTAAATATTGGCTCTCTGTCCACCAGAACCCGAAAGAAAATAATGAGCATTATCTGTGATACATGACAGTTGTTTTAGATTTAGTATATTCATGGTGTATTACACTTTAACTTAAGTTATTCATATTGTCAATTTCACAGTGGATACTATTATTATTTTATTTTATATTTTTAGTCTATATTAATGGGATATAATGCCTTAATAAAGAAATTTATTATTATTATTAAATTCAAGATCCTCGAAAGATAAACATCGAGGGAAATCTTAAGAAGCTCTAAAAAAAAAATACTACATGGTAGTGGCAACCTTAACGCTAGGGTTGTCCCTGATCAATAGAATTCTCGAAACAATCCTTGGGCACTTTATTGGGAATCCATTCAATTCCCGCTTCATTCGTATGGGGATAATACAATGATATTGTTCGGAAAGGGCTGTTTGTACGAGAGACAATAGACGTAGAGCAGAATGGGCTGGATATATCATATATTATTATTTATTCTGTGATGCGATAATAATAGATATCTACCCTACAGGTAGGGTTGCCGCATTCGCTTTTCCGTGCTAATGAAATTTTCGTAATTTTTAGGGTTCCGTGCCTCAAAAGGAACAAAAAGGAACCCTTACAGGATCACTTTGTTGTCCGTCTTTCAAGATCTATATCTCAGAAACGCGTGAACTTATCAAGTTGAAATTGATACTCAGATCTACAACCTCATACAGCCGTGAAAAAATCAACCATCGACATTTACGCAATCAAAAGATACTCGTATTATGGTCGTTTATGTCGAATTTTGGTGCATATTCGTATCAAAACCTATAAGGTCTTCCCGTTAACCTAGAATCATGAAATTTGGCAAGAAGCTAGGTCTTATAGCACAAGTAAAGGGAAAAATTCTAAAATTGAAAATTTTAAATCACATCCCTTTTTTTTACCAATTTATATTAAATTACGGGGTTAAATTGCGTTGCACGGAAACCTCGCGGTGCTCGAGTCCGACTCGCACTTGGCCGGTTTTTATTTGTCCTTGAATTTAGGTAGGTATGTTAAAAAATTGTATAAAACATATTTGTATTAAACTGTATTGCGCAAATTGAGTTTTGTACAGAAATGAGTAATAACGATGGACTACTTAGCCCCGGGTTAAATACTTAACCCAGTTCGAAATTCAAATTACTCTTTTACCGAAGATAACTTTGACAAGTTAGTTTGAACCCATTTCATACAATAGGTTAACCAGTGTTAACTATATTTGGACTATAACGCGGTTTACACATATTATATTAACCCGAGTATAGTATATTTTGTGGGGCAACCATGAATGACTACTTAGATCGCAAGAAGAGATTGATGAATCAAGGAGGAAGCGAGAGTTATGTGTCAGAAACGTAGCAGGGGGAAGTCCATCGTCTCTGTCTAAAAAGCTTCCAATTTCATATTAGTATTCTCTCGACATAGCCCTAACAGATACTTCGTAATACATACGCGATTGGATATAATACATAATCGAATAAGTTCCGTTCGGGTAACTTTGGCCGATGAATAGGAGTAGAATGAAGTTTTCACGGGCCAAAGCCGATGAATAGTTTACCGCTTACGGATAAGTTTTGTTTAGCCTTTATTTGCTAATTTGTACTATGAATGTTAAACTATACATAATTGCTAAACTTGGCGGCAAGGTAGGTTTTATAATAAACATAGATCTCCACTAAGTACTTTCAATGTACTGGGAGGCAGCTCTTCCTGTTTGGTTCTGTGGTTCCACATCATTTATCGCAATGGCTCATAGTCTATGACTCTATGTGCTGCCAAATATGCCTAAAACACATTGTAATGTGTATTATTTCAAATAATATCAAATGTAGAGACTCAAATGACAATGCCAGATTCTGCCCCACCATCAACCGCTAAGTTGTACAAGATAAGGAATAAATGTAAAAATATCTCCGTTTTTTATTAAAATTATTGGTTTAAAATAAAGTTTTGTACAAGTTGCGATTCGAAAAAAACAGCTTAATTAAGAATTCAGAAAATAGTAAGAAATCGAAGCGATTTATTCATTGTTCTTGTTATTCTTCTATTGGAGTTGCGAGAGTAGTGGAAAAAATGATACTGATTATGATTATGCAATATGAAACCTGTAATAAGTCCCCAACAAAATGATAGGTACAGCTTAAATGGTCACGTAGTTTTGTAGGTGGGGCAAAGCTCCATTGAAATGTGGCAATGTCTTTTTTTTACAGTCTTTTATTATACTCGTATGACATGTAGCGCTATTTGAGCCTCGTAAATAATACTTCCTGCACTCTACCACTCTACCGCCAGCGCCAGGGGACAGGGTAGAGAGGGCTATAATTTCGCGAAATGGCGAAATCGCAAATGAATGGCGACGACGAGACGGCGAAAAAAGAAACGCTGGCATTACGTCGACACTTTCGGACTCTATATTATAGGGTTCCGTTTGGAAATTGTTACGATGTAAATATTCATTTATTAGTAATAATCACACATCAAGTTCAAGTATAATAACAATAAATTATACAAGTGTATATAATAAAATTAACGCTATAACATAGATTAGTCAATAATAAATTAATTAGTCATAGATGTATTATGGTAGATCTTCGACCAAAAACTCGACTACAGAGCTAACATAGCCCTTCCATGTCTTTTAAAATGAAAATTATGTCTAAACCGAAATAGTTATTCATACAAAATATATCAAAATGTAGGGTATTATAAATACGAGAGCTTGTTTTAAAAAATCAGATTTTTATTGGCGTATTTTTATTTCCCTACCAAAAGTCATCCAAAATTAATACAAATACAAATATGGAGTCACTGTGCCGTGCTCTTCACCCCGCCGCTGCGGGACACCTTCTGTCTCGCGCTTGAGTTTGACAGCGTACTTTCTAATTTATTTAGTTTTAATTGCTTAAATAATGTGGTTTATTGTATTACTGGGAATATAATACTCTCAGTACTTAATTCCCAGTCGCATGGAGGAGCAAAAAGTACTTGCCATAAACATTTTCACGTTTCTCCAGTTTAAATAGCAATGTTACTTTGTACGGAACCATTTCTACAACAAGAATTCTCGTTCGCGTTTAGATGGTACATGTGGAAAAGCTTTTTGACCCGAGCTTTCAGTTCTGAGAGCAAAGTTTCGCTATTAACGAGACTTAGAGTGCTGATTAGCCAGAATAGTTGAACACGTACCTACCTACTTAGAATAAGACTAGATTTTCAAAGACTTTCAATGGCACCTAAGCACTTTATATACACTTTCTGTAGCAATAAGAAACAAGGTTGAAAGTTTTGACAAGGTAGAAAGGTTTGCGTACCTATAGTCAGTCCCAATTCAATTTTGAATGAATATAAATATTTATTATTATTTATTTTATTAATGGACTCGAGAGTTCGTCATTTACCAATGTCATGTAACAGAAAATTCAATATAATATTATATAATATATATAATATATATAGTCTTCTATCTTCCTCCAGAGGAGTCGCAGTAGCGTCTTCACCCTGGGTATTCGCGTCTTCATCCAGAGGAGACGCCGCAGCGTCATCACTCTGGACGAAGCAGGTCGACAGTCACGTTCACTCCCGAGCTTGTAGCGGGACTCTTGATAATAGCTTGAAACTTCAAACCTTGCTCAAATTGTCCAATAAATCCACCATACTGTCATTTGCGAACATTTTCTGATTAACTTAACGTGATATTAAACACAAAATAGCCACTGTAGACATTATATTATACAAAAATTATCAAATAATTTTGCAACCGTCGTTTCGCGCCATTTTCAAGAGAACCGATAACATACAAGGCGTTTGAAAGTTCACCAAAACCATAGACTAATTAATTAGAATAAAAACATTAATCATCTTGAGCGTTTCACTCTGAACATCTCATTTGAGTCTTACAGTGCGGTGACCGCGACTTCCATCGTTATCGTAATCACTTTCATTTTGACACATGGACGCTATACATTGCTGCTATGTCTTTACCAGTTTTAACAAAAGACAACGAAACGCAGCAATGTATTTCGTTCAAGTGTCAAAATGAAAACGATAACGAAAACGATTGAAAGTCGCGGTCACCCCCCTAGTCAAAGCCACATATAAAGATATAAGTTTTCTGGCTAAAGCAATGTGATCATCTATATATATAATAAGACTGTAAAATAGTTGTGTTTGTACATTGGATATTTTTTGAAAAGAATAATTGTAATGGGTTTTAGGATCGATACTAATACCAAAAAAATAATTTTTAGAATTTTCGGCTGTTTGTCTGTGACTTTGTGCAAGTATCACGCCATAACTACTGAAGGGATTTTGATGGGAGTTTCACTAGGAGATAGCTGAAATATCCGGACAGCTCATAGGCTATAAGCCATGGCGGTATGTGATGTGGAAACAAGAGTACAGAGAGGAAGATCTGCCTCCTGATCTCCTCCATCCTCTCCATCCTCCTCCTCTACGCAAACGAAGTTGCGGGGTACAGCTAGTTAGTAAACAAGTGTGGTAGTGGTTTGTTTACCTCCATGCACAATTGGACAACACATACCTACTGAGATTCATAAACGAGTTTTAGCACCAGCTTAGTCATAAACAGCTTTGAGGAGAGGAGTGTCTCCCATGGGACAGTGGAAGCATTGCGAGGAGGCCCACGTCCAGTGGACGGACACATGCTGATTATGACGATGTGAATCTGAAACGATCCTGTTATTTATCTCCTAGCCAAAATCTCCAAATTACGATCATAACCTAGAATATTATAGCCAGTAATTGTCCAATAAACAAGGTACCTACGTTCATAAAAGGGCACGTGACGGCGTCATGTTGTGGTGTTTATAGGTCATTTTGAGAGTGACGACGCAATATGGGCTAGTTTATTATTATACCTATGTCACTGTCAGGAATGGGGGGGGGGGGGGGGGGGCGGCTGCTACCTACATCATAACATCGTTGGGTAGTATGAATATAAAAAGGAGATAATGTTTAGATTGTGTAACAATAAACCGATCAATTTGACACGAGTTATTAACCGAAACTCCCATATAAGGTCATCTATTCGTGGAAAAAATAAATAATATTATAATCAGTCAGTTTTTATTTAAGTATAAATTACATATAAAACAATTCAGTCTCTGATATTTGAAGTAATTAATAGTAAAGTATAATATAAACACTACATATTATCAATCCTCATATTATAACGTTATAGGTATGCTTATTATAGGCTCTCGAACTCAGTTTCGCCGGATGGCAGTCGAAACCGAAACTAAGCCGAAACCCGTTATTTGACCGAAACTAGGTCGAAACCGAAAGTTCGGTCGGACAGTATTAAATTTATTCACATAATATAAACGGAGATTCTAAAACAGTACCTAATATTCAAAGTATTAAAACAAGTACCGACGACCTGAGCCGAGTTTGTGAGCCCATAACTAATTCCTTTGAAACTAATAAACTTATCAAAGTTGCCATCAACCCAGATTTATTGCTATAGCCTGGCAGTTGTCGGCACCTGCGCCCTAGCCTTACCGCGGAATATTAGAAATTTATTTGAAGGCTCTTTATGCCTTTTGAAACTTACCTACAACTTGAAATGACATTGCCACATTTCAAGGGAGCTTTGCCCCGCCTACAAAACTACGTGACCATTTAAGCTGTACCTATAATTTTTTTGGCGACTTATTACAGGTTTCATATTGCATAATCATAATCAGTATCATTTTCTACTACTCTCGCAACTTAGGAGTTGCGAACTTAGAAGAGTAACAAAAACAATGAATAATTCGCTTCGATTTCTTACTACTTTCTGATTTCTTAATTAAGCTGTTTTTTTCGAATCGCAACTTGTACATAACTTTAATTTAAACCAATAATTTTAAATAAAAAACGGAGATACTTTTAGATTTATTCGTTATATTGTACCTACAACTTGCGGTTGAAGGTGGGGCAGAATCTGGCATTGTCATTTTTGTGGTTGCTTCCCGCTGCATAATGATTTGCTCTCAGTAGTACAGCTAACAGCAGATCAAGGGGCTCGTATGCCAGTTGCGAGTACACGTTGAAAACGATCGTACAAGTTAAGCAACGTTGGGTGAGGTCAGGACCTGGATGGGTGACCGCTAGTGACACTTTCATCTGAGCCCCTTCGTGCCTCGGAAAGCACGTTTTTGTCGCTTGACAGCAGTCGTTAGGCCACGTCAAAGGCCTACGGGCGGCCTGAATAATTTCGACAAATAGGTTTGGTCACTAAACCATACGAGAAAAGAAGACACAGATTAGGTGTAACACTTTGGCCTTTGGACTGTTCTTATTATCTGAGTTGTAAGATTTAGAATCGTACTGCAAGTGTTACCATTGATCTGCTGTTGTCGGTATTGAATTATAGAGTTAAACTTGACAAATAAAACCTTTCAATAAACCTTTTTTTTTGTTGCCCAGTACAAATACATAATGTATACCACCCGTCCGGGGGAACGGGTGATTATGTTGGACTTGCACCAACTAAAACTCCTGGGGTGTTCCGCCTCTGCCACCATGGACAGGACTACGGGTACTCTTTCGAAAACTACCGCGGCCCTGTCGGCGGGTGCCCTTTCGGGCCCGACTCCGGGGGCCTAGCGCCCCCCCCCCCCCCTTCCCCCCTTCCCCCCTTCTCCGCTGAAGGCGCTCCGGAACACGTGGAGCGCCTTCCAGCTCGGGACCGCTTCATTCGGACGGCGGATCCCCCGATCCTCCGCCCGAAGGGTTCAACCAAACTTCCCTTAAATCGTGTTACTATCCCTTTCACACTTCGTTAAAAAAGGGTAAGATAGAAAGGGACAGGGATCACAGTCGTCATTTGTTATTGTCATACAGTAACTTTGATATGAGTAAGTACTTAGTTTTCTATGTGAAATAAACATATGGTGTTCATTAAACATTCTGTACGTTAATCCTATCTCCTTGTAGGATACATCACTAGCACTACTGATTAATTATCTTCGTTCAATCTCCTGAGATCCCCGATCGAGTTGGCTCTGAAATAAATCTCCTTCAAGCGCAGATTTTTCTTCGTCGTCAAGTTAAATCCATCTGAAGCATGAAGCAACGAATGCTCAATGGAGTAAGTCATATTTGCATCGCAGACACCGCCCTTGTATGACTTTTATCGTCTCTGTCAGCACCTCATTTTATTTTTTTATTTTATTTTGAATTTGAGATAGAAGTAGACCATTTTTTTATGTTAGACCAAATCCGCGTTCGGCCTCAATCTTACCTGATGGTATAAGTGACGATGAGGCCGATGATGAAGCACGCGGGTATGTAATGTGAAACACCGACGCCGTCAGGGCGTTCCATTCCTTCGTATGCTGAAGGATGAAGAAAAATGCTTAGTACGGTCAAGTTAGATATCAACGACAGATGGAACCCCAGCCGACATAAAAACAAATGCCTCTTTCTGACGTATGAGAGTAAAGATTTTTTCCACACAGGCGCGATCTGCACTCTGTTTGCGGCCTGCGACCAGTTGAAACGCATGCCCCTCCCCGTTTTCTCCCGTCGTTATCGTCCAGTAGGTAGCGGATTGCGTCCTAGGCCCCAGATCACTACCGAAACGTAGCAGTAAAGGGGGCGCGGCATGCGATTGCAGGCCGCGTGCAGTGCAGTAAAAGTGACAATAAGGTCGGAGACTTTTCAAGGCTCTCTCCATAGAGTTCGGCGAAATTTTTTCCTTTATGATCTGGAGTTTAAACGCGGGTTCGTGTCCCATTTCGGAATACGATTTATCTTGCGACACTCACATTTCTCATGCCACGTTATCCGATTACGTAAATAAGTTCAACACATTTTGATAATAGATGTCTTTAACTTGTTTCAATAACGCACAGGACTTACCAACCAGGGGCCTTTACGTACAAGACTGAGATACGTAAACAGGGTCCCTCAATAAGGTTGAGATTACCTCAAAACTACTTGACCTATTGCAAGAATTCTTTCGCTGTTAAATAGATAAAAGTTAAAACTATGTAGTATGTACTATTAAAGAATTATTAAATTCGATCCAGTAGTATTTAATAAAATCAACCTTATTGAGCCCCCTGTATACTTTTATCTGTTTGCCAATAAGGTTGAAATTTTCACAAAAATTCCTGGACCGAATTTAATAATTATTTTACAGTTACATAGTTTTAACTTTTATCTATATAACAGAGACAAAATTGTTGCAATAGGTCAAGTAGTTTTTGAGAAAATGTCAACCTTAAAACTCTTCTATATATCTTTCTTTGTCTTCGACCCTACAAGAACCTTTATGACTGGAAATCGAACTCAGAACCCTAACACAGAGGGCACTACGAACTAAGCTACAATGTACTCAAACTTACTTCAAGCCACAGACCACATACATAGACCTGTAACAGGAGGGCGCCCGTGTCTGCCCGCACATGAGCGCAAAATTGCTTCGCGACACGTAACCTAGAGATATTATCGACATGCTTCGTCTCTTTGCGCTCATCGTTGAGTCAAAGTCAAAATGTTTTATTACGATCATGTGGTTAATTCCAGGTGTTACATAAAAATCCAGTACTCAACATGAACCCTGTCAGGGCAATGCAACATAATTTGAACTTATATACTAAACAAAAACTATTCTAAAGTTACCATGCAAATCCTAGTACCTATTTCTGTCACAAAATATAATTGTAAAGTATAATATTAAAACTGTAAATAAGCACTTCATTAAATTTAAAATTTGTATAAATTAATTGTACTTAATAAAATTGTAAATGGTTAAAATTTAAGATTTGTACAGGATAAATGTAGATAGTTAAATAATAATATATTGTATATAATGGAAAATCTTTGGAAATCAATTAAGTATAATGTTGTGTAAATAATTTTTAATACGTTTTAAGGATTTTCAAAGAACTCTGTCATATGTCATAAAAACTTTTTTGTATCAAGTATTGTTTTAATTTTGCTAAAAATACATTTAATTTGTCTTCCATTTTTATTTGTTTTGGAATATGGTCATATATTTTAATTGCCATAATATATGGACTCGATTTGAATTTTTTTAGACAGAATTTTTCGCTTGCAAAGTACCGATTTCATGTCTATTGGGTAAGTAAGTGGTCTGTTCTTCAAGCTATCGTGTCAAAGGCAGACATACAAAGCGATAGAAAAGGAATCATGGGGGTTTGCATAAACACTAGGTTTGAGGCTTTGTGAAACTGCCTGGATCTAGGTCTAGATTATTCAGGGTGTACGTATTGCCGATTCAGACAACTGAAATAGATTAGTGAATATGTACAGTCAACAATCATTATTTAAGACCTATTTGAAACAAAATTAAATTATAGAGTGTGTATGTTCTTATTAAGGTGGTGTTTTTTATTGTATTTGTGTTTGTCCTTATGTGTTCTAGAATCAGCAGCCAGAAGCCAAATTACCCATTCGGACCGATCACCTGCCTCGTCTCTCCCATAGCCGATTCGACATTGGCAGAATTTTACAAAGAGACGCCAGAACCCAAATATAATAATAATAACGTAGAGGGTAGATTCTCTCTCTACGATTTGAAACAATGAGTAACCGTCAAAGTTCACTTCGGAAGTTTTTATGCCCTTCGGCCGTTTAGGAAACCGGAGTTTGGAAACCAGTTTCCGAAAAGGATTTTTTTATCCTTCTACGGAACTGGTTTCCTATAAAGATAATTTTATCCTTCTACGTAACTGGTTTCCTATAAGTACTATGTTTATAGTATTTAGGCCACCTACGAAACTAATAACCTGATTACAGTAGAAATATATTTATTGTAATTGAGTATAGTATTTAATTAAATTAACATTTCTATCTTAATAAACGTAAAATGGGATCAGAAAGACAATATATACTTACACCCTCAAATATACTTAAATCACATATATTTATGTGAGGCTATTATGGCATTAACAACTTTGATTTGACTGGGGTATCACCCTTAAATTAAACTTATCGTGGTAAAGTACTATTATTTATCAAATAAAACCGGCCAGGTACTAGTCGGAGGCTTCCGTGCAACGCAATAACGAAATTTCGCTCTATCGAAAAGATAAACTAGATTTAGAGACCAACTTATCTTTGCCAATATCATAATATTTTGTCCATACATCGACATACTTCTGTCTGTAATAAGATTTTTATTAGACGGATGTACTGTCAAATTTACAGTTTTCGGATTTTTACCTTTACTTGTGTTGTAAGACCTAGCTTCTTGCCAAATTTCATGATTCTAGGTCAACGGGAAGTACCCTATAAGTTTTGAGATTTTGCGTTTTCATATAAATATGCTGGAAGAAGAGACTTAAACGTCCATATCTATTGATTGCGTTGACGTAGAAGTTTGATTGTTTCACGGCTGCATGAGGTTACATACCTGCGAGGTTACAGACATTTGCATCTGCAAATGTAGGTTTGTAATACCAAAAATATATTTTTGAGGAGATGTAATTTAAAATTTACAGTTTTCGTCCAAATTTTTTCATTTTTTTATTTGTTCTAAAAATTAAATCCAATGCAATTCCTTCCAATGATCGATATGAATCTGATTTTTCCCAACCAGTAAAGTGTACCACAGAAGCACTTTACAAATAAGGGTTAAATTGCATTAGTTTTGTACGTAGTTGTGTTGTTGACTGTACACAGAAGCGGTCGGATTGCGGTCTGGGATTGCGGCCTTTGTACGTCTATTTTGTAGGAATGGGGTCTGGAATTACTCGTATCTTCGAATCGAAAGCTTGTACGGAAAATGTGGTCTTATACAGGATGATTTTGAAGTCATTGTAACGATTCCAGAGTGCTGTATTCTAATCTTAAACGTCGCTAAGGGAGTCGTAATTAGTTTACTTATTTATGCAAGGAGATTCAGAAAAAAAAAACAAGTTAAGAAAAGGTAAAGATAGGTAAATTCGATAAATTAAGGTAAAGATATTTTCTCAAGAACTATTTGACCGATTGTAAAAAAATCTCTTACTATTTAATTAGTAGTAGTGAACACTATTGTAGCAATTTACAAGGTCTAAAGAATATTAACATCCTAAAAGAAAAATACCATTTCAAGATTTTATCTCTCTGAATACGTAGAAATTTTTTCAGAATTTTTCGTATATAAATTCCGAGAAAAAAATGTTTTACTTAGGCATTCCGGAAGTGCTGTGGCTCTGACGTAGTAGGCAAAGGGAATCTAACCCATACAGCCAAGTAATACATTGTATTTTCGATTGTAACACTTTATTTATTTTTATTTTTTTATTTTTTTCAAATTCAAATATATTTATTTGTAGAAACGGGTTACAGTGATCTTGGTAATGTTATAGGTTTCTCCGAATCTTGCCCATCTAGAGCATACAAAAATTTCATTGAGAATCGTAATGTCATAGCTATAAAAGATGCATGTAAATTAAAAAATAGAAATAAAATTTATAAATTATGTCAAATCGATGAATCCGTCAAGAAGCCAACTAAATTATAATAACATTTGTATATTAACATTTTGCGTAATTTAACTTTAAATAGATTTGTAGGTAATTTCTTTAAATCATTGGGTATCTTATTATATATTTCTGGGGCCATATGTAGTACGCTTTTCCGCTTCAGCGCTGTACTGTACTGTGTAGTCGCCAAGTCGTTTTTAGTTTTTGCCAAGCGCTGAGAGCGATAAGTTAAGGTTTCAAACATATTAGGGTTACTTTTTACAAACATGGCTACTTCATGTATGTACAGACTAGTTAGGGTCATTAATTTAAGTTCCCGGAAATGTGGTTCACAGCTGTCTGTTCTTTTGAGCCGACATATGGCTCTAACGCACCGCTTTTGAGCCCTAAACACAGTCAGCACCTCATATTACCCCAAAACATAATACCATACCTAAGTGTGGAAGATACAAATCCGTGGTAAGCGGTAAGTGCGGTGGCTCGATTAGCTACCTTGGAGAGTTCATATAAGGCATATGCATATTTATTTAATTTATTAGTAATGTCTTCGGTGTGTTCCTTCCATGTCAATTTATTGTCTATATATAAACCTAAAAATTTGGTACTTGCAGTCTCTTTAACTAGCTCGTTTTGGTACTGTATGTGCATGTTCTTGGGTTGTATCCTCTGATGGAAGTGCATAACGCTGGTTTTAGCTAAATTAACTTTTAGATTGTTTGCATCAAGCCAAGCAATTACACTGCCCAGAGCTCCATTAATGTGACTTTCATAGGTTAATTGTTTTTTACATTCAACAACGACTGTACTATCGTCGGCAAAGAGAGTCACAGGATAAGGTACATTAAGTGGCAAGTCATTTATATATGTCAGAAATAACAGCGGTCCCAATACACTACCCTGAGGCACTCCACATGTAACGTCACGAGAATCAGAACAATAAGTGTTTTCGCTTTTATTCTTCAAGCAGAACTTTGTAACTTCTGTATGCTGCGTTCTATTACATAAGTAAGATTTTAACAAATTGAACACGCTACCCCTCATGCCATATTTTTCTAGTTTATTAAGGAGTATGGTATGATCTACAAAGTCAAAAGCTTTTGTTAAATCCATATATATTGCACATACCGCCTTACGCCTATCCATATTTTCAATTATTACACTGAGGAAGTCAAATGGCTGCGTTAATAGTTTTATTTTTTCTAAATCCTTTTTGCTCGTTTACTAATATGTTATGTTTTTCTAAGAATGAATAAAGGGCCGAATATATAACTTTCTCGAAAATTTTGGAAAAAACCGGAATAAGTGCTATTGGTCTATAATTTCTTACATCGTCTGTGTTTCCTTTTCTTTTAAACAAAGGTTTTATCACAGAGTGCTTCAATTTGTCAGGGAATATCCCTGCAGTAATAGACATGTTCATAATATGGCTAATGTGTGGTGATATTATCGGTGCTACATATTTAATGACATTCGTAGCAATCAATGCTTTCTAGGTAGTCAGAATCATATTTGGCGAGTCCACAAGAAATGTCACTCTTACAAATACCGAAAACGTCCGAAACATGGGTACTCACCGATTTTGGAACGACACTATTTCAGTAATGAAAACGATTTTATTTTAATAAAAGAAAAAATAAGGGTACCTTTATTTTACCTATATTTTCCTAAAAAATATAATAAAGCCCCCTTTATATAAAAAAAATTAAACCTTGACAATTCCATATTGCGTACGTTAATGGCGACCCGCTCGCTCTTACGCGATGTAGCATATGAACGACAGGGACAGTTGCGTTTAGGTTTAGGATTTGACTTAGTAGTCGCTACAAAATTAGCTGCACTACTTATTTGTAAATATTTTTTACAATCGGACAAGTTCTTGAGCAAATCTCAACCTTAATTAGACATTTTGTAGCTATACTTTTGAATAATCTGTATAGTCGACAGTACACCACACTTGCATTGCAGTACGATCTCAACTCTTATGGCGCAGACCTTAGGATAGGTACAAATTCCAAAGCCTTACCTTGAATTTCCTGAAATGTACAAGCATAATACAACTTTGTGTAACATGGCATAACGTAGTAAAGTTGTAGACAGTAATAAAACCGTATCCGGCTGACGGGTGAGGAGTTACAGCCGTTTACGAAGGTAACTACGGTGAAGGCTGTATCAACAGTTGTTAAATAAATAAATTATTTACTTATTTTATTAATGGACTCGACAGTTCGTCATTTGCCAATGTCATGTTACAGAAAATTCAATATATAATAGTGTTCTATCTTCCTCCAGGGGAGGAACCACATAAAGCAATGAATAAATGAATTAAGAAACGTTTACCCTTAAAAAAATATCCATCGCAACTTAGTATCACAATAGTTGTTACAATTACAATATCGGAACATCATACCAGTGGAGATGCCTGGCTTGTATTTCAGGAAACATTTCATGAAACATTCAAGAGGTCTGATTGAAATCAGTGATGGAGTGAATGGATTGATGAATAACAAAGACGCGCTGATTGGAGAATAAGGAATTCAGAGAAAATTTGAAACGAATTGTTGTCTTGATAATAATCTATGTAAACTGAAGCCCAAATCAAGTGTCCTATTTTGTAAACAAAAACTACTAACATTTTAAGCTTTTCTGTGATTATTTCATAGTTATTTTTACATTATTAGATCGGATCACTCTATTTTTACAATGATGAACAGGTTCCAGCAATCAGTTCCTTCAGTGTAGACTTATTCCCGTAGCAGTGATTTCTCTAACATCACAACAGCTAAGTACTCGTAATTAGACGATCATATTGTTTACAAAATAAGACATAGATTTGGGCTGCGGTATACTTACCAAAAAATATTATTTTCCAATTTAATCAATTTTATTAAAAAAGCTATTTACAAAATGTTTATTAGGATGAATACTATTTTTAACCGACTTCCAAAAAAAAGGAGGAGGTTATCAATTCGTCGAAATCTTTCAATATACAATACATGGCATAATTGCGACAAGCTAAGTTGTAGTTCAAAAATGTGCCAAAAACGGCCGTTTTTCGCAATTATGCGAACTACAACTTACCGACATTAAATCACGTTATAAATAAGCATTTAAAAAACAGTTTTTATCATAATAAACATTTCGTAAATAGCTTTTTTAATAAAATTGATTATATTGGAAGATATTATTTTTTTAAGATTGGCGGCGCTAGTTGGCTCATGGAAGGCCCTTAATAAGATTGGAGAATGTTGAGCCTGTGGATATTTTGTAAAAAGAATAATTGTAGTACTTACCTAATATGTTTTTATAAATACAAAAAAAAAAGATAATTTATATACATTTATTATTTAGATTTTCGTTTCGCATAGCGCATATGCAAGAAAATATCAAAACATATTTATCCCTCTCCTAAATGCATGGTTTAAGCGAAGTGATGTTAAACTACATATATGGCTAATCTTCTTCTCGTGTGGTTTAGTGACCAAACCTATTTGTCAAAGTTATTCAGGCCGCCCGTAGGCCTTTGACGTGGCCTAACGACTGCTGTCAAGCAACAACAACCGGGACCAACTGCTTAACGTGCTTTCCGAGGCACGAAGGGGCTCAGGATGAAAGTGTCACTAGCGGTCACCCATCCAGGTCCTGACCTCGCCCAACGTTGCTTAACTTGTACGATCGTTTTCAACGTGTACTCGCAACTGGCCTATGAGACCCTTATATGGCTAATAACATACTACTATACTATGTTTAAACTCTCATGTGAACGTGAAATCTGGTATCGGAATGTTGCGAAAACACTAAAAAGAACTAACAAAGTAAGAGCGGAACTCAGCGGATATCTGGAGCGATCTTTGTAGTTCCACTGCGGTTTGTTGCAGGAAATACCTACACTTGTGTTAAGCTTGTATCGGGAATACTGAAATAAAATGTTTCGTGAGAAAATATATCTTTCTTTGTATTCCTATGTACGGTGGACTAGGGTTCCCAACTTTTTGTACGAGAAGACTGTTCTGGTCTTTTTTGACAGTTCTTGTCATTTTTGACAGCTATGTTTTTTTCCTTCATGACTATCAAACAATTTGCGTGTAACTACTCTGAAGGTTCCCTAGAAAATGGCGGGAAACGACGGTTGCAAAATTATTTGATAATTTTTGTTTTATTGTCTACAGTGGTTATTTTGAGATTAATATCACGTTAAATTAATCAGAAAATGTTCGCGAGTGACAGTATGGTGAATTTGTTGGATAATTTGAGCAAGATCTGGGGTTTCAAGCTTTTATCAAGAGTTCCCGCTACAAGCTCGGAAAATAGTAAGAAATCGAAGCAATTTATTCATTGTTTTTGTTATTCTTCTATAGGAGTTGCGAGAGTAGTAGAAAATGATACTGATTATGATTATGCAATATGAAACCTGTAATAAGTCCCCAACAAAATGATAGGTGCAGCTTAAATGGTCACGTAGTTTTGTAGTTGGGGCAAAGCTCCATTGAAATGTGGCAATGTCTTTTGTTCACCGAGCATGGATAATGCGTAATACAAATTCTGAGGAGCATTTAGGTTTAGGATTAGACTTGGAAGCCGCGGCAGAATCACAACTAATCTTTGTCTGATTAATTAGTCATGCATACAAACTCTGTGTGTTGATGAGGGTATCTACAACCATATTTTGCAGCAGTTTCCTCTGTTCAACCTGTCACAGGCACCGCGGATCCCAACCCTGACTTACCATTAGATAATAGGTTAAGGCTTTGTAATTAATCATGTAGAGAGTTGACATCGGTTCCTACCACAGACGACTTACCTAATAGACATGAAATCGGTACAAATGACATTGCCACATTTCAATTGAGCTTTGCCCCACCTACAAAACTACGTGACCATTTAAGTTGTAGGTACCTATCATTTTGTTGGGGACTTATTACAGGTTTCATATTGCATAATCATAATCAGTATCATTTTCTACTACTCTCGCAACTCCTATAGAAGAATAACTAATTATAAAATTATAGGTAACCCAGTATAATAACAGCCAAAGTCTGTCGGATCCTTCCGCTTGTAAGTACAAAATGGATGAACATCGTTCGGAAACTCGTTATCTCGTGCAAAGTTCGTTCAATACTGCAGGCACCTGCGTCGTTGCAGTATGTTACGTGTCGCAATATATTGGCTACAACTTGAACATGCGGTTTATAAGTAATTTAGGCGTTGGGAATGTTGGTTCAGGAAACAGACGGACACGAGTACCAGCGGTCCTGTCCATGGTGGCGGAGGCGGAACACCCCAGGAGTTTTAGTTGGTGTGAGTCCAACATAATCACCCGATCCCCCGGACGGGCTACATATGAAGGGCTCAGAGGAAAAACAGCTTTTGTTCTCTAATTGAGATATTACTAATTAAAAGTTTAGATCATCATAAAAAGGTATCATTTAATGTCAAATAAATAAGTTATGCCTTTATTGTTGAAAATGTATTTATTGTTCATGTAGTTTTTTTTTTTTTAATTACTTAAGTTTAGGTAAAAAATAGTAATACATTATTTATCTAAAGTAATACATTATTTATACCCTGTACACTGTAAAGCAAGATATCTCAGGACTATGAACGTAATTGTCCTGTAGTTTTTGGGAAAACATAACGACGATATTCATTCAGACTGCATTGCCAGTTGAAAAAACCTAAAAATGTGACAAAAGCTGTTTTTCCCTAACCCCTTCATATACATAATGTATTTCTCCTGGGCAAAAAAAGGACACAGACAGACACCCCTCTCCTTGCGTCGTATTCCTCATTGCTGAAGGTCGTGACTCTAGATCATCTTGTCTCTGATGATATTGCGCCATCTGTTCCTATCTTCGGCGGCGTGAAGAGCATCGTAAAAACCGGTATCGAGATTGGTACGGATCTGATACCAACGTATCGGGCTTCGTCCGCGAGGTCTCCTTCCCTCTACCTTGCCAGTCACCATTAATCTTTCCTGGTTGTGGCCACTCTTCCTGGTAATGTGACCTAAGTATTCAAGAATCCTTTTTAGTTTATTATTTTCAAAAAATATCCAATGTACAGATTTAACTTTTTTACAGTCTTTATAAGTATAGATAGAAGATTTTTAATAAAGGCTGAAAAGGCATATTATTTTGCAACGGGTTTTTTCATACCTCCTTCAGGATTCTTGGCATAATTCCGAAGCTTCCCAGGGTTACCGCGAGGAATTTCTTTGAGATCCTCTTGCAGATAACTTGTTAATATATTTTTTAATTTAAACTGCGACGTTTAGGTAAGATCAACGGCTTGTATTTTTTTTAAAACATTCATCTTTTTTATATTAAGAAACTGCAAATAAACTGTAAGTTTACTCGCTCGAGTAGGTACACAAACCGCGTATTCGTGGCTACAATGTTGGTGATTGGTGAGATTTTTGTTGCACCCCTCCGAGGTCAGTAGAGGAACTACAACCGCAACAATTTACTAAACACTTACCGTTACTTTTTTTGAACTGATGTAAATGTGCTTTCTTGTAATAATCTTTTTTACATTTCGTGTACAAAAATCCGGTCAAATCGCTTTAATACAATTTATATGAACTATCGCACACTGTGTCAGGCCGCAGCGGCTCGTATTATTGCGAGGCGGCTTTGCGTCCGTGCGATGCGGCCCGCCCCGCCCCGCTGCGCCCCGACAAGTGTGATATAGCAAGCGGATTGGAGTACACGCGCTCCCGTATTCATTTTACGATATCTGGCAGTACACTGTACTCAAAATCCGTCAATGCGCTGCGACCCGGCCCGTCACTACTGTGCTAAGTAACCATTTTGCGCTGCGCTGCGGCCCGCCCCGACACGCTGCGGCCCGGCATAATGTGCTCGAAACTTAAAGTGTAAAGTAAAGTGAACCTTTTTTCAATAGTTTTTACGTAATCACTACGGTCGAAAATAGAGTTGTACAGCGGGTCTCATAAGGTAGAGTTAAAAAAAATCCTGAATGAAGGTTTGAATAATTCTGATTATCTAGTTTCTTGATTGATTGAGATTATCTTGCGGTCACCAAGGTTTAAAATTTTGATTATTTCAACGGTGACCACACTGCCATCTTATATTGAGGCATTTTTATAATTTTTGCGACTTTTAATGTCGTGAAGCGTAAAATTTTGAATTTTAAAAATTGCATTAAACCTCTTTGCGTTCTTGCGGTCAGAAAACAGGTTTTAGACGTTACCGCTATACGACCGCAACGCGCGCCGGTTATGACATCCGCTAAAAGCCTCCCGGTACAGCCTCCATATTCTGAAACAAACCATACTGGCTGTAGTTTTCATCAAGGAGGCATGATGATGATACTGATGCAAAAAAATAAAAAAGCGAACAGGTTTTAGCCGACTCACACTCGTCCGGTTTCTTTATACAGGGTGTAACGTAAAGGTTATATGAAGCCGAAGGGAGGGTGTTCAGTATCGGTAACTGAACAACTTTTGTTCTACGACTTTTCGATTTTCGCGAATTTATTTTTTGACTTTTCATACATATCGTATCGGTCAGCTGATCGATTTGTATGAGACATTAATTTATTTTAATTTTTTATTCGAAAAGTTGTAGGTCAAAAGTTGTTAAGTTACCGATACTGAACACCCTCCCTTCAGCTTCATATACCATTTACGTTACACCCTGTATAAAGGTATTATCGGCAAAAAGGCAGATTAGGCATTAACAAGTACTAAAATTAACGATGTTCGATGGAGTAAGTGCGTTCTAATGTGGAGACCTCGGACGGGTAGAAGAAGCGTGGGCAGACCACCGGCCAGATGGTCCGATGACATCAAGAGAGTTGCTGGCTCGGTGTGAACCAGACAACCTTGGGATCGGGCCACATGGAGGATTCATGGAGAGGCATATGCCCAGGAGTGGGCTGCGGTATGCTGAGGAGAAGAAGTACCAAAATTGGCGGCCTTATCTATACCAGGCAACCGTCAGAGAATTCAGCGAACTCGGTTTTGAAAACGGCTGAAACCGAATAATATTAAATTCTTTTATTTATACAAAAGAAACCTTTGAACATTTCCTATCTGAGCCGCAATTACGCTCATAGGTGTTCCTGTGAGGCAATTTCCTAAGTGAAAATCCTTTTAAGGCTTCTTAGGTAAATTTACTTAGCAAACAGACTCAAAGTAAGAGAGAAATCTCCCAGAATAGGTACGCAACCTACGTTCGCCGCTTCAGTAATTTTTCAGGTTGTAGGTAGGTAGGTACTTGTCTTTCAAAGTGTGGCACTCTAATTTTAATCGTTGCTAAGCGAGGTGTCTTGCTCACTCTTATGCGATTTAATGTACGAGTGACGGTGCGTTTAGATTTAGACTTGGTGGTCACAAAGAATCTACTATCCCACTAATATTATAAACGCGAAAGTTTGTATGGATGGATGTTTATTGCTCTTTCACGCAAAAACTAATGATTTGATTTTAATGAAACTTTACAATAATATAGCTCATAAATCCGAATAACATATAGGCTATAATTTATAAAGATCCTGCGAAGACGAAGTCGCGGGCAGAAGCTAGTACGTTGGAACACAGAGGTAAACAAGAGAGTTTTAAGGTTGAGATTTTCTCAAAAACTACTTGTTCTATTGCAAAAATTATTTTACTGGTTGATAGATAAAAGTGTAAACTATGTAACTGTAAAAGAATTATTAAATTCGGTCCAGTAGTTTTTGAGAAAATCTCAACCTTATTGATGCCCCATGTATACTTATCTGTCTTCAAACTATCATAATTAAAGCCTGACATGAGCCAACTAGCGCCGCCAATCTTAAATAAAAACCGGCTAAGTGCGTGTCGGACTCGTGCACAGAGGCTTCCGTGAAACGCAACTTAACCCCGTAACCTTGCTGTTAGTTTGTCCCCAAATCTAGGTTATCTTTTCGTTAGAGCAAAGTTACAGTGCACGGAACCCTCGAGTCGGACTCGCACCTGGCCGTTATAAACTGTGCCGATGGAGTATTTTGATTGTGAAAATTTAAATTCAAAAATATTTTCCTGAAACCTTGAAAAGAATTTCAAAGCGGGCTCTCGACGCTAGAATTGACAGGCTTTGTGCGCTTGGGGGTCTCAGATCCGTGCGGGCGATGCATGGGACATAGACGGTAGGAGATACAGTAACTCAATAGAGCAAGTTGGTGGTATGATTTCTGTTGAAAACTAATAAAAGTTGGCAACGAAACGCCGGTACTCAGAACAGTCTGTGCGCCAGGTTTGCGCGTCCTATTCCCTATAGTCCCTTTGTGGAGCGGGAGTTCTGGTGTTATTCCCCGGCGCATTGTTAGTCTACTCATAGGTGCAGCCGACTGTTATTTGAGCTAACTCAATAACTAACTCCAACACACATGGAATGATTCATAAATACGAGAATATCTCCTAGCTAGCTTCTAGGTAGCATTATGCCGTATGTCGTCTAATTTTGAGTTAACTTTGACAGTTCTAGAAGTAGTTTTATAATTTTGGTGCAGGCTGCTTCAAAGTCAAAGTCAAATTTCTTTATTGCAAGTAAGCACGTTGTGTACATTTTTGCATGCCAACATATTTTTGAATATACATTTACTCCACTTTGCAAGGAAAAGGTGCCAACGCTGAGGAGAACGAAACAGGAGCTTTTTAGAATGATAAAATCCAGGTTGGTTTAAACAAACACTCAGTGTGTTAGGTTCGCAATATATTTTTTTCGACTGTCTAAACGATCGTGCGGTCCAGTCGTACTTGACTCACTGTTACTCAGACCAGTCTGTGCGCCAGGTTTACGCGTCCTATTCAATATAGTCCCTTTGTGCAGCGGGAGTTCTGGTGTTATTCCCCGGCGCATTGTTAGTCTACTCACAGGTGCAGCCGACTGTTATTTGAGCTTTGCGCCGAGTTCTAAATAAAATAAACTAACTTCAACACACATGGAATGCCTCATAAATAGAATAATGGTAGCGAATCTGTCATGTGTTTTTAAAGTTTAAGCTAACTTGATTTAGATAGACTCTTCATTATTTATTTATTTTATTAATGGTCTCGACAGTTCGTCACTTGCCAATGTCATGTTACAGAAAATTCAATATATTCAACAGTCCTCTATCTTCCTCCAGGGGAGTCGCAGTAGCGTCTTCACCCTGGGTAGCCGCGTCTTTGTGTCTTCATCCAGAGGAGACGCCGTAGCGTCATCACTCTGGACGAAGCAGCTCGACAGTCACGTTCACTCCCGAGCTTGTAGCGGGAACTCTTGATAAAAGCTTGAAACTTCAGATTTTGCATAAATAATCCAATAACTTCACCGTACTGATTCGCGAACATTTTCTGATTAATTTAACGTGATATTAAACACAAAACAGTCCCTGCAGACGTTAAAAGGAAAATTATCAAATAATTTCGCAACCGTCGTTTCCCGCCATTTTCAAGAGAACCAGACTCTTCATTGTACAAAATAAATGCATTTCACAAATGATATAATAATATAAAGGATGGCCTTGAATTCATTCGACAAAATTAGGTAAATGGATGGTTAGGCTTGACATTAATTCTGCACAGTGTTTAAGTAAATTAAACAATTTGGGGGATAATAATTTTTCCCCCAATAAATTCAACTACTCATCAAAAAATAATTAAATTACTTAGTTAAATTTTTTTTGCAGTTTTGATTTACTAAAAATCCTTACCAATTTAATATATGAGTACAACCCCCAGTTTCAATTTCTCGAATGAATTCAAGGACGGTATAATGTGACTTGACAAACGAAAGCAACTCGTAGCATTTGTAGCGCAAGCCTACGCAGACGTAGCATTCGTAGCGTACGTCTACGCAATTACGTTGCACTATAGGCGAGTGGCTGGAGGCTCAGACGGGGAGGAGAAAGGAGATGGATGAATGGATTATACATTGTGGGCTAGTACAGCCCACAATGGGGACTGCTCGGGCGCCAGTCGGGTCGCGGTTGTATCACAGTTTCCCGTGGCTCGGCAAGAATGGCACGAGGTGGAACACCCCAGGACGTTTAGTCGGTATGCTGCCCCTTCAGGGCGGTGAGCCCGACATAACCAACACGCTCCCCCGGCGTGGTGACACATGATTTGCATGTTTTACCTGGAAAAAAAAGGTACGTGCAACAAGAACAGACAAAAGTATACTTTGTCCGATTGTAAAAAGTCTTTTAAAGTCTTTCGTCTAGGTCATAGTTTCGAATGGACAGTATTTGGGAAATATTTCGAAAATCTGTCTACTTTTAAAGATTATCTCAACCTTATAGATCCTCTAGGTAGGTACTTTTCTCTGTGTCAGACCGTCTATTTCTAGAGATATAAACTTTGTGCAACCCGACCTTAATCCTCTTACGTTTTGCACAATCCAGCTTCACAGCTGGTTTACATAAAAACATTGTAAAACAACAATGTCTTTGTTCAAATATTCTACCACAGCCACAGTAAACTTAGGGCAGAATGATGCGAGTTGTTTACGTATATTTCAACCAGATAAAGCATTTATGTGTGTGTGTGGCGAAAACTGTCAGTTACTTACACTAAACACACAAATTAACCAATAACTACACACCACCTGTTAAGGCAACATAGACCTAAGGATTGCTGTTACCTGCAACACAAGATTCCTAGTGTAGGAGCAGCAGCCACACCTAATTTTTTAGCCTAATCTCCCTTAACTTATGGTATACTGTATAAATAAATTACTGTTAGCAGTATACATGTGTTGTTAGCATGTAAGTGGCATGTATCTGGCGGAGCCTGAAAAACAGCACCCGTGCTGAGGCCTCGACCCATTCACTTATTATATCTATTTTTAGTATTACGATATATTTTTGTATAATTATGTTTAATGGTGAATAAAGTTATTTTTATTTATTTATTTATCTTCACAATATTATATTAGGTTATAATATACATAACTTCATAAATAACTTTTAGTATTATTTTTACTGTAGCAATTTACGGTAATAGTCTGAAGTAAGTTGAGATTCGTGTAGTCATAATCATTTATCTGTGCGTGCGCCGAAAAGTGTCAGTTGCTTATATAGAACGAGTTACTGGTTCCTTTACTGTGGTATTGCGGAACGAAATCTGTTCTTGTAACGAGAGCTAGTCTTCTTAAGGGTAAGCAGAGAAAGTTTCAGAGTAACGGTTTTAACATGCTTTGTTCCGACCGAAGCTTTGTGAGTCGACAAAAGTACCATTCGGGCGGTGCTTCTCGTAAAAAGTTTTACACGGGACCAGGGAGGCATCTAGGTAACGTAGCGTCTACCTTAGAAAAAAATAATATTATATGGTCGAGATTTTATTAAAAAAATTTGAGTTATTTTCAAAATTCTTTTACAGTTACTTATGTAACTGTTCTGATGAAATAATGAAATAATTTATACAATCAGTCAAGTATTTATTGAGAAAATCTCAACCTTAATGACCTGTATACTTTTCCGTACGGCGTATCGATTTTTAAAAGTCGATTGACAATAATTACTTTAGGCCAGTAGTTTTTAATCGACATTTAAAAATCGATACGCCGTTTTTTTAGAAATATTTTAGAGCAAACTTTATTTATATTCGTATATGAAAGGGCAAATTGGTTCCATATTTTTTTCTTCAGATTCTTTAGGAAACTTGTAAAATCTAAGTTCACGAATATTGATATCAATCAAAAATTGATTTTATATTGGCACTTTCGAAAATCTTTCTCGTACTCCGCTATCATACACTACGGGGCGCGGCGGTCTCCAATTACCCTTAATTCGACCCTGTATGGCAAGGGCGGTCTTACTAAGTACTAAAGGGTGAAATGATAAAGATACCACAACAATTGGACGTCAGTTCCTTTTGTTATTTAACAGAATTACCCTCCGAATATAATTGGGGGGTTGTACAGTATTAACAACTGTTGTATACGGCTGGGACGTACGTAGCAATAAATGATAAATGGAGAAAAATTTCATCACAACCGGGATTCGAACCAGGGACTAGAATTTTGTCCCCATATTCGTCTTAGGGATATGGAGACAAAATTTGACAACCTGGGTACGATATCACGGTGGCTCTGTTGGAATAGAGCGTGCCACGGAATGGCAAGGTTCGAATCCCGGTCGTGATTAAATTTTTTCTCCATTTATCATTTAGATTTTCGTTTCGCTTATGCAAGAAAATATCAAAAGTAGCAATAATAACTATTAAATTAATTATTTAAAAAAACCCACCAAAAACATAAGATCTCTTATCTTCATCATTATCAGACCCTGGATCCTTTATGTCTAAGAACCTTCTCGCCAAAACCAATCAAAAGAATTAGAATTAGACAACCACGGGGGCCGGGAGCACGCCGCCTAATGAAAGTTGAAACAAATATCCCAGCGCCTGGTCGAGACCACGCGAGACCAAAGGGCTGGCGGCTACTTTGCCCAACGGGTCAGCCTCGCTATACAGCGGGGCAACGCCGCCAGCCTTTTGGGCACATTGCTAATTGTGAGGGACTTGGCGCAGGTTTTTTTTTATATTTTTTTACATTTGTAAGTTGTTAGTTTAGATAGTTTTTTTTGCAACATAATATAATACGTAATATAAGCAAACGAGTAGTAGATGCCACTGGTGACCCAAGAGCTGGCAGCTACCTCGCGCAACGGAGGTCCAGCGAGGTAACGCTGCCAGTGTCTTGGGTACTCTTCCTATAGCTCAAAATTTTATTATTAGTTTAGTTCAGGTTTTTTAAATATTCAGTCTGTTTTTTATTTTTTATTGTTCCTTTTTTGAAATAAAATTCATATGTAAATATAAATGATTTTATCAGTAATCAAAAGAAAAAAATGATTTGATTAACAACAGTTGTAACAATTACTAGTCCAGAACATGCATCCATCGTAGAGGCACAGACAGGATAAGAGAAACAAATTACAAGATGCCTAAGTTAGGTGTTTCTTTGGTAACGTAATTCTTGGAGAATGGTTCCTTTATTTATAAGCATAAAATAAAAACAGTTATGTTCTAGTTTGAAGTAATGATATGGTCTATGTACCGACCTACTTTCTTTCTCTCCGTGAGTAAAATATGATAGGTTTAGGATACCTGATAAGGCTGTGGACCCATAAGATTTGAGCCTTTTTTTCTCCTCAGAGTTGGCATCTTTTCCTTGCAATGTAAATTCCAAAAAAATGTTGACGTGCAAAAATGTACACAACTTGCAATAAAGAGATTTAACCTTTGATTTTGATTCTCCTAAAAATCCTCCGACAAGAATATGGTTCTAATTAGAATCGCAAAAGATCCTAATATAATCTCTAGATATCCCGCTAGAGAAAATTCCGTGTACAAAATACATAGAGTTCTTTAAAAACCACTCAACTATGCATAATTTTTAACTCATCTGCGGAGTTATTCCAAAAACATTTTCCATTTTTCGCGTCCGGAATTCCCGACCGGAATTCTTGTTGCAAATAAAGTAGTACAGTGAGCGACATAATGCTGAGTCTGCTGCGAACATTTTGTAACAAAACACATAGTTACCGTAACAAGTTACAAAACAGCCGGTCTGCTGCGTCTGTTTCTTGTTTTGTTCATTTCAAAAATGAGTACTTTGTTTCATTTCAAAAGTTCCGAGGAAGAGGATAATAGAGGGCCGACACACAACGTCACGGGCGCGGCGTCCGCCCTCGCACGTCAGCGCAGTGTACTGCGCCTGTGGACGGCACCGTTCGCCGGCACGAACGCTCTCCGCCTGGCGCCGCCTGGCTAGCGTACAACTGCATGGCGCGACGTGTTACGGCGTCCAGCGGCACCGGCCTCTGGTGCACGTTGTCGGACGGAGCTAGTTACCGGCGGACGGCGTTGTGCCGGCGGGCGGCGCCGTCCACAGACGCGGTACACGGCGCCCGGGCGTTGTACGTCAGCCCTAACATGTTTCCAGTTTTTTATGCGTTATGCCACGCTTTTTAAGTCACGATTCACGAGACTGAGGATAATTCAAAAAATATATGCGCTCCGAATACATTTTTCTATTTCCGAGTGTCCCTGCAGACAATCCCATGCCAGCGTGTGTCCGTCCGCACGTGTTCTAACGAGCTCTCTACAAATGCACTCTAACGACCACAAAATATGCGCTTCAGATGGTTTTATAGTGGCCTACTCGGCCCCTACCACTGTAATTCCATTACGTTATATTACATAAAATAATTTTATACTTATAGTAATATAAGACCGTCAATTATGACACCAACTCTAGACTATATTAGCATATTTCGTTTGCGTAAATCCTTTTTTTAGGAGCTCGGTGGCTTAGTGGTTGGGTCAATGGACTTGCGATACGGAGGTCCCAGGTTCGATTCCCAGCCAGAGCAGCCATGTACCAATGAGTTACCCTCGTTTTTTCGATGGAAAAACTTACGTACATTTACCACCGAGTGCTCTAAAAACGATGAAACCTGCATGCCGTAGCAAAGAAAAAAATGTAAGGGATGTGAAATCCGCCAATCCCCAGTGGGTCCGCGTGGTGGATCATGCCCCGAGCTCCCTCCATGTAAGGTAAGGTCTGTGCCCGAGCAGTGGGGCAATATAAATAGACTGGCGATGATGATGATGAATTCCTTTTTAGCAATAGAGAATATTTGTCTTATAACGCGCCGTGGCGCAATTATGATTTATGTATTTCATATCGAAAAATAGTATTTATCGTAATAAAGATTTCGTACATAGCTTTTTTTAATAAAGTTTGTAATATATATAAGATATTATTTTTTAAAGGCTGGGGGCGCTTGTTAGCCAGGCCCTTAATAAGGCTGTTAACAAAAGTACTGAAAACTAAACTTATTTAGGGACTTAATAAAATTTAGTTAGCTTACACAAAAACTTGAGCTGGAACGGCGCTAATTTCAATAAAGAAAGCTAAGTTGTACCATTTAATAGGCATTAAGTTAAGGGGCCTCCTTAACAGCGTCCCTTAGTGGGCACATTTGTCGCTCCCGAGTAATTCCCAGAGGAAGGAATTTACCAAATCTCCTCAAAACAGCGGCTGTCAAACTGTTTGTCTCGTCACACCGTAGATTGTTTTTAAAATTATTTTATTAATGGACTTGATAGTTCATTTTTCAATGTCTTGTACAGAATATTCAAAATATTGTTGTTTGGTTATTAATTAAATCCTATCACGAAAAGACACGCGTGAGCATAAACATGAAATTAAGAAATAAGTGCCTGTTTTCTTTTTAATACAAATTTCACTTTTTAAACTTTCACGGTTTGTATACATATTAACATGATGGCTGCAATGCTGTCGAAATATCGAGACATCAATAATAAATGTTTAACACGGTAATTCCCGTTTTATCTAATTAATATTAATACAAATTGCTAAAAACACGCCGAGTTTAAATTCCAATTTTTTAACAGCAGAATTTAGAGTTTCCTCCTTTTAGAAGTCGTTTCAAAATTGTCGAGGGGGACGGAACGCCTTCCAGTTTGAGAACCAGTACTTTAGAGATAATCTAGTAAAGTAAAATCGTGCGTCTTTCCGCCTACATCTTGCTCGAACATCATACAGTCGACATGACATCAAATGGGGCATTTAACGCTACGGGAATACGGCATAGAATTCAATGGGTTTGTGTAGGTTATTGTTGTCGTCTGTACCCACTCGTAGCCGAAACATTTAATTGTCAAAGGCTGCATTTCTACGTATTATCGTGCGGGGAGAAGATTTTATATGTTCTTTGTAAGCTGTAAAATACGGTTATATGTTTCGGCGAGAATGATTAAACCTAGTTAACGGAAGGTCAAACTTAGTACAGTGGTAGATTGGTAACATTTATGCAGACGTTTTGTTATTATATACCATTAGTTTTCAGATATAATTATTAAAGTACGCGGGTTGGATAAGGGTTGAATCGTTCAATTAAAGTGCTAGCTGTTCAATTTAACGTCTATTAAAAAGTTGACTGCGGGATATGTATAATAAAATGAGAATACCTTTATAACCTAACATTAGCAGAATTATCGACAAAAGATGGAGAAATCATCAAACACATCAAATTGAAATTGTAAACATCTAAATGTCATAATTCCCCAGTGCAATTTCTATCTAACTGAGGTAGAAAATTAAGTGTTGAATATTGAATATTGTCTCAATAACATTACAGCTAATACAGACTTTACCCAATAGGCTAAAGTCATTGATCTCCTATAAACAACTAGATACACAAAGGTCTTACTAAAACAATTTAAAAAACGTCCAAATAAGGGTCCATTGTTAACGTCCAAATAATGTTCAATAAAGTAAATGATGGTCCATTCATCCGTTTGGACCTTCTTTGCGCTCGGACTTTTTTAGAAGGCAGACTGTGTATCTGGTTGTTTATAGGAGATCAATGGTAGTTTAAGTTCTGCAATTTAAAAACCTCACGCCCCACGGTAATAAAATGAATATTATACTGAAAAATATTTGGCTAGGTATTGGAATACATTGAGTTTCATGAATAAGCAATATAAGGCCTTACAAGCCTGCATAAATTTTATATTTTAATAAAAATGTGAATTGATGGATTTCGTTAGTATATTTTTATTTTAAGGCCTTGTTGAAAAAATGCTTCCAAAATGACAATGACAGATTCTGCCCCACCATCAACTGCATGATGTAGGAACAAGATAACGAATAAATGTAAAAATATCTCCGTTTTATTAAAATTATTGGTTTAACATAAAGTTTTGTACATCAAGCGAGTCGAAAAAAACAGCTTAATTAATTAAGCATCGATTTCTTAAGAATTCAGAAAATAGTAAGAAATCTAAGCGAATTATTCATTGTTTTGGTTATTCTTCTATAGGAGTTGCGAGAGTAGTAGAAAATGATACGATTATGATTATGCAATATGAAACATGTAATAAGTCCCCATCAAAATGATAGGTACGCCTTAAATGGTCACGTAGTTTAGTAGGTGGGGCAAAGCTCCATTGAAATGTGACAATGTCATTTTAACCTACCTCATGTTAATTAAAATATTTACCATATAAGTTGCAAGAATATTACGTAAGGCCTTAAGGGGCTGCCAGCTGTCAAACTCAAGCGCGAGACAGAAGATGTCCCGCAGCGGCGGAGTGAAGAGCACGGCACAGTGACTCCATATTTGTATTTTTAGATTATTTTTGGATGATTTTTGGCAGGGAAAAAATACAGATTTTTTTAAACAAACTCTCGTATTCATAATACCCTACACTTTGATATATATTCTGTATGAATAACTATATCGGTTTGGACATAATTTTTATTTTAAAAGGCTTGAAAAGGGTATGTTTGCTATTTTTTTTCTATCAAGAGAAGTTTGTCCCATCGTGTATCGGTATTCATCAGTCCCAAAATAGACACCCCAAGATTGCTATATATTTTTTTCAGACGTTTAGTTATAGTAGTTAGTGCCGTAGCCTTAAAACATGCAAGTAAACTCGCGCAAGTCTTGCATGAGCTTGTAATATCATTAGGAAGTGCTAAACAAGCTGTCGTGAGAGCACTTGGTACAGAGTTTACACTTTCAAGCTACTGTCGGACATTACTTGTAGAAGTTTCGTTGCAGGTGGAAATGCGGCCTTGGACTATAGAAACATAATCATATTATATTTTTATTGAAAGAAAGAAAAAAGAAAGAAAACAGATTTATTTAACACCACAAATTACAGAAGCACATTAACAGAAGAAGAACACATACAAATAGTAAAGTACAAATACAAATAGATATAGGTTCTCTTGAAAATGGCGGGAAACGACGGTTGCGAAATTATTTGATAATTTTCCTTTTAATGTCTACAGGGGCTATTTTGTGTTTAATATCACGTTAAATTAATCAGAAAATGTTCGCGAATGACAGTATGGTGAAGTTATTGAATTATTTATGCAAAATCTGAAGTTTCAAGCTTTTATCAAGAGTTCCCGCTACAAGCTCGGGAGTGAACGTGACTGTCGAGCTGCTTCGTCCAGAGTGATGACGCTACGGCGTCTCCTCTGGAGGAAGACATGAAGACGCAGCTACCCAGGGTGAAGACGGTACTGCGACTCCCCTGGAGGAAGATAGAAGACTATTGAATATTTGAATTATCTGTAACATGACATTGGCAAATGACGAACAGTCGAGTCCATTAATAAAATAAATAAATAAATAGATATAGGTGGTACAAATATATATATATATGTTTGTTGTTGTGGTGTTAAATGGGCATCAGCTCAGCATAGTGCTGCGGCCTCACATAACAGGCCACATAACATTGCAAGTAAATATTTTGTGTACGAACAGCAGATCAATGGTAACACTTGCAGTACGATTTCAACTCTTACGACCCAGATATTAAGAACGGTCCAAAATCCAAAGTGTCCACTTGATCTGCTTTGATCTGTCCCACCTAAATTAGTATTTTATTAATGTGTACGGATTATAACCAAGAAATTAGGGCCATTAAAAGTTTGTCCAGGGTTAAAGGTTGTAAGAAGCCATTATAATATATACTAAGCTATGTTGTTGTGCACAACAGGCACGTAGTCAGAGCTACAATATAGGGGGCGCTATTTAATTTGATAAGGTTATCATCTCAATATCAAAGGCCTGATTAGTCGCAATAAGCTTTTTTATTATTTAAGGAATGAAACTATTATTATAAGAACGAAGTTTATATTCATCTAATGCACTACAATTTTATTGGTAATCTATCTCTTATTTTCTAATTTGATAATTCATACCTGGGAACACTTTTTGTTTATCTGAGAACGAAAATATTTCGTGGCGATAGATCTATTTATTAGGTGATACAACTTGATGACAAATATAAATTTTGGTGACGAGAAATATAGTCCCCTTTTATTATTATTCTTTTTCTTAATTACCTACAGCGACAATACAATTGGTTGAAACGCTCCTTTTGAGTTTTTACTTACTTTTTATTAGGAGGCCTCCTAATAAATTCAATAGACATTTTAATATACATGCTTTTTAAGATTAAAATATCAATAAACTTTACATGTAGATACTACCAATTTTTAAGAAATCACTTACAATTTATCTACCCAAGTGAGTTGATACTACAGACCACTTACCCAACACACATGAAATCGGTACAAGTTTGCACGCGAAAAATGATGACCGCATATAGAGACGAAGCGGGGGACAGGGGTGCCGTATTAAAGATATGCGTGCATGTCGATAATATCTCTAGGTTACACGTGTCGCGAATCAATGTTGCGCTCATGTGCGGGCAGACACGGGCGCCCTCCTGTTACAGGTCTATGGGGTAAGTGGTCTGTCGTTGATTCTCACGTATTGGCGCAACATTTAACAAACATTGTTCTCTAAACAGTGTTTTTGTTATCGTGTTATTCTTAAAATATATTTAGAGGAACCACGAAAGAAAGAAAAAACATTGTTCTGTATTCAAAAAGTTGATTGAAGTAAGGTTGGTTGTGGACCTGTAATTTTAAGGGGCCCCGATATACCTGAGTAATTACGGCCCTGTGCAAAGCTTTCAGAAAGTAGGCCAAATAACGTAGAGGGTCGGGATCGACCAACTCTCTCATTACGAAGTTTGCGTCCTTTCAGATAGAACCATTAATTAAGGAGGTGAGAATAAGCCACTTGGTAATGTCAATGCGAATATCTATACCTACACATATAAATAAAACTGCCAAGAGGCGGACTCGCGCACCAAGTGCAGCGTGCTTGTTCTAACGTTGCTTGTAAGTATCTCCGTTTGTATAGAAAACACGCACAGTCCAACACACAGAAAATGTTATTTTATATTTGTAATGTCCATTTATATTGATTGGATTGATTATATATCTAATCGATTTTTATCTATTCAATCAATTTAAATACTGACAATAATAATAATAATAAAAAACTTAATCGAATAAGCCCCCTCTGATCGTTCCCGATGCAAAGGTGCCCATAATACCGGCGGCGTTACCGCGCTGTATGGCCTTTGCATCAGGAACGATTCAGAGCGAGGCCCGAGACCGAGGTCCCGCATTCGCCGCCCAATGCCACGCACAAACTCCCTGGCCTCCGCTCAATAACAATTGATATAACAATTGATTATATTGTGAATATTATTAAAGTGACATGTAGTGTTTTAGAGATATATCTCTGTAAGCTATATTGTATGTAAATAAAAAAAAATAAAAAATGCATCCACGCGCGTTCATGCAAATCACGCGCCTACAAGCGGAGAAACACGCACCTCCGCGCGTAGGTGCGAGCGAGACGCAAGGTATGGCACAGTGCCATGTGGGATTTTGGAAGCACGGCGAACAGCTTTGAACGAAATGAGTCGGAGCCGCCGCACAGACCACTTATCCCATAGACATGAAATCGGTACAAATGACAATGCCAGATTCTGCCCCACCATCAACCGCAAGATAACTAATAAATGTAAAAATATCTCCGTTTTTTATTAAAATTATTGGTTTAAAATAAAGTTTTGTACTAGTTGCGATTCGAAAAAAACAGCTTAATTAAGAATTCAGAAAATGGTAAGAAATCGAAGCGAATTATTCATTGTTTTTGTTATTCTTCTATAGGAGTTGCGAGAGTAGTAGAAAATGATACTGATTATGATTATGCAATATGAAACCTGTAATAAGTCCCCAACAAAATGATAGGTACAGCTTAAATGGTCACGTAGTTTTGTAGGTGGGGCAAAGCTCCATTGAAATGTGGCAATGTCTTTTGCAAGCGAAAAATTCTGTCAAGCGATAGGCGCAATTAGACGAAGCGGGGAGCAGGGGCGCCATACTCAAGGTTACGCGTGTCGCGACGCAATTTTGCGTTCATGTGCGGGCAGAAACGGCCGTCCTCCTGTTACAGGTCTATGGGGTTAGTGGTCTGTGGAGCCGCCGTGAATCCACAAAAAAAAACCAGTACGATGATGCGCATCTGCACAGCAAGTACGCGCGTAGGTGCGTCGACACGCAACATGCTGCGTGATGCGGGGCAGTGGGATAATCACGCTGACATTTCATTCGATTTCCTATACCTTTTCCATGTCACTCTGTGTATCGTGCTTAGCATTTACGTGCCTCAGCATATTTCCAAGGCTAAATGCAAATCCTAGAGTATAGATAGACGTTTCGACTTCCCATAAAAACGTGTAGCGGCCGATGTTCGTGTATTCAAATTGGCATGTAACCGGGTCAGGCCGGCCGAGGCGGCATTAGCATAATTCTGTGCATATTCCGCGTCTAATGCATCATGATAGCTTTTACAAGGTAGCTGTAGATATAGCTACCTTTTATATCTCTTCGTATGGTATAACTGAAGGTTGGTGAAGATCAATAAACCATAATGATTTATAGTTACTAGAGGATCATCATCAGCCCGTATCAGTCCACTGCTGGACGTAGACCTCTCCCAAAGCGCGCCAACTCTCGGCCCTCTGCATCCAGTCCCTGCCAGCCATCTTGCGAAGGTCATCGCTCCATCTGGTCGAGGGGCGTCCCACTCTACGTTTACATGTTCGTGGCCTCCATTCGAGAACTCGTCTCCCCCATGGGTATCGGTTCTACGACAGATGTGACCAGCCCACTGCCACTTCAGTTTACTGATTCTGTGAGCAATGTCAACCACTTTTGTCTTCTGGCGGATAAACTCGTTTCTTATATATATAACTGAGAAATGCCAAGCATAGCTCTTTCCATAGCTCGCTGAGAGACTTTGAACTTGTGGGCCAGTCTCACCGTCAATGTCCACGTTTCGGCTCCGTAGGTCATCAATGGACCCGATCTAATAATGTAAAAATAACTAGGCAATAATCACAGAAAAGCTTAATATGCTAATAGTTTTTGCTTACAAAATAGGACACTTGATTTGGGCTTCAGTTTACATAGTATCAAGACAACATTTCGGTTAAAATTTTCTCTGAATTCCTTATTCTCCAATCAGCGCGTCTTTGTTATTCATCAATCCATTCACTCCATCGCTGATTTCAATCAGACCTCTTGAATGTTGTTTATAGGAGATCAATGATTGTATAGCATTTATTCTGTAAAAATGAAAATATGTTGTTAGATCTAATTGAAAACTAAGCCTAACTTTAATTCTTGGGAGATTAATCAGAACCAAACCAAGTCTGAGTTAAGATTAATTTAAAATTTGTTCCGCTCGGCTAAAAAGTACGAGAGTGAATCAAACTTTTAATTTAAAAAGTACTTTTGCTGTGTTTTCTTTCACCGTCTCTTTTTCTTAGTTCCTAACTGAAAACAAGGTGTAAATATTTTTAGTCGTAGCTTTGTCGGCTTGCCAAACCAGAAATTCCATTCTCGACATTGTGATAAATGTGGTTGCTCTGTCACGCCAATAATTATTTATTTACATAATTATTTTATTAAATAAAATAATTATGTAAATATATTATATGACTTATCGAATAAAAAATAAAAATAAATTAATGTCTCGTACAAATCGATCAGCTGACCGGTACGAAATGTATGAAAAGTCAAAAAATAAATTCGCGAAAATCGAAAAGTCGTACAACAAAAGTTGTTCAGTTACCCATACTGAACACCCTCCCTTCGGCTTCATATACCCTTTACGTTACACCTGTAGAACAAAAAAAAGAATTTTTCTTCAGCAGTGTATCCGCATATAAACAAACTTTTTAACATAATCAGCAATACTTCAATCCAAGTACAGTAGGAGAGATCTAAAGCTCCCTTTGTGGAAAAAGTTCCCAGTTTTCAAATTAAAAAGTTTGAGGACAGTTGTTCATTTAAATCCATTGTATTGGGATTGGGACTGCGGAACTTTACAACTCAATAATTGTATTCTTTCTTGTACCTAATGAAACATTAACTCACCAAGTTTAGTACTAAGGGTTCGCTATTCTTCTCAGATTTTAGCCGACTGACGCAGAAAGGTAGACTTTTCTGATATGGACTCGACAGTTCGTCATTTGCCAATGTCATGTTACAGAAAATTCAATATATATAGTCTTCTATCTTCCTCCAGAGGAGTCACAGTAGCGTCTTCACCCTGGGTAGCCGCGTCTTCTTGTCTTCATCCAGAGGAGCCGCAGTAGTGTCATCACTCTGGACGAAGCAGCTCGACAGTCACGTTCACTCCCGAGCTTGTAGCGGGAACTCTTGATAAAAGCTTGAAACTTCAGATCTTGCTCAAATTATTCAATAAATTCACCATACTGTCATTCGCGAACATTTTCTGATTAACTTAACGTGATATTAAACACAAAATAACCACTGTAGGCATTAAAATGATAATTATAAAATAATTTCCCAACGACTCCCGTAATTTTCAAGAGAACCCCATAGAGAGATCATCTCTCTACGTGTTTCGTTAGTGAAAAATCTATTTAGTGCTAAAATACTCTTAAGTGATTTTATACGTTCTCGTCTATACTTTTTCTGAAAGAGAGTGATGATGATAGAAGTTTGTGCCTTTATTTATTTATTTATTTATTTATTTAAAAACAGCATACTGTCATTCGCGAACATTTTCTGATTAACTTAACGTGATATTACATTATAACAAAAATTATCAAATAATTTTGCAATCGTCGTTTCCCGCTACTTTCAAGAGAATCTGATAGATATATTATGTTTGTAAGTTCTCCTTAAGGGGCTGCCAGATTTAGAGTGAGAAAACCCAAAGATGTAAGTTTTCTCATGGCTTTTTCCTTATACAGGGTGTCCTATCAAAGTATGGATGAAAGGAAATATAGTGACATGGGACGCCTTTATTCCATTTGTTTGATCTAACTAAAGGATTATTCTTCTATTATCTTATTATTTTCGGGTCCCCCTTGATGTCTTCGGAGCGGAAGTCAATTCCAATTTCATCTTTGTCTTACGTCCCTATCGGTTTGCTGATTCTATAGCAATATCACTTTTTAAACTTTCACGGTTTGTATATATATTAATTAGATAAAACGGGAATTACGGGAAGAAATACAGAAATTTCAATCGCGACGATGGTTTTCTGTTTTGGAAAACTTGGAATCCAGTGATCGACTTATGTAAACGAGACACAAAGGCGAGTGCGTGCAAACGAGCGGACATAGTTAGTTTTTTTTTGATTTTTCATACAAATCGTACCGGTCAGCTGATCGATTTGTATGAGACATTAATTTATTTTTATTTTTTATTCGAAAAGTCGTAGAGCAAAAGTTGTTCAGTTACCGATACTGAACACCTTCCCTTCGGCTTCATATACCCTTTACGTTACACCCCGTATATAACAGAAATGCCAAGCATAGCTCTTTCCATAGCTCGCAGACCGACTTTGAACTTGTAGGCTAGTCTCACCGTCTAGTTCACGTTTCGGCTTCGTAGGTCATCACTGACGCACTGGTTGAAGACCTTAGTTTTCAGGCATTGTGGTAACGAAGTGTGGGACGGCCATCGACCAGATGGAGGGATTCAATGTCAACCACTTTTGTTTTCTAATCTAGGTATCGGTAAGCACTGAGAGAAAGGTTGGCAAGAAAGAAATCCGCGCCAAGGTACGAGGCGGTGCCAAGCGTACCGGAGTGTACGAGGTGCCGCCGTCTAAGTAAGGGCCCTGGCCCACGGACGCAGTGCACGGCCCCGAGTGACTCGAGGCTCAGACGGGGAGGAGGAAGGTGATGGATGAATGGATTATACATTGTGGGCTAGTACAGCCCACAATGGGGAGTGCTGGGGGCGCCAGTCGGGTCGCGGATGTATCGCAGTTTCCCGTGGCTCGGCAAGAATGGCACGAGGTGGAACACCCCAGGACGTTTAGTCGGTATGCTGCCCCTTCAGGGCGGTTAGCCCGACATAACCAACACGCTCCCCCGGGCGTGGTGACACATGATCTTGCATGTGTTACCTGGGTAAAAAAAAGGTATCGATAAGCATCAATGGTAGAGGTAGAGAAGTGAAACTTTTTGCAATAAGAGAGTTCCTCAAGGTCGCTAAGGATTAAAATTCAGTGGCTTCCATTAGACTTGGGCCGCTGTTTGAGTGGGCATTAAAAGTGCGCGGTTTGAACAACTTTTTTATTTGTTCCCACGGGGCAAGGGGCCTAGCCCTTAGCTTAGGATGAGTCCAGAGTTTGGGAAGTTTAGACGTTTTAAAAAAGTTTTTATTGCTTTTAAAATCGAGAAAAATCTGTACACGGAAAAAAAATTTGCTTTTAATATAAATAAAATTATACCTGAATAGATTTACTTGGTTGAATAATGAAGCTGATGTATGTACGAGTAAAAATATTTATTTTAGTAAGTAATCTCTTCATTGATGATAGGATGTAGGTAATGTAATCGAAAGTTCCACATAGTAAGCCGAAGAGAGAGTTTTCAGTATCGGTAACTGACAAACTTTTGATCAATGAGTTTAAAAAAGAAGGGTCCTAAAAATCGATCAGCTGTGATTTGTGAAATGTTCTAAGTATATGATACATACATATGATAATAATATTATAATGAAATGATAGTATCATAGGCCGACACTCATAGGAAGTTTTGAGCACGAGCTCAGCACGAGCTCGCACTTACGACTGTCAAAATTGTATGAAAACTGACAGCTGAAAGACCGAACTCAAACTACACTCATTCTCAAAACTGTCATACAAAAACATGACTCGACCATTGCATATTTTATTTATTAATTTATTTATAAATCAAGCCGTAGTTATAAATAAGCGTAGATTCAATAATCTTTGTTTTTTTCCCTCAAAATGTAAGAATGCCAGCAGGAAATCGGTTTATCAGGTTAAACGGGGATAAAATTGGTAAATTGGACCAATTCCAGCGTACCTACCGCTCGGCAACCTGCGTGTGACGTGATAATGCAAATTGTTTTACAGATCACTTTGCGAGGCTTTATTTGGTACCAAAAAAGGGAATACCCTTTATTTTAGGACACAGTCTGGTTAAGCGAAAAAGTCGCTCGAAGCAATCTCTTCGATTTGAGCGAAGGTTGGAACGGCCCCTTTCAAATGCTTATAACTTTTAAACTATTGCGCCACGTGAGTCTACCGTCAAGCGAAAAAGTCTCTCGAAGCGATCTCTTCGCTTTAAGCGAATAGTTTCTCTACTGATGGCAATGGCTTGGATGGATTGCTCATTGGTGTCTATCTAGTTCTACAAATGCAATAAATATCTTTGATTTTGACTGATTATATAGTAACACGCAAATTGTTGAGCAAGCAGTACGTGACAATACAAATTGTTTAACAGATCACTTTATTTGGTACCAAAAAAGGCAAATATCTTTATTATTAGGACATGTATTTTACATGACACAGTCTGGTCAAGCGAAAAGGAAAGCTATTCGCTCAAAGCGATAAATATCAGGCAAATTGTTGAACCTCGATGTGAACATTGATTATACCGCATTGTACCCTGGCCAGTAGTAATTTGACATGTGATTGCATCAGGGCCGGAGCCAGGGCCCCGTGGTGCTCCGCTATTTATGAGGCCCCCAAGGCCATAATTCCCTGCATTGCAGACACCGATGCAACGAAAACGTCTGTGGTCTAAGTCAGAAGCTTATTTACTCTTACTCAGCGACTCAATGTTCATTTATTTTAGTGGTCCATAGACCATAATTGCATTACAGTCATCGCTTGCACCAAAATCTATTGTGGTCCAAGTCACAAGCTTATTTAGTCTGACTCAGGGTCCCAATGTACATTTAATTTAGTGGTCCAAACGCTATAATCTTTGCTTTGCAGACACCGCTCCAACGAAAAAATACTATGGGCAAAGTTAAGCTTACTTAATTTCCAGCAGAGGATCACCGACAGTTATTTGTGTATGAAATGCGTGGAAGCCAAGGAAACCTCAGCCCACATGCAGAATCTGGGATCCATGACAACTGATCCTTTCCCCAGTCCGTGATCATCTTCAGACTACTGACATTCTGGAGGGGATTGGGCTGGCTTACCTAGTGCTAGTGATGCTCTGTCTACGTAGTGATAACACGGAATGGCGATGTCTCGGGTTCGAATCCTTGTTTTGACAAAAGGCATCTCCATTTAATATTTGGATTTTGGTTTCGCATAGCGTGTCGTATATGCAAGCGAACGTCGCAGCAATGCTAAACGGCTGGTTTGACATAAAAATATTTAAGTGGACTGTATAGTACCTATGTATTTTGGAAAGATGAAAGGTATGCCAAATCCCTGCCCAAATTGGTAAGTAAAAGAGCACCCTAAACTTAGGATCCATGTTCAACTCCAATGGAAGACAGCAGCTCCTGCCGCTCCTCCTCCTTTTGGATAAGTTCCCGGAGACTGGGGATCATGAAGAAATCACGGCTTTTCACGAGAAACAGAATACGAAACGTTCCAATCCAGAACTTAACCACCACACAAAATAGTTCATCAACGGAAACGTTCGATCGGGAGCGCGCGCGCAGGGCAAGTGCCTGTCATTGCTTCGGGTCATTAGATGACCGCAAATAATAAAATTAGTAGGCGCTATATTTTTATCCACCAATATAAAGATGCAAGGATTGAACATGCAAGAAATGTCAAACAAAAATGCACTCGTATCCGCTACATCCTTTGAAATACAACCACAGCAGTTACCTTCATTGCAATTTAGTTGCTGTCATCGTGAATCTTAGGCAATGCCAGGTACCGTAACTTTAGGAAACAAGAACGCCGAAATTGTACGTGCTCGCTTATTTTTCTAACTCTCTTTTTAAACTTTCCTATCTTTATATCGGTTATACAAACAAATATTCTATATAGAACCCGGTAATGAGGTCGTCATCATCATTAGCTATTTCAAGGTTTCCTCGCGATGTTTCTCTTCACCCTTTTGAGAGCTAGGGGCAAATACTCAATTTTCCTTCGAAGAAAGATCAATGTTATTGTAATTAGTTCAGAGACTAAGATTTTCTTATACTCGTAGCTATTGTTAGATTTGTGTACATAATTTTTTTAGAAAAGACATTGCCACATTTCAATGGAGCTTTGCCCCACCTACAAAACTACGTGACCATTTAAGCTGTACCTGTCATTTTGTTGGGGACTTATTACAGATTGCATATTGCATAATCATAATCAGCATCATTTTCTACTACTCTCGCAACTCCTATAGAAGAATAACAAAAACAATGAATAAATCGCTTCGATTTTTTACTATTTTCTGAATTCTTAATTAAGCTGTTTTCTTCGACTCGCAACTTGTACAAAACTTTATTTTAATCCAATAATAATAAAAAACGGAGATACTTTTACATTTATTCGTTATCTTGTACAACTTGCGGTTGATGGTGGGCCAGAATCTGGCATAGTCATTTTATATCTCCACTTCAGTATGAATCAGTCATAGGTATATTTATCGCTCCCGCCCCCGCTACCGCTCATCGATTAAGTCTCTATTGGCCGTGTTTTGATCACCGTTTGCCGTGCATCGACTGTTGTAATTTACTTACCGCCCAACCTAAACCTGTACCCATATTTGTACAGTCAGACATATTTTAAGGTATACATACTCATAAACTCGCGCCTGATTTCCGCAGATAGGCAGAGACGATGGATTCCATCTTCAATAATATCGTAAGAAAGTGTGCCGCCCGCGGGCCTCTGCGATGGCCTGACGACTGCTTTTGTCACATTTCAATGGAGCTTTGCCCCACCTACAAAATTACGTGACCATTTAAGCTGCACCTATGATTTTGTTGGGGACTTATTACAGGTTTCATATTGCATAATCATAATCAGTATCATTTTCTACTACTCTCGCAACTCCTATAGAAGAATAACAAAAACAATGAATAAATCGCTTCGATTTCTTACTATTTTCTGAATTCTTAATTAAGCTGTTTTTTTCGAATCGCAACTTGTACAAAACTTTATTTTTAACCAATAATTTTAATAAAAAACGGAGATAATTTTACATTTATTCTTTATCTTGTACAACTTGCGGTTGATGGTGGGGCAGAATTTGGCATTGTCATTTAAATGATGATGTGCTTTGGAGTTTTTATATTTTATGTTTTTTTTTTAACGATGATTTCAACGATTTCTTTTACTGGAATTTGACCTAATGGTCATGTCTAAGTGACTTGTGTGATAATTTTTTTATAGTTTTGATTTACTGAAAAACCTTACCAATTTTAATTTATATTAAGTACAACTCCCAATTGAATTTGTCGAATGTATTCAAGGACACTCTGTATAAGAAGCAATAAACTCTGACTGTACACCTATCGTAACTTATTATTAAGCTATGAAATAAAAATCGTTATAAGCTCGCCTATGAGAAGCCTCTGAAGGCTATTGGTATTTTATGGGGAAACTTTTAAATAGTTTGATGGGTAGTTTTCAGACTCCTATATTACGTTTTAAGGCCTCCATAAAAGTTATTGAAATGTTAGAATGGGTACGTAAAACTTTTTTTATATTCGATAGTATAGTCTAGGGGTAGTTTTCCAGTCGATACGAGTATATGTTATGTAGAATGTGTTTTATCTAGCTATTGGTTTAAAGCTAAGCTTTTATTAGGTGAAAGATTAATCTTTGATTAATCTTCCAAAAACACGAACATAATCCCAGGTTACGTAGTAGGGATCTATCACTGTTGTTAATGCCAGCATGCAGTAGCGCGCTTTACAAAAAGAATTGTTATGTTATGTCGGTGAAAATATTCAATCAAATACCCACTGACATAAGAGAATTACCGATAAAATATTTTAAAATTAAATTATATAAATGGTTGACTGAAAAATGTTATTATAGTTTGAATGAGTTTTTTGACATGAATTGACATTATGGATTATTTATTATTTAGGTAGGATTTTTTCAATTTATCATTATATAAGCTACACTTACCGACATATAATTTTTGCCTGCCAAAAATTGGCGAAACATGTGCACTTTATTATTTAATGACACTTCAATATGACCTAATTTACCATGTTTCTTGCAAATAAATTTATTTGATTTAAGATAAGATAAGATAAATATACTTTATTGCACAAAAAAGAATACATAGTTTTCACACTTACCTAAAATAATTTTATACAACAGGCGGTCTTATCGCTGAGAGCGATCTCTTCCAGACAACCTTCAGGTAGAGAATTTATTCTTTTAATATATGATATATATGAATTAATGATATTCATTTTGCGTTGTTATGTAAATGGCATTATATATTTTTATATATGTACCTATTATTTTCAAATGTAACATGCTGTATGACGACCTGTAAATAAATAAAAATAAAATATAAAATGCTATGAATACATTACAAAGAAATACACGCACTTAGCTATTTTTTTTAAATAAGTATAAGTTTTAATCAACATCTATCAGCCTAGCCAAGTGGCATTAGCGTATATTTTAATTTTAAATTATTTTCATTTATCATCAGCAGTTTGTCATTATCGATAGTGTAGATAATGCCCGATAGTATCGGAAAATGATGATGTTATGTAGAAATCAAAGATATAGCAAAAAGTAGATTGACCGATCTAGGCCCAGCCTTTATAGAACCGTACTATTATTAAGACAATGTTCAATACTCATCCCGTAATTCTCTACCTCCAATTAGATCGCAATGTTACTGGAAATATATAATATTAAATTTATACTTATTTGCAAACAAATATGAATGTTATGATGAGTTTGCGGCGCTTGCCGTGGAAACGATGGGCCCGTGGTCCTCTGACACAAAAAAAATAGTGCATGAAATCTCGACCAGGCTGATCCACGCCTCCGGCGACCTGAGGGCTGGCGCTTACCTCTCGCAAAAACTTAGCCTGGCCACACAGAGAGGTAATGCAGCCAGCGTCCTCGGCACGATGCCCTGTGGAGGGGAGCTGCACGATGACGTGTACCTTTTATAATATTTTATTTCAAATAAATTAGTTGTAAATCGCACTATGAATTTGTCGCGCTGGCTGTGGAAACATTGGGCCCGTGGTCGTCGGACACGAAAATATTCTCTAAGAATATATCCATACGACTGGTCCTCGCTACAGGGGATCTCAGGGCTGGCGCTTACTTCGCTCAACGGCTGAGTTTAGCCGTTCAGCGAGGTAATGCCGCCAGCATCCTGGAAACCCTGCCGCATGGAGGCGACGTAGGCGATATGTTTATAATGTAAATATTTTGTAAATATTATTTGTGAAGTTAAGTTGTGTAATTATAAAATTTATGCTAGATAACGAATAAATGTAAAAATATTTGTTCAAGAGAGGGTTGTAAATCTACTTCTGTTTTATATTGATTGCGTCATTCCCTGATCAACTACTCACAATGGTTCTTATCAATAAAACTGTTGAAGAATTCTCCACTGAATTCGAGAACAATTGGAATTGATTACACTAGCAAATGTAAAAGAGACTTTTATCGTAGGGTGTAGACGGTCATTTGGGCTTGAACTTTTCCGAATGTTACTCCTCTCTGATGCTAATTTAGTCTCTGCGACAATTGGAGTTTGCCAACTTCGGTTTGAGATCGACGTACGGCGTTCCGACTTTCTAACTGCAATGTGTACGGTTAGACTCGTTACTACTGTGCTCTCGACAGTGTTTTTTGATTTAGAATATAATAGTCTCTGTGCGCCTGGTGGATGTGTCTAATGACCAGAGACCTGGCGCGGACCTCGCGCAACGCATTAGCCTTGCAATCCAGCGAGGCAATGCAGCCAGCCTTTCAAGCTGTAACCACATAATTCGGGTGGAATATGGCTTAAAATGGCTTGAGGAGCTCGGTGGCTCAGTGGTTGGGTCAATAGACCTGCGATACGGAGGTCCTAGGTTCGATTCCCAGCCAGGGCAGCCATGTGCCAATGAGTTATCCTTGGTTTTTTCGACGGAAAAACTTACGTACATTTACCGAGTGCTCTCAAAACGGTGAAGGAAAAACATCGTGATGAAACCTGCATGCCTGAAAAACCAATCTAAGGCATGTGAAATCCATCAATCCGCAGTGGGCCCGTGTGGTGGATCATGGCCCCAGCTCCCTCGATGTAAGGGAAGGTCTGTGCCGAGCAGTGGGGCAATATAAATAGACTGATGATAATGTCTAATTCTTTAGCACGCCCTGATGGATTTTAACATAACGAAGTGGCGTTAGATTCGTCTTGATAAAATTTATCAAAGTAATGAGAGTTTACAAAAATTACGCTGTTTTTTTATTTTTTTTTATTAATGGACTCGACAGTTCGTCATTTGCCAATGTCATGTTACAGAAAATTCAATGTATAATAGTCTTCTATCTTCCTCCAGGGGAGTCGCCGTAGCGTCATCACCCTGGGTAGCCGCGTCTTCATGTCTTCATCCACAGGAGACGCCGTAGCGTCAATCACTGCGGACGAAGCAGCTCGACAGTCACGTTCACTCCCGAGCCCGTAGTGGGAATCTTGACCATGGCGCCAAACTTCAGATCCTGCTTGAATTCTTCAATAACTTCACCATACTGTCATTCGCGAACATTTTCTGATTAATTTAACGTGATATTAAACACAAAACACCCACTGTAGACATTATACTGAAAATTATTAAATAATTTCGCAACCGTCGTTTCCCGCCATTTTCAAAAAGCCAAATTACGCTGTTATTATTAGTGAGGCAATATAAATAGACTGATGATGATAATTGTGACGACATCAGCAGTACGTTGCTAGGTTACTACTTGTTTATTGTGTACTCTGTGCTTTTGCTATTGTAAAATTATTAAATATTATTATCCCATAATGCCTGTCTTTATTGTGATGTGGTATATTAGTCTAATAAAGCCTTGTCAGAGTTGATAATAATATCTTGTGTTGTCACAATAGCAATACCTAAACAGCTCCCGCTGTAGAGGCAAAGCTCACAGATGCAGTCTGTGAATAGTTCAAAGTAACATTTCCAACTTCCGAACAGTTTCCAAAGGAATCGTAAAGTGGATTTCAATACGGAATAAATCTACTGATTCATGGGAATATTCTATGATTTTTACATTCAAATACTAAAACTATCTAAAAGTCAGCTTTTGAACGAATTGTTTTTTTTTAGGGTTCCGTGCCTCAAAAGGAAAAAAGGAACCCTTAACCCTCACTTTGTTGTCCGTCTGTCTGTCTGTCCGATTGTCAAGACATATATCTCAGAAACGTGTGGACGAATCAAGTTGAAATAAATACGAAACCTCATGCAGTCGTGAAAAAATCAAAGTTCTTCGTCAACGCAATCAAAAGATATGACCGTTTATGACATATTCTCTCGCATATTTGTATGAAAATGCAAGAAAACCAAAACCTATGGGGTACCTCCCGTTGACATAGAATCATGAAATTTTATAAAAAATATCCTGTACCTACACTATTCTTTACACCGTACCGAGCTCATGTTAGACTGTATACCAGAGCCCAAATCAAGTGTCTTATTTTGTAAACAAATATGATCGTCTAATTTCCTGTTGTGATGTAAAACTGAAGGAACTGATTGATTGAGTTTGTTCATCATTGTGAAAATAAAGTAATTCTATATTTTAATGTATAAATAACTATGCAATGACCACAGGATAGCTTAAAATGTTAGTGGGGGAGGGTAGTTTCTGTTTACAAAAAAAGACCCTTGATTTGGGCCTCAGTTTACGTACTTACACTCTAACTAAACTATTTGTTAAGTAGGTTTTCAAATAGGTAGTCAAAATATTTTTACAGTAGCTCAAGCAGATTTTGAGAAAATCCTGAACTTAATGAGACACCTATGTATAATTTTCCCTGCGTATTCTCTTCTTCTGCGTTCCTACAATCTGTGTATAACTAGGCCACCAGGTGTAAACCCAGCTGTATAGCAGGTGTATAGCAGGTGTACAGGGTACTTGAGAACTCCGCGAGACGGCTAGTTCGCAATCTAGGTAATAAATTGCGCCCGTAAAGTCCGTCCTTACCCTTACCACGAGTTACTGTCGTAAGATTTTCTACAACATCTCTGTCGTAGTGTGTATACTAGTGATGCAACGGAAGTGTCATAACGGAAGCAGAAACGGAAACAGATGTTAAAAGTAAATTTTAACAGAAGAGGAAGCGGAAACGGAAGTGTGAATAATATGAAAAAACAACTTTTTATATTTTAAGATTTTCTTCTTCTTTAATTTGTACTTTAGTACTCAAAATTAAATAGTTAATTGTGGCAAGTTATATTTATCAAAAAGTAATTTGGACGCTTTTACACCTTTGAGTCTGTTGTGCGGTATTCTTCATATATTAAAGCTGTAGACTTCCGATTAGAGATCTGTTATAAAGTTATAAAGAAACGGAAGTCAAAAATCATGCGGAACTTCCGCAGATGCGGAAGCGGAAGCAGAGTTCTTTTGCAACACTAGTGTATACATATTTAGAATTAGCTACAATGGTATAAAATACCTCACGACCTTACTAAATCTACGATAGATATAAGTTTATAATTTATACAAACTTTTATGTTTACATTTATGTCTGGGAAATGTGGCCGATAAATGTGAGTATTTTATTTATTTAAGTGTTGTAAACGTGGAATGTTTATATTTATTTATTTTATTAATGGGCTCGACAGTTCGTCATTTGCCAATGTCATGTTACAGAAAATTCAATGTATAATAGTTTTCTATCTTCCTCCAGGGGAGTCGCCGTAGCGTCATCACCCTGGGTAGCCGCGTCTTCATGTCTTCATCCACAGGAGACGCCGTAGCGTCAATCACTGTGGACGAAGCAGCTCGACAGTCACGTTCACTCCCGAGCTCGTGGTGGGAATCTTGACCATGGCGCCAAACTTCAGATCCTGCTTGAATTCTCCAATAACTTCACCATACTGTCATTCGCGAACATTTTCTGATTAATTTAACGTGATATTAAACACAAAACACCCACTGTAGACATTAAACTGAAAATTATTAAATAATTTCGCAACCGTCGTTTCCCGCCATTTTCAAAAAGCCACGTGGAATGTTGTGACACGACTCGCTATAACGAGATCCTCTACAGGTGCTCCCACACAGCAGCTATATAACGTTAGAGACTGTTGCTTAACATTTGTTGTCTAACTTTTTACTTGTAAGTTACACGCTGTTATAAAATGTTTTTTTTTTATTTATTCTATAATTGTTTAGGGATTTTTGTACACATAAAGTGACGATGCCAATCCCATCGTACCTATTCTAAATTAACTTAAATTTTATAAAATATCGAGAACAGCATTTTAGCTGGGCCTGAAGTTGGCTCAACTAAAATGCCGTGGAATATACCTACATCTAATTTGCATAAACCTAAACTATTGATAACATGCTCTCTTTTAGTCGCGTACCGGACACATTCCATCAAAATATGTTGCAAGTCTTCCTTGGTCCCACAATCTTCAATAAAATGTTATCGTGTTACACAATGTTTTATAACGTTATATAGCTGTTGTGTGGGAGCACCTTTAGATAGCAATTCGTGGTAGGGGCTCAGGGTACAGCGGGTGGATAGTTTGTGCTCGTTTAGCATCGAAATGAGGCGGATTATATTTTATCATCATTCTTGTTGATGGGTACTAGAGTTGAGTGAAGCGATGTAAAGACTGTAAAGTAGAAAAATATAAAGGTATCGAGAAAAATGTGGTCAATTCTTATATTTTGTAACACATAGAGACACAGGCAATACGAAATAAACAAAACCGGTCACGTGCGAGTCACGTTATTTTTTTTTGGGATTATTTATCCCTGCTAAAAATACGGGCGAAAATAAATAAAAAATAATACTTAAATACTACAATATAATGTAAATAATGTTATATGATAAATAATGATGACTACATTCTATAATATACATAATGTATAATAATAAATAAGTATAATGTTATTAATAATATAAAATAAATATGGTAAGTACTTATTATAAGATATGAAATGTCTATCTTTGCGTTTTCGAAACTGATAACGTCATACATCGACATACCAGGCGTCAACTGCAAATATAAGTTTGTAATTACATAAAAAATATATTATTTCATGATAGAACTTTAAATCTACAGTTTTCGGATTTCTTACTTTACTTGTGCCTAAACCTAGAACTAGCTTCTTGCCAAATTTCATGATTCTACGTCAACGGGAAGTACCCTATAGGTTTTCTTGCATTTTCGTACAAATATGCGAGAAAATGCGACTTAAACAGCGATATCTCTTGATTGCATTGACGTAGAAGGTTTATTTTTTCCTGAGTACCTGGGTATTTGGTATTAATTTCAACTTGATCCGTCCACGCGTTTCTGAGATATAGGTCTTGACAGACAGCCGAATAGACAGACAGACGGACAACAGAGTGATCCTATAAGGGTTCCTTTTTCCGTTTGAGGTACGGAATCCTAACAAGTCGCACTCTGAGACAGCAACAGAAGATTATTTAAACGATGGACATTCATGGTGTCGCCGGTTCCGCATGACAAACGGACAGTGATCTTCGCCGCCACTCCACTCGGTATGCGCTGACCCTTAGCTAGGGAGGATACGTACTACATTTATCTCCCACTTAGCCGTTCTGAAATGATAATTTATCTCACCTCAAAACAAGCGAAACTTGGAAACTGGCCGGGACGGGACGAAAGTTGGCATAACTGATTACTTATACTGTTTGTAACTGCTGCGGTCGACTTGGAACTTAACTGTTCAACGGTCTTGAACAGGTACTTAGTAGATAGGTTGTAGGTAGGTTATATCTATTAGTCCACGGTATTTTGGGTTTCGTGATCTAGCTCAATGATGCCACTTTTTCTCCTCAGCGTTGGCACCTTTTCCTTGCAAAGTGGTGTAAATGTAAATTCAAAAAAATATGTTGACGTGAAAAAATGTACATAACGTGCTTACTTGCAATAAAGAAATTTGACTTTGATAAAATAATATTATTTAAAAATGATGAAACAAATTACAGGATTTTGCAACAATATTTAGTTGGAATGCAAATAATAACAGCGTAATTTTTGTAAACCCTCTTCATCATCATCAGTCATATTGCCCCACTGCTCGGCACAGACATTCCCTTACATCGAGAGAGCTGGGGCCATGATCCACCACGCGGGCCCACTGCGGATTTCACATGCCTTAGATTTTCGTCTTCTACCGCATGCAGGTTTGATCACGATGTTTTCCTTCACCTTTTTGAGAGCACTCGGTAGATGTACGTAAGTTTTTCCATTGAAATAACCGAGGATAACTCAATACTCAATATATTTATTGCATTCCATAAGTTATAATACAGATGTTCACATACTTAACATTAAAATGTTACAATGTTCTTTATGGACCTTGTTTAGGCACAGCAACACAAGAGAGAGACGACATTTCTTCTTCAAATATAAAGTAAATTGTAGTTACTGTGGCAGGAATGGAGCGTCACTTATGCATTTCTTGATCTCGACACATCTGGTTTTGCTCTGTCAATTGTCATTCGTTTAAAAAAATAATTACGATAACAAAAGCACTGCCTCGTGCTGAAATCTCATTAAATTCTAATTAACCTGCCTCACCTTAAACGAATAAAAAAGTTCAAATCCTAAGCTCTCAGTAATACAACTCTCATAATGAAAAGTTTTTTGTGTGTTCCACCGCCGCCAAAATGAGAAAAGTGGAAGATACAGGGACGCAATCAGTAACTGTACAGTGGGGCCACAAACAAGAACCGCGAACAAAAGGGGCCAACAACAAGGAACTCTAAGATATAGAATAGTATTTTGATATAATGCATTTTAATTTATTTCATAATGTAAGTATTGTATTACATACCTATTATAAATTGGCTATGTATTTTTGTAAGCTAGATAGATAACATAATTATAATGTGACATTTAAGACCGAATTGAATTATTATAAATTGTATTATTATAAAATGTAATGTTGCAGTGCCCTTTCAGGGTTTATGTGAGCACTATAACGAACCTTAACACCTGTTGTACCACATAAGGCAATGAATTATGAATTAGAATCAACCACCTGTACTGTGGGGCTATCATAAGAACCGCATACAAACTGGGACCAATGACAATACACAGCGATCTTGTATTAAAAGGGACAGCAAGCAGATAGGTCACGTTATTAAGTTAGATTGTTGTGTAAGTACATACAATTGCGTTTTAGATATCTTTCAGGTTCTTTTGGTATTAAAGATTCTTTGTTTTCTCGTGTGGTTTAGTGACCAAACCTATTTGTCAGAGTTATTCAGGCCTCTGACGTGGCGTAACGGCCGAGCGACAGCAACCAGGACCAACTGGTACGTGCTTTCCGAGGCACGGAGGGGCTCAGATGAAAGTGTCACTAGCAGTCACCCATCCAGGTACTGACCTCGCCAAGCGTTGCTTAACTTGTACTATCGTTTTTACCGTTTACTCGCAACTGGACTATGAGCCCCTCTAAAATATGCTATAAAAGTTGCAAAATAACGTAAGAAATCCTGCATGCATGGGATTGCATTGTACCTATGAGATTCAAGTATAAGTGAGGCTACACTACTCCACTCCACTTACCACCCAACCATTTACACAGTGATGACAATCCATTTACAAACCCATTAAAAATGTGTAGCAGTTTACTTGAGCCCCATGAAGGGGCCATTAGGTCCACGCCGCTCTAAGATCGGCCCTGGATAAAAGACTTTATTCTTTTTATCTCTCCATCCGAGGATAAACAGTTTCTGAGGAACTCATTAAAAGTTTTAACTGATTTTACCTTCGCAGTGCCTTAGAGCTTACAGGGAGATATTAAATATCTATCAATTATTCATATTATTAAAGTGTATTGAAAGTTATAATCATAAGACCGCATCAGTTCACTGCTGGACGTAAGCCTCTTCAACGCGCCACTCAATAGGACTCTGCTTTTTGCATCCAGTCTCTGCCAGACACCTTGTGTAGATCATGCCTCCATCTGATGTACAGTAGGGCTCGAGAAACCTTCTACGTCAAGGTCATCGGTTGTTTGGCTTTACGATAGATATGACCAGTACCCTGCCACTTTAGCTAGCAGTGCGCGAGGTGTAAGCTCAGGTTTGCATTTGTGTGAGTGCACACAGATAGTGTAGAGTGATATACGGCCTGAGGCGCGACGCGTCCAATACAAACGCAACAAAATACACCCTGCCGCGCACGCACCGCACTTCACCTCTTGTACCGCTATCACTCACACGAATGTAAACCTGAGCTTACGCCTCGCGCACTGTACGTGACTACTTTAATTCTCTGTCGGATAAACTCATGTCTTATTTTATCAACCTTTTGAACGCCAAAGACCATAGCCGACAACGGGACATCGTGACATGAACGCCATGTCGGGATATCACAACAAGTTGTCACGTCAAATTATTCTAAAATGTCATGTATGGTGGCGTTGAGGGTGCATCACGTTTCCTTGCAAAGTGGTGTAAATGTAAATTCAAAATTATGTTGACGTGCAAAAATGTACCAACGTGCTTACTTGCAATAAAGAAATGACAATGCCAGATTCTGCCCCACCATCAACCGCAAGTTGTACAAGATAACGAATAAATGTAAAAATATCTCCGTTTTTTGTTAAAATTATTGGTTTAAAATAAAGTTTTGTACAAGTTGCGATTCGAAAAAAACAGCTTAATTAAGAATTCAGAAAATAGTAAGAAATCGAAGCGATTTATTCATTGTTTTTGTTATTCTTCTATAGGAGTTGCGAGAGTAGTAGAAATTGATACTGATTATGATTATGCAATATGAAACCTGTAATAAGTCCCCAACAAAATGATAGGTACAGCTTAAATGATCACGTACTTTGTAGGTGGGGCAAAGCTCCATTGAAATGTGGCAATGTCTTTTGACTTTGACTGACATGACGTGGCGTTGAAAAGGTTGATCAGAGTAACGCCAAGTATAGCTCTTTCCATAGCTTGCTGAGCGACTTTGAACTTGTGGGCCAGTCACACCGATTTATTACCAACGGACCCCGTGTGTCTGTCCCCTCACGGGGGCCGTTGGGATTTGAAAATAATTTCATGTCCAAGGACCCCCTTGCCAAGTACGTGGGGTCCGTTGGGAAAAAGAACTCCTAACGGACCCCAAACCTCAAACGTCAATGTCCAATGTTTCAGCTCCTTATGTCATCACTGGTTAAAGACGGCGGATGGAGTGGTGGATGGCTGGCCCAGTGCGGATTGGCGGATTTCACATATCTTAAATTTTTTCTTCTTCTACGGCATCCCGATATATTCCTTCACCGTTTTGAGAGCACTCGGTAAATGTATACAAGATTTTCCGTCGAAAAACCCTAGGATAGCTCATTGGTACATGGCTGCCCTGGCTGGGAATAGAACCTGGGACCTCCGTATCGCAAGTCCATTGACCCAACCACTGAGCCACCGAGGCACGAATTTACTTGCCTGATATTTCTTCGTTCGAGAAACTATTGACCTGACTCTTGTTGATTTAACGATCGACACAAGACCTTAGTTTTTGAATTACTCAGAAATATTCCAAGGACAACCTGGAAACTTGGAAGCACGGAGAATCTTCGCTGGTGTAATATCCGTACCTGAACGCGAAACAATCTCCGCTGTTCGGAAGTAAACAGGGCAGGGGCGGACGCAGGGGATTAGTGCCCTCTATTAAACCGCCTCTATTTTATAAGATATTAGGGTCGAGATCTGAAATCAGTTACCATTATTTAAGGCGCTATATGGTTGTCAAAAGCAAGAGTGAGAGCGGCGCAGTGCCTCAATATTCGTATTTTTATGAATTTTTGATGAATTTTGGCAGGGAAATAAAAATACGCCAACAAAAATCAGATTTTTTAAAAACAAACTCTCGTAATTATGATACCCTAAATTTTGATATATATTTTGTATGAATAACTATTTAGATATCATTTTCATTTTAAAAGACATGGAAGGGGTATGTTGCGATTTTTTTCTATTGAGCGAAGTTTGTCCAATCGTGTATCGGTATTCATCAGTCTCTAAATAGACTCCCCAAGATTGCTATATATGTTTTTTTTCAGACGTTTAATTTTAGTAGTTAGTGCCGTAGCCTTCGTAGAAAAACTGAAAATACGCGCATACGAAGCCTTAAGGCTAAAAAGCGTTTATTAATGGCCTACGCACACTGGGACGGGATGGTAGAGATTTTATATTTTTAACAAACGACATTCAAACTTATCTAGTAGGAATACGATATAAATTCCAAAGTTTTAAATTGGTCCCGCGGCATCGAAAAGGATTTCTTGACATGGCATTGAAGAGCTAGACACAGACAGGTGGCAAAATCTTAGTACTAATGTCCTTAAACCATGACTTAAGCCATCGTGTAAGTCGTGTTTATTAATAACTTTACTGTGTGATGTATGAAAGGGTTGAAATACCAAGAAATGGAGAAACCAATTACTGTAGAAGTTGCTACGTAAGCCGTAGGACGTAGCGCTTCATAGAACCTCTACGGTTTCGTAGTAACAAGCTAAGCTACAATAACATATAACTTTGATAATACAAATGTATACAATTTTACTAAAGGTAGTGTTTCTTTCAACACTCGAATAAAATAACGGTTGACAGTATTTTTACCCGACTACCGAAAGGAGGAGAATAATGTCATTCAAATGTCTGTGTATGTATTTTGGTGTTTTAGTTGCAGCAAACGGCTTGTTAAATTTTAAATCGTTAGATCTTGATCAAACATTCGCATTATTGCAATAACTTCTCGATGACGTCTTTTCGAATATGGTCGAAAAATGCTTTTAGCTTTATACCTACTTTAACTTCACTTTAACACATTGTTAAAAACTTTAAATTAGAAAGGGACGGGCTTAAATCGTGGAATAACTTTAAATCATCTTTATGGATACCAGCGATAGAGGTAAGGGTGGGTAAGGTAAGGTCTCATTGGCGATAAGGCCGTCTCTGTACAAAGTGTATAATCTTTTTTTATTTTTTTCGCTGTACTTTATACTGTGTTCTTTGGTAAAAGTGTTCACCAATGAAGGGTTTTCAAAGATAAAATATGGTGCAATAAATACACTTTATTGCACCATAATACAGTATTAATTACATTATTGAGAAGCATGTACAATTTTGGCGGTCTTATCGCTAAAAGCATTACTTCCAGACAACCAACTGCAGAGAATATTTTAAAAATATATCAGAAAGAGGTAGAAGTGTATAGTAAGTAAATATAATAAATAGTAATATCTACGTTAGATAGGCAACACAATTTACGATACTTAAACAAAGTGACATTTCAAAGGAAAAAAACTAGCTTTTCAACTTGATAATAAATGACGTGGCAGGAAGTCACTAAAATACACAGGGACCTGCCCCCTTACCTTGAAGTCTTATAGCAGTATTACTTTCATAATACTTTGTTACTTCGTACAATGACGACCTTAATGAGCTTACTTTAAGGTCGTCATTATACGAAGTAACAAAGTATTATGGAAGTAATACTGCTATAAGACTTCAAGGTAAGGGGGCAGGAAATAAATATTGTTAATATCAGCTGAATAATTCATTTTTTGGTTTGAGTAATTTTAAACAATACAATTTAATAATTTTATAAGTACAAACAAGGTTAGACCGTGATGCTCTTTAATTTTGAGGTGGGAAGTCGAGAAATCAGTGCCATCTACCGGAGCTATTGGTACTATTTTTATTTCTTAAACGTCACTTTGAAAACCCCTCCTCATTCTAAACTACGAAATCTCCAAAATATATCATAATTATCGGTTCTCTTGAAAATGGCGGGAAACGACGGTTGGGAAATTATTTGATAATTATCCTTTTAATGTCTACAAGGACTATTTTGTGTTTAATATCACGTTCGCGAATGACGGTACGGTGAAGTTATTGGATTATTTATACAAGATCTGAAGTTTCAAGCTATTATCAAGAGTTCCCGCTACAAGCTCGGGAGTGAACGTGACTGTCGAGCTGCTTCGTCCAGAGTGATGACGCTACGGCGACTCCTCTGGATGAAGACATGAAGACGCGGCTACCCAGGGTGAAGACGCTACTGCGACTCCCCTGGAGGAAGATAGAAGACTATTGAATATATTGAATTTTCTGTAACATGACATTGGCAAATGACGAACAGTCGAGTCCATTAATAAAATAAATAAATAAATCATAATTATCTATGGATATCTTTCTTCTCTCTAATCTTCGTAAATAGATTTTGTGATATTCCATGAACTTGTCTTGTATGTCCAATAAGGCTGACTGTACAGCCTAGTGGGTGTAGCCAGTATTTCCTGGGGTCACCCACGCATGAGGTCACTGACGTAAAATAATATGCCCATACATCGACATACTCGTAATTATTTGATCATCTGCAAATACAAGTTTGTAATAACAAAAAAATATTTTTGAGGGATGTAACTTCATACTTATCTACATTTTTCGGATTTTTTAGCCTCTAGGCAAATTTCATAATTCTAGGTCAACGGGAAATACCCTATAGGTTTTCACTCCCAAGAATTTTCTAACAAATATGCGGGAAAATGCTACATAAACGGTCATATATTTTGATTGCGTTAATGTAGAGCTGCATCATATTACAGACCTAATATTTGGTAGTAATTTCAACTCGATACTTTCACGCGTTTTTGAGAAAAAGGTCTTATATATATAAAAGGATCCTATAAGGGTTCCTTTTTTCCTCTTGAGGTACGGAACCCTAAAAACTAAATGGACCTCGAGCAACGCGAAAATGCCATGTGTCCGCCCCCACAAATGATGTCGGACGAAGTGGACGTTTATAAGATAGGGTGATCTGAGTCTGCCAGAATAGAGATGAGTGGAAGGGTTGGGGGGAGGCCTTTGCCCAACAGTGGGACATTATAAATAAATAAAATAAAAATAAAAAAGCCTTTATTGTCCTTTCACAGTTTTTGTCGCATGCTCACTTATATATTATATCAGTCTTAATTTACTTTGTTTATTTATTCATTCATGTCAGTACTCAATTTAATACATATTCAATTAATTATCATATCATTCAATTATTTAATAAATGTCATGCATAGTATAATTTTAATCATAATTTAATAAAGCCTATTGCGATAAGGACCGGGACATTACAGGTTATTAAATAAATAACATTCAAATGTATCTTTGACATGATAATCAATCAGATCAAAGATTCATTTAGGCATTCTTCAAGACAAATAAAAACCAACCCTATTTTAAATAAAATACGTGCAAAAACCGGTATGAATCTGAAAAGATTCGCAACTCCTTTCAGCCTTTGTGGTATCAGCAACTATGTAACTTTGTCGCGCTACAACGGTTTCCGTCAAAGCCTTTTGATCTCATTATACGCAATAGATCCAGGGTTCAAATTAAATGGATATTGGATCCACTAAGTCCCAAGAGTCGTTTGATGATTGCGTATTGTTTCTGAATAATTGGGGTTTCGAATTATTTGTCGACTAATTTCTGCTAGTTGTTCGATTCTCATTTGATATGTATTGTTTGTATGGCATATAATTATTATCTGAATGAATCAATTTTATTAAAAACAAAACTAATTACTACAAAATAAAACTAACTTAATATCTAAAAAAAAATAGAATACTTATGAAATAAAACTACAAACTAAAGAACGAACACGTCGTCGAGGTCCCCGTTCTGTGGCATGGTGCCCAGGACGCTGGCAGCATTTCCTCGTTGTATGGCAATACTTAAACGCTGAGCGAGGTAGCTGCCAGCTCTGGGATCACCCGAGATGTGGACCAACCGGAAATTGTATTAGTATTTTAACGATTATAATAAGCTCCAGGTCTGGTACTAAGGGTTACACAATTTCGTTTAAATATTATTCAAAGTCTATTTATTGCTCTTTATTTCTCAACGTTTATTTTTGCCTAGGCAAAACTAGTTTATTATATATCGGTGTTCCTACCTAGGCTATACCGGTTTATCCTATCCTATCCTGAAATCGGGTTTGACCGGTAACATTATATATAATACTAGCTGTACCTCGCAACTTCGTTTGCGTAGAGGAGGAGGATGGAGGAGATCAGGAGGCAGATCTTCCTCTCTGGATCCTTGTTTGCACATCACATACCGCCATGGCTTATAGCCATTTTATGTTATGAGCTGTTCGGATATTTCTCAGCTATCTCCTAGTGAAACTCCCATCAAAATCCCTTCAGTAGTTATGGCGTGATACTTGCACAAAGTCACAGACAAAAATTCTAAAAATTAGTTTTTTGGCATCAGTATCGATGCTAAAACACATGACAAAAATTCTAAAAATTAGTTTTTTGGCATCAGTATCGATCCTAAAATACATTGCAATTATTCTTTTCCAAAAATATCCAATGTACAGACACAACTTTTTTACAGTCTTATTATATGTATAGAGAGGGGGGGAATGGATGTTAGATACAGGGATAGGTGGCTGGAAGAGGCTCAGGACAGGGATGGATGGAAGAGGAGGGGGGAGACCTTTGCCCAGAAGTGGGACAATATATAGGTTAACAAAAAAAATATATATATGTATAGATAAACACCTATTTTCTGTGTACCAGCCGATTCCAATGCATCGAAAATATTTGTGGCGTTTGTTCCAAAACTTTACAAGTAAATAGATGGCGGAATGTTTGTGGCGTGTGTGCGGAAATAGCTCCGGGATAGTGAGAAAGTTCCTATCGATAAAGGGAACTTGCTTCGTAGTTGTTCGTTTTAGTTTTCAGCCCACTTATTCTCAAGACAAGATAACTTTTCGAATAAGAATCTATACATATAATTTTTTTTTTCGTTAATCTAAATATTGCCCCACTGCTGGGCAAAGGTCTCCCCCCTCTTCCATCCATCCCTGTCCTGAGCCTCTTCCAGCCACCCATCCCTGTATCTAACGATATCGTCTCTCCACCTACGCCGAGGTCTGCCCCGACGCCGGCGACCGTCCGACATATAATAAGACTGTAAAAAAGTTGTGTCTGTACATTGGATATTTTTTGAAAAGAACACCTGTAATGTGTTTTAGGATCGATACTGATGCCAAAAAAATATTTTTAAGAATGTTTGTACAGTCGAAGACAGAGATAAGTATACAGGGGGCCTCAATAAGGTTATGATTTTCTAAAAATCTACTGGTCCGAATTTAAAAGTTCTTTTACAGTTACGTAGTTTTAACTTTTATCTATCAAACAGTGAAAGAATTTTTGCAATAGGTCAAGTAGTTTTTGAGATAATCTCAACCTTAAAAACTCTCTTGTACACCTTTCTCTGTGTTCCACCATTGGATATTTTTTGAAAAGAATAACTGTAATGTGTTTTAGGATCGATACTGATGTCAAAACACTAATTTTTAGAATTTTGTCTGTGACTTTGTGCAAGTATCACGCCATAACTACTGAAGGGATTTTGATGAGAGTTTCACTAGGAGATAGCTGAAATATTCGGACAGCTCATAGGCTATAAGCCATGGCGGTATGCGATGTGGAAACAAGGATCCAGAGAGGAAGATCTGCCTCCTGATCTTCTCCTCTACGCAAACGAAGTCGCGGGGTACAGCTAGTATACATATACGAGTAGCCCCCTTACCATGAACGCTTATAGCAGGATTGTTTCAATAATATTTTGGTATTTCGTACCATGACGTCCTTAATAAGCTTACTTTAAGGTCGTCATTGTACGAAATAGTAAAGTATTATTGAAGTAATCCTGCTATAAGAGTTCATGGTAAGGGGGCAGATCTATGCTTTTAAGGCACTATAACTTAGAAGCGTCGACAAAATTGGCGACGTTATAAAAAAGGGTCATCTAGAAACTGACGAACATGCATGAAGATATTGATGAATGTGGAGGAAGTGAAAGTTATGTACCAGCATCGAAGCAGATGGAAGTTCATAGTCACCATGATTATTTTTTCGAAAAATAAATTAATGTAATAATACGGTGGTGACATTAATTTATTTTAATTAATAATCAATGATGTATGAAAAGTCAAACATAATTTTCGCGATAATCGGAAATTAGCAGACTTTTTATTTAACTGCAGATACTGAACACCGCTCTTTCGGCTTACTCGTATGCTTTCCGCTACACCATGTATTAATATACAGGGTGTAACGTGAAGGGTATATGAAGCCGAAGTTGTTCAGTAACTAAACAACTTTTGTTCTACGACTTTCGAATAAAAAATTAAAATAAATTAATGTCAATACAAATCGATCAGCTGACCGGTACGAAATGTATGAAAAGTCAAAAAAATAATTCGCGACAATCGAAAAGTCGTAACTCGGTAGTAAAGTTTTAAAGAGGTTGAATATAATATACTTAATAAACCGATTTCATTACAATCAGAAGAAATACGATAATTTTTAAATGACTTTTATTTTTCTACCAAACGAGGTCGACATCGTTCGTCTTATATTCGTAACAGCAATTTTGGAAGATAATTAGTAGTCTATTCAGATCGGTACTCAATGTTAGGGCCTTTAGAAAGTCTAGCCAGACTTTAGTTAGTCCTAACATCAATATATTGAACATTGCTTATTGAAATTAATTACAGTAATTCAGGTAAGTTTCAAACATGTATAGAAGACGAATATAATATTATTAATAATAATTGTTTATTATATTTAATTAATATTTTACTGACTCAGATCTTGAGCACTCGAGATATTGGTAATTAACAGCCAACCATTGAACCGTGTTTATTTACACCTAGTTATAAAACGTTAAGTTATAAAGGGACCGTGGCTTAACCGTAGAATACTTAACGTTTAAATCACGTTTATGACAATCAGCCGTAAATAGTAAAAAACATAATATATCAGAAATGGTCGAAAAGTACATTTTTAACCGACTTCCAAAAAAAGGAGGAGGTTATCAATTCGGCGAAATTTCTTTTATGTATGTTCCCCGATTAGTCGAAGACGTTTGGACCGATTTCGAAAATTCTTATTTAAAAGTCAATTTAATGAAGTTGTTTTAATACGCATCAATAAAATAAAGAATAGGAAAACTATAATTTTTGAGAACATAATATACAACACAGTAAATAATATACAACATAAATAAAATATTCAATTCAATCCAAATACACTTTATTGTACATAAAAGACACAACAATTACAGAAACAAAAATACAAAATATAATGTAAAATTTTGGCGGCCTTATCGCTAAAAGCGAAAGTAAGTACAATCAATGAAAATATGGAAAATATGGGGGGTAGGTGTAACGAATAATTTTAGCGCTCAATTAATCCTGTCAAAAACTTCGTCATGTCAGACTTTGACAAGATTTGAGCGCAAGAGTTGCAGCTGGGATTCAATTAATGATTTTATATCGTAGAGCCACTTTGTGATGGATATTATTTATTATTTTATTAATGGACTCGACAGTTCGTCATTTGCCAATATAATTTACAGAAAATTCGATATATTCAATAGTATTCTATCTTCCTCCAGGGGAGTCGCAAAAGCGTCTTCACTCACCCTGGGTAGCCGCGTCTTCATCCAGAGGAGTCGCCGTAGCGTCATCACTCTAGACGAAGCAGCTCGTCAGTCACGTTCACTCCCGAGCTTGTAGCGGGAACTCTTGATAAAAGCTTGAAACTTGCATAAATAATCCAATAACTTCACCGTACTGTCATTCGCGAACATTTTCTGATTAATTTAACTTGATATTAAACACAAAATAGCCCCTGTAGACATTAAAAGGAAAATTATCAAATAATTTCGCAACCGTCGTTTCCCGCCATTTTCAAGAGAACCATGATGGATATTAGTGGCATAATTATGTGCGTATTTCCACGGTCTAGTGTTGGACGAGCACTCCGAGTGACACCGGTTCTCTGTAAACATTGACGGCCAGTGTCCGGTTACGGTGACGTCACAATGTGGGAGAAAAATGTGATATTTCTTGATAGATGTGACTCGACTGGGAAGTTAGATAACTGTGGTGGATGATATGGAATAAATATTCTGAATACTGTTGCCTGAATATTGTAGTTTCCTTGTAGTGAAATTATAATAATTGATAATAATAATTATTGAACCTTTATCACAGCCTGTAATCAAATTAGCGTAATAATAAACTTTAAAGTGAACTAAAATTACTAAGATTTTTTTATATAAATACGCAAATTCACGCTTGTACTCTCATATGGTAGACAGAGACGACAGAATTCCTACTGCCGCGATCCTGACACCAAAGTCATCGTATCTGGCTGCCAGATTTTTTTTTTGTTAACCTATAAATTGTCCCACTGCTGGGCAAAGGTCTCCCCCCCCTCCTCTTCCATCCTGCTGCCAGATACAAAACCAAAATGTGGTGGGATGACAGTTGTCTAAACCATTTTAGAAAATTCCGAAAACTTCTTCGTCTGAAATAAAAATATTTATTTTTCATCGATAACGAGGGCTACTGCTGAGAGTTTTTTTTGCCACTTTTTATCTACAGCGTTGGCACCTTTTCCTTGCAAAATGGTGTAAATGTAAATTCAAAAAACATATTGACAAGCAAAAATTTACACATCGTGTTTACTTGCAATAAAGAAATTTGACGTTGACTTTGAAACTACCACATTTTCTATAAATAGCAGCACAACAACTGAAATAGTACTTGAGTCGTGACATTGAACGAAGTGGGGTAATTAGTTGCGTTTTCCTTTAGGACCGGAGTGTTGGCACAGCACTTCTGAGCCGGAGCCTCGCAAGCCGGAGTCCGGTTACGTTTGCGGAGACAGGCGCCGGGGATATTGGAAGGACTCATAACAAAATGGCGTTGCAAACGTTTAACCAGCCCCCTTACCTTTAACTCTTATAGCAGTATTACTTTCATAATACTTTGTTACTTCGTACAATGTCGACCTTAATAAGATTACTTTAAGGTCGTCATTGTACGAAGTAACAAAGTATTATGAAAGTAATACTGCTATAAGAGTTAAAGGTAAGGGGGCAAGACTGTTTGACTGAAATGACAATTATTTTTAATAATCACAGAGTTATTTTGATGTCGCCGACATACCAATCATAACTAATTTTAATTTCAATTTATTTAATTGCATACACATGTCAGAGTCATTAGGTCTTAAAATATGACACATGCACCCTGTAGGGCACAGCAACATGGAATGAGGTTCTCTTGAAAATTGCGGGAAACGACGGTTGCAAAATTATTTGATAATTTTCCTTTTAATGTCTACAAGGGCTATTTTGTGTTTAATATCACGTTAAATTAATCAGAAAATGTTCGCGAATGACAGTACGGTGACGTTATTAGATTATTTATGCAAGATCTGAAGTTTCAAGCTTTTATCAAGAGTTCCCGCTACAAGCTCGGGAGTGAACGTGACTGTCGAGCTGCTTCGTCCAGAGTGATGACGCTACGGCGACTCCTCTGGATGAAGACATGAAGACGCGGCTACCCAGGGTGAAGACGCTACTGCGACTCCCTTGGAGGAAGATAGAAGACTATTAAATAAATTGAATTTTCTGTAACATGACATTGGCAAAAGACGAACTGTCGAGTCCATTAATAAAATAAATAAATAACATGGAATGACAGATGAATTTTATGTTCTTTAACAATGTAATTCGAGCCAGATACCGGCAGTGTTAATCTTTAAAGTTAACATCGTTTATATATCGACGCTGTGGCAGCGTCGAGGTCAACGTTATTTACTTTAGGGAATAACCTGATGTCAAGGTGTTTGGTCCTTCGAGCAGGATCATCTACAGTTGTTTGGTCCTTCGAGCCGGATTCACTATAGAAGTTTTATCTACAATGATTTGGCTACAACTAAATCATTTTATTATAGTTTTGATATTTTCTTGCATATGCGCTATGCGAAACGAAAATCTAAATGATAAATGGAGAAAAATTTTCATCACGACCGGGATTCGAACCCGGGACCTCGCCATTCCGTGGCACGCTCTATTCCAACAGAGCCATAGGTGATTCGTATCCAGATCGTGAATTTTGTCTCCATATTCTCGTCTGAGGGACGGTAACGACATCTATCCAGTAATTGTGCAATTACTCAAATTCATGTCTAACATTGCAGTTAGAAAACATGTATTTAATTGATGACGCGTTCCTTTTTCATATGTTTTGATATTTTCTTGCATACGCGGTCGTGATGAAAATTTTTCTTCATTTATCATTTATTATAGTTTGTTATTGACAAGGCCACTTTACAGCCGCTACTTAATTTGATACTTAATTTGTTTCAATTTTTTAATTAATTACTAATTAATGTCGTTTTAATTACTTTTTAGTGACCATTGACACAATACAGTGGGTCTGCTTTTTACCCTTCTGCCTCTTTGTTGATCGAACCATGTGATATGTATTATTAAAAATTAATTATTACAATATATATGACGTAACCAAGTGTTCCCTGTGTACCTAAGGTTAAAATAAATGAGTATGAGAATCCTTCTAGCCGGATCCTCTAATAGTAATAATGCGTGTCGCAGTGACAATTTGTCGGGTGCGACAGACCTCTCAAACTTACCGGTGATAAGTTTGTCTCTCGTTTACGTCTCTCATAAGTTTCCCTCGGCGTGCTGCCTCAGTAATCCCTAATCCGGGATAAGTGGTGACCTGGTAACTGTCACGAGAAAAAGTGGGAGGGATTATGTCACAAGTAATGTAATAGTTGAAAGAGGATTCTTCTCTTTCTTGAACTACAATGATACAGAAGTAATGGGCACTGATGTATAGTAACCCAGACCCCACATCTCCAAACACTGCATCCGAAATACCCCCACCCATCGGCGTACCCAGGTAGGGGCAGGGGAGGGCGGCTGCCCCCCCCCCCCCTCCCGAATAATGGTGACGTTCCTACTAAAAGTATCTTATGTAGTACTTTTAGCGATAAAAATTAAGAAAACGAATTTGTTGCCATTTGTTTGCAATACAATATTTTTACAACTAACAATTACGCGCGCTTTCGTTCTTTCTATAACCACCTAGCTTTAAAAAAATCTCGATTAGAACTGCCAAATCCCTTGATATTTTTAAGGGACAGGTTAAGGATCACTTTCTTAACCTTTCATAGTTTTCTTACTGTCCTACATTATGTATGTTTAACTTTTGTATTCCATTTATCAGTATGTAGTATAGGTATATATATATTTTGTTGTTAAGTATTATTTATTATAACATATATGTTTATGTATTTAGTATAATATAATTAGTGTAAGTATATTTTTAATAATATGTAGCCTTGTTAATTAGAAATTTTAGTTACTAATTGATTTCCGACACAATAATAATTGTACATGGAATTAAATAAATGAAATGAAATGAAATGAAATTTTATATATCTATTTATTATGTATCTAATTACATTATTGTTTAAGTATCATGTAACTTCGTTGTATTCAAGTAGGTACCAGTTAGGTATCGATATATATTTGATTATTGCTCAACAAGCTACCTATTCATCCGCTGAATTCTGTAAACAAAGGTTGTCTGGAAGAGATCGCTTTAAGCGATAAGACCGCCAATTGTGATACTAACTGTATTAGCATATTTCTTTTGTGTAATTCCTTTTACTTTGCAATAAAGAATATTTATCTTATCTTATCTTATCTAAATAACAAATTTTCTTCTAAAAAATTTATATATAGGTACTTTACTTTTATTCAAGAAATCTTACAAGAAAAAATAATAAAGCAGAACTACTTAAAAATACATTAAAAACTAAACTAAAAATCCACAAATTATCTTGTATTTTGTTAAATTTTAAGTTAAATTGTTGTTGTATATTTATATCATCAGGACCGTCAGATACAACCTCCTTCTAGAGCAGTCGGGTAATCGACGCTTGATCCATGTTTCCCTGTGCACTGTAATAACAATTTTTTAAGGCGACATCCTCTCAGTTAACTCCGTCCCTTAATTTCATTTTCGCCCAGCAAGGAAAACAATTTTTAATAAAAAAATAATACCGGCCCGAAGTACCCTCAGCATAAAGCAATATTGAAAGGTTCGGATCGCACAAAAAAGGGATACTGCTGAAACGAAGATATTCGTGTTTCTGTGTAAGTACTTTATTTATCCCTGTATGTTACGATGTAAGTATATTATTATTTATTTATTTTATTAATGGACTCCACAGTTAGAAAGAAAGAAAGAAAACAGATTTATTTAACACCACAAATTACAGAAACAGAAGAAGAACACATACAAATAGTAAAGTACAAATAGAAATAGATATAGGTGGTACATATATATGTTTGTTGTTGTGGTGTTAAATGGGCATCAGCTCAGCATAGTGCTGCGTACAGTTCGTCATTTGCCAATGTCATGTTACAGAAAATTGAATATACAGGGTGGTAATGGTATAGGAAACCGAAGGCAGGGTGTTCAGTATCGGTAACTGAACAACTTTTGTTCTACGACTTTTCGAATATAAAATAAAAATAAATTAATGTCTCATACAAATCGATCAGCTGACCGGTGCAAAATGTATTAAAAGTCAAAAAATCAATTCGCGAAAATTGAAAAGTCGTAGAAACTAACTAACTAACCTAACCTAAACACAACTGTCAGTGTCACTCATTATGCTACACCGAGTAAAAGTAGGAGGACGCCTCGCTTAGCGACGATTAAAATTAGCGTGCTGCACTTTGGAACTGGCTATAAATGTTTATTTTCTAGCAAACTCTTCGTACTAGGTTAAATCTGTATCGCGATAATTCTAAATTACATTTTTTACCGTAAATAAAATTGGTTCTTTGCTTACAACCAATAAATGACGATAAGTCGGAAATCTCTCTTTTTCTTTATAAAAAAATTCTTATTCTCTGACTATTGGGGAAAATCTATGAAAATAATCTTCGACCCAAGAATAATTCTTTTCAATATCCTGCAATACGCCTTAGGCTAGCTTTTTTGCGGCACGTAGTGTGTACCTCGGCTTATTGCCAAACTGTGATTTACTGTGGGCCTGTGCTGTAAATAAAAGTATTTATATGCGTTTCTAGGTTATGATTACGACACTGGATTTTGGTTACAAAGGATCGAGTTCCATTTCAATTATTGAATCAAAATGTAACAAAATTCTTAAAAAATTTGAACTTTCTCAAGTTTGTGTCAACTTACGTAAGTGTACAGTCTAACACATAGAAAGGCGACCTTGCCATTCCGTGATACGCGTGGTGGCTCAGTTGGTAAGAGCGTGTCACGCAATGGCAAGGTCGCAGGTTCAAGTCCTGCCCACGGCAAGAAATTTTTCATCATGTTCTAATTTGTTCACCGAGCATGGATAATGCGTAATACAAATTCTATACCTTTATCATCATGTGGTACAGTCGAAGACAGAGATAAGTACCTATACAGAGGGCCTCAATAAGGTTGAGATTTTCTCAAAAACTACTGGACCGAATTTAATAATTCTTTTACAGTTTCAACTTTTATCTGTCAAACAGTGAGAATTTTTGCAATAGGTCAAGTAGATTTTGAGAAATCTCAACCTTAAAAACTCTTCTGTACACCTTTCTCTGTTCCACCGTACAACTTAGGTTACCTATAAAGGATGGCCTTGTGGCCTGCATTAATTCTACACAACGTTTAAGGAAATTAAACAATTTGTTTAGTATTTTAAAATACCTGACGAGTATCGGGACTCAAATCAAGCGTCAAACTATGCGAATGAACAATTTCCTGTTACAGATGGAACCTTGTTGATTTTTGGAAATAGCCTGTTTCGATAAAGCTGGGAGTAGTGGCTGGGACACTAGACTACCAATGGTTAAGGGGGCAACTCGCCCCAAAATATCTGGCCCGCGGACGAGTTTACCCTACAATCAAGACGAAGCGCCGTTGTGTCAGTAGTACCAGTGATTTGTACCATTGATGATAATACTGGTTCAACTTTGGGTATCTAGTACCACTAAAGAATAGTTCTATTAAAAAAAGCTATTTACAAAATAAAATAAATACCTAAATACTATTTACAATTAAATTCCGAACACCCCGTCTAACTCCGCACTGCGCGGCAGGGTCCCCAGCACGCTGGCGGCGTTGCCCCGCTGGATAGCGAGGCTCAGCCTTTGCCTGAAGTAGGCGCCAGCTCTGGGATATAGATATATCTCAGAATAGTTCTTGTAATTTTTGGCAGTTCTTGTCGTTTTTGACAGTTCCTGTCAAGTTTTATCAACGTCGGTCAAAAGTTATGTCGGCCATAATGTCTTTCGGGCGAAAGTCGTGTCGATCAAACGTAATGTCGGCCAAATGTCTTTCAGGCAACTGTTTGTCGATCAAAAGTTTTACAATCTCACATATTAAAATCCATCAAGCCATTTAGGCTGTAGCCCGTGCAAAAAAATTAGACATACATACACTGAAAAACATAACCCTCCTTATTAATTAGATAAAACGGGAATAACCATTTTATCTATTATTATTAAACATTTGTCATTATACTAAGTACTTATTTTATTTATTGGTCTACTCGTGACCGTGATGGCTGCAATGCTGTCGAAATATTGAGACATCAATAAATAAATGTTTAGCACGGTAATTCCCGTTTTGTTTACTTAATAATGTATACAAACTGTTAAAGTTTCATCATCATCAGTCTATTTATATTGCCCCACTGCTCGGGCACAGACCTTCCCTTACATCGAGGGAGCTCGGGCCATGATCCCCCACTCGGGCCCTCTTTTCTTCTTCTATGACATGCTGGTTTCATCACGATGTTTTCCTTCACCGTTTTGAGAGCACTCGGTAAATGTACGTAATTTTTTCCGTCGAAAAAACCGAGGATAACTTATTGGTACATGGCTGCCCTGGCTGGGAATCGAACCTGGGACCTCTGTATTGCAAGTCCATTGACCCAATCACTGAACCACCGAGCTCTTCTGTGAGTTTAAAAAGTGATAACCCTCCTTCTTGCGCAATCGTGTAAAAACTTTATATTCCTCTTTCCGGCATTGGATAAAAAATTATAAATCGATCGTTGAGATGACTCAGGTAAAAATATCAAAGAACGTCTCTACTGCATTTAGCTCAGCTGTCGACACTCGAATGTATTATTGCAAGACTCTCCCCGTTCCATCTCGACTCTCGACTTGCGAGCGCCGGATAAATATTATCTTCAGAATATTTGCTCGATTCCTGCCTCGGAATGAAAGAGTACCGAAATATTGAAGAATAAATGAGATAGAAAAAACTGCCAATAGTAAATAATGTAAGATAAGATAAATAATACTGCGTGACACTAATGTGAGTGGCGGTAACTCCACGATAAGTGAGATCGATCAACGAATCCAGCTACAGCCATCGAACGCACCGTCGTCAAGTTATGTCGGAGCGCGCACAGAGGGCGCTGATCCACAGTGCGCGAAGAAACGTCACGGGCGACGCGGGCGTGGGCGCGCTCACCTTGAAAAATACCGTCGAAATCGGTCGAAACTGTCGGTCTAATGGCCGACTTCAACAATATAAGTGAGTGATATCCGTTTATATATAATAATAAGATTAATATACTTTAGGTATTGCATAAAAAAGGATACTTACATAGTTATCAAGTTCAAGTTTATTTATTTGGTAACAAAATAACTTTGTCTTCATTGCAAGTAAGCACGTTGTGTACATTATTGCACGTCAACTTTTTTTTGAATTTACATTTACACCACTTTGCAAGGAAAAGGTGCCAACGCTGAGGAGAAAACGTGGCATAAAGCTCTCAGCAGCACATCTTTTAAAATAATAACAACACAATTTCTTACTAACTAGGTAATAGTATATAGTAATTACATAACTATTCCTATTATAGGAGTATATTAGCAATCTAAACTTTATCCTTCATGCGGAACCGGCGACACACACCATGCATGTTCATCGTTAGTTCGACATTACTATTTATGTTATCTATCTAATACTCAGAATTTGAATTACGCATTATTCATGCTCGGTGAATAAATTAGAACATGATGAAAAAAATCTTGCCGTGGGCAGGACTTGTCACGGAATGACAAGGTCGCAGGTTCAAGTCCTGCCCACGGCAAGAATTTTTTCATCATGGTCTATCTATCTAATACTATTTAATATTTACTATTTCATACTTAGCCTATACAAGTTTATACAACAGACGGTCTTATCGCTGATAGCGATCTCTTCCAGACAACCTTGAGGTAGAGAATTTATTATTTTCGAATAAATAAACTTACAGTAATAATATACAATGCAATAAATAAATATAATACGCTACGTAACATCCTGTATTTTATTTCAGCCTGTACAAAGTTTAATTGAGAAACCTTTTTGAAGTACCTATACAATAAATACAAATAATTTCAGTTTCAGAGTTTAGAAATGAGGTTTTAAACAACTTATATTGTTTTGGGCGTTGAGTCTACAACCAAGTAATTTCCAACTAAATATTGCTAAACAACCAATAGAGTAGATGATCAGGGATCTTTTTAGGCGTTCAACCATTGATCTCCTATAAACAACTAGATACACAAAGGTCTTACTAAAACAATTTAAAAAACATCCAAATAAGGGTCCATTGTTAACGTCCAAATAATGTCCAATAAAGCAAAGGGCATTCATCCGCTTGGACCTTCATTGCGCTCGGACATTTTTAGAAGGCAGACTGTGTATCTAGTTGTTTATATGAGATCAATGCGTTCAACGAAATATTTGTGCTATTTTTCGCCAAAAATCAGACTTTGACAGGACTTGAGCTAGTAAAAATCCTTGAAGCTTACTTCCCTGTATTGAAAATAAAATTCATCATCATAATAAACTCAAGCCTGTTTCCCGGGGAGGTGTGCAGAGACGATGGACTTCCATCTGCTGCGATCCTGATACAGTCGAAAACAGAGATAAGTATACAGGAGGCCTATAAGATTGAGATTTTCTCAAAAACTACTGGACCGAATTTAATAATTCATTTACAGTTTTAACTTTTATCTATCAAACAGTGAAATAATTTTTGCAATAGCGCAAGTAGTTTTTGAAAAAATCTCAACCTTAAAACTCTCCTGTACACCTTTCTCTGTGTTCCACCGTAAAACTCTATACAACTCTCGGTTCATCAATCTCTTCATACGAGCTCATTGGTTTATTGTAGACCGCATTTGATATTGAAATATTTTTTTACAATCTGTCAAATAGTTTTTCAGAAAGTCTTTATTTATTTATTGGAACACCAACAGATTACATGAAAGCGTACATATGGAAACAATATATATTATGTTTTAGAATTAAAACTATAGTGAAATATTACTACAAATTATTATATACTAGCTGTACCCCGCAACTTCGTTTGCGTAGAGGAGGAGGATGGAGGAGATCAGGAGGCAGATCTTCCTCTCTCGATCCTTGTTTCCACATCACATACCGCCATGGCTTATAGCCTATGAGCTGTCCGGATATTGCAGCTATCTCCTAGTGAAACTCCCATCAAAATCCCTTCAGTAGTTATGGCGTTATACTTGCACAAAGTCACAGACAAACAGACAAAAATTCTAAAAATTAGTGTTTTGGCATCAGTATCGATCCTAAAACACATTACAATAAAATCCAATGTACAGACATAATTTTTTTACAGTCTTATTATATGTATAGATAAACGGATATCACTCACTTGTATTGTGCGCGAAGAAACGTCAACGGCGACGCGGGCGTGGCGCGCTCACCTTGAGAAAGACCGTCGAAATCGGTCGAAACTGTCGGTCTAATTGCCGACTTCAACAATACAAGTGAGTGATATTAGTTTATATATAATAATAAATTATGTTCTAACATGCAATCCAATTATAGGTGAACTTTAAATTCACTTTAATAATACTAATACAATTTAAAAATAACAGTAAGTCTATTTTAAATTAGTTATTGAGATCTTAACCTTAATTAAAGCACTTTGTATATTTTAGTTATTCAGTTATGGACTGTTCATAGGATCTGAAACATTGCGTCGATATCCGTAAGGTCAAACCGCTTCAGGCGAGCTGAAAATGACATTTGAACAGTAAATTGTTTGCTTCGGAAATAAACATTGACATAGAAACAAAGCGCCAAAGTTTGGGTTATTTGGTTTGGATTTCTTTAGAAATTGTTTAGAGTAAGTACTCACTATGTAATTGTAGTTTTTTTTGAAATCAGTCAAGTAGGTAGGTTTTGAGAAAATCGCAACCTAATTGTTACCTTCTGGATACTTATCTCGGGTAATAGACAATTAGTACATTATACGAAAATGTACGTTTAAAATAAATAATATAATCTCGGTTTTTTTTTGACGGAAAAACTTACGTACATTTACCGAGTGCTCTCAAAACGGTGAAGGAAAACATCGTGATGAAACCTGCATGTCGTAGAAAAAAAAGGCAAATCCGCCAACCCGCACTGGGCCCGCGTGGTGGATTATGGCCCGAGCTCCCTCGATGTAAGGGAAGGTCTGTGCCCGAGCAGTGGGGCGATATAAATAGACTGATGATGATGAATATAATCTCAACCTTTATGTCCGGTACGCGACTAAAAGAGAGCATGTTATTAATAGTTTAGGTTTATGTAAATTAGATTAGATGTAGGTATATTCCACGGCATTTTAGCTGAGCCAACTTCAGGTCCAGGGGGTGCGCTGCGTCGATTTTTACTAGCCGTCAATGTCATTTTTAGCGAAAATTAGTACTTACAATAATTTTGTTCGCGCAGGCTTTGAGATGACAAAAAAGGCCAGCGGGCTAGCCCACCTGCTAAAATGTCGTTTTCGCTTTTTTGTAAATGACATTGCCACATTTCAATGGAGCTTTGCCGCACCTACAAAACTACGAGACCATTGAAGCTGTACCTATCATTTTGTTGGGGACTTATTACAGGTTTCATATTGCATAATCATAATCAGTATCATTTTCTACTACTCTCGCAACTCCTGTAGAAGAATAACAAAAACAATGAATAATTCGCTTCGATTTCTTACTATTTTCTGAATTCTTAATTAAGCTGTTTTTTTCGACTCGCTTGATGTACTTACCTACAAAACTTTATTTCAAACCAATAATTTTAACATTGTACATCTTGCGGTTGATGGTGGGGCTGAATCTGGCATTGTCGATAGGATAGTATTTATCCTAATAACGATTATGTACATAGATTTTTAATAACAATGATTAATTTGGAAGATATGATTTTTTTAAGATTGGCGGCGATAGTTGGCTCATGGAAGGCCCTTAATAACTCTCCTCACTTATCTCTGTTAAACCGTACAGCAGAGGCGGATTAAATGTCGACAGCGCCCTAGGTTAGCACCTCATCACCGCCCCTCGGTTTTTATGCCTTACCAACTTCTGTTATGGAATCTGGCGATGCAGGTGTAATGAAGTAGACGGGGCGCACTTAGGAAGCTCTAAATGTGGATTTAGAATCACAAAAAACACTGAACACGACTTAATATTAGCGAATTCATGGCAATGTCTGGCGTGAAAACGCAGGTTTTACCAGCGTCCGAGTCTAGCTTTATATTACGACTTTCTTTTATTTTATGTAAGTACTAAGTAGGTACTTATTTTGGGTTTTCGTTTACTAAACGCCTTCAGTGCGCCTTTGTGACCTCGCGCCCCTAGGCACGTGCCTAGTTTGCCTTTAGGATAATACGCTACTGCCGTACAGTAAGAAAGTTAAGTAAGTATCACACCAAAATGCCTAGCTTACGCAAATGATTTCAATTTGTACCCGATCGAGTGAATAACTGCGGGAAAATAACGAAACAAAGCTACTCCGCAGATTGAGGCCAACATTTCGCTCCAATTGGATTAAAATGTTAGATGCGAAATGCGATCGAAGTTAAGGCTGGCAAAACGTGGAGCCGAAGTGTTCTGATGATTAAAAATTCGCGGCGTCCTTAATTTAACCTCGTATCCACCTTATCACATTAGAAAATATTGAACTCAAAGATTTAGTTTTACTTAATTTAATCACTTGATTACTGAAAAAGAAAAAAAAAACTGAAGACAGTAAGGTGAATTTATTGGATAATTTGAGCAAGATCTGAAGTTTCAAGCTTTTATCAAGAGTTCCCGCTACAAGCTCGGGAGTGAACGTGACTGTCGAGCTGCTTCGTCCAGAGTGATGACGCTACGGCGCGGCGTCTCCTCTGGATGAAGACAAGAAGACGCGGCTGCCCAGGGTGAAGACGCTACTGCGACTCCCCTGGAGGAAGATCGAAGACTATTATATATTGATTATTCTGTAACATGACATTGGCAAATGACGAACTGTCGAGTCCATTAATAAAATAAATAAAAAATAAGAATGATATGAAAAGATTCATCACACGCCGTTTGCTATTAGTACTTTCTGTGAATGAAGGGAACCGATAATTAAGTTTTAGGTACTTCTTCATAATATTTAGTAGGTAACCCTAATGTTATTCGAGAATAAAAAATCCTGAGCTGAAAATCAGATCTGCATTAATTTGAGAGCCGACTGAACGATATTATTTCTTTAGACAGGCCAAAGCGAGAATTTGCGCATGTTGAGTATTCGGAAACGAATGAACGGCAATTAGTTGTTGAGACACACGTAGGGTCGACTATTCGTTCAGTCGAAATTCGCAGGCTCGAACTTTCAAAGGGCGAAACGCATTTATTTCTTTTAAATATTATTATTATGCCTAATTAGTATTTTATTCTCTTTGATTACAGCTTTGAAAACGAATACTTAATCCATTTTAATTTTTTTTTAATTATTGATTAAAGAGAATTTTATGTTTGTTTATTGACGTCAAATAAGTGACATTTGGAAAATAATATAAAAATTCATCGTTTCAGAGCAAAATGTAATACAAAATTATAAAGTACTAAATAAGTAGAAAAACACTGTAAACCATGGCTTACGCCAAGATATTTGATACCAGTTTAGTAAGAAGTGCATATAACTTCGGGGGTAAGATAACGTATATGCAGGGTATTAGCAAAGGTTGCATTTTGAATACGAGATTTTACTGCATTTGGAGTAAAGCGAAGACAAAACCTCTGCAGATTTCTTTCAGAAGTTACAGCCTCTGTTGTCCACCCAGACCTCCTCCCGGCTGCTGTGGCTGCCCTCCTCAAGTCCCAGGGGGAGGCCGAAGAATCGTTCCCCCAGCAGACTGCACTCCTGGACCTATCCCCCCAAACCCTTGCTGTCCAAAATATTACCACGGAAAGAACACTTACAAGCGATACAAATACTTATTTCTATTCTTTCTTCTTCCTGTAATAATATTTCAATCATTCAACGTTCTGGGGAATCCCCTGCCCCATAAAGGACCTTGTCGTGAGTACGAGTATATGCGATTAAGGTCTAAAAGATTTCCATGGCCTGGAGAGAATGGTCAAGGCATGGAGACATTCTTCCATAATCCCCATGTGAATCATTTGCCTGAAGAATGTGAACCGCCACCTTTGATTTGTGACTAATTTCATCGTTTTGAGAACGGTAATAGTTTTACCGGAGGGCAGTTTTAATCACCCAGACTGCACTAGGATACAGTTTTAAGATCTATGAGAATTATCCGAAGAGAATTGTCAAGAAACTGAAGAATAGAAGAAGGTGTCTTACAAAACTATTTAACCATTTGTCTGAAAAGAATTACGACGTTTGTATAATCACACAGACTGTATTAGGGCACGGTTTTAAGATCTAAGAGAATGATCTGACAATGATGGTCAAGTAACTGCCGAATGGAGAAATCTTTTTTCACAATCTACATGCCAGTCATACCATTTCATTGAAGAGTGAAGTCAATAAATCTTGCTTGTGATGATGATAAGTTATAATAATTGCACAGACTGCATTAAGGACCCTTCCATATCTAATATAGTAATATCTAGAAAAATTTCTGAATTATATAATGTATACCGCAGCCCAAATCAAGTGTCTTTTGTAAACAAAAACTACTGACATTTAAGCTTTTCTGTGATTATTGCATTGTCATTTTTTAGATCGGATCTCTTTATTTTCACAATGATGAACAGGTTCAACCAATCAGTTCCTTCAGTGTTACATCACAACAGATAATTAGACGATCATATTTGTTTACAAAATAAGACACTTCATTTGGGCTGCGGTATACGCTATAATATTTAAATAACTCTTATCGTCTGCACTATAACAAAACTGTTCACGTTATTTATTATTCTACTGACACTGAAGGTTTTAACTAAAACACAAAACATTTTGTAAAATAATAAATTATAATCCTCCTGTGTCAGTAGGATGATTTTAGTATCGAAAATAATGCCCACAAATGTTTCCAAACAAACTTTTTTATATTTTTTGTGTATGCGTGTGTTTATGCCACATTAAAATGTTGTATTTTTGATTACACAGAAGTTTATTTTATTGATAAAGACAAAAATTATTTGTACAGTCATGAGTAGTAACATAGAAACATCCTTAAAATTCAAATTCATGTAACAACTTTAAATCGCAAAAATAAGTATGCTAAACTGTGGCCAATAATTATGTAAACGCTAAATTGTATCAAAATAAAGTACACACCCCACCAAGCAAATGTTGTACAAGGGGTCTCCCTACTACTGTATACGTACGTATACTAGTATATAGTACGGTGTACTAGGGGGCGCCCTAGGGGGTCTCAGATCTGATGAATGGATTATACATTGTGGGCTAGTACAGCCCACAATGGGGACTGCTCGGGCGCCAGTCGGGTCGCGGATGTATCACAGTTTCCCGTGGCTCGGCAAGAATGGCACGAGGTGGAACACCCCAGGACGTTTAGTCGGTATGCTGCCCCTTCAGGGCGGTGAGGCCGACATAACCAACACGCTCCCCCGGGCGTGGTGACACATGATCTAGCATGTTTTACCTGGGTAAAAAAAGGGGGTCTCAGACCTCAGTAGTTCGGCACCGTACAAAATCACCGAACTACTGAGACTAGAGGTATGTAGGTAGTTTCTCGTATAGGTATGCAGGCATTTTACATGCATTGTTGCGGTGAGTCCTCTCTACGTTGCGGCCTTGGTTATTAGCCGTTGCATGCCAATGCACGGGCTTATGTGATAACAGGGTTTGGCCAGAAGCGGTCACACTAAAACAGGCCTTTTAGGCCTGAGGTTTTAGGTTTTAAAAGCTTTATTCAAGTGTCTACCACAGGCATTAATGCTGTAAAAGGGTCTTAGTCCAGTTGCGAGTACACGTTGAATACGATCGTATGAGAAGCTTCGTATCCACTAAACCGAGGCCCAAATCAAGTGTCTTATTTTGTAAACAAAAACTACCCTCCCCCACTAACATTTTCAGCTATTCTGAGGTTATTGCATAGTTATTAGTACATTATTAGATCGGATTACTTTATGTTCACAATTTTATTTTTACAATGATAAACAAATTCAATCAATCAGTACCTTCAGTTTTACATCACAACAGACGGTCATATTTGTTTACAAAATAAGACACTTGATTGGGTCTCCGGTATAGGCAATATTTGACGCACGATATGTGCCATTGGTCATGTTGCGCGCCAGCTGGCAACGTCGCGCGATGTTGTGCAACGTTGCCGATCTTGTTGAGCGTCACATGTTGTGCGTCAATTGTTGCGTATTTGGATACGAGGCTTTAACCTACGTTGGGCTGTACCTGGGTTGTACCTGGATGGGTGACCTAGAGACGTTTTCATCTGAGCCCCTCCGTGCCTCGTGGCCGTGGCGCTCGTTAAGCAGTCGGTCCCGGTTGCTGTCGCTCGGCAGCAGTCGTCAGGCCACGGCAACAACTCTGACAAATAGGTTTGGTCACTAAGCCACGCGAGAAGTAAGTATACCTAGTGCTGTAAATTCGAAGTAATATACGTTCATATTTAAGTTATACCGAAAGGGTGGTGTTATGTATCTATCGGTAAACTGATAGACTTTTCGATTTTAGCAGAAAATGACGATGCCAGATCCTACCCCACCATCACATCAATCGCTAGTTGTACAAGATAACGAATAAATGTAAAAATATCTCCGTTTTTTATTAAAATTATTGGTTTAAAATAAAGTTTTGTACAAGTTGCGATTCGAAAAAAACCCAGCGTAAAATTCAGAAAATAGTAAGAAATCGAAGCGATTTATTCATTGTTTTTGTTATTCTTCTATAAGAGTTGCGAGAGTAGTAGATAATGATACTGATTATGATTATGCAATATGAAACCTGTAATAAGTCCCCAACAAAATTATAGGTACAGCTTAAATGGTCACGTAGTTTTGTAGGTGGGGCAAAGCTCTTCTAAGATTTCTTACGGTCCTGTTGATCAATTTGAATGAGACATTAATCATCAATACCCATGGTATGATGGACCATGATAAATGATGGTGAGACATTAATTTTTATTCGAAAAGTCGAACAAACGTCTTCTCCCAATTTCCAGTTTCAGCTGCACTCTAACTGAGTTTCCCATAAATATTCCACTTCATTTGCTCTCGACTCAATAATATATTCGCGTTTCCCTGTATAATCCTTATAAATAGTCGCCGTCGTTAAATGAAATCCGAGCGCTTTATCCAAGGGTCTTTAGTGATGGGCGTTCGGGCGGGAATTAAAATTAAATTCTCCAGACCAATTCGCTAGGACCAAGGAAGCGTTGCTCGGGCGCCAGTCGGGTCGCGGTTGTATCACAGTTTCCCGTGGCTCGGCAAGAATGGCACGAGGTGGAACACCCCAGGACGTTTAGTCGGTATGCTGCCCCTTCAGGGCGGTGAGCCCGACATAACCAACACGCTCCCACATGATTTGCATGTTTTACCTGGGTAAAAAAAAAAGGACCAAGGAAGCGTACCACAAACGCTGGTCTATGGTAAGCGTTTTTTATGAACTTGTATTATTTAGTACAGCCCAAAGCTCATCAAGTATAACACTTTATACTGTTATTTTTATCTGCATCAAAAGAGTTGAAACCGTATTACAAGTGTTACCAATGGTAACACTTGACGTTGGTACAGTCGACAGCAGATCAATGGCAACACTTTGAACTTTGGACCGTTCTTATTATTTGCGTCGTAAGACTTGAAATCGTACTGCAAGTGTTACCATTGATCTGACGTTGGTACAAAACAGATCAAAATATAAAGGGTTAAAGGTTGAGATTCTCTCAAGAACTACTTGACTGATTGTAAAAAATCTCATCATTGTTTCGAGTGCACTCTATGTAACTGACAATATTTTTTTTTAAATCAATCAATAATTTTTAAGAAAATGTCAACCTTTGTAATAACTTTCCTGTCCCCAGCCAAGCGGCATTGATTTTGATTAGCGCTAGTTATAGCGTAAACAAAAATTCAATGAATAAGAATGATAGCATAAGACAATAATGTTCCTGGCTTCCAAACTAGGATTCCCTGTGTTATGGGAAGCCAGGTTTTTCGTCCTTAAGACTATTACAGAGATACCTCCCCGTCCATATTGCCATCACGGCCTGCCGCCCGCACCATGCCGGAATACAAAACATTACGTTATCGTATGCACTCAATCGCAATCAAAAGTTACTATTTATAATAAAATAAAAGCAACTTCCAACCACCCACATGGCGAGAATCGATCGATCAATGTCAATCATACACGTTTTTCTTTCTATTCTACTAGCCTTAACGAAACTCAATGCCAAGGGGCTGAAGTGGTCAAACGATGAAAAAGATAAAACCAAAACCAAAGTGTTTTCGGTTCGGTCTAAAATTTTGCACATCACTATTCGAGTTTCGGGTAAGCTGGCGTCGCAGACGTATTTTTTGTCAGATTTGTCTTCTTTTGAATGGATTTCATAGAGTTCGGTGGATATTAATGTGTTTTCTGAGGGGCTGGCTTCGACAGGATCTCGTTCGATTGGGAACAGGGATTTTTGCACTATACCACAGTCAGCGGTATTCGATTTTCCGATTACAATTTTATATTTTTCAATAGTAAAAGGAGCATGATGTGCTACGTCGTGGTTCCATTATCCCACTACTGGACATGTGGGATGAAAATCTTGTCATTTAAATGTTAAAAGGCAAGGTTATCTAATGTTTAATCATAATCATCAGCCCATGTCAGTCCACTGCTGAACGTGAACGTAGGCCTCTCCCAAAGTACGCCACTCAATCCTATTATCGACCTTTGCATCCAGTCTTTGCCAGCCATCTTGCGAAGGTCATCCCTCCATCTGGGCATCCCACGCGAATCTTACCCGTTCGTGGCCTCCATTATTCTTCTTCTTCTCGTGTGGTTTAGTGACCAAACCTATTTGTCAAAGTTATTCAGGCCGCCCGTAGGCCTTTGACGTGGCCTAACGACTGCTGTTAAGCAACAACAACCGGGACCAGTGCTTAACGTGCTTTCCGAGGCACGAAGGGGCTCAGATGAAAGTGTCACTAGCGGTCACCCATCCAGGTCCTGACCTCGCCCTTACTTACTTAACTTGTACGATCGTTTTCAACGGTGGCCTCCATTTATCTAATGTTTATCTAATAGGAACATGAAAGGAATCTAATAGAGCAAGGAATATGACGAACCTGCCATCAGCAGCGGGCCTGATACACCACCCTCGTTCTCTCCACATTAATCAATCTCTTCATGGTCGTCGGTTTTAAGGTACAACGCACTTGTTCCTTTTTTAAACATTGTCAATTTGGTCGACGCATAGGTCTTCCTCTAAAGTATGACCGTCTAAATCAGTCTTCGCCTGCGCGGTACAGGGATGCGGGGGTAGTACGACAACGGAGACCGAGAGAGGTGCGGGAGGGGGGGGAGATTTAGCAGAAATGCGCCTGCCGCCCGCACCTCTCTCGGTCCCCGTTGTCGTCATACCCACGCGTCCCTGTACCGCGCAGGCGAAGACTGATTTAGACGGTCATACTATAGTAGGTCTACCTCTGCCGACCCCTCTATTAGCTCTTAAAAGTATTTCTTTCATGTCAATTAGTTGAAATTATGGCAAAGAGGTTTCCAAAACTCCCTGTAATTTTGTAAAAATCATTGTCTTTGTACCTTGAAATAGAAATAGACTGGCTCAAGTTCCACCAAGGTTCTCTTGAAAATGGCGGGAAACGACGCTTGCGAAATTATTTGATAATTTTCAGTTTAATGTCTACAGTGGGTGTTTTGTGTTTAATATCACGTTAAATTAATCAGAAAATGTTCGCGAATGACAGCATGGTGAAGTTATTGGAGAATTCAAGCAGGATCTGAAGTTTGGCGCCATGGTCAAGATTCCCACTACGAGCTCGGGAGTGAACGTGACTGTCGAGCTGCTTCGTCCACAGCAATTGACGCTACGTTGTCTCCTGTGGATAAAGACAAGTAGACGCGGCTACCCAGGGTGAAGATCCTACGGCGACTCCCCTGGAGGAAGATAGAAAACTATTATACATTGAATTTCCTGTAACATGACATTGGCAAATGACGAACTGTCGAGTCCATTAATAAAATAAATAAATAAGTTCCACCAATTTTCCGCATCCGTAACGGTCCTTACCCGTCCCCTGACTTTTGTCGCAAAGATGTCATCCCAGGTTGTACTAATTAACCTGATCTAACGACTTGCCCTTTAATTAGTCTGTTGCTATCATTTTTATTACTCGCTAGCTTTTTTCTGCGGGTTTTGGCAATCTTTTAGACCTTTTAGTCTTATCCTTTTGCTCGTAGGCATAAAGATAGCAAAACAGTAGCTTTTTTTTTGGTACACAAAACAGATTACAATCATTGTATAATTGAAATATCAGTCTTAAATGTATGGTCTAGACAGTAATCCAAATATATGTATACACATTGAGATTTGTATATCGTGGGGCATAAGAGTGAATGCATGCAATGTAACCGCCGACAACACATCAGTGGTAACACGTTGAACTTGAATAGAGTTCTTAATATATGTAATTATGGAGGCATCAGAAAATCAACGTTAATAATAATAACGTCAATTTAACGTGATATTAATCTCAAAATAACCATTGTAGACAATAAAACAAAAAATATCAAATAATTTTGCAACCGTCGTTTCCCGCCACTTTCAAGAGAACCGACGAGAACTTTCGGATCTATCTAAACTGACAAGCGTAAAAATTCTTAGTTCAAGTGTTTTTTTATCTTTAATATACCAGTTACCTATAATAATATACAGTCCACTTATTTACCACAACCGACCGCAGCTACAAGCATGTCATCTTGATTTTACTTATGATGACGAATAAATGATTTGAATAAAATTATTTGCTTATAACGTCGCTTATAAAAAGACAACAAAACATTTCATTTTATAGACTAGAGGTTTATTCACAAAGCAGTTAATTAGTGATAAGGTGACCCATTTAAGACAACCCTTGTTTCCAGGCCACAAAGTTGCAGGAAAGGCTTTGAGGGCAGTAATTAAGACGAAGCCTTAAGATTTTTGGATCGCAATCTAAGTGCAAAGACACTCATCTATCAGGATACAATGTATTTCTTCTCCAGTCTTCAAAACAATTTTGGGTGCAGTTTGAAAAATTACACGTTTTACAGCTTCAAAATGGTAATTGGACAACTTAAATTGAACAAGTTTTCTATTTGTGCCAAAAAATTCGTCTTCTGGGTTCTATCCGCGATCAGTCTTTGTACAGAAGTGTAACATTTTGGACCGTTCTATTATCTGCGTTAAGATTTAGAATCGTACTGCATGTGTTACCATCCTACTGCGTACCATAGGCGAATGCGATGAGCGAAGATTGTGGCTTTCGATTCATAGCCTCTTGATTTGCTATTAGATTGCAGTCGTCTTAATTTGGATCTAAGGATCATTCAACCAGCTCCATTTTGGTATGTACGCTTTGGGTAGGCGTATTTAACGGAAATACGTGTATTTGATTGAATAGACGTAGTCGCTCCTTGTATTTGGTGTCTATTAGGCGAATCTCCTCCTTCACTGTGTCGATGCCCAGATGTTCGTGAATTTCAGCATCAATGATGAACTATGGTGCGTTTGATAGATAGGTACTTATAGAAAATAAAATGAAAAATTATACATCACCATTAGTATTTTATGTCATCGCTGCTCGGGAACAGGCCTCTTACATCGAGGAAGCTCGAGTCATGATCCACCACGCAGGCTTAATGCAGAATGGTGGATTACAACATTAGATTTTTTTAGAGCAGAAGCCATTCAAATAAAAATTGAATAGAAATTGGAACCATTGTATCTCAACGGAGGACACAATAAAGGCCAAAGAACTCTCAAAACACTGGACATATCAGAATCGTTAAAAGGCAACCGAACACCAGAGGGTCTAATCGCGGACAAGATGGAGACTGGTCGCGATAGAGACGAATGACCCCCATTTATTCCGGGGTCGGGGCACGATGGCCGCGGTGTGCCGGGGAGTGCTACAAGGGTCTTAATTGGGACCGGAACTATACATTGTGATACCGGAATGTCTTGGTTGTGAAATAATGGACGGAGTTGTAATACAAGGATTGAAAATAATGATTAGATCAAGACAATAATAGGGTTTGAGTTAGGGGGTCTATTAAAATTAAAAAAAAAACACAAATGAACAGAAAAATCACAAATTGAATTGAGTAGTTGTCTACTCTATTACTTGTGTAATGTGTAATAGAGTTAGGGGGTGCGCTGCGTCGATTTTTACTAACCGTCAATGTCAGATTTTTGGCGATGCCAGATATTTGAAACTCAGAAATGAGATTAGAAAGAAGTGACGTCACATTTCTTTCAAAATGTAGATATTTGATAAAGTTAACTTTAGCTCACAGAGATCTTACTTTGTTTTTGTAGAAAGATTTCTTTAGTTTTACGCATTCAGAAAATTTTTATCTCGCCTCTTGAAATGATAGCCATTTGTTGTAGGTTTAGGTTTTAGGATTCCCATGGAAAACGTTTAAAAAAATAATGGCATCTTTCTTTTAAAGTCTTTTAATACAAACAAAAATTAAAACAAACTAAATCTATAGATGACAACCTTTATTAATACTATCTCAATATTTTAGGGCCAAATCAAAACGCAAAATGTAATATCTCCGCAATAAACCGCGCCTATAAATGCTTTGAAATGCGCTTGTGAATCTTAGGTTTATACATTGACAATAAATTAAGATCCACGGCAGAAGAAGGCCAGGTATAAGAAGAATATCATGGCTCAGGAATTTACGCCAATGGTACGGCGTGACAACCAGCCCCCTATTACCGTTCTCAAAACGATGAAATTATACCATGTCATGGCGCGCCAAACAGAGACGCCGCTACACCAATGCAATAGCACTGTCCCTTTCACGGCCGCTATGACATGATATGATTTGATTTTTTTGAGAACCGTAATAGTCTCTATTCCGTGCGGCATTGGCGAGAGTGCAGATTGTCATAATGATCGTCAACCTTCATAAGAAGACGGCACCATAATGGTGGCACTTCACTTGGCTATTCGTATTTGCGTATTTGTCATAATTGCCATGTGTGGTTGGTATTCTTGACAAAATATTCGTCTTTGTATGTACGTCAAGTATTTGACAAATACGACAAACATCCAATAGCGAATACGAATAGCCAAGTGAAGGGCCACCATAAGAATAATGAATTAAGCAAGTATAGACAGACAGTCTCTATGAGGACGATGGTCACTCATCTTTGTGTACCAAGTCCTTTTATTAACCGACTTTCAAAAAAAAGGAGGAGGTTATCAATTCGTCGAAATATTTTTTTTTTTTTTATGTATGTTACCTGATTACTCGAAGACGCTTGGACCGATTTCGAAAATTCTTTTTTTGTTTGAATAGTAAAAATAAAGATTTAAAAAAAAGTATAGACAGAACCCATCTCTGATTTCCAGGGTCCCCTTTACTAATTTTCCTGTTATTTTCCACGTGAAATGCGGGGGGCATTGAAACGTTGAAACTCCCGGGTGATTGATAGCGCTTGTCTCCCGGAAGATCGGTTACCGTACCTCAGACGCCTACTTCCAGTCAAGTATGAGCATTTGTCATACCTAAGTGACATGTTCGGGACCTTCCTGCCAATATGGATTCTGGCGTGACATCGGTTGCTCATAGTTGAGTGGGGCTAAAAACTTAGGCATTCTTGAATAGAGACAATTTCTGTTGAACGGTATTTTTTTTCAACTGCTGGAAGGTGGAGAGTCATATTTTTTAGTGTTTGTTTCTTTGTAGCCTTTGGATACATGGGTTTCATTTAGATTAGTTTTAATGACGAGGTAGGACAGTCTGTACAAAAATGCAGTCGAATTTTTTTTGGGTTTTGTAATAAGGTTTATAGGTTGTAGAAATATGTTTAAGAGAATTCATGCAATTTTTTTCACATAGTTTTGTCTTTGTATGGGAAGTTGACCGTTTAACTGGAATATCTTCTGATGAAGGTTGGCCATCATTATAACAATCAGAATCTTCGTTAACATTGCATGGAATTGAGATCGGGTACTCTTCAATAGTACGACACTGGAGTCTTCTTCTTATGGTGCCGTCTTCTTACGAAGGTTGGCGATCATTATGGCAATCTGCACTCTCGATAACGCAGCACTGAACAGAGACCTGGTACTCTTGCCGTACCATTGGCGTAAGTTCTTGAGCCATGATATTCTCCTTCCATCTGGTCTTCTTCTACCCTGGATCTTTCTCTGAAGAATCAGTTGTAGAAGATCGTACTTTTTATTCCTCATTATTGACTAACACTGGAGCAAGTCATGATATATCCTTTCTTCCTCTCCTGGCTTTTTCTACCTTGGAACTTTCCTTGTAGAACGCTGTTTCCCGCAATTTTACTATAATATACATACCTAAAACTTTGCTAAACATAGTTCCATCAATTCTATACTAGTTGCGCCGCTAGTTAAGTCTAGTTAGACCAACAACACTTACACCAAACTCTCAATTTGAAGCAAATTTGACCCAAATCCAGCTATCTGACCTCTGCTTGCCTCCAGCAGACTCAACCACGTCAAAAGCGTTCATTCCAAATTGACTACACACTGCAGTTACGATCGGCGAATAGTATGGTACACTTTCGCCGAGGTACTCCGAGGTAGGGCGAGTGAGAGAGTGTATAATAGGAATAATAGTAAATAATAGGAGCGCTCATCTATAATTTAGTTGTCTCAGTGTTCCTCGTTTTCTCTCTATCCCGTGTCTTTTTTTGCTCTCGAGTCTAAGGCTCTCGTGTGAACTGCGAGTTCGTCACAACACCTACCTACACTTGCTTCTCCCAGTCTCGCAATGATGGCACACCAGCATCAGCAACTTCCGTCTAATCGTCCATTTCTTTAGAGTTCACAACTGTATGAAATTGATCTAGCGACAGTGTATGTACAGGTCGCATTCGAGCACAGACAGGCCTAAGGGGAGACACAGCGAGAGCTCTCGACCATTAGGTACAATGTATTGTGAGAATTGATTATGATGTTTAAGACATGTAGACGAGATTACAACGGTAAATAACGTTGTTCTCTCTGGTTATTAAGCATTCTCTTACTGCCTCTGTATAAACTGATATCCCTCACTTATATTATTGAAGCCGGCAATTAAACAGACAGTTACAGTGCGCGAGGCGTAAGCTCAGGTTTACATTTGTGTGAGTGATAGCGGTACAAGAGGTGAAGTGCGGTGCGTGCGCGGCAGGGTGTATTTTATTGCGTTTGTATTGGACGCGTCGCGCCTCAGGCCGAATATCACTCTACACTATCTGTGTGCACTCACACAAATGCAAACCTGAGCTTACGCCTCGCGCACTGTAATCCTCTCAAGAATATACATTTATACGGTATCTACCATATATATAAAAATAATAGTTTTCAAATGGTTTTGTGTTCTTTTACGACAAATATTATTCTACAAGAAAATACATATTATGATTATCAGATAATGTGAATTTTATTAAAACGAATTTCTAATAAGAGGTTTGTTCGTTGAACTAGACGTTCGTGTGTCAGCAAACGGAAGGAGTAGCTTTGCTAATAGAATTACAGTTGGAATGTTACGTAGTGCCTGCGAACAATCTGCCTGTATCCCCATCTTTTTAGCACAGGTTGGTCTTGTAATTGTTACCACTCTTGTATTAATCCGACGCAATGATAGGACTCTATGCAGGGACCAACCCATTTCTGCCGTAGAATTGCAGTGCATTAGAATGCTGTGTTCCGGTGTGAAGGTGTATTTATGGCCACAAGAGGCAGTAAATCTGAATCCTCAGGGCGCCAATGGAACTCTACAACTCTTTTGGATTTGTAAGTATATGTAGTAGGAGTATGTAACAAAAATAGTAGTATTATATTGTACAATTTTGGCGGCCTTATCGCTAAAAGCGATCTCTTCCAGGCATCAACTAGTCATGGAAATTAAGATTATTAAATAGAGAGAGGTGGAGCTAGAAATGCAAGAATAATAAAATGAAAAACAATCGAAAACTTAAATCTACATTGTGTTTTTGGCAAAATATGTTTTGCCAAAAACACAATGTAGATTTAAGTATTCGATTGTTTTTCATTTTATTATTCTTGCTATGGTATATTTAAAAAAATGCCTTTCTTTAGTTAGATGTTATAGAATCGAAACAAAATGTATCGTATTAGTAATGATGATACTAATACGATACATTTTGTTTCGATTCTATATATCTTCGCGATTTGAAATCATAATAAGCCATTGATGTGCAGTCTAGTATCTATACAACAATTGTTACTAGAGTAAGGCCCTAATTCCTAGCCAAGGTATTGGTAGTTGCAAGGTAGTTGCTGAGATTTCGGCGCCTAAGCTTTAGATGTTCGTCTTAGCGTGGATAATCGACAGTTTGTCCACCTAATTCGCTTATTGTTAGTTGAAACTGAAGCAGTGAAGCTATTTTCTCTAACAATGAGGGGTTTATTTATTTGTTTTATTAATGGACTCGACAGTTCGTCATTTGCCAATGTCATGTTACAGATAATTCAAATAGGTAGGTAATAGTCGTCTATCTTCCTCCAGGGGAGTCGCAGTAGCGTCTTCACCCTGGGTAGCCGCGTCTTCATGTCTTCATACAGAGGAGACGCCGTAGCGTCATCACTCTGGACGAAGCAGCTCGACAGTCACGTTCACTCCCGAGCTTGTAGCGGGAACTCTTGATAAAAGCTTGAAACCCCAGATCTTGCTCAAATTATCCAACAAATTCACCATACTGTCACTCGCGAACCTTTTCTGATTAATTTAACGTGATATTAATCTCAAAATAACCACTGTAGACAATAAAACAAAAATTATCAAATAATTTTGCAACCGTCCTTTCCCGCCATTTTCAAGAGAACGTAATGAGGGGTTTTCAAAGGGGTTACAGTTAACAGCAGATCAAGTGTAACACTTTGGACTTTGGACCGTTCTTATTATCTGTGTCGTGAAAGTTGAAATTGCACTGCAAGTGTTACCTACCAGTAATCTGCTGTTGTCCGTATACCTATGTGTAATATATAAAAAAATCATTTCCTAAATTATTCATTAATTTTTTTATAGCCAACTTATCTACCAATTTGGAACTGATAATGTGAATTAAAGGCTTTCCATGAGCCAACTAGCGCCGCTAATCTTGAAAAAATAATATCTTCCAATTTAATCAATTTTATTAAAAAAGCTATTTACTAAATGTTTATTACGATAAAAACTATTTTTAAATGCTTATTTATAACGTGATTCAATTTCGGTAAGTTGTAGTTCGCATAATTGCGAAAAATGGCCGTTTTTGGCACATTTGTGAACTACAACTTAGCTTGTCGCAATTATACCATGTATTGTATAATTGCGACAAGCAATCAGCTGATCACAGTCCTTTTACGCATATTATTTTAAGTTAGCTCTAAGTGTATAAATAAGGTCGCCTTGTATGTGTAATATGTGTAATAAATATTTTTCATTTCATTTCATTTATATTGAAAAATAGTATTCATCCTAATAAACATTTTGTAAATAGCTTTTTTTAATAAAATTGATTAAATTGGAAGATATTATTTTTTAAGATTGGCGGCGCTAGTTGGCTCTATGAAGGCCCTTAATATAATTTATATTTAGGAAATGATCACACCAGAAACTAGAACTTGTGGACTTATTCGAGATGAGAGAAGTTGTATGGAGTTTGATACATGATCTGCTGTCCTAACTTATATTGGAAAACTTGTGACAAAGCGTGCGACATACAACTGTAATTGGGCCGAGCTCATCGTAAAACCCACAGACCACTTACCCCATAGCTCTGTAACAGGAGGGCGCCCGTTTCTGCCCGCACATGCTTCGCGACACGTGTAACCTTGAGATATCGACACGGATTTAATATGGCGCCCCTGCCCCCCGCTTCGCCTATTGCGCTCATCGTGTGACAGAATTTTTCGCTTGCAAATTTGTACCGATTTCATGTCTATGGGGTAAGTGGTCTGTGGGGCGCGTATTCATAAATGTGATTTAAAGTTACGCCACCGTTTAGGCCCCCTGTCCCTTTCTATCTTAACCTTTTTTAACGAAGTGTGAAAGGGATAGCAATACGATTTAAGCGAAGTGAGGAGTGAGTATACTATTACTAGGTTTAAAAAAAACAGCAAAATTTTATTAGAGTTCGGTATTGTGAACTGAATTGTACTTCACCGATGCCATCATACCACACCACTCTTCGCCGATGCCATCATACGCCGATACCACTCTTCGTCGATATCATCGTTCGTCGATACCACTTTTCACCGATGCCATCATATGCCGACCACCACTCTTTCCCGATGCCATCGTACCCGATACCACTCTTTACCGATGCCATCGTACCCGATACCACTCTTTACCGATGCCATCGTACCCGATACCACTCTTTACCGATGCCATCGTACCCGATACCACTCTTTACTGATGCCATCGTACCCGATACCACTCTTTACCGATGCCATCGTACCCGATACCATTCTTTACCGATGCCATCATACCCGATATCACTCTTTACCGATGACATCGTACCACACCACTCTTTACCGATGGCATCTTATCGCGCCACCAAGCAACGCTGTCAATGTTCAGTAAACTGGGGCCCATGTCTCGTGGCGTAATGTGGACATGCCATTAAGGCGTCAACGTGATTGATACTGGACATCGTAGATAGAAACGCAATGAGCCGACTCGAGACGTGTCCATTTGTCTCCCTAACCCGCTTATAGAGTTACGAGCGGAGCGGGGAGCGAGTGTTTTTTATTATGTGATAAAAAAAATAGAGGAGTGGATGGTTGGTGGAGGTCACGTCAGAGAACTTTGCTTATCAGTTGTGTAGCTTGGATTATTAAAAAAATATTAGTAAGTACTATCTCTCGAAATATGTTTAAACTTTTTGTCAAATGACAAAACTAAAGTTACTTAAAGTTTGTCACACATTTTGAGCTGCATTTAGCCTGTCACAACACAGCAATTAAAAGCCGTAATGAACTGGCGAATGTTGGGCAATCAGTAGTTTTTAATAAGTTATGTAGCAAAGGTTGGTTATTAATATAATAAATTCCGAGTAATACATCGACTATAGACAGATAATTTGTATTAAAGTACAGTAAGTAAAGTACTTTGTAAAATCGCTCCGTTGTATAGAATCGCTACCGCTTAAGTTTGTTAATACCTCCTCGGGTTTATAATGTAATAGATTCTGTACTGTTGAAATTCAATCCCTAATGTCTTGACTATTACTTGGTGTGAATTTCACATTAATTGACTATTCTAGTTTGGAAACTAAGTGTTATTTAACTGGCAAGACCTATCCGATAGTCATGGCTTTTACATTGTGTGACGAGACATCCAAAACAGAATCATCATCATCATCAGTCTATTTATATTGCCCCACTGCTCGGGCACAGACCTTCCCTTACATCGAGGGAGCTCGGGCCATAATCCACCACGCGGGCCCAGTGCGGGTTGGCGGAATTCACATGCTGTAGATTTTTTTTTTATTCTACGACATGCAGGTTTCATCACGATGTTTTCCTTCACCGTTTTGAGAGCACTCGGTAAATGTACGTAAGTTTTTCCGTCGAAAAAACCGAGGATAACTCATTGGTACATGGCTGCCCCAGCTGGGAATCGAACCTGGGACCTCCATATTGCAAGTCCATTGACCCAACCACTGAGCCACCGAGCTCTCTTAAAACAGAATACTTTATTAAGATTCGATTCAAATAGGTACACTTTATTTATTTATTTAATCTTTGTTACATTTTATGTAGGTATCGGGCGAACTTAATGCCTTGCGGCATTTTCTTCCAGTTTACCTTAGGGCATGCAGAGATTGTTTGGGCTGGTGTAACACTAAGATATTTATACTTTTATGTACTTTATTGTACTGTCGTACAGAGATAAGACACAGGGGGCCTCAATAAGGTTGAGATTTTCTCAAAAACTACTGGACATATTTTTAATATTGATTTACAGTTAAAGAGCTGTCCAAGCGGTTGGTCGAGGAGTCCGGCGACCAGTGTGATCACTTATCTCTGTTATCGACTGGTACCTATTCTGATTATGAAGTTCTTTATTAACTGTTAATTAAGTGTTCTGATTATAGATTTTTATTGCTCATCAGTTAATCAAGCCCATAAAAGAAAAGTGTTCATTATTCAGTTAACAGTTAACAAGACAAGGAATGTCCATACAATGATACCGTATTTATGTGTCGAAGTATTTTTTATATTATTGTTATTTTATTTTAACATCGTCTTCGGATCTCGTTTAGGATACAGGGAAGGTAATCCACAAGTTATTAAGAAGGACGGAGACATGCCGTTCTATACAAGTTGTTATTTTAACTAGTATTAGAATCTAATTGCTATAAGCATTCAAACGTTAGGTTGAATTAATTAATTAGGAAGTTATAAATACTTTATTCCTAGAGCATATATTTTATTTACAAGTAGTTTAAGTTTTTAGATTTTTAGAGTTAGCTTATAGTTCTTTTATTATTTTAGGTTATATTTTAATGTAACTTAGTTTGAACTAAACGCTGTAATTACTTCCTAATTTACCGCTAGCAATAAATCCAATAAGTTTTTTTTTCTAGACAACTAGCATTATCGACACAAAACACTTAGTTAGAGGGCTTATTTTACAAGCGTTTCGACTACGAGACCATTGAAGCTGTACCTATCATTTTGTTGGGGACTTATTACAGGGTTTATATAGCATAATCACAATCAGTAGGAGTTGCGAGAGTAGTAGAAAATGATAACAAATACAATGAATAATTCGCTTAGATTACATAATATGTTCTGAATTCTTAATTAGCTGTTTTTTCGACTCGCAACTTGTACAAAACTTTATTTTAAACCAATAATTTTAATAAAAAACGGAGATATTTTTACATTTATTCGTTATCTTGTTCATCATGCGGTTGATGGTGGGGCAGAATCTGGCATTGTCATTTAAATGCGTGTGCGTGGAGTTACAGTTTTTCTATGAAGGCTATAGAAATGCGCCTGCCTCCCGCACCTCTCTCGGTCCCCGTTGTCGCCTTCCCCCGCATCCCTGTACCGCGCAGGCGAAGACTGATTTAGACGGTCATACTATGTCAGTGTACCTGTAGTCAGTATAGTGCCTCCTATAGTAGCCTACGTCTGTGACTCTTCCCGTCCTCTGTTTTTACAAGTGTTTTAAATTGCGATACAAAAGCAGTATTGCGATATAAAATCTCTATTGTTGCGGTGCCCCCACGGGGTGCCACATGCATGAACATTTGATCATGTAACATCTTATATACCATGTGGCAAGCATAATAAAGAATTTGAATAAAGAATTTGAATTAATGTTTTCTCTCCCCAGGAAACTTGCAGAACTTGCCTGCCCTTCCAGATGTAGGTAAGTGAGCAATAAAATGGAATTAGACGTAACACAAAAGGCACTTACGACGACTACCTACCTGTAGTCTGTAGTAACTCCTCACATACCCCTATAGTGTACGTGTGTGACCCTTCTCTGATTTTACAAGTGTTTCAAATTGCGATATAATATGAGCAGCAATTTCTCCTCTCCCCAGGAAACTTGCCACAGGTTTCTGCCTCTCCAGATGTAGGTAAGTGAGCAATAAAATGAAATTAAACATATTAAAAACACTTTTGACGACTACCTGCCCTGTAGTCAGTATTAACTACTCACATAAACCCTAAAGCCTACATAAAAGTGTACAATATAAACTGGTACAACATATACAGGTACAACATAAACAGTTACAACATATGCAGGTACAACATATACATGGAACAACATATACATGTACAACAAATACAGGTACATCACATACAGGTACAACACATACATGTACAACACATACAGGTACAACATAAACAGGTACAACATAGACAGGTACAACACATACAGGTACAACACCAGGTACAACACATACAGGTACAACACATACAGGAACAACATATACAGTTACAACATATACAGGTACAACACATACATGTACAATACATACAGGTACAACATAAACAGGTGCAACATAAACAGGTGCAACACATACATGTACAACACATACAGTTACAACACATACAGGTGCAACATATACAGGTGCAACATATACAGGTGCAACATATACAGGTGCAACATATACAGGTGCAACATATACAGGTGCAACATATACAGGTGCAACATATACAGGTGCAACATATACAGGTGCAACATATACAGGTGCAACATGTGCAGGTACAACATGTACAGGTGCAACATGTACAAGTGCAACATGTACAGGTGCAACATGTACAGGTGCAACATGTACAGGTGCAACATGTACAGGTGCAACATGTACAGGTGCAACATGTACAGGTGCAACATGTACAGGTGCAACATGTACAGGTGCAACATATACAGGTACGGTCGAAGACAAAGAAAGGTGTACAGTAGAGTTTTTAGGGTTGAGATTATCTCAAAAACTACTTGACCTATTGCAAGAATTCTTTCACTGTTAGATAAAAGTTGAAACTATGTAACTGTAAATGATTATTAAATTCGGTCAAGTAGTTTTTTCAGAAAATCTCAACCTTATTGCGGCCCCATGAATACTTTTCTCTGTCTTCGTATGTACAACATAAACAGTTACAGCATAAACATGTACAGTCGACAGCAGATCAATGGTAACACTTTCTACTTTTGACAGTTCTTATTATATGCGTCGTAAGACTTGAAATCGTACTGCAAGTGTTACCATTGATCTGCTGTCGACTGTACAACATAACCAGTCATCGTCTAACCAGGTACTGGAGGCACAGAGGAAACAACTCCAATAGACATGAAGTTGGAGAGAACAACGCTGCCAGAGTCAGAGGTCCAAGACGCAATGAAACTAGAAGTCGGGACATATACCCCATTCAGTGTGGAGTTCCAGTACTTCAACGAACAGAACTCGATGAAGTTTACCCCCAAGTTCTCGGCCCCACTCGATAGGTGCTACTTCGACTACAATAGATGCACAATGAGCCAGTAAGCAAACTATCATCATTGGCAAGGGCGTCGCCGATATAGATGAGACAGAGGAGGTGTGCGTGAGAACAGGCGACGACGCGGCAGTGCGGATGGAATAGGAGAGACAGTACTACTCTCTTCTCCCCGATCGCTCTCGCCTCATCGCCTTTCCGACTTTGGGTGCTTTGCATTTGGCTGGATATTTTTTCTATTTTTTTGGGGGGGGGGGGGGGGGGGGGGGATCCTTATCTGAACATTGAAGGCCTGTTGAGAGTTCGATAGCTCAGTGGTTTGGTCAATGGATTTGCAATAGGAGGTTCGATTCCCAGCAAGGGCAGCCTTGTACCACGGTTTTTATGACGGAAAAACTTACGTACATTTACCGGGTGCATTTCATTTTTTTCATTTATTTAATTCCATGTACAATTATTATTGTGTCGGAAATCAATTAGTAACTAAAATTTATAATTAACAAGGCTACCTATTTAAATATGATACAATGTCAATATCTCAAATTTAGCGTCTACTTATAGTTATTTATATAATATGTATTCAATTTCATATTTACAATTAAATTTAAAAAATCTCATTCATATTACATTAATTAGTCGTTATTTTTAATGCTCTCAAAACGGTGAAGGAAAACATCATGCACGCCGTTGAAGAAGAAGACTTCTGATTATCTAGAGACTATTTTAATAAGTCATGTGAAATTCGCCAATCCGCACTAAGCCCGCGTGGTGGATCATGGCCCCAGCTCCCTCGATGTAAGGGTAGGTTTGTGCCCGAGCAGTGGGGCAATATAAATAGACCGGTGATGAAGTCCGTCAATGTCAGACCATAACTATTTTCTGGTCTGCTTACTTACCCAAAAATTCGTTGGCGCAGACTTTAACAGGATTTCAGCGCTAATAAAAATCGTTGATGGTAACTGTTTAGGGTAAGTCCGGGGGAGATGGCCATACGGGATAGATGGCCCACCGAAATATTTCGGAAACTTATCACCAGATGTCGCCTGTTAGCGCTCAGTTCGCTTCACATCGTACCTAAGTGCAACGTCACAGGAATTTTTTGGCGAAAAAAATACGAAAAGTGAGTAAATTCCTTCTAATTTGTTCCGTATACTACTAAACATTTTTAGATGGTTTATGTTTTATGTCGCGGTGATATGATTTTGTGAAAATAAAGGGTTTTTATGTATTTTATGCATAGTTCATGAACGGTGTCGTGTTATAACCTCAAAATTTCATATGAATTGTTTCTACTTGTTTACATTATAGGTATGGCCATCTGTCCCGGGCAATTAGGAGAGATGGCCATGTATAGTAGGTGTATGATGGCCATATGTCCATCTAACCCTGATACACTTTATTTTTTATTGTGTTGTTCTATTATGTATTAACTATTGACATCTGATGTACATATTGAAACAAGGAGGTGTGTAGAAGAGAAAAAAGATTGAAAGACCAAAAAATAAAAAAAATAAAGTAAGATTGAACCTAGTCAGTCGGAAAAAAAACCAAGTACGGCGAGGAAGCGAAAGTCAATTAGGAGAATATCTGACAGCAGTGAAGAAGATGCCGAACCGGTTTTGTGTGATGTATCAGACGGAGACGGCAATAAAGAAGATGACAAAGTATACAATTAAGTACTGGTCATCTCTCCCCTACTCATATGGCCAACTCACCCGGACGCTACGGGAGAGATGGCCCACTGTGTTTTTTTTTTAAATTAGTTTTAAGGTTCATTTTGCTTACAATTTGTTACTATTGTGTTAATTATCCAAAATATAGAAGTCCAAAGTTTATTTTAAAATAAAGATACATACAATAAAGCCTATACTTTTATTTTGACGGCTCTCCAAAAAAACTATGGCCATCTCCCCCGGACTTACCCTATTATTATTGGGTCGTGAAGTTTGGGACCATTTGAAATTCGTCCAAATTTTTTGTCTTTGTTATTTTCAAGAAGTCGCGAAAACATGTATTTCCAAAGAACAGCCTCTCGTAAAAATCATGCCACAATAAATTCGAGTTATTTCATAAATACAGAGTGTTGTTTTAATCAACGACGAGCGACTCAGGGGTGCTAGTCTATACAGGGTGTAACGTAAAGGGTATATGAAGCCGAGGGGAGGGTGTTTAGTATTGGTAACTGAACAACTTTTGTTCTACGACTTTTCGAATAAAAAATAAAAATAAATTATTGTCTCATACAAATCGATCAGCTGACCGGTACGAAATGTATGAAAAGTCAAAAAATAAATTCGCGAAAATCGAAAAGTCGTAGAACATAAGTTGTTCAGTTACCGATACTGAACACCCTCCCTTCGGCTTCATATACCCTTTACGTTACACCCTGTATAATCTTAGTTCCTAAAATTGTGTTTTTAGTTTAATAACAAAATTACTACATGAAAAAATCTTTGTTCAAGTTCTCCTGAAATTATCGCAGCGCATGGCCGCATTGTACGGTACAAAATACGCCCGACGACGCACGCTTGTCAGTGACCCGGCTTCCCTATAGGCGAGGCCACCAGTGTGTGTAACAACGATTTTCATTATTTGTGGATTTTTACATGAAAAATTAAAGAATACTTTTTATAAGCGCTTCTGCCATAGTTATTATTGGCACTATTACAGAAGGTAGCCTTCTGCTACGGCTCATAGCTCACAGCAGTGAGCAACAACTTCTTCATACTCTATTCTTCTTTCTTTGCTTTAAATAGCCGAGGCGTGACTATATGTAACGTACGGCATTTCAGCCCCATTGTGTCGCTTAAACCCGTCACTGTATGACGGTCCAATAGTACGCCACTGTTGATCCTTTTCAAAAAGGAGTTACAGTGGGAGAGGAAAAAAAATACTTTTTATACTTTTTTTGGCATCAGTAAGTGTATATTATCATCCCTGAGTCGCTCGTCGTTGTCCAAAACACAGTCATCTGATAGGTCGAACGCTTAAGGGCCATCCATGAGCCAACTAGCGCCGCCAATCTTAAAAAAATATCTTCCAATATAATAAATTTTATTAAAAAAGCTATTTACGAAATGTTTATTACGATAAATACTATTTTTTAAGAGCTTATTTATAACGTGATTCAATGTCGGTAAGTTGTAGTTCGCATAATTGCAAAAAACGGCCGTTTTTGGCACATTTGTGAACTACAACTTAGCTTGTCGCAATTATGCCATGTATTGTATATTAAAAAATAGTGTTTATCCCAATAAAGATTGTGTACATAGCTTTTTTAATAAAAGTTAATAATTTGTAAGATATTATTTTTTTTAAATTGGCGGCGCTAGTTGCCTCATGGAAGGCCCTTAATTACAATATTTAAAAAAAAACTGTCTTTAAACAGGTCGATCCCTGCCCCCGTGTGTGCAGTACACGACTACAAAGAGAGATTTTGGAATGCGTACTCATACTGTGATGTGTACTACGATAATTGCAGACAGAAGAACAGTGAGTAACTTAAGAGCCTCCATAGAGCCAACTAGCGCCGCCAATCTTAAAAAAAGAATATCTTCCAATATAATCAATTTTATTATAAAAGCTATTTACGAAATGTTTATTACGATAAATCATATTTTTTAAATGCTTATTTATAACGTGATTCAATTTCGGTAAGTTGTAGTTCGCATAATTGCGAAAAACGGCCGTTTTTGGCACATTTGTGAACTACAACTTTGCTTGTCGCAATTATGCCATGTATTGTATATTAAAAAATAGTGTTATCCTAATAAAGATTTTTTAATAAAATTTATTAAATTGGAAGATTTTATTTTTTTAAGATTGGCGGCGGTAGTTGGCTCGTGGAAAGCTCTCGTCGATGTCTCCAGTATAAATAATAAATAATAAATTTGTTTATTTTCACTTAAGCATTTCCACAGTACAGCTTAAATTATAGGTGCTAGGGCTAGAGTTAAACTATATTGGTGAGCGCTAGCTCCCACACTAGGATTCCCTGTGTTGTGGGAGACTAGTCTCTCCCTGGAGTACAAAATTAAAAGATCGTTGAAAGATTGTAAATTAATGCTGACGTTAATTGTTCCCAGGACACTGGCGTGTGGTGGGCATTGGATATTGCGAGAAGGGCTACGGAAACGATAACTACCACTTATATAACACTCGACGAGCTACCAGTAAGGTGCTGGACTTTTTAAAAGCTATCTATAGTAAATTAGTAAAATAATAACACGAATATATTTAATCTAACTTTTATCCGACTGCGCAAGAAGGAGGATGTTTTTCGAATGTATGTATGTCTAATTCTTTGGCATGTCCTGCAGCCTAAACGGCTTGATGAATTTTAACATATAAGGAGTCGTTAAATTCGTCTTGATTGTAGAAGTGACATATTACGGTGGCGCACCGCACCTCACCGCTCGTGTCCATGCCCACTCGGCTCAATGCACTGCTGGCATCGGTACCACAATGCGACCTGTTCGCCGACCCCCTGTACTTAGTGGTGCAAGAATGTTTGGTATTTTGTGAGAATGATGGATGAATGACTTATTAATTAATTCACAATGTAATGTAATCTTATATATTATTATAACATAACTGTGATCTTGACTGACTTTTAAATTATTTGTATTATTATTTATGTTCTTTTTTTTTATGACATCTGATTAATAATAATTTTATTAATAATGAATTGACCATGAATTGTATAGTGCATTGGTGTTTGACTGTAATGCTGTACTTTTTTTTGAATAAATAAATAAATAAATAAAATACCTACTTAGACTATAAAATTTTATTTTTTCAGTCGTTTTTTATACTTGCTTTAAGCAGTGCAGTTATTTCTGTGCTGTTCTTTACTCTCACGTCACTCAGCCATAGATGTGATTATTGTAAAAAAGTCATTCGGTTTTATGGAAAAACGTGAAGGGCGATCATTGATCTCCTATAAACAACTAGATACACAGTCTGCCTTCTAAACATGTCCGAGCGCAAAGAAGGTCCAAACGGATGAATGGACCCATTTCCAATCATTTGCTTTATTGGACATTATTTTGACGTTAACAATGGACCCTTATTTGGATGTTTTTTAAATTGTTTTAGTAAGACCTTTGTGTATCTAGTTGTTTATAGGACATCAATGAGTTTAGCCTATTGGCTAAAGGAGAAATACCGTCAAAGTCCAGTCTGTATTAGCTGTAATGTTATTGAGACAACATTCAATATTCATCACATGATTTTCTACCTCGGTTAGACAGAATTATTCAATTCATATTTACAAATAAATAACATTATAATAATAAAAAATTAAAATTAAAGATAAAAAACCTGCCCCAGGTCCCCCACTATAGGCATTTGCAATCGAAATTCATTTTTTGTTCACTTACATTATAGTTAGTCTAGTTTCAATTAAGTATACTTTTCTTAAGTAGTGATAATAAATTAATAAAAATTATATGTGAAATCATCAAGCTTTTCATTTTGTAATAAATCATTTAAGAGCACTGCAACGAAGGCATTGTCATAAACATAGAGGAATGTTATGAATTAAAGTCGTTTAAGATCTAACATACGAAGGTAATACAATTTTGAAAATGCAATATTGTTGCCTGTCATAAAGTCCTATTGTTTCCCCAGAAATAATTCTCCGTTTACGACTTACAAATAGGGTTGTACAATGATTTTATCGATATAGGCTGCGGTCTTTCTGACCTATTGTATAACTGGCAGACAGGAAAACGATTTCCATTTTAAAGCACATTGCTGGGTTTCATTCATCATAATCATCAGGCCCTTGGGATATAAGCATCGAGAGATGTCATGATCCGCCAAAATGCCACTCGGGAATCGACACAATCATATGAAGTAATTCGATTTATTTAACGTAATATCGTCCGAACGGATTTTGGAAGGTATGTACAGTCGAATACAGAGATAAGTATCCAGGGGGCCTCAATAAGGTTGATATTTTCTCAAGAACTACTGGACCGATTTTAATAATTCTTTTACAGTTACATAGTTTTAACTTTTATCTATCTAACAGTGAAATATTTTTTGCAATAGGTCAAGTAGTTTTTGAGAAAATCTCAACCCCTAGAACTCTCCTGTACACCTTTATCTGTGTTCCACCGTACATAAGAACCAACAGTCCTACTGTACTGTTGAGGTATACCCGTACTTGTGGAACTACTAATAGACCAAGTAAATCTAAAGTACTCTAAAAAGACGGCGTTAAAGTCCGCCCGCCACCCATTACGACATGGCCCCGTAGTGGGGAAAAGGACAGTGATAAATAATTTTGCTGCATAGCATGTACGTTGAGGGATGCGAAATATGAGTTTGGAGGAAGGTGTGTCAGGATCACCGCATATGTAATTTCGTGGTCCCTGCCTACCCATGTGGGAGACGTATGTATGTATAAGTTAAGATTAATTTGTTAAACTTACCTCATGTTTTATTTTCTTTTTTCATTACCAATGCTTGTTGTTTCGGAACCGATGTACCAGTTTTAAGTTAACTAGACCTAAGAAGAGTGGGCCCTCCTGACACAGGCGAATTTTTAATGTGCCTACTAGGAGGTACCTTATTTTTGTATCATTTAAATGCTGGTGTTTTTGAAAATAAATTTATTTTATTTATTTATTTTATTTTGTTATGTAATGTCGCTACTTTTAACACATATCGATACAACATCATCCCATCCCTATTAACGAGACGGTTCCGGGACACAACCTTTGTCCTACATTGTCGGTGTATTGCGGAGCTGTAAGAAACCAATTTCGCTCTGCAGCCATGACGAATGCAACTTAGTATGCAATGATAGACGACATTGCATTACGAGCTTCTACCTGCTCTGTTCAACAAAGAGATCTTAAATTTAATTATCTAGGACAGTAGCGTAGCTGGACCAAACTTGCCACCATCTTTTTACCCGACTGCGCAAGAAGAGGGTTGTGATTTTCGAATGTATGTAGAGTATTGTATCTATGTGAGTATGTCTAATTCTTTGGCACGCCTGCAGCTTAAAGGTCTCGATGGATTTTAACATATGAGGTGTCGTTAGATTCGTCTTGATCATAGAATTAACATAAGGTGTGAATCAATCAATCAAATATATTTTATTTGCTCACAAATGAAAATATATCAGTTACATATAAAACCAAAATTAGCTAGTGTACAGACAGGCTTTAAGCGATTTCTTGCAGGCAACCTTCAATCAAATCAAAGGGGCTTAAACTTTATGCAGTCGTTTTTTTTAAATAATTAAAGTTCTAGAACAGATGCGACAGTTCGCCATTTGCCAAAGTTATGTTACAGAGTAACTAACATCCATTCGTAGTTCTCCTCCCGAGAAGACGCCGCAGTGTCTTCAACCATGGACGAAGCAGCTCAACAGTCACGTCTACTCCAGAGCTCTAATAGCGGGACTTTTGAGCCTAGCTCGAAACTGCAGATCTTGCATATTGGAAAACTCCAACATATTGACATTTGCGAATGTTTTCTGATTTTCTCCAATGTTGAAAAACAAGTTAAGGAAAGCTCAGAATCGACTACTAATTATACATAGTTGCCTACCGTAAAAGTTTATCTTGCGTAATACATGGAACAACTGACAGATAGATCGTATATACTCTAATTAATTAGTTAAGAGTCGACAAAAAAGTAGTTCATCCACAGGGTACATAAAATATGAGATGGCTTGTTCTGTTTCAACATCATCAGCCTGTATCAGTCCACTGCTGGACGTAGGCCCCTCCCAAGGTGCGCCATTCAACACGATTATCGGCTATTATCACTGCCAGCTACCTAATGTAATATGGTGACAACGTAGAGATGACGTAGATAATGTAGAGACGATGTAGAGATGACGTAGAAAATGTAGAGACGATGTAGAGATGACGTAGATAATGTAGAGACGATGTAGAGGCCATGTTGGAACGATGTAGAGGATGTAGAGACGATGTAGAGAATGTAGAGACGATGTAGGGAATGCAGAGACGTTGTAGACACAATGTAGAGACTACGTAGAGATTATGCAGAGACGATGTATAGACGATGTAGAGACGACGCAGGGACGATGCAGGGACAATGCAGTGACGATGTAGAGACGACGTAGAGATGATCTCCTAGTTTCCATGATCTCTTCCTTAAGGAAAATTCATCTCCCCGCTGTAATTGAGTTCTTTAGCGACCATTTAACTGATTGTTACTGTTAATTACAAATTGTTTCTTGGCAACTACACAACAACATTGTACTGATCGTTTACAGGCACAATCGGAGTCAAGTCTTTAAGTATAATTAGGAAACGAACCTACGTACTAGTTTTATTTATTATTTTACTAACGAACTATTATATATTTACATAAGATAATTTAATAAAGGGTATAAATAGGGAAAAATAAAATAAAAATAAAATATAATTATATGTATATAAAAAGTACCTACTTGCACGCGGTATTCTAGCTGTGATTGGCCTCTACCAGTCACAGGTAGAGCACCGCGTCCAAGTCCTGTGGAAACGAACACAGTTTGTACTTACAAGGACTCATAGCTATTTTGCCCTTGCGAGCTAGTGACGAGTATATGTATAGAATTTTATACTATACTGATTGGGTATGTACCACTTTGTGAAACCAATTTGTCAGAGTTATTCAGGCCACACGGTAGGCATCTGAAATGTCCTAATAACTGTAGCCGAATGATAACAAACGGGACCAAATGCTTAACGAGCTTATCGAGGCACGGAGGAGCAAATACAAATGTCACAAGCGGTCGATCACCCAGATATAAACCTTGCACAACGTTGCTTAACTTGTACAATCGCTGTTGATCCTTAGGGGTTCATATAAAGTACGGGAGTTCAGTTCTGCAAAATATACATATTAATATTTTTAGGCATAGGCAAAGAGCACAATAAGACATAAATACAGCCTTGTATTTATCAACTATCATACATATAAGGTGCGATTCCAACGTGGCTCTAATCCTTACCTAAGAGCAACTGTTTCTGTCACTCATATGCTAAGTTGCGTAAGAGTGAGCGGGATACTTCGCTGACGAATAAAATTAGCCCACAATAATGGCCTCATCAAAATCCGAGTTGTAAATCAACTCCATAAAATAAAAAGTCAATTCTGCTCAAACAATTCGACAGAGAAAGGTACTAACGAATCGAACAGTCAAATTGTGAAGAGAACTTTTTATTGGACGGCTTTATTCGATAAACACCAAAGCGCCAATAATAAAAATGTTTGCGATTCCTGAATTTTATTCCGATTTCATTTTCTAAATTTTCATTGCCTATTGTAATTTTTTTATTAAATTCCTTCTATGCATTTATCATGAACCTTATACATATAGGTAAGTACGTACATACATAAACTGGCGCCCGGTTCCCGTGGGGGTATTATTTATTTTATTAATGGACTCGACAGTTCGTCGTTTGCCAATGTCATGTTACAGAATATTCAAAATATCATATCGTCTTCTCCTCCAGGGGAGTCGCAGTAGCGTCTTCACTTCACCCTGGGTATCCGCGTCTTCTTGTCTTCATCCAGAGGAGTCGCCGTAGCGTCATCACTCTGGACGAAGCAGCTCGACAGTCACGTTCACTCCCGAGCTCGTAGTGGGACTCTTGACTATAGCGCCAAACTTCAGATCCTGCATAAATCCTCCAATAACTTCACCATACTGTCATTCGCGAACATTTTCTGATTAATTTAACGTGATATTAAACACAAAACAGTATACAGTGGGACATTAAACTGAAAATTATCAGATAATTTCGCAACCGTCGTTTCTCGCCATTTTTGTGGGCGAGTTTGCGACTAAGCCTCTTCAAAAGTCCTCCTGGCCCCGGTTCTTTTTTTATTTTCGGCCAGTATTATACCAAGGAGATTTTATGCTCATGTATAACTGCCAGTAATTTATAAGCTCTTTATGACTTTTTGTAAGACACACGTGGGTAGCGTCCAAAAAGGTAGTAAGTACCATAAGTGAATCAGGTAATCTTCATTCGTTGGGCAATTTATCCTGCTTAGCACCTGAGTACCCATGGCTTTAAGGATCACATCACACTAGAGACTAAGCGACGCGATGTGGGCAACTGAGGTACTGGAAGTAGAGCAGTTTAAAGCCGCGATTCATAGACGATTACGACGAGTCTGAACTCGCTGTTAATTGCATTTTTTTAAAAAAGTGTGTAACGGACGATGACTTCACATTACCGAAATAGTGTCGTTCCAAAATCGGTGAATACCCATGTTTTGGACGTTTTCGGTATTTGTAAAAGAGTGTCCATTGACATTTTTCTTGTGGACTCGCCAAATAAGATTCATTCATTAATTTATTAATGCCTTAAATTGCATGTACATAAATAAGGATGTAATGTTAAACATACCTAAGTCTCAACACAATTATTTTGACTACCTACCTAGAAAGCATTCAAAAAGTGTTACAAACAAAAATTGGATCATCATCATCAGCCCGTATCAGCCCACTGCTGGACGTAGGCCTCTCCCAAAGCGCGCCACTCAACCCTACTCTCGGCCCTCTGCATCCAATCCCTGCCAGCCATCTTGCGAAGGTCATCCCTCCATCTGGTCGCAGGGCGTCCCACACAAAAAAAAACTACACACACTATAAAAGTATGGGTTAAATTCACTTTGACTACTACGCCAGAGCCACAGTACCTACTTCCGGAATGCCTAATTTTAAACAAAACATTATTTTCTGGGAAAATTCCGATAAATATGTACGAAAAAATTCAACGTATTCAATCAGAGAGACAAAATCTTCAAATGGTATTTTTCTTTTAGGGTGTTAACCTTGTAAAAGAGATGGCCACATTTCAATGGAGCTTTGCACCACCTACAAAACTACGTGACCATTTAAGCTGTATCTATCATTTTGTTGGGGACTTATTACAGGTTTCATATTGCATAATCATAATCAGTATCATTTTGTACTACTCTCGCAACTCCTATAGAAGTACACAAAAATTAAAAAATCGCTTCGATTTCTTACTATTTTCTGAATTCTTAATTAGGCTGTTTTTTTCGAATCGCAACTTGTACAAAACTTTATTTTAAACCAATAATTTTAATAAAAAACGGATATATTTATACTTTTAGTCGTTATCTTGTACAACTTGCGGTTGATGGTGGGGCAGAATCTGTCATTGTCATTTTCAACGCAACTTGACTACGAGTCTCTCGACTGTCTGACATTGATTTTATGTTCCCGTCTTAAATTATATTATGTAGAGTAAGTATTTAAAGTGTCGCGTCCGTTTCGTCACTGTGACTTGGCATTAAGGAGTCAGCACACGCCTATCAATTTACGGCGCGAGGCAGGGACAAACCCCTTAAATTATTTATCCGACAGAACGCGTCCCTTGCACGGAATATTATAAATATTGAATGCCCCCACTTATCCGGCTCGAAGGACCGAAATAAAAACCATAAAATCCTCTTTGACATCCACAGAGTAACTTTTCTTGTAATAAAAAGTTTACAAATAAAGCTCCTTCGGAAATAAAAGACGAGGGGAGAGTTGCTTTTTAAAATCAGACTAGGCTGTATGTTGTTGGCTTTGCCTTTCCCTCTGGGAAGAATTTTACAAAAAAAAAGTTGATTTTAGACAACGATGCGAAAAATCAGCCTACAGCCTACAGGATTATCGACGCCTCTCTTAAGAGGTTGCCCGCTGTCAAACTCAAGCGCGAGACAGAAGATGTCCCGCAGCGGCAGAGTGAAGGGCACAGTGACTCCATATTTGTATTTTTATTAATTTTGGATGAATTTTGGCAGGGAAATAAAAATACGCCAACGATTTTTTTTAAAACAAACTCTCGTATTTATAATAACCTACATTTTGATATATATTTTGTAAGACACAGTCTGCCTTCTAAAAATATCCGAGCGCAAAGAAGGTCTAAACCTGAGGTCCAAACTGATGAATGGACCCTCATTTGCTTTATTGGACATTATTTGGACGTTAACAATGGACCCTTATTTGGACGTTTATTAAATTGTTTTAGTAAGACCTTTGTGAATCTAGTTGTTTACAGGATATCAATGACTACGATGTAATATGAATTACTCTAACATTGGCAAATGACGAACTGTCGAATCCAATAGCATACTAAATAAGTAAGTAAGTCTATATATTCGAGAATGGAACCTTTCAAATTAAAACAAATATACCCACACCCCTTTACAAAGCGTTTTGAGTTACGTTGGTAAGGTTCTCGTAGATACCCAATTAAAAATTTTCAACCATACCTACATGTAAATCTTATTTCATGTTACACCTAAAAAGAATCGCCATTGACCGGATGACGTCGGCAGTGCACGTGGCGCCATTTTGCGCGCAACTATTAAAACACCGTGCGGCAGGCGGGCCGCTCTCATTCGGTCTGCGATCGTCGTCATGTTCAGTGATCGTCGTGTGTGCTGTGTGGGTTGCCCCACACCGTCTCCGTGCTTCTGTTCCTGACCCTGGCGCCCTGGCGCCTGCCTGGTCTAATTTCTGAGTCGCTCTGCTGCCCAGACTACGTGTAAATTTAAGTTAAGTGCATTGTTTCAGTGAAGTGATAATTAGTGCATAATAAGTGATTCACATTTCGTTGCCGCCTAGAACTTTTAGGTTATGTGGTGTGGCAGATAGCCAAATAGCATAAATGGCTCATAGTACTGTTAAACCTCATCAATGTCGGATTAGTGCAAACCCGTGTGTGCTGTTAATGTAACTTTGTGTAATAGATAACGAAATATGTCGCTAGCTAATGTTGTGCGGGTTAAATAATAAATTGATTATGACAATCACTGGTAATTGTTTATTTTATATTATCACGCTAACCTTGATGTGTAATAGTTTCAGAAGTGGGATAAAGATTAAGAGGACCTGACAACGCAACGTGTCAGAGAGCAGTGGCGACGAGGATCCTACCATGCGAGCAGCAAAGCGAGGTCGTGCGCTACGCCAAGGCGACAAGATGGCAGACGCTGACCGCTCATCTGATAACCCAAGCCCATTCCCCGCGTTAGAAAAATTGGTAACGGACAAGAGACAAGGTATGGTGAACCAATATTTACTTGATAGGAAAGACGGCAAACTATGTGATCACATAAATCAATCATGAGATATTTACAGCTGGGATGAGGATAAGAAGCGCATATCATGTGCAAGCTCGGTTGGATGGTACAGACCGTGGGTGGTACAATCGATTAGATAACTATGATTGTGCTAAATGTTTTGAGTTTTCGATTATGCAGTAGGCTTATGCAGTAGGCTTGTGCAGTAGGCTTGTGCAGTAGGCTTGTGCAGTAGGCTTGTGCAGTAGGCTTGTGCAGTAGGCTTGTGCAGTAGGCTTGTGCAGTAGGCTTGTGCAGTAGGCTTGTGCAGTAGGCTTGTGCCGTAGGCTTGTGCAGTAGGCTTGTGCAGTAGGCTTGTGCAGTAGGCTTGTGCAGTAGGCTTGTGCAGTAGGCTTGTGCAGTAGGCTTATGCTGTAGGCTTATGATGTAGGCTTATGCTATAACTGCTAGTGCGCCGAGAGATTTTCTATGATGAATTGGTATTGTGTAGGAGATGTCAAGTGAGTGTAAGACACAGAAGAAGGTGTAAAACTGGGCACTGATAAAGCCACTATGATCGCCGTAAAGATCGAAGGCTCTACTGGTGGAGCTATGTTCAAACCGCGGTACTACAACTTTTCAGGACTGGCGAACATCATTAAGGCTATGGTTTTAGAGGGCGATAGCGGCATGCTGGAGGTGTGCAACCTGGACGGCCAGAGCCTGGCGTTCACTGCTGGAACAGTCTTGGCTCGGGGGCAGGACTGCACTGAAGCTTTGGGTAAACATTGTAGTTATCTGGTGAGTCAAATGTTTTAAGTCTGTACTGTGGTCCAATTTTGATGCGAAGAGTGATATGAGTGGTTTCGTACCGTGCTGTAGGCAGACCGTTGGAGTACCGTGTTATGGGCAGACCGTCGGTTCCGTACCGTGTTCCAATGAGGTGGTTTGAGAGGATGAGCTGCATTTGGATGGTTCCATACCGATGTATAACGCCGATAAAATAAATCGAACTTTGATCATAATTGTGAGACTGTGTATACTGTCTGTAGTAACGTGGAGTTTAATCTTATTGCTGAGGAAGTGGTTAATGGTATAAAATTCAAAAAATATTGACATTAGCAACAATGACATGACTTATTTTCCTAGCTTAGATCTCGCAATCGTACCACCAAGTGCCGTTGTCAAATCCATCTATACACAAGACAGAATTAATCACGTCCATAGGTAGAATAGAATAAATGTTTATTTGGTAGCCAATCAACACACTTAAATTATAATTGCAATGTAGGTAATTAGTAAAATTTAGAAAGAAAAAAAAACTAAGTTAAGTTACTACATATATTATGATAAAGGTAATTACGAGTATCTTCGCGTCTCGTTCGGTATATCCAATTCCTCTGCAGTATTTCATCGTCTTATTGATTGTTTAACAAGAAAACGAATTACAGAATAAATAATTATTTAAACGATGGACATGCATGGCGTGTCGCTGGTTCCGCATGAAGGTTCAAGGTTTAGTTTGTTAATCATATGTAGTTATCTAGATATTAAGTAATTTAATTGTAATTATTTTAAATGATTTCTTCTTCAGCAGCGGCACATTTTTGAGACATGGACATTTTGAGACTTGGACATTTTGAGACTCGGACATTTTGAGACTTGGACATTTTGAGACTTGGACATTTCGAGACTTGGACATTTTGCAACCGCTTGACATTTTGCAAATTGGACATTCTGCGACTAAACGATTTTCCCTTGCAAAGTTACCTAATTTTAAATTCCAAAAAAAATATTGACTTGCAAAAATGTTCACGAGTAAGGACTCGTGATAAAGAGAGAGATTTGATTCGCTTAGTAAAATTAATGCTGTTGAAAATTTGAAATCTGGTTTTTGATGGCGATATATATAATTTCCCTCAGTAAATGTATCAAGTGGGTTAGAGCTCATCAAGTTGCCACTGAGAACTTTGAGACTTTGGATACCCCTTTGTCAAGAAAGACTTGTTTTCTAGGATAGTAAGACGGTGGTTACTGGTTCAATATGACATTGAGTTAGACATAGGGCTGGTGACAAGATGCGGATTGAGTAGAAACCAGGCAAATATCCATGTTCTGTCTACGGAAGATTGGATTTAGACTGTTCAACCATAGGATGTGAGGTTAAACAATATTCTGACTCAAAACTATGTAATATCTGATGAAACTTTGTACCATAAAAAAAAAAAAAAATATTGCTTGTCTATCCCAATATACCAAGGATACTGTTCATGTTGACCACGGGGACTGTTCCCAAAGAGATGCGAGTGTTAACCAGTATATTCTAGTGACGACAGATTCCTTTTTCAAATTTTATTCACATGCCTTTAAGAGGCATTTCAAGGATTTTGCTGTAGAGTAGGTTAATAGGACAAATTTTGGAGGAGTTGAGAGTAGCTGGCGATAAGAAGTACTTGGGAATCTTGAGATATTATACTGACTGACATGGTTTCAATCAGTATCAATAACACACGACATGACACTACAGGACATGGCACTACAGGACATGGCACTACAGCACATGACACTACAGGACAGAACACTACTTAAATCTCATGTTTAAATACAAAAGTAGAGTCCGGCTTAGAAAATAGTGATAATAACACCGGTCTTAGTTTTGATAAGGAAAGAAAGCCTGGCCATGTCTAACGTAAGGTGAGATTTGCTCTTATGGAGGAGGTCCAAGGGCCTTAGGGGCCATAAGCATAATTTGTCGATAGTTTATATAATTATTTTCGATACAATAATAAAACACAGATTATTATAATGTAGAGAATCCTAAAGTAATGTATTTATGACATTAAAATTGCGTTTCAATTATGACTATGCACAATATTTACATGAAACAGTAACTTAAAAGTTAATTTGTACAATCTGCACATACGAACTAGCGAATTGTTGCGTGCTACGTTGTTCGTCCATACAGCTGGCATTCCAATGCAAAACATGGTTGATGTGGATACCTTGAGGCCCTACGTAGGGGTGGCTGGGTCAGCTACGGCTGGCTGGTAATGATAGAGTAGTAGACGCGGAGGGTTTGGTAGAATTGCTTGAGACTTTCTATAAAACAAAATGAGAGTAAAGTGAATGCTGTAGAGATGCGCTCATCGCGTAGTATGTGTGGAATGAAATTGTGTGTCAAAAAAGGGGAGAGTTGAATCGATGCTGTAGAGATGCGCTCATTGCGTAGTAGGTAGAGGTGTGGAGCTAGTGAAATTGTGTGACAGGATAAATCGATGCTGTAGAGATGCGCTCATTGCGTAGTAGGTAGAGGTGTGGAGCTAGTGAAATTGTGTGACAGGATAAGGAATGAAGTGATCGGAGAACACATTGTGGTCTGAAAGAAAATGTTATAAAGTGGATGGGAAAAGAGTATCTTACTCTGATTTGGGCGTTTAGAGCAAGCGAAGAAAGGGAGGCTCAATTGCGATCTACAACAGACCGACGAGTGTGTATGAAGAGATTGATGAATGCTGATGAAACGAGAGTTGTATGCTAGGATCGCAGCAGATGGAAGTTCATCGTTTCTGTTTACCCCTACGGGAATGAGACGCGAGTTTCTGACGATGATGAGTTGCTGATGATGATGATTATTATGGTAAAGTCAATTTATTCGTTAATCACTTGCGTTCTCTTCTGCAGGACGGCCGAGCTGTTACACCTAAAAAGAATCGCCATTGACCGGATGACGTCGGCAGTGCACGTGGCGCCATTTTGCGCGCAACTATTAAAACACCGTGCGGCAGGCGGGCCGCTCTCATTCGGTCTGCGATCGTCGTCATGTTCAGTGATCGTCGTGTGTGCTGTGTGGGTTGCCCCACACCGTCTCCGTGCTTCTGTTCCTGACCCTGGCGCCCTGGCGCCTGCCTGGTCTAATTTCTGAGTCGCTCTGCTGCCCAGACTACGTGTAAATTTAAGTTAAGTGCATTGTTTCAGTGAAGTGATAATTAGTGCATAATAAGTGATTCACATTTCGTTGCCGCCTAGAACTTTTAGGTTATGTGGTGTGGCAGATAGCCAAATAGCATAAATGGCTCATAGTACTGTTAAACCTCATCAATGTCGGATTAGTGCAAACCCGTGTGTGCTGTTAATGTAACTTTGTGTAATAGATAACGAAATATGTCGCTAGCTAATGTTGTGCGGGTTAAATAATAAATTGATTATGACAATCACTGGTAATTGTTTATTTTATATTATCACGCTAACCTTGATGTGTAATATTCATGTTTAAATGTTTTCGGTCATAGGGATATTCACACAGACCACTTACCCCATCGACATGAAATCGGTACAAATTTGCAAGCGAAAAATTATGTCAAGCGATAGGCGCAATTAGACGAAGCAGTCTGTCATTCCATGTTGCTGTGCCCTACAGGGTGCATATGTCATAGTTTTAAGACCTAATGTATTAATGTACATTCTGACATGTGTATGCAATTAAATAAATTGAAATTGAAGCGGGGGGCAGGGGCGCCATATTAAACCCGTTTCGATATCTCAAGATTACGCGTGTCGCGAAGCAATTTTGCGCTCATGTGCAGGCAGAAACGGGCGCCCTCCTGTTACAGGTCTATGGGGTAAGTGGTCTGTGGGATATTCATAAAGTTAGGGTTGTCTCATAGTTTAAACATTCCACAGTATTTTGTTTATTTTTCTAGAATTCCATCTGCATGTTTTCTTCCCCTTATAGAAATGAAATGATTGTGGCTTAGCTTAGTCTTGAGAGTTCAGTACAACGACGCATTTCGCATATTGATGAAATTGCCCCGTTACTGCAGTGTGAAGGGCATGTTCGCTGACGCGGGAGTCCCCGACTTCTACGCCATCCTCAGCTCTCGGACGGCCTCGTTCCGGGAAAGACTGCAGCTGTCGCGCAACAGAATCTTGGCTGCCATACACGAGGACCATACTAACTCATTCCTAAAACACTGCTTGGCCATGCACCGATGTGAGAACGGTAAATTTTAATTTTATTTTATTTTAATATGGGTGTATGACTGTACATTGTGTGTAAAGTTAATGCCTGAAATAAAGATATTTATTATTTATTATTATTAGTATTTAGTTCCAAATAAGTATAATTTTGTTTTTTGTATTTGTCTCGTTTTATTGTTTAACACTTATTATTTTATTAATTATTCTCTGTTTGCTTCACAATTTATATTTAAGTATTCGATACCTTCAATCGGCTACATTAATTATTAGTATTGAATATTGAACAATGGTATACCGCAAACAATTTTGCTTTTGTAAATATCACGTGCGTTGCTATGAAAATAATGTCAGGCAGTTTCATATTTTCACAATAAATATTGTATTTTGTGGTTGGTAGAACGACAATATTTTATGTCATATTAAATTATGGTAATGAATGACGATACTGACGTGTTTTTATATGTGTAGGACTATAAATATTTATTTAAAAAATCTATTACTTTTAATTATTTGACGCATTACAAATATTTACTAAAAAAATGAAGGTTTAAAATAAATCCTTACAGCAGGGTCTCTCACCTCTTATAGCGAGCGAGTTTATGGTCCTAAACTGTACCGAATCGCTATTTGCTACAATGACGTTTGACGTCATTGTACAGTGCGCGAGGCGTAAGCTCAGGTTTACATTTGTGTGAGTGATCGCCAAGCTGCTAGCGGTACAAGAGGTGAAGTGCGGTGCGTGCGCGGCAGGGTGGCGGCCCGCTGTGTATACATTTGTATGCGTAGGACGCGTCGCGCCTCAGGCCGAATATCACTATACACTATCTGTGCATCACACAAATGCAAACCTGCCCCCTTACCTTGAAGTCTTATAGCAGTATTATTTCCATAATACTTTTGTTATAGTATATACTCCTTATGTGTATTCAACGGTTTTTATAATCTGTGATCGTCAATTTGCCGTGTTTGCTGTCTTAAGTTTGTTTTGTGAAAATTTTACCGAATTATATTTATTGTCTCGTTTCCTGCGTTTTCATCTGTATTTCACTACGCATAATCTACAACAGGTTATGGGTCCAGGTTAAGGCTCATCACCTACCTTCGCAAAGATGGATTCGAACTTAACAGGAAAAGTTCAGATTGGTCTGTTAGATGGCAAATCGAACTGGGATACTTGGAAATATAAAGCCACGTGTCTTCTGCGCACCGTACCGCAGGCGCTAGAAGTAGTTGAAGGCAAGTTCCAGCGACCCACCCCGCCGGCCACCGGAGCCGGAGATGCCGCTGTCGGCGCGTACAATATCGACTTCGAGCGATATGTAAAGGCTGACGCAAGTGCCATTCTAATTTTGACTACGAATATGAATGAAGAGACTTTAAGGAAGGTAATGCGCTTCACACAAGCACGAGAAGTATGGATTGAATTACATAGACTGTTTGATGGAATGAATGAAGATAAAGCATATAATCTAAGTATGAGCTTTTTCGGATTAAAGAAAGATCCGGCTGATGATATAGCCACACATATGTCAAAATTGAAGAACATTTGGACACAGCTGAATCTGGAACTCGTGAGGGATAACAACAAGGAGCTACCCGAACTACTGCTCATTTGCAAGATACTCGATACGCTCGACGATTCCTTCTTTCCCTTCAGAAGCAGCTGGCTATTAATCCCGAAAGCCGATCGAACCATCGAAAGTCTAACGAGTCACTTATGCGCTTTCAAAAGAGCAATGCTGAGTAATAACGCCGTACTGCAGCAGCATGAAGCACTCGTTTCGAATTCAAGCACGACTTCTATCCAGAAGAAAAGGGACAAGAAGTTGAAATGCAACTACTGCCAGGCTATCGGTCATCGCGTGAGAAACTGCCAGAAGTGGATCCGAGATGGCAAGCCCCCGAAGAGTAGCAATTCAACAGCCTCTACTTCTAAAACAGCGAACATGATTCTGATGTCGGTAGAAAGCACTGAAGTTTTCTCAATCGAACGAGATACTGAAAGTTGGTACGTGGATAATGGCGCGACAAGCCACGTCACTAATCGAGCTGATTTGTTCCAGAATTTCGAACACTTTGATGAGAATCACACTGTAACGACGGCTAATGGCAATGCGATTCGTGCTAATGGCAAAGGTTCAGTGGTGATAGAAGCAAATGTGAAAGGGAAACGACTAAGCATATCCCTGCAAGACGTCTGGTACGTTCCAGCTATAAATAAGAATTTATTCTCAGTTCTCGCTATGCATGACATAGTTCCGAACAGCTCATTCTCATCGACGACAAAAGAATGCACCGTCTATGTCAACGGAGAAGAAAGCCTAAAAGGAAAACGTCAGCACAGAGGTGGTTTATACAAACTCGACGTTGTAAACGTATCACCTACGAATCCCCCCGAAGTCTATGCGACGGACGCAACGATGCAGCACTACCATGAGAGACTTGCGCACCAAAACAAGAGGCATATTAAAGCTACAGTTAAACGCGAACTTGGCCTAGATCTTCCTCTTGATAAGGAGACATGCGAAGGCTGTGTGTATGGTAAAGCTCATAGACTTAAATTCGGTACGAGATCTCGAGCTACCGTGCCAGGAGAACTCGTACACACCGATGTTTGCTTACCATTCCAACCGAGTTACTCGAAATATAAGTACTACGTTTTGTTCAAAGACGACTGCACTGGATACCGTATGGTTTATTACCTGCGTCGCAAGTCCGAGGTCAAGGATAAACTCGCTTTGATGCTCGCAGAAAGTAAGACGACTGGTCACACCATTAAATGTATTCTGAGCGACAATGGAGGTGAATTTGACAATGAGTGTGTTAGAAAGATGTTAAACACTCACGGAATACAGCAACGGCTCGTCACCCCCTACACTCCGGAACAAAATGGCGTAAGTGAAAGAGAGAACCGAACTCTGGTGGAAACTGCTAGATCCATGATGTATGCACACGAAGCGATGCCTCAAGAGCTATGGGCAGAACTTATTAATACCGCCGCATACATCTTGAATAGAACGGGTCCCACAAACATAAGCGATAAGTCTCCGTACGAACTTTGGTTTGGAAAGAAACCTATAATCAAACACTTGCGGATTATAGGATCTACTGCATACGTCCATATCCCAAAGCAGAAGCGGAAGAAATTAGATAAGAAAGCTATCAAAGGCAGACTCGTCGGCTATGACGATGATAGCTACCGTATCTGGATCACTGACGGAAAGAGAAACACGCTCGTCCGTTCGCGTGATGTAATTTTTGAGGAGAAGCCCCTTTCTATTACGGAGAGTGTCCCGCCTTGTGAAGAAACAGTCACAAATCAGAGGGAGTACACTTTCAAACTGCCGATGGACAACGCCAGCGACAGAGGGAAACCGGCTTTATCTGATGTACATCAAGATCCGATAATAATCGAACCCGAGGGAGATCGCGGTTACGAAGAAATAATCTCCAACGATCATGAACGAAGTCTAGAGGGAGAAAACCTGGAACAAGTCCAAGTAGGAGACCACGTTCATGAATCCGACGTACAGCAAGATGCTGAAGATGAATTTCACGACGCTGAACCGCCATCGCCGCGTTACAATTTACGTGACCGTAGCCAGATTAGACCGCCACAGAAATTCGAGGACTACGCATGCATTACGGAAGCATATCCTTCGAACTTTTCTGATGCGATGAATCGTAACGATTGCGAGGAATGGCAAAAGGCAATGGACAGCGAGATGAAATCTCTAAAGGACCTCAACGTATGGACTCCCTGTATTTTGCCAAAAGGCAGGAAAGCTCTTCCCTGTAAATGGGTTCTGCGCGTAAAGAAGAATCCAGATGGCTCCGTCGACAAGTATAAAGCTCGACTTGTCGTAAAAGGGTATAAGCAGAGGAAAGGACAGGACTACGACCAGACTTACAGTCCTGTTGCCCGCCTTGCAACAATCAGAGCCCTATTGAGTGTCAGCGCACAAGAGAACCTACACCTTGTACAATTCGACGTTTGTACTGCGTTCCTTAACGGAAAACTAAAAGAGGAAATTTATGTACAACAACCGGATGGTTACTCTGATGGATCACCAAACGTATGGAGACTCAATCGAAGTCTATACGGTTTGAAACAGGCTCCAAGGTGCTGGAACTCTTGTTTTCAAGACATATTATTGGATATGGACTTCAAGCAGTGTGAAGCAGATTGTTGTCTGTATACCAAACAAGTAAATGGTAAGAAGCTACTCATTACATTGTATGTCGACGATGGATTGGTAGCTGCTTCCGATGAGGATCTGGCCAAGACCTTCTTGGAAGACTTAGGAAAAAGAGTGCAGATTACCACGAAACCCGCATCTCATTACTTGGGTCTGCAAATAATCCGAGAAAAGGATGGATCAGTACTTATAAACCAAGAAGCTTACGCGAAGAGAATTTTGGAGCGTTTTGGGATGGCTAATTGTAACCCTGTTACTACGCCCATAGAGAAGGAATCTTCACTTTCAGGGAAAGTTGAAACAGAAGAATCAGAACACTTCCCATACCGTGAAGCTGTTGGTGCCTTAGCATACCTAATGGTCGGAACACGTCCGGACATTGCTTATGCAGTGGGAGTTGCTTCTCGGAAATTGGAAGCACCCTCCAAAGACGATTGGCTTCGAGTAAAGCGAATCATGCGCTACATTAAGGGGACATGCTCTTATTTATTTATTTATTTATTTATTTATTCAATTATAACTGACTGGTTTACAGATAATCACCAAAGCACCGAGTCAGTGGATACAATAAGTAATTACAATAATTCTTAAAATAATAATTTATACAATGAAATTAGTGTAAATTAGAGTTACCTACTATTAAGATAGGTACATATATTTTTATACAAAGAACACCATGGATCAAAAAAAACATCGGCATCTTTTATTGCGTTTATGGTATAAAGTACAAAGCGCAACATTTACCCGGCGTGCTAGAAGGTTTTAGCGACGCAGATCATGGTGGAGATCGAGATACCGGACGATCTACAACAGGAGTGGTCTGTCGCTATTCTGGTGGCATAATATCGTGGCTGAGTCAACGACAAGTGTCGGTCGCTATTTCCACGACAGAAGCTGAGCTTGTAGCAGCTAGCGAAGCAGCTAGAGAACTCGTTTGGCTTACAAGGATTCTGCGTGACATTACTGAGCTCACGCAAATCCCAACGCTAAGTGTGGACAACGAAGCAGCGGTCAGACTTGCCCACAATCCGGAATTTCACAAGCGGACAAAGCATATTCGCATTCGACACTTCTATGTGAGAGAATTAGTTGCTGAATGTGCTATCGAAGTCGAGAGAATTGGTACAGCGCACCAAGTGGCCGATGCCCTAACAAAGGCGCTGCCTCGTCCATCTTTCTCTTCCCTTTGTCACGCAATGGGACTCATGGTTGTGAAGAATTGTTGAATAAGGGAAAGTGTTATAGTATATACTCCTTATGTGTATTCAACGGTTTTTATAATCTGTGATCGTCAGTTTGCCGTGTTTGCTGTCTTAAGTTTGTTTTGTGAAAATTTTACCGAATTATATTTATTGTCTCGTTTCCTGCGTTTTCATCTGTATTTCACTACGCATAATCTACAACAACTTTGTCACTTCGTATAATGACGACCTTAAAGTAAGCTCATTAAGGTCGTCATTGTACGAAGTAACAAAGTCTTATGAAAGTAATACTGCTATAAGACTTCAAGGTAAGGGGACTGAGCTTACGCCTCGCGCACTGTAGCAAATTGTCAGTTTAGGCACCTAAACTGGACCGCTATAAGAGGTGAGAGTAACCCCGCAGTAATCTATTTTATATTAACAAAAAAAGACCGCCCGCTCACCATTGACACTTCAATGGATCGCTCCTCAGATAACGGGATATTATGATTATCATCAATCAAAATTAAGCTGCGATAAAAACGCTCAAACGCAGCCTAATAAAATAAGTCTAGCGTAACGCAAGTGGACGATTATTACCGAAAATATCGCCGAAACGACGAATATTGTGACGTCTAGCCGAATGAACGGTCTGCGTAATCAGATCACTCCATTTCGTTACAGGATCAAGGGGCCAATTACACGGGTGACTAGGTTGCGACTTTGTGATGGCATTTATCCAAGTAGGTACTTTTTAAATCACACTTTTTCCAATTTATAATAATATTTTTTTTATTCACGACTAACAAAGATTCAATTATTTATTGAATAAGTTAAATTAATAATACAATTTGTCAATTATAAGCAACATATATTTTGCCAACAAATGCAGGTTTATGTGCTCGCTGCGAGTGCTCATTTAGTTATAACATGATTTGGATAATTTAGTAGATACCTATATAAAATAGGCTTATTTAAATAGGTTACATAGCTAGATCTCCTTCTCGTGTCAATCAATGCCTTCAAAGTCTTCAAATGCAGTGAGTCCAGAAAAACACAACATAACATTCTAAGGCGCGTATTCATAAACGCGATTTATAGTTACGCAACCGTTTAGGCCCCCTTCCGTTTCTATCTTAACCTTCTTCAACGAAGTGTGAAAGGGAAAGCATTATTATTTAAGGGAAGTGAAGTCTAACTAGGTTTATGAATAACAGCATGAATCTCTGAGACATCCAAAAAGCTATCGAGTCGTTTTGGTGGGTTAAATAAAAATCCCATATCACCAAGGACGCTGAATATCTTACGTAACACCCGCACATTGCGTACGTACGCACGGTACGATGCTCCTCTATAGCCAATTTGGAGCCAAGGTGTGGGCTGAAAACCAGCGCTGACGCACTCTGTGTCAGCATCAGCTGAAGCCTAAACCTTTTGCCTAAGTTATATGTTTGTTAATTGTCATTGTAATTTTTATTTCTTATATGTATATACTTAATAGGCAATAAATGTTATTCTATTCTAACAAAAAAGGTAACTAAGTGTAGACTAAAAAACGGGCTTTATAAATGATAACTTTTCATAGTTGTGAAAACAGCTTAATTTTTTAATCGGTTTCCGAATACGGTGAATAATTGCTAAGCTACAATCATTCCTGATTTCCTACTGGAAAGCCTAGACAACCTACTTTTCAACATTAAATTTTAAAGTCGCTGCATCAAATACGCAAAATATCGTTCGTTTGTAACGCCCGTAATCGCATCTGACGCATGATTACAGCGATGTGAGCGCAGAGTGTAAATGTGACCATTTAAATGCATTGGATTGCCCTTGTGATGGATCCAACGACTTGCCAGCGGAGTTTAGAAATGACGTCACACGTAAACAAGATGGCGTATCCACGCAAATCTACAGTTTACAGTCAAACACGACATTACATGCAAATCTACGTGGGATATCCTTTAGAAACGAATTTGACCAGACAGATGAAAGGAGGGTAATGTTTTTTATTCTAGAAGCTCCAGCCACCCTTGCCAAGTGGTATTGAATTTCGTTAACGCTAATAGAATCGCATGTAATTGAATTAATGTTCTAATAATATAATTAATGATTAAATGAAATCTATAGTGCATAGGTGATAAACTGTAATGCTATACTTTTTAATGAATAAATAAATAAAATAAAATTATATCTACGCCTATACCGCAGCTCAAATCAAGTGTCTTATTTTGTAAACAAATATGATCGTTTGACCTGTTGTGATGTAACACTGAAGGAACTGAGAGATCGAACCTGTTAATCATTGTGAAAATAAAGTGATCCGATCAGTTTTCACATTATTAGATAATGTGAAAACTATGCAATAATCACAGAACCAGCTTAAAATGTTAGTAGAGTAGGGTAGTTTTTGTTTACAAAATAAGACACTTGATTTGTACTTCGGTATAGCAGAGCGCTTCCTCCACCGGCCGCTCCGCGCTGTTGCCAGGCTGCGATATCGAGGTGTTACTATTGATTCGCGATCGCTATCGAGTACAGTTTTTCACAATTGTTACGGATTTTTTTATTTATTTAACACAAATATAAATTAACAAATCGATAGTACGGTGGAACACAGAGAAAGGTGTACAGGAGAGTTTTAAGGTTGAGATTGTCTCAAAAACTGCTTGACCTATTGCAAAAATTCTTTCACTGTTTGTTAGATAAAAATTAAAACTATGTAACTGTAAAATAACTATTAAACTCAGTCCAGTAGTTTCTGAGAAAATCTCAACCTTATTGAGGCCCGGCAACAGCAGATCAATGGTTACACTTGCAGTACGAATTCAACTCTTATGACGCGGATAATAAGAACTGTCCAAAGTATTACACTTGATTTGCTGTTAGCTGTACTACGAAGACAAAATCATGCTATTAAATTGACGTTAAATTGCACATTGCATGTTAAGGTTCGAGCACATTATGCCGGACCGACAGTGTGCAAGCGGATTGGAGTGCACGCGTGCCCGTGTTCATTTTAAGATATCTGGCAGTAGGTACACTGTACTCAAAATCCGTCAATGCGCTGCGACCCGGCCCGTCACTAATGTGCTAAGTAAGCATTTTGCGCTGCGCTGCGGCCCGCCCTGACACGCTGCAGCCCGGCATAATGTGCGCGAACCAATGCTGATTCAACTACAAAATTAGATGTGTGGTTGAATGGCGTTGATCAATGAAATGACTAGCAGTGTAATTAAATATTTATTTCAATCAGTTGGCTGCGACATAGTCCATAAATTCTGTCTAAATTATAAACTTATGCTCCGTCAGTATTTCATCGCCTGTAACTGTAAGGCACAAACCAATTAAGGATGTTCGGCCGAGCCCAAAGGATAAAATGGGATGTATTCCGGCTCCGCGAGTAGGGTTGCCACAGGATGTCCTCGTTTTTACAATGTCAGACCTTTCCTTCCATCTTAATTACTTACGTTTTGTCGCCGGAAATCGTTTTCTTTATCGACTAAGTTAGATATTTGTAGAGAGATTCCAGCCCCCTTACCTTGAACTCTTATAGCAGTATTACTTTCATAATACTTTGTTACTTCGTACAATGTCGACCTTAATAAGCTTACTTTAAGGTCGTCATTGTACGAAGTAACAAAGTATTATGAAAGTAATACTGCTATAAGAGTTCAAGGTAAGGGGGCAGATGTTTTTAGCAATACAAATATAGGCTGCACTCTATTCTGCTGATATTCATTACTGAAAATTGAAAACATTACATTACAGATAACCATATCCATAATGAATGAGATATGTACGAATATTTATAATATTTGCAATAAATATATTGAGTATCGATTTTAGACACAATTTTCTCTGAAGGAGCTTTTAATGCAAGCTCATGAATAAACAAAGAATCATTAATATAATTTTAATTTCAATTAAAAGGTAATGAATAAAACTTCATGTGTTGAAATTAAAATTATATTAATGATTCTTTATTTATTCATGAACCTGCATTGAAAAGGCTGTTAAGCTTACTTCAGAGAAAATTGTGGCTATAATCGATACTCAATATATTTATTGCATTCCATAAGTTATAATACAGATGTTCATATAATTAACATTAAAATATTGGCTATATTGTCGTCTGAAACTAATAACAAATCCCTTGGTTTGGGATGCTACATGCGTGAATACGCTGGCGTCTTCCCATCTTTCTGAAACATCACAACTGGCGAGTGGCGCTGCTGCAGCGGCTGAATCCCTTAAACGGCGCAAGTATTGTGGCGCTGCTGCAGCGGCTGAATCCCTTAAACGGCGCAAGTATTGTGGCCTCGACAGAGGCTACCTATTTGTGCCGTTTGGGGTAGAGACGCTGGGTCCGTGGGGGCCGGGAGCGATGGAAATATATAAACACCTATCACTTTTTAAACTTTCACGGTTTGTATACATATTAGTTAGATAAAACGGGAATTACCGTGTTAAACATTTATCATTGATGTCTCGATATTTCGACAGCATTGCAGCCATCATGGTCTACTCGTGACCATGATGGCTGCAATGCTGTCGAAATATCGAGACATCAATAATAAATGTTTAACAAGGTAATTCCCGTTTTATCTAATTAATATATAAAGACCTGTCGGGGCGGCTCGTGGAGTCTACACGTGACCAAAGTGCTGGCCTGTATTTCGCCCAAAGGATCAGCCTAGCGATCCAGAGGGGAAATGCCGCCAGCATTTTGGGCACGTTGCCGGACAACGGGGATCGCTTGAACTATCTGTAATGCTAAGCCATTCAGATAGTTCAACCGACCTATTGTACAGTCGACAGCAGATCAATGATAACACTTGCAGTACGATTTCAAGTCTTACGAACGCAAATAATAAGAACTGTCAAAAGTAAAAAGTGTTACCATTGATCTGCTGTCGACTGTACATATAGTTTTTAGTTTAGTTTATATATTTTTATTTTAGGTTAATATTATAATAGTTATTTTTAATTTTTATTCTTGTTGTATGAATAAAGACATATAACAAAACTAATAACAATAAACTGAAAAATAATAACAAAAGACAAAGGCGGATATTAATTTTATTCTCGTCAAATATTTGTTAAAGAAATATTTTCAAAGTTTTATTTACATATCGATATAAAACTTTCCTCAATCGAATCAAATTACTCGCTGCTTCATTTCTTATTTAACAGTTATTGATTTACAAGCTTTTATAAGCTCCTACAGTTACAGAAAGATATTGCGTTTATTAAATCTAAGAGAACTTCAATGATTTGTGAGAAAATTTAACATAAATATTATTCTTGTTTATTTAAACGAAGCTCCTCAGTCTTCGCTCAATTTACTTGTAATTAAATATTATTTTGTGCCAACCCTACCGTCGGTCCATCCGTTCCGTGCCACCTTAATTAAATTACAACAAGAAAACCCCTCTTGCAAAATGGGTGAAATTTATTTTGGTATTGCGGTAAGCTGACTAATTTCCAGCTACCATTCCCGTAGAATCCTAAAGTCAGTGTTTCTTAATATTATGTACTAGCAGCTGATGTAGGTACCATTTTTTTGAACCAGGTAAAACACGTCAGGCGGTGCCAAGCGTACCGGAGTGTACGAGGTGTCGCCGCTAAATAAGGGCCCGGGCACCCCACGGCGGCGCCCGAGTGGCTCGAGGCCCGGACGGGGAGGAGAAAGGTGATGGATGAATGGATGATGAATTGTGGGCTATTACAGCCCGCAATGGGAAGTGCTCGGGGCGCCAGTCGGGTCGCGGATGTATCGCAGTTCCCGTGGCTCGGCAACAATGGCACGAGGTGGAACACCCCAGGAAGTTTAGTCGGTATTCCGCCCCTTCAGGGCGGCGAGCCCGACATAATCAACACGCTCGTGGCGTGGTGGTACATGGTTACATGTTTTACCTGGGTCAAAAAAAAGGTAAAACACGTATACCACCACGCCCCGGGTAGCGTGTTGATTATGTCGGGCTCAGATGAAAGTGTCACTAGCGGTCACTCAACCAGGTACTGACCTCACCTAACGTTGCTTAACGTGTACGATCGTTTTCAACGTGTACTCGCAACTAGACTACGAGCCTTACTCACTCACTATATACAATTTTATTATCAATGTTATGTTTAAATCGATCAGGACTACTCTAAAAAAATGTCGTTTTCGACCCCTCGTTAATAGGGCCTAATTTGGTGCAAACCACCTCTAGTATCACCCCTTTCAAGGAATGTATCGAATTGCCAATCACCCTGTATACAAAACTCCCTCTTTGAAAGTCAGTTAAGGGGGCCACGAGTAATAAAGTTTTAGAACCGCTGTTCTAGCTTAAACACTTCAGTCGTATTCACAAGTTGAGATTGACTTTTTGCTCACATGTGGTTAATGTTTGACTTTGAGGGACGAAACCGGACAGGACTTTGGAGGAGTCAACCGCATATTTGCTTTTGAGGGTTAAATGACCTGTATACGGTCTAACACAAAGTGTACCTAAAGTAAAGTCAATAAGGTTGAAAATTTCTCAAAAGTACTTTACTGATTACTTATTAAAATTATTTATACAGGGTGTAACGGGAAGGATATAGTAAGTAAAAGGGAGGGTGTTCAGTAGCGGTTAATGAACTACTTTTGTCTATACATATAAGACTGTAAAAAAGTTGTGTTTGTATATTGGATATTTTTTGAAAAGAATAATTGTAATGTGTTTTAGGATCGATACTGATGCCAAAACAATAATTTTTAGAATTTTTGTCTGTTTGTCTGTGACTTTGTGCAAGTATCACGCCATAACTACTAAAGGGATTCTGATAGGAGTTTCACTAGGAGATGAAATACTAAGACTGAAATATCCGGACAGCTCATAGGCTATAAGCCATGGCGGTATGTGATGTGGAAACAAGGATCCAGAGAGGAAGATCTGCCTCCTGGTCTCCTCCATCCTCCTCCTCTATGCAAACGAAGTTGCGGGGTACAGCTAGTTCTAATATAAAATTGAGACAGCTGACAGATACAGCTAACAGCAGATCAAGTGTAACACTTCGACTTTCATCATCAGCCCGTATCAGTCCACTGCTGGACGTAGGCCTCTCCCAAAGCGCGCCACTCAACCCTATACTCTCGGCCCTCTGCATCCTGTCTCTGCCAGCCATTTTGCGAAGGTCATCCCTCCATCTCCATCACACTACGTTTACCCGTTCGTGGCCTCTATTCGAGAACACGTGTACCCCATCGGGTATTATTTAAAAAAAAATTGCAGTGCAGAGTTTTCGACTGTACTAAACTTATTTTAAACAGAGACGATAGACTCTATTTGCTGCGATCCTGGCACACCACTTTCGCTCCCACGTTCATCAGTCTCTCGATGCACGTTCGGTTAGTTGAGCGTACTTGGACTCTTTTTAAGGAATTCTATTCATAAGTAGAGAAATACCCGTTGAAGTACTCTCATCTCGAATGACTAGCCACAATCCACTTACGAGGGGACAATTCCAACGATTTTCACGTAATCTTCCTGCTATAAGGATCGCCTATTACAAAGGGATGTAGTCAGGATTCGATTTTCAGGGGGGTCCATTAAAATTTCGCCAACATTAATATCCCATTTGTATGTCCCCACATTCCTACATATATTTACTTAGATTTTATATACTCAGGCACACAAATTTCTTCTCAACGTTTTCCTTCGCCGTTTGATGCCAGAAATGTACCTACTAGATTATTCCTTTGAGAAAACCATGGATAACTTAATCGACATCGAACCTGAAACTTATGTACCTACGGTCGAACACAGAGAAAGGTGTACAGGAGAGTTTTTAAGGTTGAGATTTTCTCAAAAACTACTTGACCTATTGCAAAAATTATTTCATTGTTTGATAGATAAAAGTTAAAACTATGTAACTGTAAAAGAATTATTAAATTCGGTCCAGTAGTTTTTGAGAAAATCTCAACCTTGTTGAGGCCCCCTGTATACTTATCTCTGTCTTCGACTGTACATGAGTCTAGCATCCAAATCACTACGCCACCGAGCCATAACAATTTAAATAACCTAATCATACTTAATTATATGTGGGTCATTTGTATAATGCTTCCCAAAACCATTTTATAATCCGATTCATAAATAATTTAATAATTTATTACTTCACAATGTGCGATAAAATCAAAGACAGCGAATTTCTAGAGATATACAATTATAGCGATTTCAGACTGCGCACACTAAAAGAATACAATAGAATAACAATTATTGCCTATTAAGTATATACATATAGAAATAAAAACAGTCTTAATAAATTACAATGACAATTAACAAACATATAACTCATGGCAAACGGTTTAGGCTTCAGCTGATGCTGACACATAGTGCGTCAGCGCTGGTTTTCAGCTCACACCTTGGCTCCAAATTGGTGATAAAGGAGTATCGTACCGTACGTACGTAAGTGAAGCTTCCAGCTTCCAATGGCAACCTTTGGAAGCTAAGAATTCTAAGAAAGATTCGAAGCTAAAAGCGAGGCGTCCCGCTCGCTCTTACGTAAATGTTACATGAACAACCGTGACAATACAGAATTAGCTACTCGGTATTTAGTCGTCAAGTGCTGAAATACATCATCGGGCTACATACGACATATTACACAATTCGAGGAAATGGAGCTCTAACCCAGACCCCCCGCCTGAGTCCAACTCTGTATCACCGGTATTACGAGAAAACGAGCGACCTCTATTGGAAAATCAATTGTACTGCCCGATTGGACGCTTTGCTGAAAATGTGGTGTCATTGTCAGAATGAAATAAGTAGGACTAGGAATGTAATAGGAATCCAAAAATTAAAAAGTATTGCTTAGGTTAAAACACCGGCCAAAGTTGACGTAGAAGTTTGATTGCACGGCTGCATGAGGTTGCAGACCTGAGTATTTCGTATCAATTTCAACTTGATTCGTGCCGCGGAAAGCACGTTAAGCAGTTGGTCCCGGTTGTTGTTGCTTGACAGCAGTCGTTAGCCACGTCAAAGGCCTACGGGCGGCCTGAATAACTTTGACAAATAGGTTTGGTCACTAAACCACACGAGAAAAGAAAATAAATTTGATTCGTCCACGCATTTCTGAGACAAGACAGACGGACGGACGGACGGACGGACGGAATCTATGAATATCGGTATATGTATTATTTTGGATGGATATAATTATATAATTATGTATGTGCTTATTTATAACTTTGTTGTGAGAAAATAAATAAATTTTATTATTATTATTAAATATTTGTCAGGTTCTCTAGCGAAGATTAAAGTTACCTACTCCTTATACTTGCTCGTCATTGAATTGAATTCAGTTTTCAGATATTGTACCTACATTCTTTAATACGAGTAGGTATCGCACTTTGCCGCTTTTATGGCAAACACGTATTTCGTGAAGATAAATGTAACAGTCATAATATAACCCTTTTACGGCCATAACGGTCCATATAAACGAGATAAGACGTACAGTAGGCAGCGAGCTAACTTTCAACAACAGAAGATCCTAATGTGCTTGATATAAAGGTTGTTATTGTACAAAAATGTGTGGGAAGACTCGTAGATCTGCAAAGGGTATTTTTGTTGTAGAGTTTTAGAACCAGAGACGTCTAAGTCGTTCTTTAATGCAGTGTAAGATCAAAAATTGTTCTTGCGAGTTGTGAATTACTTAAATTTGGTTCTATAGAAAACGCAATTTGCAAAAGGTTCAATTTCGAAAGGTCCAATTCGCGGAATAGAACATGCTGAGTTAGGACCTTTTTGGCGCTGCACTACTTATTATCAGTCCCCATCAATCCACTGCTGGACACAGACCTCTCCCATAGCGCGCCACTCTACCCGATTCTCAGCCTTTTGCATTCAGTCTCTGCCAGTCACCTTGCGCGGGTCAGCCCTCCATAAAGTCGGGGGGCGCCTCACACTACGTTTGCTCGTTATATTCCTTACGCTACTTTATATGATATTCGATTAAGTAAAGTAATAAACTAGGCTATAAAACGGTAGCATAAGAAGTGATGATACTAGCAAAGTAATAAAGTTAGTGTGGGACGCCTCCCGACCAGATGGAGAGATGACCTGCGCAAGGTGGCTGGCAAGGACTGGATGCAAAAGACCGATAATCTGGCTGAAGTATTCGTGATGTTTAGCTGCCAAATAATCTCTTTTTAAAAATTCTAATCGTTCCGCGTGGCAGCTTTTTTGTATTGTCGGTGGTCACACTGTGTTTTAGTGAGCATCTGTCTTAGAGGAGGTGACCCTGGAGACGAAATTTTGAAAATTTTCAAATTTATTGAATGATCAATGATTGATTTACTTAGAAAATTTTCGAAATTTCGTCTCCAGGGCCACCTCCTCTAAGACAGATGCTCACTAAAAGGGCCATAATTGTAATGTTTCTCCCTATTGTCTGCGGTAATGCTATTATGTTGGGGTCATGGAAATATGGTGATTGCGGTGTTTTGTTTTGTTCAATTTGAGGTGCAAATTGGTGTGGCAACGCTATTTTGAACGTCTACTCACTTCAGATCAAACGCTAAAATGATATCGCACTTATGACTTTACTAAATATCACTCTTACTGTGATAAAGTGCATAGTTATGATTTTTGACAGTTGTAAGATCGAGCTCATAGCCTCATTTACAATATTGTCGATGCCTATGGATGAACAACTGGCCGCGCTCATGGAGAGAGCCTAAGTAGGTAGGTATAAGTCGTAGAACAAATGTTGTACAGTTATCGCTACTGAACACCCTCCCTTCGTCTTCATATACCATTTACGTTACACCCTGTAAATGTCTAAATCTCAGATTTACGTAGAAAAAAATATCCTTTATAATCACGGGCTTTTGAAAATGGCGGGAAATTATTTGATAATTTTCAGTTAATGTCTGTAGACATTAACTGAAATTGGTTTGGTATTTATATTGGTTCCAGTCCGTAATATAGTGATCTTGCTATCAACGACATGATACGTGTTGCTAGCGATTGGAAAAGCCTTGGAAAAGTCGTCTCTATATTACGGACTGGAGCCAATATAAAATGCCTTTTTTCGTAGGTATAACGTATAATCGGAGAAATATAATTGCGATTACAAATGGAGAGCAAAAGCAACTGAAAAACGGTGACAAAAGTCAATATTATCAAAAAAAGTAAAAATATTAAAAATAAATATAAACTGGCCAGCACAATACGATATGATATTTTGAATATTCTGTAACATGACATTGGCAAATAACGAACTGTCGAGTCCATTAATAAAATAAATTTAGAATCACATACTGCAGCTTCCTCTCAGACATGTAGATGAGTCTAATACGGACGCAAATTGGAATAATTCAGAGTTTAAGTACGAGATTTTGTTTGTTTTAAACCCTTGTCCACTCCCATTGAAAGCGAGGGTAGAATTAAGTCCACAAAATGTTTCGGACCCATTTCACTTACCCCATAAATTATCGCCGGATAAACCGAGGGCCGAGAGGTTATTTTGATAACATTGTCATTCTCAAGTTAGGCGCAGATAGTGATTTCTGAGGCCGATAATAAACTATCTCCAGACGAAAAGTATGTTTGTATGGTAAGTAATACTAATAATTTTTATGAGCGAACAAATGGGAATATTTTCCTCACTGGTTCTGTAAATAATGTGGTTGGGGTTTGATGCCAGAGTGTAAGAGGGTAGCAGAAATAAAAATGCCTAAAAGTTCGATTGACGGAATGAGTCATCATCATCATCAGTCTATTTATATCGCCCCACTGCTCGGGCACAGACCTTCCCTTACATCGAGGGAGCTCGGGCCATAATCCACCACGCGGGCCCAGTGCGGGTTGGCGGATTTCACATGCCTTAGATTTTTTTTTTCAGTTCGGTTTTTATTTAGCCGAAATAAGTATTGTAACAATACAATTTCAATTCAAATGCATAAGTAACAATGGTTAGGTCATGGACAGTTCTCGAGTTTAGTATCTTGCTATAAGTATAGGGTGATTGGAAATTCGATACATTCCTTGAAAGGGGTGATACTAGAGGTGGTTTGCAACAAATTAGGCCCTATTAACGAGGGGTCGAAAATGAGCGGTTTCTGAGTTACGGTAGTTTTAATTTTATTTAGGAATTTTCTGACTTGTTCACAAAAAAAAATGATGTTCAAAAACTGATCTACTCTGAGCATTAAAATAATTGCAAACCACCTCTAGTATCACTCCTTTCACGGAATGTATCGAATTTCCAATCACCTTATATAGGTACCTACCCATAAAATTATGTTTAAGCTCTAGATTATTGTACAGATCTTTTAACCTAAAACATATCCCGAAGTTAGGTCCCAAATGAGCACTGGATACTTTTTACACGCCGTCCCAGCGGCCGGTCAACGAGAAATTGTGCCATTTATGACCCAGATATAGGTACGAGTTCAGGGACTTTCCTAGGGTTGCCACTTCGCCAAAGGTTAATTGAAATGACAATGCCAGATTCTGCCCCACCATCAACCGCACGTTGTACAAGATAACGAATAAGTGTAAAAATATCTACGTTTTTTATTAAAATTATTGGTTTAAAAGAAAGTTTTGTACAAGTTGCGATCCGAAAAAAACAGCTTAATTAAGAATTCAGAAAATAGAACTATTTATTCATTGTTTTTGTTATTCTTCTATAGGAGTTGCGAGAGTAGTAGAAAATGATACTGATTATGATTATGCAATATGAAACCTGTAATAAGTCCCCAACAAAATGATAGGTACAGCTTAAGTGGTCACGTAGTTTTGTAGGTGGGGCAAAGCTCCATTGAAATGTGGCAATGTCTTTTTCACGGTTTAGTACTCATATTTCATTTTAGCAAGTGAATAAATTGTGTAATGTATGACATATTTTTTAAAAAATCAATTGCACTGAAAAGGTAAAGCTTTTAGCAACATTTTACAATTAATTTGGTAAGTACTTACTTAGTTTTATTTTTAATTTAATTTCTATGTTCCAAATTACTGATAAGTATATTCATTTCAACTAAGCGAACACCTAATACTAAATGAACCATCACATATTGGACCTGCGACTTATTTGACTTTTTGTGACTCTTTTTATAGTTCATAACATATTTACCTACATACAAACGTGAAAGAACTAATATATACATTTATGTGCCAGCATTTTGAGCACGTTGCCGAACAACGGGGATCGGTTGAACTATTTGTAATGCTAAGTCATTCAGATAGTTCAACCGACCTATTGTACATATTCATATTCATTTATTTTGTAATATTCATACATCGTCATTTATATGTCTTATTACATTTTGTAAAATAGTTCATTTACATTTAGTATAAAAAATTAAATTGATCAATTACATTAATTATTAATATTGATTAGTCATTGGAATAAAATAATACAATAAATATATACATACGTAAGTACATATTAGTTCATAAGATTATTATTATTATTATTTTATTAATGGACTCGACAGTTCGTCATTTGCCAATGTCATGTTACAGAAAATTCAATATATTCAATAGTCTTCTATCTTCCTCCAGGGGAGTCGCAGTAGCGTCTTCACCCTGGGTAGCCGCGTCTTCTTGTCTTCATCCAGAGGAGTCGCCGTAGCGTCATCACTCTGGACGAAGCAGCTCCACAGTCACGTTCACTCCCGAGCTTGTAGCGGGAACTCTTGATAAAAGCTTGAAATTTCAGATTTTGCATAAATAATCCAATAACTTCACCGCACTGTCATTCGCGAACATTTTCTGATTAATTTAACGTGATATTAAACACAAAATAGTCCCTGTAGACGTTAAAAGGAAAATGATCAAATAATTTCGCAACCTTTGTTTCCCGCCATTTTCAAGAGAACCTAGTTCATAAGATATTTACGTACATTTTTAATGCATTAGGTAAGGTAGGATAACGCCAAAACTATTATTTATTGTGTACATATATAGTTCCATTTTTGAGAGCTGTTAAAAACTTGAAATGAAGAATACGTCTTTCTTCGTTTAATGTCATACAAGGTTTCATGTTACTTACTTCCTTATTGCTTAAAAAGTAACTTTCCTTATAGTCTACTTGACCTCTATGTGTCATAGAAAGAGGAAAAGTATGTTGGTTTACGCCATAACATAGTAATTACAGAAACTACTTGACTGATATAAAAGTATTTTTTTGTGTCTTTGTAGCGAAGAATGACATTTATTTAATGTTATTTTAGTGACAAATTTAAGTCGGATTATTTTATTAATTTGACATTAATTTAGAATTAAATATTTGACATTTACCAATATGCAAGAAAAAAAATTCAACGCTGAGGAGAAAACGTGGCTAAAAACTTTCAGCAGCATATTTTACAAATATTTTTAAGAAGTAATTAACATTAACACTAAATAATAACTAATATTTACGGATTATTATAAATATATAAACGGATATCACTCACTTATATTGTTGAAGTCGGCAACAATATAAGTGAGTGATATCCGTTTATATAGGTACATATAATAATTAATATTTACGGATTTAGACTGACATGTTATTTTGATTTCATAATTTAGTCTTAAGATTAAAAGGTATGGAAGAAAATTATTAAGGTTTTTACCCAGCCAGGCCAGCAAAGGCTAAAATTTTTGTTTTGTTTTGGACTAGTGACAACCCTAGCTTTCCTAGGGCCGATACAGAATTTGGGGCGAATTGTTTCATTATCTGTGGCCGTTTTTAGGGCCGGTTTGTAATCATAAAAAGTTCTGTAGGTTTTTAGGTGTATAGTCGACAGCGCAAGTTGTCAGATCGGTAATACAGTGTAGACATAGTTATGGTGTTACTTATGTTGCTGACTGTGCAATGTATATCCCTTTTGGGTCAGTGTATGTATTATTGTAAATTGAAAATTCGTGGTTTGTTTTATACAGTTGTGGTTAGTTTCTAACTTAACTCGTAATCGACGTACTTATATGAGTATAATAAATTGCGAATTCGTTTAAAATATAGTCATTACATACTTCACCCTATATATTAAGGCGAGGTGTTGGGACGTTTTTAAGTTTTTCGATGAAGGCTACGGCACTAACTACTGAAATTAAAGGCCTGAAAAAAATATATATCAATCTTGGGGTATCTATTTAGGGACTGTTGGCTCCCGAAACACGATTGGACAAACTTCGCTCGATAGAAAAAAATCACAAACATACCCCTTTCCTGTCTTTTCACTGAGTAGTGTGTCTAAACTAAAACAGTTATTCATACAAACTATATATCAAAATGTAGGTTATTATAAATAGAAGAGCTTGATGAGATGAAAATCTGTTGTTTGTAACGTTTTTATTATACCAGGCAAAATTTAAGAAAAAACACAATTTGTATAAATACAAATGCACGGCGCTACGAGCTTCAGTGCGCCGCTGGGCGCTGTCGAGGTCGGACCTGTATCGATTTTTGCCAAATGTTCCACTTTGGTCTTTACCTGGAATGCTCCCACGATCGTCATAACGTAATAAAATTTAAAATAATACGAGTCGAATTTGGTCACACCTATACTTTAAGATTATTAGTTTACTAATCACGGAATGATTGTGCATCGTTTTGAATATAAAAAGGACTCATAACCTAAAACAGATATTCCTTAACACAATAGATTTTTCGCGAACCATGTTTTTGAAGTCATCATATTACACGCGACACGAACACCAGTGTCGAGTGTCGTATATTAGGAGCGAGCAGTGGTCTGATAATTGCAGATGAAGACAAGTCGGCTAACATTACAGTGGGGCTATAACATTACGGTTCTCAAAACGATCAAATCATACCATGTCATAGCGGCCGTGAAAGGGACAGTGCTATTGCATTGGTATAGCGGCGTCTCTGGTTGGCGCGCCATGACATGGTATAATTTCATCGTTTTGAGAACGGTAATAGGGGGGCTGATCAGTAACTTCCAAATAGACCAAAGTGGAACAGGCCAAAACAAATGACTATTGACGGTGATTTGTCCCACAGAGCAAACGAACAAACCGCAATCAAACTTAAAATAGTTTGTACGTAGTTGCTACTTGTAAAACTATGTACAGTGAACATCACATAAAGTTTGCCACATTTTACTCTACGCACACTCGCACAGTGATAATAAATACGGGCCAGATTTCAATAGCTATGCAAGTGTATCTGTGGTGTGTAATGTGGTGTGCGATATATACCTGTTTTACTCTAAGCACAGTGATAATACGGGCCAAATTTCAATACCTACGTAGTTATAAACTGATGCAATATACACTGTGCCTACTTTTAAAAGTACAGTCAACAGCACATAATGTGTGTCATGTTTTACCCTACGCAGTGATAACACGGGCCAGATTTCACCATCACTGACGTCACACCTGACACCAATAATAATACTTACCTAACATCACGTTACAAAATTCGTCATTTATTTAGTTTTATTGATACACTTGACAGTTTGTCACTTAAAGTCAAAAACAGATTTGTTGTAATGTAACCTCTATGGTTATTAAAATTTTAATAAATTTATAAGAATTTATGCTAAATTTTTTATTAAATCGCGTGAAAGTACTTTCAAAATATATTCCCCTAGCAAATAATTTGATTATTCCTATTTTTCACTTTTATTACAACAATATTACCTAATTGACATTCCTATTATTCCAGGTCTTTTTTTCCGTCAGATTAGTATTATCATAGTATTTTATTCTACTACGTCATACTACATCACTACGCTACGTTACGTCAATATAAATAACTTAAAAAATAATTAAAATATATAACCTGTAGACGCGAATTTGACTGCACTGAACCCACTCCGGACGGTCGGTTTAACGTATGTCTGCTTATGACCTTCCGTATAAATAAATACGTTTAAAAGTACAAATTGTTTTACTTTATTGTCAACTAGCTTCTGCCCACCACTTCGTCTGCGCAGGATTATAAATTATAGCCTATGTGTTATTTTGATGTATAATATGAGCTATATTATTGTAAAGTTTCATTCAGCAACATCAATCCATCCATCCAAACTTGCACATTTATAATATTAGTGGGAGTGGTATGGGATTGTCACGAGCACAGCCCGTGTTAGGGCCAGTGTAGAAGTTGAAGCCTGGTTGGCGGCGAGAGGTGAACAGGAGGGGTGATGATGATACGGTTCCGAGTTGACATAATTGCGACAACATTTAGTATAGACAAAAGTTCAAGATTTGAAAGAAATATTTTCCGAAAATCGCGAAAATTGAAATAAGTAACTCCGAAGCTGTCAGACTTGGGATATCCCTATTTGGCATTAAATGGGTCGATAATGTTGGCACCGACAAGTGGACTTCGGTATATCGTCTATCCGTGGGACATTCTGTATAGGTATTATTATGGGTAGCGAGCTGTGACGTCACAGTGAGGACACTGGTTACGCTTACTCTGTGTACCTGCGCGAGTAATGACCCCGATCAATGCGCGTCATCCCTCTCTCGCCCCTCCCTCGCCCCGCACCTCACCCCCTCACTAGGCTCAAATGACCCCATTTTTTTCAAATGCCCCCCCCCCCCCCCCAAAAAAAAAAAGTAAAAAAAGAACATACGTGGAAACCTGCATGTCTGGACATAAAATCCATAATTGTAATTAGCTAATAATAACATGGTTACAGATTTGAATTCAATTAATTTTATTTAGATTAATTAATTATACTTAAATTAATTAATTTGACTTTAATTAATTAATTAGACGTAAATTAATTAATTAGACTTAAATTAATTTTATTTAAATTAACAATCGTATTTAAATTTATTAAAATTATTTATTTAAATAGTAAGCATAGTTTAAATCAACCAAATAACCTTCTCCGAAGTAAAATCACTCAATCCAGAAATATTAAGCATAAAACCACTTCATTTTCATGAAAACACAGTATTGACATATCACGTTTCAGGCACTGTAATTTTACCATCGCCTACTATGTGTTTACTGGAAATAATACTATGTAATTATTGTTTCTACGCCTCGTTTAGAATCGGTCGTGACAAAAATATTTCTCCATCTATTAGGCATTTGTACCACCGTAAGCGAGTAAATCCCGGCTGCGTATATGGCTTCCCGTATTCTGTACGTCCCCCGAGGAGAGACGAGTTCGGTACGCTTTTCTAAGAGCCTAAACACATGAAAACCCGTATGCAGTACGTCCCCGCGAGGCGACGAATTCGGCTACGTCCCGTTTCGACAACTTCCCATTTCGACAACCTCATATTATACCTACCAAAAAGTAGCGTTTCGACAACTTTTTATGTTCCATACATTGAGTCCCGTTTCGACAACTTTTGAGTAATAACATACTTTGCTTTCCCGTTTCGACAACTTTTATTTGAAGTGAGTACAGTCAGGTAAACAAATGATATCCTGTTTTATTTATAAAAAACAAGTAATCTATCATGGGCGGCGGATGGGGTTCGGAACCGTTCGAAAAATCATGTTATTGAAGATTTCATTTTAGAACAGCAAATTACCAGGAGACCAGAATTTTAAAGAGGTGGGCATGGTGATTATTTGGTCGGGCGCGTTTGAAATCCCTAATTGAAGAATTTCATTGTAGAGTAACAAAGTACCAGGAGACCAGGTGTCTCGAAGAGGTGTACTGTTTGTAATTAGGTGATCGTGCCATAGCTTTCTAAGGTTTACAACTAATAGTTAATATATTTTTAATCATAGGTAGAATAGTCGGATTTGACTGTAAGATAAGCAGATAAATCAGATTATGAGTGTAATATATTCGTATAAACGTTTAGCAATGCCTCTCAGTAAAATGTATGAAAGGTTTCTAAAAAAAATCAAAGTACAAACAGTATTTATATAATATAATACGTTTTATATCGGATGGTTCCCGTTTGTGAGACAAAACCTCAGAAAATACTATGGTTCCCGTTTGTGCCGGTAGCCATGTTGAACGGAGTTTGACCAAAGAGGACGTGTGTTAGTTTGTGTGTATATGTCGATTCCCATCTAGCTCCAAAATAGCTGAACAAATTTCTATGCGGAATTTAACAGTGCTCTAAAAGTGATATTACTAAATTTATATTGAAGGACCTGTGATTGTGTTTACAAAAGTTAACGAGATTATACAATATTTATGTGCATTGAAATTATTATTAGGGAATTATCTGTGGTTTGATACAAAATTGTATATCACACAGGAATTATGACTTAATCCACCTTTGTATGAAATTTTACCACACATACAAAACAGTCGAATTTGGTCACCCAGCATTATTCTCAAACCTGCCGACTAAAAAGAGAGCGCGTTTTTTTTTTAAATTTATTTGGATTAGCCCATCTGGCAATTGAATTAGCTAAAACTTACTCGTTTGAAGACTCAGCGTTAGATAAAAACGTCTCCTTTAACGTTAAGTAGGATCTCGAGAGTTTTTTCATTGACTGTACCGTACAAAAATAACAATAATATTAAAGTTGTCCAAACGGGAATAAAAGTATGAAGAAATAAAAAGTTGTCGAAACGCTACTTTTTGGTAGGTATAATATGAGGTTGTCGAAATGGGAAGTTGTCGAAACGGGATGTAGCCACGAATTCGGTACGCTTTTCCAGCCGCTGCTAATGATAAAGTTAACAGAAACTCGTATTCAATAGGTCTACAGAACAATGATAGATGATGAATGATGATGGAAAGAAAACGTCTATCGTATACGAGGAGACTTGAAGTATTTATTGGAGTTCATCATCATCATCATCAGTCTATTTATATCGCCCCACTGCTCGGGCACAGACCTTCCCTTACATCGAGGGAGCTCGGGCCATAATCCACCACGCGGGCCCAGTGCGGGTTGGCGGATTTCACATGCCTTAGATTTTTTTTTTCTACGACATGCAGGTTTCATCACGATGTTTTCCTTCATCGTTTTTGAGAGCACTCGGTAAATGTACGTAAGTTTTTCCGTCGAAAAAACCGAGAATAACTCATTGGTACATGGCTGCCCTAGCTGGGAATCGAACCTGAGACCTCCATATTGCAAGTCCATTGACCCAACCACTGAGCCACCGAGCTCTCTATTTAGCGCTTTATTGGAGTAAAAAATTATAATTAAAATTTAATATAATTGGAATCTGTTGTCTAATGTTTCTTTGCCACAGTTTCGTTATTTTTGATATAAAGATTCAGTTCAGTAGTTTTTGAGAAAATCTCAACCTTATTGAGGTGCCCTGTACACTTTCCTCTGCCTTCGTGTGTACGTTACCTCGCAACGAAAACACCCTAACTTTATCCATATTATTAAACCAAGTACAAAGTAAAGCGACCGAGGGCGACATTGTCCACAAAGGCGTCTTTTTACGACTTTTTTCCGGAGAATCGTAAAATAAGGAACTAAATTACATATGCGAGTTACGCCACTTTCGCGGAATACCAATATTATTTCACTTGTCAAAGGAAAGTGATACTTTTCTTTCGGTCTGACGCGTATTATTTACATAATCACCATAAACCTATCTACGATAAGGCGGTATATGGTCGTCAAAAACAGAGTGAGACAGCGGCGGAGTGAAGAGCACGGCGAAGTGCCTCAATATTCGTATTTTTATGAATTTTGGATGAATTTTGGCAGGGAAATAAAAATACGCCAACAAAAAAAAGGTAACTTCACCCAAAAAATGTTATTATAATTAAAATCACTAACATAGTTGTAAGCAAATTGTTACTAACATATTATGGACTTGTGTCTGAAATAAAGATTTTTCATTCATTCATTCAAAAATCAGATTTATTTCAAACAAGCTCCCGTATTTATAGTACCCTACATTTTGATATATATTTTGTATGAATAACTATTTCGGTTTAGATATAATTTTCATTTTAAAAGACATGGAACATGTTTGCGATTTTTTTCTATCGAGCGAAGTTTGTCCAATCGTGTATCGGTTTTCATCAGTCTCTAAATATACACCCCAAGATTGCTATGTATATTTTTTCAGACGTTTTATTTTAATAGTTAGTGCCGTAGCCTTCATAGAAAAACTGTACACCACTACTGGCGACCTCTTCCAGCTCATACCTATAATCTCTCACAAATGAGATTGAGAGCCCGGAAAGTGGTAAAAAAAATTTGTAACCTATTTTTCACTGAAATAAACAGTTTAAATTTTTTTTTTGTATATCCGCGCATACGAAGCCTTAAGTGATCCGTTTAAAACATCGAAAACGGTTAAATCGAAATACAAAAGTGAAAATATCGAGTTTTTCACATTTGTTACTGTTATCGTATAGCGAATGATTAATCGTCAAAGGTTCATACACCGACGTTTGGTTCGCGATAAATATTGTAAAAACGTATTTATCTGGACTTTGATTAATATGTCTATCGAAACAAATTACGTTTTTTTCAGTAGCTTCGTGGAGTGTCTCTTTATGTAGAGTGACTGGGAGCTGCCCTGTATAAATTGTTATCGCAATACAGGTTCTTATTTAAAGGAATCATTAACGGAACACTTGTTAAGAAAGCGTATATACAATTATACAGGTTGTAACGTAAAGGGTATAAGAAGCCGAATGGAGGGTGTTCAGTATCGGTAACTGAACAATTTTTGTTCTACGACTTTTTGATTTTCGCGAATTGATTTTTTGACTTTTCATACATTTCGTACCGGTCAGCTGATCGATTTGTATGTGCCATTAATTTATTTTTATGTTTTTATTCGAAAAGTTGTAGAACAAAAGTTGTTCAGTTACCGCTCCTGAACACCCTCCCTTCGGCTTCTTATACCCTTTACGTTACACCCTGTATAATTACAGGCCAAGATCCACTTCGGGTCACTGAGCCAGCGGAGGAAGTAAGTAAGTAGTTTTTGATAAAATCTCAACCTTAAAAACTCTCCTGTACACCTTTCTCTGTGTTCCACCGTACAATCATTTGCGCATACTTGTGACTTTACTGGATTATTAGCCCCATCTGTTCCTGCCTTAACAGCGTGTGAATCAAGACAAATTATGCGACTGAACCGCGGGTTAAACCCACAATGCGCATGCAAACTGAGTATTAACATTGAATCAACCCATGAACGCGCATTATCACATGAAAATCAACAATGATGGCCAGCCTTAACCTCTGTGGTTGTCAAAGTGGGGTCTGATTAAGACCCTTCTATATTTTTTTGCGACGCGCCGGTAAATCCCGGGAACTTATACCACCATCAAGAGGAGAAAAGTGGGTTATCTCAACCACGTACTGAGACACGAGAGATACCAACTCCTCCAACTCGTAATGATGGGCAAGATTGAGGGGAAGAGGCGGGTTGGCAGAAGGAAGAAATCGTGGCTCCGCAATGTAAGGGAGTAGACAGCGATAGCCAGCGGCGAAGAGCTTTTCCGACTGGCTCAAGACAGAGGGAGATATGCGGAGCTGACGGCCAGCCTTCAGTATTGGAGAGGCACTGCAAGAAGAAGAAGAATATATTTTTTTGATATTTTCTTGCATATGCATGCGCTATGCGAACGAAAATCTAAATGATAAATGGAGAAAAAATTTCATCACGACCGGGATTCTAACCAGGGACCTCACCATTCCATGGCACGCTCTATTCCAACAGAGCCACCGTGATAGTAACCAGGTCGTGAATTTTGTCTCCATATTCTCGTCTTTTAGAATCGGATAGCTGAAGTAGCAGTGGGCTGGTCATATCTGTCGTTGAACCGATAACTGATGAGGGGGACGAGTTCTCAAATGCAGCCCACAGGTAAAAGTAGTGCGAGACAACCTCGAACCAGTTGCGCAAGGTGCCTGGTTTCCGAGAATCATTTTGGGTATCGCGCCTTGGGAGAAGTCCAGCAGTGGAATGATACGGGCTGATGATGATACGAGTAAACAGAATGGATAGAAGTAGAGAAGAGGACAAAAATACACAAGTTTGAGAAACACTGTACCCTGTTAATGGCCGGATATGGAAAAAAGCCGCTAACAAAAATTAAGCAGTAATGCGCTACCGAGTGAGGTCCGGCTCATTTGTCATGTTTTACTTGTCATTACGACAAGATTGTGGTAATGACGACAATGTCGTAGTTTGTCGTGTTCCGAGTGTGAGTAAATTGTCGCCATTCGCACAGCGTTTTGGTAATAACAGAGCTATTACAAAAACAAAGTGTAGTAAATAGGATTGTTTAATGCCACCCAAGGACATACAAACTCTCTCGCCTTTTTATACCCATGTAAAACATGCAAAATCATGTACCACCACGCCCGGGGGAGCATGTTGGTTATGTCGGACTCACCGCCCTGAAGGGGCAGCATACCGACTAAACCTCCTGGGGTGTTCCACCTCGTGCCAATCTTGCCGAGCCCCGGGAACTGCAATACATCCGCGACCCGACTGCATCATACGATTCCTGAAGAACGTTGGATTTGGGAGCGAGATATAAGAACTCGGTGCGCGGCCACAATAGACCTTTGAGGTCGCAGTGACCCTTGGGCTTGTACCAACTTGTGGTAAACATTGACAAGACCTCTTTACAGCCGTAATTAGATCATTTTGTTATATCCCGTGGGTCGGTTCTAGGCCCTGTTTCTCTGTTCGTGCATCCAGCCGTAATCTAGTTTGTATTATGTACCTTATATTATTGTAAATTATTACATTATGTATGACATAACCAAGTGTTCCCTAGAGCTCCTAAGGTTGAATAAATGAAGTATTGAAGTATCAAATAATAACAATAATAAATAAATAGGATTGAAAAGGATAATGTTCTGGTTTGGGAATTTAGAGCGGATGAATGAAGGAAGGGTTACGAAAGGAATACATAGAAGTAATGTTGATGGAAAGGTAGATCGAGGAGGACTTAGGCCAACCAAATTGGCGATGTTTAAAAAAAAGGCCAAGTGCGGTCTACTACAAACCGACGAGCGTGCATGAACAGATTGATGAATGTGGAGGAAGCGAGAGTTGTCTGCCAGGATCACATCAGATGGAAGTCCATCGTGATTCACGTAGGGTTAGTAAGAGACGTCTTCCTCCCCCTACGCGAATCAGGTGTGAGTTTACGTTGTACGGTGGAACACAGAGGTGTACAGTAGAGTTTTAAGGTTGAGATTATCTCAAAGACTACTTGACCTATTGCAAAAATTATTTCGTTGTTTGATAGATAAAAGTTAAAACTATGTAACTGTAAAAGAATTATTAAATTCGGTTCTGCAGTTTTTGAGAAAATCTCAACCTTATTGAGGCCCCCTGTATACTTATCTCTGTCGTCGACTGTACAAAAAACTTGTCAGCTTTTTGGTCTAAAATGTATTCTGTCCGTCAGTGAATACGAGCGAATTTGCAGAGATAAGAACGTCATTGATTTTGAAAACAGGAATAAATTCTCGAAACGTAATGCGTCCTCAAAATTAACGTTTGCTTTTAGAGAGATTAAATCGAGAAATAAATAGTAATCAGCGAAATTGACTTTACATTCAATTTGGCGTTTCGTTAATAAGTCCACGTAAACCGAGGCCCACATCAAATGTCTTATTTTGTAAACAAAAACCTTACTAACATTTTAAGCTTTTCTGTGATTATTGCATAGTTATTTTCACATTATTAGAGCGGATCACTTTATTTTCACAACGATGAACATGTTCGAACAATCAGTTCGTACAATATTATATCACAACAGTTAATTAGACGATCATATTTGTTTACAAAATAAGACACTTGATTTGGGCCTCGGTTTACGTGGACTTATTAATTAACGAAACGCTAAATGACAATGCCAGATTCTGCCCCACCATCAACCGCAAGTTGTACAAGATAACGAATAAATATAAAAATATGTCCGTTCTTTATTAAATTATTGGTTTAAAATAAAGTTTTGTACAAGTTGCGATTCGAAAAAAACAGCTTAATTAGGAATTCAGAAAATAGTAAGAAATCGAAGCGAATTATTCATTGTTTTTGTTATTCTTCTATAGGAGTTGCGAGAGTAGTAGAAAATGATACTGACTATGATTATGCAATATGAAACCTGTAATAAGTCCCCAACAAAATGATAGGTACAGCTTAAATAGTCACGTAGTTTTGTAGGTGGGGCAATGCTCCATTGAAATGTGGCAATGTCTTTTTCTTTAGAATTCGCCAATTTCATACTTACACAGTGACCATGATTTTTTGTATTCATCTGTATGAGATTCAGTGGACTTAAGTTCGAGTCCCCGAGTCAGAACAAAGGGTTCTTCAGTTCCTAACCCGAGATTTAGCGACTTAACCTGTAGTATATGAATAAATAAATAATTCCCTTACATTTTTCTTATTTAATTGCGAGCCAGGCATTTTTTTTATTATTAATTGCTAAACCTTTGTTTTGGGAAAAACGGAAAAACAAAAGAGCTCGGTGGCTCAGTGGTTGGGTCAATGGACTTGCAATACGGAGGTCCCAGGTTCGATTCCCAGCCAGGGCAGCCATGTACCAATGAGTTATCCTAGGTTTTTTCGACGGATTTTACGTACATTTACCGAGTGCTCTCAAAACGGTGAAGGAAAACATCGTGATGAAACCTGCATGCCGTAGAAGAAGAATAAATCTACGGCATGTGAAATCCGCCAATCCGCTCTGGGCCCGCGTGGTGGATCATGGCCCGAGCTCCCTCATTGTAAGGGAAGGTCTGTGCCCGAGCAGTGGGGCAATATAAATAGACTGATGATGATGATGATGAAACCTTTGTTTTGACTTAGGTCAAATGACACAGCATAGTTCTACATATCAGCGAAACCCGATAATAATGGGAAATAATTATAAATATAATTAATTAGATAATGATATCGAAGAAATAATCCGATTTTTTAAACGAAAGTGCCACAGGTGCGCAGTGCTGTATGAATTACGAATAGACCAAGAGCTATCGCTTCGCCATCGGCAGTCGACTCGCGAACGCCGTCCGAATAGGACGCTAGCGGACTATTCTTAAATCATTCGATATGTGCTCGAAAATACGAGGAAAAATCAAGACAGTGAACGAAAAGTAAGGTGAAGTGTGGATTTTTTTCCAAAAAGTGACTTCGAATTTTAAATTAAAAAAAAAATAGTTTTAAAATATTTGTCTTATCTTTTCGACTCAAATGCGTCAAATGAACAAAATTCGAAATTGACATTCGATTAGATTGTTTAGGTCTAAGATAACTGTGTAATAATAAAAGATTCTGTGAGTAGTTGTTTAAATATATGTTTAGTGGATTTTGAATATAAATAAAAAAAACTTTTGGATGAAGACCTCTGGATAACTACGGACAATGTAAGTAATTAGCGTAATTTATTAGTAGTAAATAATTTTAATTTATAATGTAAAGATAGCTAGTAAGTCTATACACTTAGGTAGGGCGTTCTATATACTTAGGTACTTATCTGATATTTTAAATATTATGTACATGTAGATACTAAGATAAAGAATTCTTAGTTGTTTATATGTCACATGAATTATCTTGATTAATTTATTAAATAATATTTATATACGAATTTATTCTTAAATAAAGAATACGATTATTTTTTTTGCTAATCAACATATTTTTTGAATTTACATTTACACCAAGCAAGGAAAAGGTGCCAACGCTGAGGAGAAAAAGAGGCAAAAAAAACTCTCAGCAGCACACCTTTAAAAATATGATAAACACAATTACTTAATAACTAGGTATTTTTATAGGGTTAAATACCTACCTATAATTATCAATGTTTTAAAAACAAATGCCAATACCGGTTTACTACAAACCGACGAGAGTGCATGAAGAGATTGATGAATGTGGAGGAAGCGTGATAGTGGGCCAGGATCACAGAACATGGAGGTCCATCATCATTGCCTTCTCCTACTGGAAACCGGCATTAGTTTAGTTCATATATGTTTAGATGATATATACAATGAAATATATAATTGTAGATAACTCATGTACTACATTAACAACGCCAATTTGCAATTAACATTGACATAGGTGCCAATAAATGCATCGTAAATTGAACTAATAAAGGTACTCGTAATTAATTTTATTATCTAATAACTGTAGGTACCTACCTAATTGATGTCATTCGAATATAACTAATTGTAATGTGACACACTTCACTTGGCTATTGGTATGGATGTTTGTCGTATTTGTAAAGATGAAATAGATAAAATTTAAACTTTTTTCTATTTATTTTCTACTTATTTTTCTTGCACGCCTGTACGTCTTTAGAAACCAAAAACCTGAATATAAGAAATTAGACTGATAAATTACCAATATTCAAATCTTACGTGGGACGTCGCCATGCGTAGCAAGTTCTTTTCCAACAGAATTCCAAATGAATGAAAGAAATGAAAATATTGCCTAAAGAAGTTTTCAGAATCTCTCCATTCGAAAAAAGAAATCACCTTTTTTCAATATTTAATTTAATTTGTCGAACAAGACCTTGAATATTAAATACAGGAAAAATCAAGGTTTTTTGTTTTGTTTTCTCAATATGTACTTTGATATTTGACACCTAATAATATGACTCTACATCGAATTGAAGATATAGGTACCTATATAATTTAAATTTTTGTACCAATCAATATGTGTAACTATGCTTTTTTTCCAAATAATTTCAATTCCATTTTCATAGTTGAGAAATCTATAAAGAAACTAAAAATACTATCAGCAGTTTCTATGCAATATAAGTTCATAGTTTATACATTAGTCTCCATAAATAATACAAATATAACTTCAATCTCAATTTAAACATCTAATTGACGCAATTTGAATTACGAAATCGTAATTTAAATAAACAAAGTACGTAAGAACGCTATTGTTTTTGCTTGTATTTTTTACGCGACTGCCGAAAGGAGAAGGTCTTTCGAGTGTATGTCATTGTATGTCGGTTTATGGTCCTTAGTTTAAACATCTGGATGTATTTTAATGTATGAGGTATATGAAAGATTCGTTCTGAATACGAAAGTGACATAGGATAAATTATATTTTGATATTTTCTTTTTCTTTATTATATTTCTTGTACTATGCGAAACGGAAATCAAATCATCGAATCAAATAGGATAAACTATTATATATATATTATACAGTTACCTACAAAGTCAAATTTATTAAGACAAATAACAAACTAATAATAAAAAATTAAAGATAGAAAACCTGCCCCAGGTCCCCCACTATAGGCAGCGTGCCCAAAAGGCTGGCAGCGTTGCCCCGCTGTATCGCGAGGCTGATACGTTGTGCGAAGTAGCTGCCAGCCTTTTGGTCACGCGATGCCTAAATAGGATAAACTGTATACCGAAAGTAGTAGTTTTTTGTAATTGATGAGGATAGGAAGACCAGAGCTAGAGGCAGACCAGAGATAAATACGACTTGCATGAATCATAGCTTGTGATCGACAACAATCAAAAATTTATTTGAAAACAAAATTATAAAGGAGATGGGTCAAATGGGCCCCAGTCTCAGCGCGAAAAAAATTCAATATAACAAAATTTTTAAGAGAAGTTATGCTTTTGCTTTTCTGCTTTTGGCTGGGGTAATTTTGTATGGACCGTGACCTGTCTCCTTTTAAATTTTTTATACTTATAAACCAAAAAATAAAGTCTGCACTTGAAAGAGATGTTGCATCGGCAACAGTAGTTATTCGTTTTACACTATAATTAAATATGTAAGTATGTAAACTTTAAATAATACTCAATATATTTAATGCATTCCATAAGTTATAATACAGATGTTCATATAATTAACATTAAAATGTTACAATTTTCTTTATGGACCTTGTTTAGGCACAGCAATATAAGGGAGAGACGACATTTTTTGTTCAAATATAATGTAAATTGTAGTAACTAAGAAGTAGTAGGTAGCGATTATTTATTATTTTTTTCTCATTTAGAAATTCCTCTACTGTGTAATAGCATTTAGCATGTACAGTCGACAGCAGATCAATGGTAACACTTTTTACTTTTGACAGTTCTTATTATTTGCGTCGTAAGACTTGACATCGTACTGCAAGTGTTACCATTGATCTGCTGTCGACTGTACGTATTGTTTTAGCAGTCGTATGAATGTGTTTTTCATTTGTTACATTTTTTTGTTTCGGTTATGAGAGTTATTCAAAAATGTTTACAATCCATTATTACAAAATAAGGCAAGATCTTTATTGCACAATAAATCAATTGTTATTCACAATAATCTAATCTGATTTTGGTACAAAGTTTATATTTAGTCATATTGTAAAAACTTCAGCGTGTTATCTGAAGGGTTTATCATTGTTTTTCAATGGGTAAAACTGAAATTTATTGATACCATATTATAAAGTAACGAATCTAGTTAAATCAGAACAAATAAAAAGGTGTTAATACGATAAATAATAATAAAAAATAAAAAATTCAGTGTTTTGCAACCTTTATTCACATATGTCTTGCAAAGTTATGTAAATTCCTTAAAATACAATTATATGCACAATGTTTATTCGCAATAAAATATATTAATTTATTTCTTTTTAGATGCTACTTAATTGACATTGGATTCAAAATATAGATTTAGTTATTTATTACATTCAATTCATCTGATAACTGTAATCAACTAAAAACAATATTTCTCATACATTTTGAATCCTTATAGTAAATCTTATTTGTAACCAAAATATCTACAGTAAAGTTATAAACTGTAACGATCAAACAAAATCACCAAACAAAAAATAAATATTTATAGAAAAGAATGAACTTGGACGATGTATTAGTACGTAAGTCACAACTATTCAACCCAGAGAAGTATTTAAAAAAAACTGTTTGTTATTGAACTAAAAATAAAAGCAAGCCTCGTTGGACTTGCCGAACGATTGACGAAACGAGTGTACGATATATGAATCTGTAGCGAATGGTAAAAGTCTGACAAGATCTAGACTAATATTTATAGAACAAGTGCCCACTGAATTGTACGTTCGAAGCACTTTTCTTGACGACATGATGAATGATAGCAAACGAAGCGAAACAGTTACATCAATATTAATATTCTGTAAAGAGACTACATCGCTATCTGAAAAGAACAAGAAGCAAAAAAAATTAAGTAGAGAGCCAGATTGGGGGTTTTTCTCGCAATTTTGGGGAAAAATTTGTCTGTTGGGGAAATTTTGTGGAAATGGCATCGTTGGGGAAATGTTTGGGGGATAAGTTTTCAAGCTGTGACTATATAATAAAGGTGAGATATGGCTTAAAAACCTGTGGCGGATGCTCAAAGTTCCAGCCGACTGCTCAAATTCAATTCAGAAAACGTTTAATATAAAATTTAATCATGTGTCTTCTTGACAAGTTGTCTTATCTATCGACGTATTGAAAAAAAAACTTTAAATGTTATTATAGTCAATTTTTTTCTAATTTTTTTTGTAAAACGTATAATTTTGAGGAAAAAAAATATCAATCCGGGGAAATTTGATAAATCCAATTTGGCAACTCTGGAAGTAGAACACTCAAAGGGAGTATATTTTTAAAACACTTCTAAATTGAACGCGTGAAACACATCTCTTGACGACATGATGAATGATAGCAGACGAAGCCAATGAGTTGTGTCAAGATTACTGAACTATACGGAGATTAGAGTACTAGAAGATATATCTGGAACAAGAAATAATAGAGTATACATACAAAGGGAATTAATTTTATAACTTACAAAGGTAAAATATCTATATCAAGATCAAACCATAATGATTTATAGTTACTAGAGGATCATCATCAGCCCATATGACTGATATCAGTCCACTGCTCGACGTAGACATCTCCCAAAGCGCGCCACTCAACCCTACTCTCGGCCCTCTGCATCCAGTCCCTGCCAGCCATCTTGCGAAGGTTATCCATCCATCTGGTCGGGGGGCGTCCCACACTACGTTTACCCGTTCGTGGCCTCCATTCGAGAACTCGTCTACCCCATCGGTTATCGATTCTACGACAGATGTGACCAGCCCACTGCCACTTCAGTTTACTGATTCTATGAGCAATGTCAACCACTTTTGTCTTCTGGCGGATATACTCGTTTCTTATTCTATCTAACAGAGAAATGGCAAGCATAGCTCTTTCCATAGCTCGCTGAGCGACTTTGAACTTGTGGGCCAGTCTCACCGTCAGTGTCCATGTTTCGGCTCCGTAGGTCATCACTGGCAGGACGTAGTGGTTGAAGACCTTACTAGAGGATATAGAATAAGAAACTACGTTCCAGGTTCTATTCCCAGCCATGGCAGCCACGTACCAATGAGTTATCCTCGGTTTTTTCGACGGAAAAACTTTCGTACATTTACCGATTGCTCTGAAAACGGCGAAGGAAAACATGGTGATGAAACCTGCACGCCGTAGAAAAAGAAAAAAACTTAAGGCATGTGAAATCCGCCAATCAAGCGAGCCCCGTGGTGGATCATGGCCCCAGCTCCCTCGATGTCAGGGAATGTCTGTGCCCGAGCAGTGGGGCAATATAAACAGACTGATGATGATGAACGTGCACTTTTCTTGATGACATGAGGGCATTAAACGAAGCGAAACAGCTGTATCAAGAACAATGAACCGTAAATAGACTTGAGTACCTACTAGAAAAGATATAGATAATAATACAGCACAAGAAACTACGAAAAAGATGACGTCGATCAGAGGACGCGAAGGGTTGACTGATTAGTGTACACAAAACCTTCTCTAGTACGTAGTAATCTAACTCAATGAGATGACCCGAAATAGAATGGTTAACTAAGGAAAAACTGCGTGAAGATAAGAAATAATCTCAAAATAACGTTGGAAGTGTAACCATTTACCTCGACTGCAAGTGCTATGTTTGCCTTAATAACGAACCTTTGTTATGCAAGACACTACATATGTTTTATCGGCATACGATCTACAATGAGTTATTATTATTATTATTTTTTTATTAATGGACTCGACAGTTAGTCATTTGCCAATGTCATGTTACAGAAAAATCAATATTCAATATATAATAGTCTCAAATTCAATATATATCTTCCTCCAGGGGAATCACAGTAGCGTCTTCGCCCTGGGTAGCCGCGTCTTCATGTCTTCATCCAGAGGAGACGCCGTAGCGTCATCACTCTGGACGAAGCAGCTCGACAGTCACGTTCACTCCCGAGTTTGTAGCGGGAACTCTTGATAAAAGTTTGAAACCCCAGATCTTGCTCAAATTATCCAACAAATTCACCATACTGTCACTCGCGAACATTTTCTGATTAATTTAACGTGATATTAATCTCAAAATAACCACTGTAGACAATAAACCAAAAATTATCAAATAATTTTGCAACCGTCGTTTCCCGCCATTTTCAAGAGAACCCATGAGTTATTACGTCAACATACATCATTCGACAACTCAACCATAACACATAGGAACATCACCATTTATCTTATTCACTCAGTTTAAAAGTAAGTTATTAACAGCCTCTCTCTCACACACTCAACCAACATCACACACATCATACCACACATACTTTGACAACACTGCAGCTCCCCTTTATCTTTTTTCTACTCTTTTAGTACCTACTCATATAATTTCCTTATTCTATATATATAAATTGTAATATGTCAAATTTCGTTATTGGCTTTATCCATTTTAAATTAAATGATTTTGTAATTTAATTGTAATAAGCTGTGAAGTTTGCTCAATAAAGATAAAATAAAAATAAATAAAAATAAATTACAAAAACAAAACCGATTACTTTATGGTCCTGTGCCGACCTCCATGGTTGCCGCCTACGCCGTCACCTAGCAACCATATACACGTTACTTACGTTTTATAAAACTGTAAATGATCGTCATTGTGTAAATATAGTTGTGGAATGAGTACTGTGTTTCATTCCCAACAATTGGTGACCCCGACGTGATATGAACACGCAACCTTCTGATCTAAAATCTATCTCAAGAGGAAAAAGAAACCCTTACAGGATCACTTTGTTGTCCGTCTGTCTGTCTGTCAAGACCTATATCTCAAGTCCGCGTGGACGGATCAAGTTGAAATTAATACCAAATCCTCAGGTTTGCAACCTTATGAAGCCGTGAAAAAATCAAACTTCTACGTCAACGCAATCAAAAGATATGGCCGTTTATGTCGCATTTTCTCGCATATTTATATGAAAATGCAAGAAAACCAAACCTATAGGATACTTCCCGGTGACCTCGAATCTTGAAATTTGTCAAGAAGGTATTATAGCACAAGTAAAGGAAAAAATCCGAAAACTGTAAATGTCAATGTATGGACATAATATTTTGATAATGGCAAATATAAGTTGGTACCTAAATCTAGTTTATCTTTTCGTTAGGGGTTGCACGGAAGCCTCGGTGCGCGAGCCCGACTCGCTCTTTGCCGTTTTTTTTGGTTTATATCAATCTCTTGATCAAAAATACATCTAGCTGCTTCGACTGTAGAGTTCACAAAAGAATAACGCACTCAACAAACATTACTCTCATTTGTTCAGTTGGGTAAAAACACGCCGGCACGCAATAAAGAAGACAAACATCGTTAATATCTTTTAACAATAGAAATTAAAGTCATCATATTTGATTGTTATACGGTCGGGTACAATCGCTTGATATATCGATTGCTATATGATAATCGATATAAGAACTTCCCGTCTCATAGTAAAATAAGAAGAGTAAGCTATCATCAAGGAAATGTACATCGTATACAGACGCAGACAGCGACACGATCTCAGACAGGCTAGACACCGTCAGTCGCGGCCGCGCAAGCACAAACTATGATCGCTCGGACGGACAACAGCAGATCTATAGTAAAACTTGCAGTACGATTTCAACTCTTACGATGCAGGTAGATTTAGATTTTAGATTTAGATTTCTTTATTTCATTTTTACATAATAAAATACTATACCATAATATAGGTAGTACATTATGTCAAATATAGTCATATTTGTAAAAAATTATCGTCAGGTAATAAATAGCAATAAATAACTACGGTCCAAAGTGTTACATATGATGTGCTTTGATGTGTACCGAGCGCTCACGTCCGATTTGTACCTACCTGTTTTGGTTCCTTACGCGCCCGCGTTGCATTTTAAATTTTAAATTAATATGCAATAATGATGTAAGGTCATAAGGATGTAGGTCTAAAATAAAAAAGTTCTAAATTAATATGCAATAATGATGTAATAACTTATTTGTGATATTTTCTAACGGCCAGAGATAGCCTACTCTTCTTATTTTACTATGTTCCCGTAGAGAGCTCTCGTAACAGACCAATCACAATTTGCGGGCGATAGATCCCACTTCGTGATTGGTTGGCTCTCCACAGATAGATCGTCGCGATATATTGCGCTTTGTTTTGCTTGCGTGAGTAATTTATGTGTTTATCTATCTAAAACATCTGATTGTAAACACGGGAACTGTTGCCTGATTTTGATACTTCGTGATCGGTAAAATATATTTTTTAAATTGTTTTAGTAAGACCTCTGTGTATCTAGTTGTTTATAGGAGATCAATGACCAGCCTTAGCTTTGTGTATGAATATTATTACAATCGATTCTCTGTCAAGGTCTCTATTTATAGCTTTCTAACCATCAAGAATTTTGTTATCGACCTCCGTTCTTGTACAGTTAAATACAGAATTATATTCATCAAAGAAATTCCTCTCAAAATTCCTCCACTCTTTATCTTTATAGGTAGCGGGCTGAATGATTTCAAATGACATTGCCACATTTTAATGGAGCTTTGCCCCACCCACAAAACTACGTGACCATTTAAGCTGCACCTATCATTTTGTTGGGGACTTATTACAGGTTTCATATTGCATAATCATAATCAGTATCATTTTCTATTACTCTCGCAACTCCTATAGAAGAATAACAAAAACAATGAATAATTAGCTTCGAATTCTTACTATTTTCTGAATTCTTAATTAAGCTGTTTTTTCGACTCGCAACTTGTACAAAACTTTATTTTAAATCAATAATTTTAATAAAAAACGGAGATATTTTTACATTTATTCGTTATCTTGTACATCATGCGGTTGATGGTGGGGCAGAATCTGGCATTGTCATTTAAGTGCGTGTGCGTGGATTTTCAGTTTTTCATGAAGGCTACGGCGCTAACTACTAAATTTAAACGTCTGAAATAAATATAAGTATAGCAATCTTGGGGTGTCTATTTAGAGACTGATGAATACCGATACACGATTGGACATATCGATAGAAAAATATCACAAACATACCCTTTCCATGTCTTTTGAAGTTCGTTCGTGAAGACGAATATGGAGAATAAATTCGACGACCTGAGTACGATATCACGGTGGCTCTGTTGACATCCCCCCCCCCCCCCCCCTTTCGGCTTCCATTCTACACCCTTTCCTTTTTACACCCTGTATAATTTATTTAAACGTCACCTATTTACGCCTAATGTGATTGAAGGTTGTCAATTTGAGGTTCCAAAGAAAATAGGAACCCATTATAAATATTGCTCGTCAATCTTAGTCATCGTTCGACAGCTGGGAGTAAACAGGCCCCTACTACGAGTCGCGCGGAAAAATATAGCACACGATATTATGAGGCTAATTTACATTATCGAAGGAGGTGATAACATTTGAAGTACGATTTTAACTCTTATGACGCAGATAATAGAATGATCCAAAGTCCAAAGTGTTACACTTGATCTGCTTTGATGCATTGAGGTAGTGTTCTTTTTATTAATGAACTAGAATCTAGATGCTTCGTATGCGTATAGAAATCCCTGGTTACCTACTATAGACCTCCACGAATGACTTTCAATGTACTGGGAGGCAGGTCTTCCTGTTTGGATACGTGGTTACACATCACATACAGCAATGGCTTATAGCCTATGTGCTGTCCAGATATTTGAGCTATCTCCTAGTGAAAGTTACATCAATTCATAAAAAAAAATTGCCGACTTCAACAATATAAGTGATATCCGTTTATATATAATAATTTGTAGTAATGGCACACTAAATTATTTATTTATTTACAACAAACTAATAACATATTTACATAAACAAACAAAAAAAATATATAAAAATGGAAAATAAAATACTTAAAAAATATTTTCAATATGACACACTATAGTTTTATTTCATTAGCACCTATAATAAAATGTCGAAGCATTAGATTTAAAATATGAAATGCGTTTATTTATTTCTCCATATTAACCTTGACGTTTTTGAATATTCCGAACTCTTGAAAGACGCACACGATAAATCTATCTCATGATTTAATAATAGAGACCCGGTTAAAAATAAATCGTTACCAAATGCCGTTTACCATATTCCCCATACCTAGGTACAGTCAATACAAATAAGCATGTTTGTTTAATCTGTTATTACGAGTTATCTATCGCCTCAATCGTCGCCGGTGTTTGACAAGTCGATTTGATGGCACATTGTTTTTACTTGAATAAATTATGTCATAAATATTCAATGTCGCGGCAATCCAGCTCCTCGACAACGCGGACATAGTGAGAAGACTGAAAAGAACCAAACCTTTTGAGTTAGTGTAGTGTAGTGAAAACAATTCGTAGGGATAGTGCGCGAATGTAAGACACGTGAACAAAGTGATCGCCCTTAATAGACTCTAAGTAATGTCGTTGGACTAACTCTTAGCTATAAGTGTCAATTTATAGAAATTTAGGTCAAAATCAAATTACTTATTAGTCTTATTGTATTTAGGCTAGATCGTAATGTGAATAAAATGTCATATTATGGCACTTTATTTAAAAAAAAAAAAATTAAACAACACTGATACTCGATAGCACATCGATGGTAACGCTTGAAGTACAACTTTGACTCTTATTGCTTAGATATATAGAATGGAATAAAGTCTTGAGAGCATTGGACTGTACAAAATATGTTTTTGAATCAGCAGCCAAATGCCAAATTACCTTTTTGGATCTATCACCTGCTTTGTGTGTATCTTAACTGATTTGACATTAATCTTTAATAGGTGTGACGTACGTGGAAGCATTCCAAGGTGTGACCTAAGTCTACTATGACCAAAGTGGAATAAGCTCCTCCCAAGTGAATCCTCTCTTCAGCTCGGCTGTCACCGACCTTCGCCAGCTGTGTACAGGACGACCTGGCCTCCTCCTGCCGCCGGGCTTCCACTCAAAGGCGACCCGAGTTGTATTTGCGTCTTGCCTTCTTTTTCCATACTTGTCCCACCCTTGTAATTGTTGTATTCTACGAAGAGACAGCATAACTCAAAAAATAATAGAAAATATAAATGGTTATCTTATCTTGTTTCATGATTCGAGCATAGTTTCCTCATGTCGATGCTGGCGGTTAAACAGAGGAAGCGGCAATTGATCTGTTAAGACTGATCGCACAAATTGCCCCTCAACGAGTAACACGACGTAACTAATGCGCTCGAGTTGCGTTTCCATTAATTCCGCACTCGGTACTAAACCCAGTACGATGTAATTGTTGAATAAATTGAACTGCATCATTTGTTCAGGAAAATAAACTACTGGTTTAAGAAAAATATTCAGAATGATACTGGGTAGGTACAACAAGAAGGTGCTGCTGGAAGTTTTTTGCCACTTTTTCTCCTCAGATTTGGAAAGTTTTTCGCCTAACTCTCACACTTCTATCTTCCAAAAGTCAAAGTCAAATCATTATTGCAAGTAAGCACGTTTGGGTAAATTTGAAAGAAAAAAAATTGTTTCTCCTTTAAATATTCGTTTATTATTCTTATCATTTTTTTAAGACATGCAGGTTTCATCACGATATTTTCCTTCGCCATTTGATTGCATTCGGTAAATGTATGTAATGTTTTTTCCTTCGAAAAAACCCGAAGAATACTTATTGGTACGATCTAACACAGATACAGGTGTACAGGAGAGTTTTTAAGGTTGAGATTATCTCAGTAACTACTTGACCTATTGCAAAAATTGTTTCGCGACTCCTCTGGAAGAAGATAGAAGACTATTATATATTGAATTTTCTGTAACATGACATTGGCAAATGACGAACTGTCGAGTCCATTAATAAAATAAATAAATAATAGTCAATAATCTTAAACGTCAGAATCGATAGAATCATAGTCAGCAAGTCTCATAAAAGTTCAATCTCTTTCCATAAAACCGGAACTCAGCAAGTATTGATATTTCGCCATTTTACTATAAATTTTATATATAGTTATTATATATATATATAAATTTATATAATAACTTTGAATGAATATTGTCCTTGACTTCTGTCGTTTATATTCTTACTCGAGTCACAGTCTATAAATATTATAATAGATACGAATTTCAAATATCAAATCGATACACGAATAATGATTAGAGACGACCATTTTACCAAGAACTGGACATAGTTTTTAAAGAACCATTCAAGTAAATGGTGTCCTACAATAAAATATAAAAGACAAATATTTATTTATCAGAAATCAAACGGACTTAAATATAGCTTAACAATTTAAGGGTAATAATTATTATGTATGCCAACACAGATTTTATATTATAATACAATGATGATACAGCGGTTCCGCATGAGGGGATAAAGTGTAGATTACTAACAATAGTAATAGTTGTGTAATACCTAGTTATTAAGTAATTGTGTTATTATTATTTTAAAAGATGTGCTGCTGAGAGTTTTTTGCCACTTTTTCTCCTCAGCGTTGGTACCTTTTCCTTGCAAAGTGGTGTAAATGTAATTTCAAAAATATGCTGACGTGCAAAAATGTACACAACGCTTACTTGTAATAAAGAAATTTAACTTTGACAGATTCCGTATGGCAAATTGGCAACTTGAAACAGTAATTAAATTATATAAAAATATTCAAAGATATATTCAATTCAAAAACTACATAGGTACCTAAATGTCAATTAAATTCAATACTGATGCTACTTCAAAATGAATGATTTTGATGTAACTTTCACTAGGAGATAGCTCAAATATCTGGGCAGAACATAGGCTATAAGCCATTGCGATATGTGATGTGGAACCACGTAACCAAACCACGTAACCGTAAAGAAATTTGACTTTGACTTTGAATAACAGCATTATGAATTTTCACCTCTACGCAGCAAATATGCAACCTTTAGCTATAGTATAACTAAACAGTTGGTATTATTTGCACAATCATTATTAATAAAGGACGATACGACATTGTGTCAACAACCTTGCAAGCCATTGTGCAGGCGTCAACTAGGACAGTCGACAGCACAGCATCTGAAACAAATCTAGTACCTATTACCATTACACGAAAGGGCATTTTCATGCTGTCTGTCTATTCAAAAAGTCGCATAATCGAGTGTAGTTCGATATGTAACCTTTATGATAAGTGCAGGAAGGGTTGCATTGGTCAGTGTTGCTGACAGTACTATTTGCCAGCTCACGAATGCAATTTCCATCTGAAATGACTCTTCCTTAGTGCACTCACATGCATAACGATTTAACGTCATGTGATTGACTAGTAACGTGATTTTAGTTTCAGAACAGTTATATGAAAATGACAATGCCAGATACTGCCTCACCATCAACCGCATGATATACAAGATAACGAATAAATGTAAAAATATCTCCGTTTTTTACTAAAATTATTGGTTTAAAATAAAGTTTTGTACAGTCGACAGCAGATCAATGGTAATACTTTATACTTTTGACTGTTCTTAGATATTATTTATGTCGTAAGACTTGAAATCGTACTGCAAGTGTTACCATTGATCTGCTGTCGACTGTACATCAAGCGAGTCGAAAAAAACAGCTTAATTAAGAATTCAGAAAATATCAAAATAGTAAGAAATCGAAGCGAATTATTCATTGTTTTTGTTATTCTTCTATAGGAGTTGCGAGGGTAGTAGAAAATGATACTGATTATGGTTATGCCATATGAAACCTGTAATAAGTCCCCAACAAAATGATAGGTACAGCTTAAATGGTCACGTAGTTTTGTAGGTGGGGGCAAAGCTCCATTGAAATGTGGCAATGTCTTTTCCCAGTTTTAAGGCTGTAGAGAGGACACTGCAGGCTAAATAAACATCTTAACAGAATGGGCCTGTCCGACACCACTGCCTGTAGATTCTGCTGCGAAGCCGAGGAACCCCCCATGCACATCCTCTGTGAGTGTGGAGCACTCATTCACAGCAGAAGCCGAGCCTTAGGTGGACACATAATGCCACCCGAGGATATTAAAACTAGAACATGATGAAAAAATTCTTGCCGTGGGCAGGACTTGAACCTGCGACCTTGTCATTCCGTGACACGCTCTTACCAACTGAGCCACCACAGGCCACGCTACGCCCACCGAAAATCTTCATCGCTTTATACATACTTAAATTATGTTCTAATTTATTCACCGAGCATGGATAATGCGTAATTCAAATTCTGGATATTAAAACTCTCTCACCCAAGTACATCGAACGATTCCTGAAGGACGTTGGCCTTGGGAGCGAGATATAAGAACTCGGTGCGCGGCCACATAGACCTTTGAGGTCGCAGTGACCCTTGGGCGTGTACCAACACCGTGATATCAAATAATGATAATGCTGTAGAGATGCGCTCATTGCGTAGTATGTGTGGAGTGAAACTGAGAGGATTAGGAATGTAGTGATTAGAGAACGGTGTGGTATGAAAGAAAATGTAGGAAATATGATTGAAAAGGGTATGTTACGTTGGTTTGGCCACTTAGAGCGGATGAGTGAAGGAAGGGTAACGAAAGAAATACACAGCACGTATGTCGATCATTTTCCTTGTGGACTCGCCAAATATGATTCTGACAAAGCATTGAAAAAGTGTTCCTAAAATACAATGTATTACTTGGCTGTATGGGTTAGATTTCCTTTGCTTACGTCAGTAATTTTACAGAGAATATATTTTTCTCTTGAAAATGGCGGGAAACGACGGTTGCAAAATTATTTGATAATTTTTGTTTTATTGTCTACAGTGGTTATTTTGAGATTAATATCACGTTAAATTAATCAGAAAATGTTCGCGAGTGACAGTATGGTGAATTTGTTGGATAATTTGAGCAAGATCTGGGGTTTCAAGCTTTTATCAAGAGTTCCCGCTACAAGCTCGGGAGTGAACGTGACTGTCGAGCTGCTTTGTCCAGAGTGATGACGCTACGGCGTCTCCTCTGGATGAAGACAAGAAGACGTGGCTACCCAGGGTGAAGACGCTACTGCGACTCCCCTGGAGGAAGATAGAAGACTATTATATATTGAATTATCTGTAACATGACATTGGAAAATGACGAACTGTCGAGTCAATTAATAAAATAAATAAATAAATATTTTTCTCGGAATTTATCTACGAAAAGATTCTGAACAAAAACCCTCCATTCGAGAACTCGTCTACCCCATGGCTTTTGGTTCTACGATTTCATTGTTGTTAAAATCTACACAAGATTGTTTTTTAGCAATCATGTTAAGTTATCAGCGTTTCGCTGCTCGATACGGATGTCATGATTACAAAAAAACACGACGCTTAACAACTGATAAGGTCAATCCGATAAGGTTATACCGATACGATAACGTTAATTCGATAACGCCTAGATTTGACAGTTTTAGATAAAGGCTATCTTTTTGTTTTCTAAGAGTTTTTAAACAATATTTCTTTTGTTTTGAAAAAAAAAAGTTTTATTTTCGAGTTACGAGGCGGTTTGAATTTTTGAAGCAAATGTTAGTTCCATATTTTTTTCTAATAAACCTTGCAATGTAACGGTTCTGAAATATACAGGTAGTCCCGTAAGTAGCACGACAAACGATAATAGGAGATAAAGTGAGTGAGGAGTGATATACGTCAGATATAAAACTTCACTTGGCTAATAGTATTCGCTATTAGATGTTTGTCGTATTTGTCAAATATGATATTACGTTTGTCAACATATTGTGTGTCGAATAGGCAAATAAGACGAATATTTTGTCACACACACATGATCAGTATAACAAATATGCAAACACGAATAGCCAAGTGAAGTGGGATAATTAAAAGTGTCATAGTTTTCGAAATATTGAGATTTTTTAATTTGATTAAAACTCCCCTTTAGTTTGTTGCTGTGTACAAATACATATATTAGTATATATTATTCTGATTTATTTCTCAAATAGTCACAAATGACATTGCCAGATTTCAATGGAGCTTTGCCCTACCTATACAAAACTGCGTGTGCATTGAAGCTGTGCCTATCATTTTGTTGGGGACTGATTGCAGATTTCATATTGCATAATCATAATCAGTAAGAGTTGCGAGAGTAGTAGAAAATTATAACAAAAATAACGAATAATTCGCCTCGATTTCTTAATGTTTAACGCTCAGCATTATCTGTTACATTGTCTGATGGTGGACCGGAGATATTTATACATTTATTCGTTATCTAGTACATAACGCGGTTGATCGTGGGGCAGAATCTGGCATTGTCATTTGGTGGTCTACCATTTCCAAATACAGAGGTAGATCACCCCTTACGCTATCTCCTTAAGAGCCTTCATAGAGCCAACTAGCGCCGCCAATCTTAAAAAAATAATATCTACCAATATAATCAATTTTATTAAAAAAGGTATTTACAAAATGTTTATTGGGATGAATACTATTTTTCAATATACAATACCTGGCATAATTGCGACAAGCTAAGTTGTAGTTCACAAATGTGCCAAAAACGGCCGTTTTTCGCAATTATGCGAACTACAACTTACCGACATTGAATCACGTTATAAATAAGCATTTAAAAAATATTTATCGTTGGCTCTAAGAAGGCCCTTAATTTAGTTTGTTGTGGACTTACGGGACGCCCTGTATGTGTGTATGTATATCAAACGACAATACCGTATGCATAACTTTTACGTTACAAATACCAAGCATAAATAGTCCACCTTTTCCCAGTCCGGAAGTATAACCTTATTTCCTAAGACTATATAGGTAACAGTGTAATGAAAGTAGCGAGAATTTATAGTCTTGAGCACGTTCGGGGCGCGCCATAAAATGCCGCTGACGTTGCGTTGCTGTGACGTCATATCTCCCGTAGGATCGCGAAGTTCCCCAATAAATTGCGCTTAACTTTGAAAGGGCGCGACGAAGATTGATTGCAGACCTTGAATTTAAAAGCGTTTAACAGGTGACTGACTTGGTTATGAGAATTATAACCAAAAAATTACGTAACCATGAAAGATACAGTCCTCATCTCAATGACTTATTTAAAATAGTTTCCAAATTGTATTAGTACCTATTTTAAAGTGAATGTGTTCACCTATAATTGGGTTGCATGTTAGAACATAATTTATATTGTTTCAATTATTGGCCAACGTCCTTCAGGAATCGCACGATGTACTTGGGTGAGAGAGTTTTAATATCCAGAATTTGAATTACGCATTATCCACGCTCGGTGAAGAAATTAGAACATGATTTAAGTATGTATAAAGCGATGAAGATTTTCGGTGGGCTCGGCGTGGCCTGTGGTGGCTCAGTTGGTAAGAGCGTGTCACGGAATGACAAGGTCGCAGGTTCAAGTCCTGCCCACGGCAAGAATTTTTTCATCATGTTCTAAGATATAATCTAAGATATAATATTATTATAAGTGTTACTATTACTCCCAGGTGAGTTTTAAAACAATGGCTAACTTTTAATTTTTCTCACGTTCGCTTGGCTATGTGGCTCGGAAGTTGAGCTCACGAGTTGGGCTGCGAGTTGTTCAGATATTAATTAAATTTCACAGCTTCCACGCCTAAGTTCCGATGAAAGTTACGTAAGGCTTTTGCGGAGGGCCGCTGTCGAATGAATTGTCTTCGACAATGATTAGACCGAGATACAGGGATGGTTCTTAGCGCATCTAAAATTAACAAAGTGTTTCTGGTTACAAAATGCTTCTAAAATTTGTTACAAAATGCTTCTAAAATTTTATACAAAATGCTTCTAAAATTTGTTACAAAATGCTTCTAAAATTTGTTACAAAATGCTTCTAAAATTTGTTACAAAATGTTTCTAAAAGTTGTAATAAAACGGTTTTAACATTTATTAGATATGCGATTTTAGGCTAGCAGTTTTTTTGTTTGTTTTTGGAATAAATTTTATTGTTCACTTGTTTGTATTACTTATTTAACTTTTAAGTTACAGACTGTAGTAACAATTTATTATGAAGAAACATCTCTCCGTCTCTCTCAAAGTCTTTCTTTCATAATACTAATCGACGCCTTAAAATATGCACTAATTTGAATTTGCCTGTGCCTAAATCATATGCTAAATACCGACTACTAATCCTAACATTAATTATAAATACCAAGGTCTGTGTTAGGGCGCTTTCCTCCCACGCACCCTTAATGGTGAAGTGATTTATTACAAAACAAACAGAAAAAAACCTTAAAAAAACCGGCCAAGTTCGAGTCGGACTCGCGCACCGAGGCTTCCGTAACTTAACCCCGTAACTTTGCCATTATCAAAATATTATGTCCAAACATCGACATACTTACTCCTATTTTGGCAACTGTAAATATAAGTTTGTAATAATAAAAATGTATATATATTTTTATGGATGTAACTACAAATTTACCATTTTTCGGATATTTTCCTTTACTTGTGCTATAAGACCTAGCTTCTTGCCAAATTTCATGATTCTAGGTCTACGGGAAATACCCTATAGGTTTTGGTTCCCTTGCATTTTCATACAAATATGCGGAAAAATACGACATAAACGGCCATATCTTTTGATTGCGTTGACATAGAAGTTAGATTTTTTCACAGCTGCATGAGGTTGCAGACCTGAGTATTTGGTATTAATGTTAGGATTAACATTCGGTATTTAGCATATGATTTGGGCACAGGCAAATAAAAACTCCGTCCACGCGCTTGTGAGATATAGGTCTTGACAAACGGACAGACAGACGGACAACAAAGTGATCCTATAAGGGTTCCTATAAAACAGGAAAAAAGCCACCTTTCGAAGGTCACCCTCCATCTTCAGTTTACCTATTCGTGGCCTACATTCGAGAACTCGGCTACACCATCGGTTGTCGGTTCTACGACAGATGTGACCAGCCCACTGCCACTTCATTGTGCTGATTCTATGAGCAATGTCAACCACATTAATTGTTCTCTGCAGGATATACTCATTTCTAAATATATCTACCGGAGAGATGCCAAGCATAGCACTTTCCATAGCTCGCTGAGCGATTTTGAACTTGTAGGCCAGTCTCACCGTTGTGTCCACGTCAGGTAGGACGCACTGGTTGAAGACCTTTGTTTTCAGGCATTGTGTTATTGAAGATAGATGATCTCTATAATGTCCAGTAGCTATCCCCTTCCTACCTTGACTCTGACGGTCTTGTAAAGGTTAATACAATGGATCCTTTAACGGTAGCGGTCCCGAATTATCTTGATAAACTAGTCACGTACTGAACATAATCGTTTTATAGAGACATTGTTTTGTACGTGATGTGTGTCGATTATTATTATTGACGACTTATAATTAATATAACGATGAGATTAGGAGTTTTCCATAATGATTTGGTTTTAAAATTCTGTAATTTGGACTTCATTTCTATTTGTTCCTATTCTTTCGATCAAGATTCGTCCATTATTCTCGGGACACGGAGTTTTACGTAAATAATTTAGTGTAATTATTAGAACTCCTAATACTACTAAGTATAGAAAAAGACAAAATTTTGGTATAAAATCAAGTATAAAAGGCTCCGTCTCGGGTCGTGTCTCGTTGAAAGGTTCCCATCACACCAGCAGCGTTACCGCGCTGGATTGCGAGGGACATGCTTTGGACGAGATACGACCGTGACTAAATTCACATAAATATAATAAATATAAATAAATACAGCATGTAGGTAACACCTAGAATTAACCACATAATTGCAATAAAACATTTTGTCATTGACTTTAAATAATAAAAATAAATAAACACACTAGAATCATTGATCTCCTATAAACAACTAGATACACAAAGGTCTTACTAAAACAATTTAAAAAACGATCCCAATAATGTCCAATAAAGCAAATGAGGGTCCATTCATTCGTCCATTCCTTCTTTGTGCTCGGACATTTTTAGAAGGCAGACTGTGTATCTAGTTGTTTACAGGAGATCAATGACCAGAATAAAGAAATTCCGGAATCGATAATAATTAGGTATAAACTTTAAATTTTTGTGCTGTTCGAGTTTATAACTTTCTTTATTCCGGAAAAGTTTATTTGATATTTTGATGTGGAGATCGAATTGTGTACTGGTAGGAGTTCAAATACTAAAATTTATAAAAATAACAACCTAGGTTCGATAATTCCCGTTAAATAACAACTTTTTATGACGCCAACCGCCTCTTTTCTTCCTAAGTAACGTTTGTTATTTATAACGAAACTTTTCCACTATAACTAACACTATTATTCTCTGTCTCGGCTTTCACTCGATCTAATATACGTCTTACTTATAGATGGGTGATTGATTTCTCTGTAGTTACACTGGGGACTCACACTTTTGATACGTAAGAAAGTGTCACATTACCTCACTTGTGGTGGTGTGTGTGTGTGTGTGGGGGGGGGGGGGGGGGGGGGGCTATTTTATTTACACTAGTTTTCACAATTGGGATTTACTATTTAATTTTCTATTTATATGAATGCTCTAAATAACTTCCCGAGTTGAAATGACAATGCCCCACCACCAACCGCAAGTTGTACAAGATGACGAATAAATGTAAAAATATCTCCGTTTTTTTTGGTCAAATTATTGGTTTAAAATAAAGTTTTGGACAAGTTGTGATGCGAAAAAAACAAAAGCGAAATATTCATTGTTTTTGTTATTCTTCTATAGGAGTTGCGAGAGTAGTAGAAAATGATACTGACTTTGATTATGCAATATGAAACCTGTAATAAGTCCCCAACAAAATGATAGGTACAGTTTAAATGGTCACGTAGTTTTGTAGGTGGGGCAAAGCTCCATTGAAATGTGGCAATGTCTTTTCCAATAATGTGGCATCTAGTGTTACCATTGAAGGGATATCGAGCTCTTAGATGCTTCATTCATTTCTTCTCCAACAAGACTTACTTCTAGCTTTTCAGTACGTGACAGTGAAAAGCTAGTGAGTAATATTTCACAAATTCCTTCGCAATTATACGCCCCATTCGGCGTTCGGTTCGCAGTTGGGGCAGGTTTTGGCGCTATAAATTTTTATTAGCTTCAATTATGACCCGAGAAGTTTTGGGAGGGGACGCAACTTTGCTTAAGTGCCGGCGGGGATGATTGTAGGGCTGGCAAAAATATTTAAACAATAGTTTTTTTGCCAATTGTGGGAGGACTTGGCGCAGGTCTTTTATACATAATTTTTTTTTGTACATTTGTAGGTTGTTAGTTTAAATAGTTTAGTTTTTTTTTCAACATATAATATGTATATAATAAATAAATGGTAACTCCTTTTAGACATTAAATTCGTTTATTGTTCATTTATTTCGTTTCACGAATGGTCTCAACGGTTTGTCATTTGCTAATTCCGTTTTACAGAGTATTTCACATCTTAATCTAACGTTTTATTTTTTCCTCCAGAGGTGTCGTATTACCCCAGATATTCAGGAAGTGAGGTTTAACTAGGTTTGTGAATAACGACATTAGAGTGGACGAAGGATTTCATCGTCGTCATTTCTTCCTCCAGAGCAAGCAGCTTAGCAGTCACGTTCACTCCCGATCTCTGTAGTGGGACTGTTGAATCTAGCAAAACTCCAACATATTTCAATTCGCGAACACTTTCTGGTTAATATTATAATCTTTCATTTCCATATGTAACTGATGTATTTTCATTTGTGTGCATGTGCATATTATGTGCCCCTTCGTGCCTCGGAAAGCACGTTAAGCAGTTGGTCCCGGTTGTTGTCACTTGACAGCAGTAGTTAGGCCACGTCAAAGGCCTACGGGCGGCTTGAATAACTTTGACAAATAGGTTTGGTCACTAAACCACACGAGAAAAGAAGAAAAAGAAGATTTGTGTGCAAATAAAGTATATTTGATTTGATTACATCAAAATTATCAAATAATATTGCAACTATCACTATCCCGCCATTTTCAAAAGTCTAAGAAGCTAGGTGTTAGAATAATTATGTCTGTGTGACAACCCTACGCGAGGTCCGGTGTCCGGTAGTGGGGTGAATTTTTCCGGAACTCAAGTATGAATTATAAAGCGGTTTAATTTTGGAAAGTTCAACCGTTTTTGGCAACTTTTCGCCATCTAATTGTGGAATTCTTGCCTCTCATTCATATTAATGCATGTTATACAATCTTTTGTGTTGAGAACCCCTAAAATTTGTATTTTTAGGGATCCGTAATTGGGAAGAAAGTTTTAATTTCTGTGTAACATTATACTTTTCTTCTTTCATTTTCTCTTCAGTTGAAAGATTTGTCAGATTGATCCTATAGTATGTATTTCTGAAATATAAATTAAACTACAGAATTCTTACTTACTTACTTACTTACTTACTTACTTACTTACTCCGCTGGCTCAGTGACCCGAAGTGGATCTTGGCCTCCGCAACGAGAAGACGCCAGTCGTGCCGGTCCTGCACCGACTGCCACGTGTGTCCCTGCTGTCGGTGCAGGTCCTTCTCGATCTCGTCCTTCCAGCGGTACCGAACTACAGAATAACAAAACTTAAACAAACTAAAAAAAACAAATAAATATCTTCTAAATAGGTAAATGCCTATTTAGAAAATACTTACATTATAAGCATATCGCCTACGTTGCCCCCATGTGGCAGGGTTCCCAGGATACTGGCGGCATTACCTCGCTGAACGGCTAAACCCAGGCGTTGAGCGAAGTAAGCGCCCTGAGATCCCCTGTAGCGAGGACCAGCCGTATCGATATACTCTTCGAAAACATTTTTGTGTCCGACGAGCACAGGATTGATCTTATTGTGTTTGTGTAATTGTGACAGGAAAATAATTCCCATATTAAAGTGGGAATCGGCATTTTAAAAAAACATACAAGAATTAAGAATCTCCACCACAGAAGTTCTTTAAAATTGACAGCAATTGCTGTTCAAATGTGAACGGAATCATGTTTATTTGCGAATGACTTTTGGAATTAAAAATATACCTCTTTTTTTTACTCATTTATGCTAAACAAGTGTATCTCACAATCTATCTTAACCCAATCGTGTTTATTATTAAATTACTTTTGGAAAAAAAATATACCTCTTGTTATTTTCTGTACCTACTTGTTTTTACTAAAGTTTATTTGGACGGACAATATTGGGTCTGCTCAAAAAGCACGAGAATCGCTAAGTATGTATCGCTACTTCGGCGCCGTCACGTCGTCGTCTCGTCATCGTCTCGTCATCAGTGACGACGCGGTGGACAACGGCCTTAGGTACGGACTACAGCAGATCAATGGTAAAACTTGCAGTACGAATACAACTCTTATGACGACGATAATAAGAACGGTCCAAAGTCCAAAGTGTTACACTTGATCAGCTGTTAGAAAAAGTGTTTATCTATCTCACGATCTATCTTATCTATTTGTCCAATGTTGATCAAATTGGAAGTGTAAACAATATTTATTGATGCATAAAATAAGGTCATTTTGAATTACTATGATCACAACAAGTATTAAAGTTGTTACTAAACGTATCCGGGTTCAATTCCGGTGGAATAGTGGAATACCTTATGAGTCAACTTTATAAACATAATGATTCGACCATGTCGACATATTGACCATGCAGAGATCGGAATAGGTAACCTAAACTTCGAGGAACAGAGACCAAAAATGGGGACTTGCTTACGTCAACATTTTTTCCCGGGAGAATTTCGGGACACCGCTGATATTCACGACAAATAGTGAAAGGTAGGTTACATTTATGGTTTTCATTTTGAATGAAGCGAATTAATTTCATTCGAATATTCTTGATTAGAGATTCTGATTCTGAGAGGCAGACTTTAAGAAATGTACGCCAGAAATATCTACTACCATTGTATTGCTAAAACTAGGTATCTAACTGGCGCATCTAGAAACCTTGAAGGCCTGAGATGCGATACATCAAAGATCTTGATAGCATTAATTGAAATTAATGAGGCAGAATGGAAACCAGAACGAATATTCATTAGAACATTTCTCGCTAATTATTCAATAGGAGCGTACTTGACCGGGTCAATGCTAATGGAATAGTGCCTACAGTCCACGATTTTCACTCTTACAGATGGCAGATAATGCGACATAAACAACGATATCTTTTAATTGCGTTGACGTAGAAAGTTGATATTTTCACGGATGCATGAGGTTACAGACTTGAGTATTTGATATTAATTTCAACTTGATCCATCCACTCGTTTCTGAGATATAGGTCTTGACAGACGGACAACAAAATGGTCCTATAAGGGTTCCTTTTTTCCTCTTGAGGTTCGGAACCCTATAAATACAATATCTGACTTGAAACTGCGACGACGAGATGACGACGTGACGGCACCGAAGTAGCGATACATAGTAAGCGAATCTCGTGCTTTTTGAGCAGACTCAAATTAAAAGTTAGGCTTTAGAGCAACTTTAGAGAGAACACCGTGTGAACCGACCGGGTGCATCGCAAGCGATCGAATGCGATAAACGGTCGAGAGCCCTTGAACCAAATCTCTATGCAATTTTGATATTAAGGCCGGCCGCTTTCTGTGAATTTCTGTGATTATTATGAATGTAGGTCAGGCTATGCAAAAGAAAATTGGTAGGTCACGTCTAGTACTGTAATTTGTGATATTATGCTACTGTAGAGGGAATTTAAGTCATTGGCAATGTCAATAAGTGAACCTATTACTGTAGTTATGTACATATGTATGTAGCATATTGAGGAATTCTACAGGGTCACCTTTAATTCATTCGACAAAATTAAATAGATGGTTAGGCTTGTAACACACATCAATTCTGCACAGCGTTTAAGTACTTAAATTAAACAATTTGGGGAAAAATAAAAATAATATTTACAATAAATTGAACTATCAAAAAAAATAATATTTGCTGTGCATCGTTACTGTGCTTTGAAGTTTTTACATTTTAAGGTATTTTTCATTTTTGCCAACGATTTCTTTCAATGGGATTTGACCTAATGGTCATTTCTAAGGTCATTGTTTGACTTGTGACGTGACGAAACTAAAATGAGAATGACGTAAAAACATTTAAGTGCCACCCCGTATGGTTTTTTTGCAACATACAACCGCTTGCACCAGTAAGATCATCTTAAAATGTAAATAGATTGTTCTATAATAGTCATATAATTTAAACCCTCACATAATAATTCCGAAACTACAAAATGCAGAGAAATGGTTTCGTCATCCCAACGTCATCTAGTTCGCAAATAACTATTATTGGTTTCTTTTTCGTCCTCTTTGAAAACTTACATTAAATTAAATCAAAAATTAATTACAAGTAAGTACTTACAATAAAAGATAGTAATCTCTCTCTCTTCTCGTGTGGTTTAGTGACCAAACCTATCGTCAGAGTTAGTCAGGCCGCTCGTAGGCCTCTGACGACTGCTGCCGAGCGACAGCAACCGGGACCAACTGCTTGACGTACCTACGCCCAGAGGCTCAGATGGAAATTAGTGATAGGCTCAGATGAAAATGTCACTAAGACACCCATCCAGGGAGGTGACCGCGACTTCCAATCGTTATCGTAATCGCTTTCAATTTGACACATGGACGCTATACATTGCTGCTATGTTTTTACAAACTACAACAAAACACAGCAATGTATATCGTTCCAGCGTCAAAATGAAAACGATAACGAAAACGATTGAAGTCGCGGTCACCCCCCTGGCACTGACCTCGCTCAACGTTGCTTAACGCAACTGGACTAAGAGCTATCGTATAGTAATTATATTTAGGTCTGACTAGTCTCTTGAATATTTAAATGTTCCCCAATTTAGCGGGACTCGAGCAGAAATTGATTCAGGCAGAAATAACACTGCCGCCAAATCGAGCTTGTGAATGTCGTGAATGTTACAAATTAATAATTAAGAAATATAAGACGGGAGATTTCCAATTAACTTGAACGCTTTGATGAGTGGATTGTGCTCACAGGCGACGGTAATAGGCAGAAAATGATTAAAATCATTTATTCACGTCTTTGAGAGTGAGTGCTTTCAACCCCTTTCCCCAAATGTTTAAGTACTGATTTGGCTTTATAATATATATAGATACGTTTATATTGGTGACCATTGATCTCCTATAAACAACTAGATACACAAAGGTATTACTAAAACAATTTAAAAAATGTCCAAATAGTTCGATAACAAAATTCATGATGGTTAGAAAGCTATAAATAGAGACCTTGACAGAGAATCGATTGTAATAATATTCATACACAAAGCTAAGGCTGAAGTCATTGATATCCTATAACTAACTAGATACACAAAGGTCTTACTAAAACAATTTAAAAAAATGGCCAAATAAGGGTCCATTGTTAACGTCCAGATAAGGTCCAATAAAGCAAATGAGGGTGAAATGACCATTCATCCGTTTGTATCTTCTTTGCGCTCGGACATTTTTAGAAGGCAGACTGTGTATCTAGTTGTTTATAGGAGATCAATGATTGCTGACACATATAAATAAAACATATAGCTGGCATGTTTTGTCGCAGATTCATGTCCTAATTATTGAAGTAATCCTGCTATAAGAGTTCATGGTAAGGGCCCTGGGGATCTCAGTTGACATTTTTCCGAGAACTACATGACGGATAGTAAAAATTCTTAAACTAATTGATTGCTTATAATTGTAAAAGAAATTTTAAAATTGATCGCGTGCATTTTGAGAAAATCTACCTTTTATACTTTTCTTTGTGTTTACAGTCCATTTTCCCCGTACTTATTATCGCGTTTTATTCGCCAATTTGCCGGAATGTTATCCTCGCGCTTTATGAAAGCAAAAGGCCACGAAACGTGTGCGTTACGACTTACGACTGCGTTATGCGCCATGTCGTAAACGGCACGAGTGGCGGGGCATAAACTTTTATATGTGCCCCGTCCCGTGCTTCAATTATGAACGGGTTATGAAAAAATAAAATTAGCTTAGCTTATAGTTCATTAAAATAGGTGGACTTTGGGTCGAGCTATACAGTAAAATAGCTATAGTGGGGCCGCCGAGAAAAGCCCGATATGACGTTTGGGGAAGGTGCGGCCGACATAACTTTGAAACGGTGCACAAGTTACGGATAAATAATTATTGTCTTGAACTCTCATTTACGTAATCCATTTTGTACAAAAATAATAAAATTTAAGAATTTCGTAATAATTTCAAACATGCAAGAGAGTAAATTCACATTCTTATGAAAAAAATTGATTTAGTTTTCCATGAAGCACAGTTAAAATGTTATGTCGTCAGAATTAAATCGTAGAGAAGAGATTAAAATACTAAGTGACGATATTTGGTATCAGTTACTAATATCGCTATTATATCAAAACAGGAAAATTCTTTTTCGTTACTTTCGTTCAGCCTTAATTTCAGAATGAAACTGGTGTGATGGATATCTTTGTATCAAATTAAATACAAAACAGTTAAAAATAAATCTTTAGTAAGGAAACCCGCCGACAAAAGCTAGTCAGATACTAACACGTTACCTATGGGTACATCACTATTAACGTCATATTGTCATGTGTCATATCGGGCCTATTAAAACGGCCGTACTATAATTAATAATAAATAGTTCGACCAGACCAGATGGATGACCTTCGCAAGGTTTTTAAACTCATCTATCGCAATGTCCTCGGTGTACAAGCTCGTGCACTCAAGATGACCTAAAGAGGGCTACTTCCCGGGCTATAGAGGTCGCAAAATACTGGTGCGGGAAAATTTGACAAAGCCTAGAATAGCCTAGGCTGCTTTAATCACCTTCACGCGTTTAAAAAAACCTTCGCAAGGTGGCGGGCAGAGACTGGATGCAAAAGGCCGAGAATCGGGTTGAGTGGCGTGCTTTGGGAGAGGCCTACGTCCAGCAATGGACTGATACGGGCTGATGATGATGATGACTTCTTAGAATGTTTAGACCATAGGTTCTCAACTTTATTTTGAGAATATATTTAACCTAGAGTCCCTCATTTTTTGTTATTTACCATCTCTCGCGACACCGTTTCATCTTTTTCTCGTATGATTTAGGCAATTGTTCCATCGCCGGAGTAAGCGAGTAAATCTGGGCTATTTTCTCACCTAAGAAACTTACAAAAGATACTACATTCCGTGTAAACAACAACAACAAAATAGACGCATAATATATTAATAGTTCATCGACGACTGTTCGCACCGCCGGCGCCGGGGAGTACTCGCTCGGCTATTTTGTCGCCGAGTGAGTACATCTCATCGCTCGGCAAAACTCGCCAACTCGCTGAGCTACACTGGCGAGCGGGGGTGACTGAAGCGAGTAATCGCCCGTCGCTCAGCGACACTCGCTGATACTCGCTATTCACTCATCGCCGGCGGTTGGACAACTGGTTTAATGACCGAATCGTCAAAATAAAAACGATAACGAAACCGACGAAATGGGTTCTCTTGAAAATGGCGGGAAACGACGGTTGCAAAATTATTTGAATTTTTTTGTTATAATGTCTACAGTGGCTATTTTGGCATGGCAGAAAATGTTCACGAATGACAGTATGGTGAATTTATTGAATAATTTGAGCAAGATCTGAAGTTTCAAGCTTTTATCAGGAGTTCCCGCTACAAGCTCGGGAGTGAACGTGACTGTCGAGCTGCTTCGTCCAGACTGATGACGCTACGGCGACTCCTCTGGATGAAGAAATGAAGACGTGACTACCCAGGGTGAAGACGCTACTGCGACTCCTCTGGAGGAAGATAGAAGACTATTATGTAATGAATTGAATAAACATGACATTGGCAAATGACGAACTGTCGAGTCCATTAATAAAATAAATAAATAACGACGAAATGACGAGCCGCGGTCGGACTTCTAAATTTTCAAGATAACATCCAATCCAATCAACTCGATTCATCAGTAGACAAACATTGGCGTTATTATTACAGAGATTATCAGCGCTACACAATTCGGTAACCATTTGTGAAGGAATTCCACCGCAATGTAAAGATAACACTAATTTTATTATCTGCCGTTTAGTGTGTAGTCGAGCGAGTGAACAGATGTGGCTGATGTTTGCGTAATAGTAACACGCGACGTGACTTTACGTAACAGTGACGACAGAACGACGAAACCATGAAGGACAAATGTTTCGCCGCGCTCTTTGGAGAGACCCTACAGTATTTAGAATCATCTATAGTGAGGTAATGCCTCCTACAAATTCTTATACATCAATGGATATCACTCACGTATATTGTTGAAGCCGACAATTGGACTGACAGTTTCGAGCAACGTTTCGTTTACTTTACGTAACGGTGACGACAGAACGACGAAACCATGAAGGACAAATGTTTCGCCGCGCTCTTTGGAGAGAGCCTACAGTATTTAGAATCATCTATAGTGAGGTACAGTGCGCGAGGCGTAAGCTCAGGTTTGCATTTGTGTGAGTGCACACAGATAGTGTAGAGTGATATTCGGCCTGAGGTGCGACGCGTCCCCAGCGGGATGCCAACCCTGCCGCGCACGCACCGCACTTCACCTCTTGTACCGCTAGCGATTAGCGATCACTCACACAAATGTAAACCTGAGCTTACGCCTCGCGCACTGTAATGCCTCCTACAAATTCTTATACATAAACCGTTATCACTCGCTTATATTGTTGAAGCCGGCAATTAGACTGAAAGTTTCGACCGATTTCGATTCGAAATATCGAATAACATGGCGTCGAAATTTTACAGCAGCGAAAAACGTAACAATGAAATATCAAAACCACGAATAACTACAGCGAAGTTTGTCACCACGAAACAAGGTCAATCCGATACATTTTTATAGGTATATTCTTCGATCGTTAACGAAACTTAAGCCACTTGTCTAGAACCTCTGTAATTTTGAGTTAAAACTTTCTACAGTATCAAAGCTACCGTTTTTAGTTCCAAAAACGCCAGTAAAAATAGTTTTGCAAATGGGATTGACCATTAGTAATACCTAAGTATATTTGGCGTTTACAGATGTATTTTTATCATTTTGTAAATAGCTTTTTTAATAAAATTGATTATATTGGAAGATATTATTTTTTCAAGATTGGCGGCGCTAGTTGGCTCATATCAGGCCCTTAAGTACAGAGTGTACAATATTTGTTTCAAATAAAGAATTTATTATTATTATATCACTAATAATCTTTTAAAGGATTTCTATGAACTAATATCTAGCCTCATAAAGTACATTAGATTCTAATACACAAATAACTTCAAGCATATATCTGGTGATTTCCCGTTTATCTGCCATTTCCTGGGACTTATCGAGATATCTCGCTATCACTATCAGTATTTGATAACGGCAATAATCATAACCCAGCTACCGGCTGCCATCGTATTCCCTATTCATTAAAAATATTAAAATCGATATCAATCTGAATGGTTAACGATTTTATCCATCATTGATTATGTGAGTTAGATTAAACTTCTGAATCATAATCATTTATTGTAATCGATCGGAATGTTGTGGTGATTTTCGGCATGGCGTGCATTCGGTGTTTCGTGATTCGTGGTCACAAACTTTGGCTGTAGAGTTATGTGAGGGTTTAAATTATAACTATTTTCATCATCATCATCAGCAGTCCACTGCTGGACGTAGGCCTCTCCCAAAGCGCGTCACTCAACCCTACTCTCGGCCCTCTGCATCCAGTCCCTGCCAGCCATCATGCGAAGCTCATCCCTCCATCTGGTCGGGTGGCGTCCCACACTACGTTTACCCGTTCGTGGCCTCCATTCGAGAACTCGTCTACCAATTTAATATCAATCTATATCCATTTTAAGATGATCTTATTACAATATGATGATATTACATGCTGCAAGATCACCAGAGAAGAAGATATTCGACTACCAATTACTATTTTATTTGTAAAACTAGCTCTACCCCGCAACTTCGTTTGCGTAGAGGAGGAGGATGGAGGAGATCAGGAGGAAGATCTTCCTCTCTGGATCCTTGTTTCTACATCACATGCCGCCATGGCTTATAGCCTATGAGCTGTCCGGATATTTCAGCTATCTCCTAGTGAAACTCCCATCAAAATTCCTTCAGTAGTTAGGGCGTGACAAAGTCACAGACAGACAGACAAAAATTCTAAAAATTAGTGTTTTGGCATCAGTATCGATCCTAAAACACATTACAATTATTCTTTTCAAAAAATATCCAATGTACAGACACAACTTTTTTACAGTCTTATTATATGTATAGATAACGATAATAATTTAATTTTAAATAGCTGTCAACTACCCATTTATGTTTACATCATTCCATGGCCTGTCAATCGTGTATTTGCTTTTTCTATTCGACTATGACCTCCAACCTTCCACAATCGCGTCAATATTCAAGCGTCTACGTACACTGGTTTATATTTAGCAATCGGCTGTCTATTTTTACGTATATTTATGAATTTTGTAAACACTATGGATTTTGTAAACATTTTAAGTCTGCGAGGTGTCAGTCAAAAACTGTTTAAAATTTAAAAAAATATTTTTTTGGGTTTGAAAAAGCTTGCGTAAGATGTTTTAAAAGTGGTATGTTCAAAGCTAGGATCAGTAAAGTTAAAACAATAATGAAAGAATTTTTTTTTTGGACTTCCGTAGTAATGTTGTAGGTATGTCAGTTTTTAAGCAAAACGCGTAATATAAGTAAGTATAAATAAGAAAAAGTTACAAATTATTATAAACTACTTAAAAATACATTAAAACTAACAAAAAATCTACCTAACTAAAACACTAAGTAAGTATAAATGATAAATGTATAATTTTTTTTTAACGCGACCAGGATTCGAACCAGGGACCTAGCCATTTCGTGACAGGTTCAAGTCCTGCCCACGGCAAGAATTTTTTCATCATGTTCTAATTTTATACCATTTATATTACACCATGTATAGAAGAATACACCCAGTAAATTCCATGGCTATTTAAAAATGAAAAGCATAGAGCGAAGTTTCAAAGTATTCACATAACAAGCTTTTAGTCGCAGTAGACGACTCTTTTGACGCAGAGGCGTATTTTATTCAGCAGGTGGGCATTTCTTGTGTAAATCAGAGGTTGACAACTTTTCCTTTTTAAGGGTCATCCACAGACCACATACCCCATAGACTCGGTACTTTGCAAGCGAAACATTCTGTCAACGATGAGCGCATAGAGACGAAGCGGGGGACAGAGGTGCCGTATTAAAGACATGCGTCCATGTCGATAATATCTCTAGGTTATCGCGAAGCAATTTTGCGCTCATGTGCGGGCAGACACGGGCGCCCTCCTGTTACAGGTCTATGGGGGGGTAAGTGGTCAGTGGATGCGAGATACTATGAGTCATGAGGGTCATCATTGAATTCGTCATGATATCATATCACAACAATCAGGGTAGATTGTGTATTAAGTCTACTGAGATAATATCATACGAAGAACTGATTAAGTTTGAAATTACAAAACTACTACTTGACCGTTTTTTTTTAATTCTTTTCCAATTTGAATATATTTTTTTTTAAATTAGTGCTTCACGAATTTAGTATGGAGTTTCACGTCTTACTATCAGATTCCCTATTTTCAATTGCTTGTAATTATTTTACTTTTCAACTGATTTAGTTGCTCCATGTAAGATCTATACCTAATAATTAAAGAGTAATTTTAAAATAAGTGTCAGAGCTGCCATTTTTAAACAGCTCTTTATAAAAGAAGTAAAAGGTCGTAATTTAAACTGAAGCGAGTATGTATATAAGTAGACAGAGGTAAAACAAAAAGGAACAAAATAATTAGGTACCCTTTGTAATGAATGACGGTGTTAATTCAAAAAGACCCAAAACGATATACTTGGACGTAGCTCATAAAAGGTTGTTTATTCAGGTCGTACCTTGAAACTTGCGGACCTGAGGTTGGCCTCATCTGTTTTAAATTCTCTAGATGCTGTTTAATATTTAACCTGTGCCCCTATGGTGGGAACATATTTGGAACTAAGTATTGTAACGACTGTAGTCAATATATGACTTGGAAAAATATTATGAAGATGTGTTTGCGTCTTGGCAACAGTGCATGGGTTATTATGTTATTAATTATGAGACAAAACATTATCAATTATTAATTTATTACAAACTATGTAAATTGACGTTAAAAACAGTAGGTTTTGAGTTTTATTTGAGTTAAAGATTTGGTGTTGTCAAATCACTGTTGCCAATATAGGTTATTTACGAATAGGATAGGATGTGATATCGTTATTAAAATGTCGGCTTTACCTCTTATTTTTGAATGTGTGTAATATTTTGTTCCATAATATTTCACACACATCACACTCACATCGCAAAAAGAGGAATTTTATTAGTTTAAGGTGTGGATATCTGCGGCACCGTAGCTCATAAATTTCCTACAAGAATGAACGGATTTTCATTTACTTTTGTTTGGTTTGAAAGATAATTTGGACCGAGACAGTTCTTAGCTAGGTTTCTATCTTCAATTAAATTTACACAGTAACCGTTGATCATCAATTCATATCTATTTTGTATTGTTAACTAAAATTTAATTTTACATTATTGTGAACTTATTTTTTTTGACCACAGTTGTTACTTGACTATAACAATCTTGTACAACCCTAACAGAATCTCCACAGTCGCATTCGGGACAACCTTAAGCCATGACTTCAAAGTTCTGAGTGAATTTTTAACAGGAGCCTTTGTGCGGTGAAGTTTGGGTGTGCGTTTCAACTTCCAGTGTATGACATAATATAGTGAGGAGGCGTTCAAGAAAAGTCTCTAAATACTAAATAAGTAAAGCAAAATTTTAGTCACGGCCGAGAACTAGGGAACTCGCCATTCAGCTCTCCCAAACTACCGTGTATCCATTCAATATTTACATTCAATTGATTAAATATTTACATTTTCATTGCTTACCTATATGCAAGGATAATTCACATTCTTCTAGTTTATATGGTTTAAGCAAGATTAATTTTTCATCTATCTGTGTCATTTTTTATTATTAATTTAGGTTCATAACTATTCACGCACTCGTTAGGTACAGTCGACAGCAGATCAATGGTAACACATGCAGTACAATTTCAAGTCTTACGACGCAAATAATAAGATCGGTACAAAGTTCAAAGTGTTACCATTGATCTGCTGTCGACTGTATCTACCTTAAAACTAACAAAATATCAAAGAAACAGTAGTTTATTTAAAGCCGCGTAAGTTAATAATTAGTGTGCCGAAAAATGCAACCGGGAATCGTGCACTGATAACCTAAAAATCGATCACTTTGCCGTGTGCAAACATCATCCTTTTATTTGAGACAAAGACATTTCAATGTTTTTAAAATCAAAGAATACTTTTTTATGATAACTGAGAATGGAGGTCGCCACCATTAGTACAGCTACCAGCAGATCAAGTGTAACATTTTGGACATTGGACCGTTCTTATTATCTGCGTCGTAAGATTTAAAATCGCACTGCAAGTGTTACCATTGATCTGCTGTTGTCCGTACAAAATATAAATTTTCATCATGTGGCTCGCAAGGTAACGCAAGACATGTCTAAATGAAATCGCTATTCACCCTCTTCGCGACTCTACTACGTTGAATATGGCTTTTAAAATTTTCAGACATGTGTCCTGGTTTTGGGAGAGATAATTAGTTCCCTTGACGGTTGAGGACGAAATCCTGTTGTAATTTATAATTCGGTTTGATATTTTGATAATGACTTAGATTTGTTTTCGTTGCGAATTTGAATTATGGTCGGACATCACATCGTGTTATGTTAGGAAGGTATTATTAAAGTACTGACTGTAATCCAATTCATTTATGAAAACATCATGTACACACGAAGACAGAGATAAGTATACAGGGGGCCTCAATAAGGTTGAGATTTTCTCAAGAACTACTCGACCGAATTTAATGATCCTTTTACAGTACATAGTTTTAACTTCTATCTATCAAACAGTGAAATAATTTCTGCAATAGGTCAAGTAGTTTTTGAAAAAATCTAAACCTTAAAAACTCTCCTATACACCTTTCGGATCGGTCGCGTTTCGTGCGTCGGTGTTTTTGAGTAAACAACAAAGTTGGTCGCGTTTCGTGCGTTTTATGAAATCAATAAAAAACTACCTCCACTGTTGGTCGCGGTTCGTGCGTTTAATAGTTTTGTGATCTTACTACCGACGTTTGCAGGTATTACCATAGAGTTATAAAAAGGTTTAAGAGAGTTCTGTCGCGACGACGCCGCTAGTAGCGTTGCTAGTAGCAGAGTTTTCTGTCTCGCTCGCTCTTACGTGTCCTTTGAAGAGGCTTGGTGATGCACGTAGGTAACAGTAACAGATGTGTATATCGATAGGATACTCTGTGTTCCACCGTACGTGCGCAAGAATATATCTCTATTTCCAAAAATCGCATAGTTACAAGAATATTTCTTGTATTGTAGGTAACATAAACTTGCATTTTCAGACTACGTAAAGTTAGCATCCTTCATGGGGTACTGTATTCGCTTTTATAATGGTGGCACTTCACTTGGCTATTCGGCTATTGGATGTTTGCGTATTTGTCAAAAACTTGACGTACATACAAATAAGATGAATATTTTGTCAAGCATACCAACCACACATGGCAATTACGACAAATACGAATAGCCTAGTGAAGTGCCACCATAACAAGTTGCCATAATTCTTCGGTATTTCCAACATGTTCACATTCGAGAACATTTTCTCAAACACACAAAACAACAATAAAATTTAAATCATAAAATAATTATTCGACTGTCACATTCCCGCCATATTCAACTTAGATATTTTAAACTTTAACGAGAGTTTTTATTGGTATATTCTTCATTTGTTTTTATACCTTGTTATCGTTTGAACAATCAACTTTAATTTATACAATTTTATGTATACAGTTGTATCTATGTTTTCAACTGTAGGTACTGGTAGAAGATCAAATACTAAGATTCAACTCAGAACTAAGTTTGGGCTTAGTTGCCGTTACAAACTGACAGACACAGTCTGCAAGTTAATAATTATACAGATTGTACAACAATGCCTGTATAGAATCTATACAAATACTTGTACAACACTGTAAGTAGATAAAACTTAACCTAACCAAAAAACTTATGGTCTACTCAGATTTAACTTTTAAGCATTAAGCCATGCTCGACGAATAAATTAAAGATATTCTTGGTATGTATAGTACGATAGAAGATTTCGGTGGTCGGACTGTGGCCTGTGGTGGCTCAGTTGCGTGTCACGAAATGTCAAGGTCGCAGGTGGCTAGAAATTTTTCATCATCTTATGGTCTGACCGAAGAAAAAAAAACTTGCCTAATTATTTCACTGATTCATGCATTGACACCTGTTGGCCTAAAGTCAATCCTAACCTAAGCCTAATAGAATCGCAAAATCTATGGCTAGCAAGCAATGGATATAAATGAGTTCATAATTACGACTACAACGTATGGATATACCTTTCTCAACTAAATCGTATTCCCAGAATCTGAATTACTTGGCATCAACGAATTCTGATGAGCGGGAAGTGGCAAATCACGATATTGCTGACGTCACACTGACAGCTGAATGGAAGTAATCGGTCTCGTAAACATATTTCCCTGACTATATCATTAAGTGAAGAAAGCGGACCGCAATCGCATTCAAACCTTCGAGATCTTATTCTTTTCGTCTAGTTTAGTGAGCAAAGGTTGGTTGGCAAAACCCTCAGCGTGATCTTTGAAGAGGCTTTTGATGAGAAGGGTACGATACCGTATCCTGGTGCCAGTTCATGCATGCAAAGACATCACCTGCTGTTGAGGGTCACGGTCCTCAGCACTGAGGCAATGATTATGGAGGAGGAGGAGTGACCAAAGGTATTCATGAGAGTTATTCAGGTCGCCCGGTAGGCCTCTGACATGGCATAACGACTGCAGTTCTGCCGAACGATAGCAACAGAGCACAACTGCTTAACGTGCATTCTTAGCCACAAAGATGCTAGAAGACATCCAAGGGCTCTGTAATATTCCGTTCCGTAGTGTTAAAATAAGGAATATGAATTATTTGGACCTACTGAAAGAGTTATTAGTAAGTGAGTCAGAGCCCGTAGGCTTCTGGCATGACCTGGCGACTGTTACCGAGCGACAGCAACCGGGACCAACGGTTAACGTGCGCCACGAGGCACGGACCCAGATGAAAATGTCACTACCACCTCATCCAGAGACCTCGTCCAACATGTACGATCGTTTTTAACGCGTACATGTAACTGGACCACTAGCCCCTCGATCGATATTGGACCATTTGGAATAGTAAAAAGCATGATTTCGACAAGATAGACCTATTGTGTACAATAAAGCTACTAAATAAAGTATCGACAGCCAAATTGAAGACGAAACTAGCAACAAAACACTACAACAAGTACCATTTATTATTATCATCGTTAACAAAGTCCTATCAGCAGACGTCCACTCGAACTCAAACATATCACAGACAGACACCGCTTCCCAAACAGTTGCCGAAACTGTTCCCGACATGACCCTAGAGAGGTCAAGAGCGGAGCGATCATGATTGATGGTACCAATAAAGGCAAGGCCGCAGCTAAGGAGGAAACACACCGTGGCAAACGCATTACACAATCCGCTCCGCAATGATGGGACATTTTTGGGGTATTTGAAGAGGAACTACGCATTCAGACAGTGTTACTCATAAATTAAACACCGCCGGATCTAGAAGGGACGGCCAGACACGGGCGACAAATTCAGGGCAATAAAATCCATTAGCAAGATCCGAGAAAATATTCCTGGGACCTAAAGATTGGTGTGATTTTCTATTGTTTTTTCCTGGTTTATTTAAATTTTATTAATGGATTCAACAGTTTGTTATTTTCCAATGTTGTGTTACAGAATTTTCTCAAGATATTGTAGTCTTTTATATTCCTGCAGAATACGCAAGGCAACTCGCCTTAGCGTCGTCACCCTGGGTATCCGCGTCTTCTCTTCTTCATCCAGACTCCAGAGGAGTTGCCGTAGAGTGAACGTGACTGTAGAGATGCTTCGTCCAGTAACACGGACGAAGCATCTCTACAGTCACGTTCACTCACGAGCTCGTAGTACTCTAGCTTCAAACCGTCTGTTGTCTTTCCTAAAGTCCAAATATTTTGGGGAAAAAATCGTTGCGTTCCATGGAGATAACCTAAAGAATATTTTGTGTGGAGGCAGGTCTCCTTTGTCGTCACGTTCACTCCAATGCGTCATGGTGTTACTTCACTTGGCTATTCGTGTTTGCGTATTTGTCATAATTGCCATGTGTGGTTGGTATGCTTGACAAAATATTCGTCTTATTTGTATGTACGTGAAGTATTTGACAAATACGACAAACATCCAATAGCTAATACGAATAGCCAAGTGAAGTGCCACCATCAGAGAGTTCAAACATTAAAAAAACAAGTGGCAGAGACGCGAAAAATAGTCATGCGTTAGCGGAATCTGCGATATAGGTAAATAGATATGGCTAACTCCATCGCCTGTTCCTTGCTACATGTCTTTAACGCATTTCCTTTGTTATACCTCAACGTATCTATTCAAGGAGTTGTTTCTTCAGCGTAATTATCCGCACTAAGTTCGCTACAGCGGAATCCCTTTGATGTAAGATAGAATTGTGTTACAGACTGATGGATTAATTTCAACTAAACTCTTACTTATGGGTATTTAACATGGTATTAATTTGTTTAGTTCCCGGCAGCTAAGATGTCACAAAATGATGGCGGTTCGTGAAGGTAGACTCGACCGTAGATTAAATAATATGGTACTTAACACTAATTCAACTCTTACGATTCGTCAATCTCGATTTTTTTAGTACACATTATAGTAGTTTGAGCCCATGCATCATCATCATCATCAGTCTATTTATATTGCCCCACTGCTCGGGCACAGACCTTCCCCTTACATCGAGGGAGCTCGGGCTATGATCCACCACGCGGGCCTAGTGCGGGTTGGCGGATTTCACTTGCCTTAGATTTTTTTCTTCTTCTACGGCATTCAGGTTTCATCACGATGTTTTCCTTCACCGTTAGAACCCATGCACTCCAAATTATATAGATATAGTAGTTTGTAGAAAAATACAAAAATAAACAATACCTAGGTTATTTTTTTATGGAGACTGTCAACTTTATCTTTGCTTATTAATTAGATAAAAACGGGAATTACCGTGTTAAACATTTATTATTGATGTCTCGATATTTCGACAGCATTGCAGCCATCATGGTCACGAGTAGACTGAGTTTAAAAAGTGATATTTATCTGTGCTTTTATAGGTGTGTATTTTTTTAAAGTTTTTTTAATATTGGCACTATCTAAAGACATAGGTATTGCAATAAATCATCATTTCGTTTCACACATCCGTCGGGATCGAAGGGCGTGTAAAATGACGATTCCCAAAATAAAGTAGGTAATTTTGCCTACTACATATTTTTTTCCCTTATAACCCTCAATATAGTAGGATACTCAAATTTATAGTAGGGGAGGGACAAAGCGGTGCCAAGCGTACCGGAGTGTACGAGGTGCCGCCGCCTAAGTTAGGGCCCGGGCCCACGGACGCAGTGCGCGCACCGCACGGCCCCGAGTGGCTCGAGGCTCAGACGGGGAGGAGGATGGTGATGGATGAATGGATTATACATTGTGGGCTAGTACAGCCCGCAAGGGGGAGTGCTCGGGGCGCCAGTCGGGTCGCGGATGTATCGCAATTCCCGTGGCTCGGCAACAATGGCACTAGCTGGAACACCCCAGGAGGTTTAGTCGGTATTCCGCCCTTTTAGGGCGGCGCGCCCGACATAATCAACACGCTCCCCTGGGCGTGGTGGTTACATGTTTTACCTGGGTCAAAAAAGGGGTGGCAACCCTACTCTTAACTGTGTTAGACCGCTTCATTTCGTAAAGTCGACAGCAGATCAATGGTAACACTTTTTACTTTTGACAGTTCTTATTATTTGCGTCGTAAGACTTGAAATCGTACTGCAAGTGTTACCATTGATCTGCTGTCGACTGTACTAGACATCGTAACGTAATCAACTGTACAAATAATAGCAGTCTTTCTCCATTATCTTTATCTACAGTTTCTTGGCAAATAACTTGTGTTTGATCAGTCTATATCAACTCGTAAGCCTAACCGCGTGTATGCAAGTACGGCACGAGTAAAACACGGGGAACGAAGGAGAATTATTATTATCAAAATCGTATACGATTTTCTCAAAAACTATTTATTTAATTATTTTATTATTGGACTCGACAGTTCATCTTTTACCAATGTCATGTTAGAGAATATTCAAAATATCATGTCGTCTTTTCTTCATCCAGAGGAGCCGACGTAGCGTCGTCACTCTGGACCAAGCAGCTGGACAGTCACGTTCACTCCCGAGCTTGTAGCGGGACTTTTGACTCTAACGCCAAACTTCAGATCCTGCATGAATCCTCCAATAATTTCACCATACTGTCATTCGCGAAAACTACTGATTAATTTAACGTGATATTAAACACAAAACACGCACTAGCGTGGGGACTTTGACGGATGGACGTCAAAAAATATTTTTCCTGATTTTTATTATATTAATAAATAAAATTTAAGCATTCCAAAGGCTTTGAACCTCAGTTACTGCTCATCCTGGTGGAGAATTTTTTGTGATAATATTATTATTTCCAAAATATTTTAAGCAACTGCTCGAAATTTTATAAGATCAATTGAAGACCCGCTGAAACCTGAAATTTTCTAGCGAAAAAGCTTTTTTGCAAACAAGTCGATAGGACACTGGCCGAAGAACAAGGAGCCCAGCAACGTGCAGATCACGAAAGTAAGCTGCGGCCTGTGAAGAGAACCTGTGTGTAATATACTAATAAGTACCTACTTCTTGAAAGAACTGGCGTTGGTGGTGACTTGGGCGACGTGCTAAATTTTGACACGTTTGTCAGTGGTTCAATATTTTCTTTGTGGTTATTTTTATTTACTAAATATTTTATATTATTTCGTACTTATATAAAGTTAAGTTTTTGTAAGTTATTTATGTAAATATTAGCTTATGTCGCAGACTGCCGGTCCGTCGAACGATACCAATAGCAATAACATCACATCCTCGTCAGGTGAGCTGGTACAATGTCCACACTGCTCCCAGGCTCGTTATTTTAAAGGTAAGAGGGGATTGAATGTACACATCGGAAAAATTCATGGCCCAAAATCAACCTCAAATATACCTTCAATCCCCACGAATCCGGTTCAACTCAACCACAGCAATAACTACGTCAATAGTAATTCAGCTACAAATAATTCGTCACTAGAACCAGTTTGGAAAATCTTAAGCCATTTAAAGTCCACAATACCAATAGTGAAGCGTATTCCCCGTGGTGCACGCACCAGTGTAGCGTTGAAATTATCATCCGTCATCAGAGAGGCCATCAAACAAAATACAGAACGTGCCTGGGAGAAGCTGTTCACGTTCCCCTACCAATTCCTTCACGCCAGAGCAAACATTAGTAAGCGCGACTCCCTTACCAAAATTTTAAAAGACAACTGCAATAACCCCTCGCTAGTACCTTTAGATCTTAACTGCACCAATCGTAATAACAATAACTACAGTGTTTTCAAAAAGATTGAATGTAAAATTAGCGATGGAGATATCAAGGGAGCCGCGCAACTGTTATTCTGCAATGACGACGTAGCACCTGACTCCCCTGAGACATTGTCAGCTTTGGTCGCCAAACATCCATCCCCTTCAGCAGCGCCTCAACTCCCAGATCCCCCACAACCGAATGATCCCACACCCACTGCCTCGGATAAAGATGTACTGTCAGCCATTATGTCATTCAGGAGCGGCTCTGCTGGCGGACTCGATGGGCTGACTCCTCAGCATTTTAAAGACTTGGTATGTGGAGCGGCCGGAGATGCAGGTAGAGCGCTGCTGAATGACATCACCAGCTTAGTAAACCTGATGCTTTCCGGTAAAGTACACCCATCTGTAACTTGTATACTTTACGGAGCAAACCTTTGTGCTTTAAAAAAAAAAGATGGAGGTATACGACCTATCGCAGTTGGCTCCACCCTGCGCCGAATCACCTCAAAGATATGCTGCCGACACATTCTCCCTAACTTATCCAGTAAATTACAACCCATCCAACTCGGCTTCGGCTGTAAGGGAGGCTGTGAGGCAGCAGTCCATGCTCTACGCACTTATTTAAATCATAACGTCGGTGAGGTGCTGCTAAAGGTGGATGTGAAAAATGCTTTCAACTCCATCGATAGAGTCGCCCTGTTGGAGCAAGTAAAGGATATAGTCCCCGAAATTTATAATTATATTTGGCAGTGCTATAGCTCCTCCTCCAAATTATTGTTTAAAGAGAACCCCATAGACTCAGCTACCGGCTGCCAACAGGGCGACCCTCTCGGGCCAGCCATATTCAGCCTCGCCATACATCCAATTATTTCATCGCTTTGTTCAAAATTGAATATATGGTATCTTGACGACGGTACTCTCGGTGGTGACGCAGTCACCGTCCTACAAGACTTACAGACACTGATAACCAAATTCGAGGCCATCGGCCTATCATTAAATTTTTCGAAATGTGAATTATATATCTCCGACAATATTCCACCTGATGTCAAATCACAAATTATACAACAATTCAACATACTATCACCTAACATTAAAATTCTTAGTAACGAAACTCTACATCTTTTAGGCGCTCCGATTTTGAACGAATCCATTCCTCCATTTATTAGAGAACATGCTTTAAAATTTAACAACTATTCGGACCGTTTACTTAAAATTAGTAGTCATATGGCTTATCATATAATTAGATATTGCTTATTCGTTCCAAAATTTACATACATATTAAGATGCTGCCCATTTTGGAAATTCAGTAGCTTATTGTCAACATTAGATAACGAAATTAAAAATACATTGATCAAAATTCTAAATTCTCCCATTGACGACCGTGCCTGGACCCAGGCCTCACTCCCGGTACGCTTTGGAGGCCTGGGCATTCGTAAAATATCGAGTGTGGCGTTACCGGCGTTTCTTTCTTCTAGCCATAGTACGGAAAGTCTGAGACATAAAATTCTTGGTGCCTCATTGGGCTCAGTACCGGATCCGTATTCTGCTGAAGCAAGAAACGCCTGGCTGACTACCTGCACGAATAGTGACCTACCGGACGATCCTAGGCTGCAAAGACAATGGGACGAGCCGATCTGCAAGCTGACGGTGCAGCATCTATTGAACACAAGCGTCAATGCAACAGATCGGGCTCGTCTGTTAGCTGTCTCGGAGCGGGAGTCAGGATTTTGGCTGCAGGCCCTTCCATCCCCCTATATTGGTACGTTTTTAGATAATATCACTTTTTCTCTGGCCGCCAGTCTGCGTTTAGGCTGTAATTTAAATGAGCCACATTGGTGCTCCTGCGGGAACGACGTCGGTCGCCTTGGACACCATGGTCTTTCCTGCCAGCGTAGTGCTGGCCGCCTGTCTCGTCATGCCGCCCTCAATGACGTCATCCGGAGGGCCTTTGCCACCGTCAACGTGCCGGCCATTTTGGAGCCGAACGGTATTGCACGCGACGATGGTAAGAGGCCCGACGGGATGACGCTCATACCGTGGAAGCATGGGAGGACGCTAGTGTGGGACGCTACCTGCGTCGACACACTGGCTCCCTCCCATGTGCAGTTCACGAGCAGGGCGGCGGGGGCGGCGGCCGGCGCCGCGGAAAGTCTCAAGCGGCGTAAATATGCGGCTCTCAGCGAGAGCTACATGTTTGCGCCGTTTGGTGTAGAGACCATGGGGCCATGGGGATCAGAGGCGCGGCGACTGGTCAAAGAACTGTCGTCTCGCCTCATTGACTCGTCGGGTGACCAAAGGGCTGGCGCTTACCTCGGCCAGCGTATATCGCTGGCTATACAACGAGGTAACGTCGCCAGCCTTTTGGGCACTCTTCCGCAGGGCAGCGATTTGACCCCAATTTTTTATTTATAGTTGTACTTATTTAAATTGAATAAATGTCGCTTATTATTAAACACGCACTGTAGACATTAAACTGAAAATTATCAAATAATTTCGCAACCATCGTTTCCCGCCATGTTCAAAATCCTCCTCAAAAACTACTTGAATGATTTTCGATAATTCTTTACAATTGTATACCTACTGTGTACTCTCTACAGGGAAGACACTACTGCAACTTATTTGTTAATAAATAAATAAAACGGGAATTACCGTGCTAAACATTCATCCATAAACCTAGTCAAACATATGAACCGTGTTGTTGTCCATCTTCGTTAAGAACGTTAAGGTATAGAGGAACAGAAAGCCTAAAGGCTCCAAGAATAAATACTTATCAACCACTTTTTTTTAATCCTTTCATTACCTACTTGACCCCCAGCGAATTGACATTTCAACCAGTTAGCTGACCATCATCTAGCTATACAACTGTTGAACTTTGTGTTCAGTCACTCAGCTGACCTACATTTTAGACATTTGGTAGAACAGCGTCGTTCAATTAAACATCTAGCTGTTCAATCAAACGTCTATTTTAACCAGTTGACTGCAATATACCGTGTAAGTTTAAAAAGTGACACTACTGCTACGACAGGGTCCAATAAGACAACAAAACATTTTTTCTCTTCCAAGAGGGCAAAACTCCCATTATTCTGCAACAGCGCCTAATACGAGTACTTCGTAAGCAATTACAAAAAGTGTAAATAAAAACTTTCGTCGTTATAACTTCGGACAACCCTTGCAGCGTCAGATTTATGGTTTTTGTCGAGAAATTATTAGTAAAAAAACTCACTTTTGACGTAAATAAGACGTAAATTTACGGCGCTTTCACGAAATTCGGGCTTTTATTAAAATTGTCTCGACACTTTTTGTCATTTTCCAATCTCAAGTTCAAGAGTAAAACTCGTAATAATGCAGTCGATTTTGACTCCTCTATAGGAGAAAAAGACTATAATCTTTTTCTCCTATAGAGGAGTCAAAATCGACTGCATTATCAATTGACACTTCAGTCTTTTTCATTACCTGCGTCATTAGGTACGTAACGCAATGGGCGCGGGAAGGGGGGTTCCATAATTTTTAAAATTTAAATTTACTAAAATAATAACAATGTATTTTAGCGACTTTCCGGACCCGTGTAAGGGTGCATAATCTTCAAAAATTGCGTGAACTGCCGCCATATTGGGTCGACTTAGCTGCTGGGAACTGTACTATTTACCTATTTATTTATTTTAAGTAAGATTTACAGCTACAATAACTTTAGGTTACTTAATAACTTACTATTGTTATTACTAGATATTTAATTCACTGCTAGTTATTAGTCGAAGTTATTTACAGTCATTATAATGTTATTGCGATGTGTTATGAGTTTTCCTACTTATCACGTCATGGCATTATGACAAAGCCGGCTTTTCTACGTATGATGTCAGCGCGATTACTGCACCGTCACCTATCAGCCAGGTTCAAGGCGAAAGCCATTTGTGGATGTGTAATGTACAGTCGACAGTACATCGATTATGACCAGTGTTGCCAGATGTACCGCTTTTTCGCTTTTTGCCAATACGCTTCTCGCTTTCAGAACTGCTCAAAGCCAAAGTCAAACTTTATTGCAAGTAAGCACGTTGAGTACATTTTTGCACGTCAATATATTTTTTGAATTTACATTTAACACCAGTTTGCAAGGAAAACGCTGAGGAGAAAAAGTGGCAAAAACTCTCAGCAGCACATGTTTTAAAATAATGATAATACAATTACTTAAGGGCCTGATATGAGCCAACTAGCGCCGCCAAACTTGAAAAAATAATATCTTCCAATTTAATCAATTTTATTAAAAAAGCTATTTACAAAATGTTTACCTTAGGTAGGTAACTGAATTACTGTAACTACATATTTACCTTCGTAGGTAGGTAACTGAATTACTGTATCTCTGTTGAATATTTAACCAATCTTAACTCACATGATCCATCAATATTACAGCGCTTTTTAAGGCGTGGTTCTTCTATAATCTGACCAAATCAAATTAGCTTTACTGTATAAAATCCCATAACTTTTCCATATGCAAGGATCCTTATTACTCCCGTCGTGAAAGTACAAAGCCATCAGCGACTCGACTCGGCTCGCAAATTACAATTAACCTCAGGCGTTTCATTTAACTCCGATTAAGAACACTTTAGAGAGTCCTCTTTGTAACTTTTACACTTGAAATTGAAATTTTACAGTTTTTCTTTTTCTAGATAGAGTCAAAGTCAAATTTCTTTATTGCAAGTAAGCACGTTGAGTACATTTTTGCACGTCAATATATTTTTTGAATTTACATTTACACCACTTTGCAAGGAAAAGGTGCCAACGCTGAGGAGAGAAAGTGGCAAAAAAACTCTCAGCAACACATCTTTTAAAACAATGATAATAAAATGATTACTTAATAACTATACAGTACGTAACTATTACTATTGTTAGTAAGTTTATCCCTCATGCGGAACCGGCGACATACACCATGCATGTTCATCGTTTAAATAGTCATCTATCCTGTAATACACCTTCTTAACAAGTGTTCCTTTAATGAAATTTTTAAATTTCCTCTCTGTCAACGTCGTGACATTTTCTGGCAACTTGTTATAAAAGCGAGAGTTAGCTAGACTTGTAAGTTCATGTGCATGAGATGACAGAGACTGGATGCAGAGGGCCGAGGGTAGGGTTGATTGGCGCGCTTTGGGAGAGGCCTACGTCCAGCAGTGGATTGATACGGGAAGATGATGACAGAATTTGTTTTATGCAACAAATTTAAAACGATGAAAAATTTCTAGCCGTGGGCGAGACTTGAACCTGCTTGCAACCTTGCAACCTTGTCATTCCGTGACACGCTCTTACCAACTGAGCTACCACAGGCCCACCACAGACCTACCGAAATTCTTCATCGTATTATACATACTAAGAGTATATTGCGTAATTCCATCTATCGGACAATAGTAAGATTATTCTGAAAAAAATTATATTTTAAAATTATTTAAAAATAAAGATGACGATAATCTTCATTCTTTATCCCGTCACCTAATTTTTAATCTAATCGATATCCCTGAGCTAAGCATATTCCTCAAGTTGGAAAGGGCAAAAACCTGCAAAGTCACCGCAAGCCATCAATCAACCATGTGTGACACCGCATTAACCAAGAGATGATGAATCAGGGCATATTATATTCCACCATTAGAAGGCACTTCCAGAGTAACCACCCATTGGCTTTGGCTGGAAATAAGAAGCGGCTATACACCGAAAGAAAAGATTAGTTATGATTTTGCAGCTACAATCGTTACAAACTATAGGACAGCCAACTGTTTTGTTGTTTTACTTACTTTTTGTTTTCCTAGCTAGTTTGATTGGTTATTGTTTACAATTAATTCCTCTGATTGATAAGGCCGTTTAAGGGCCTTCATAGAGCCAACAAAAAAATAATATCTTCCAATATAATCAATTTTATTAAAAAGCTATTAACAAAATGTTTATTACTATAAATACTATTTTTTAAAAGCTTATTTATAACGTGATTCAATTTCGGTAAGTTGTAGTTCGCATAATTGCGACATTTGTGAACTACAACTTAGCTTGTCGCAATTATGCCATGTATTGTATATTGAAAAATAGTATTTATCGTAATAAACATTTTGTAAATAGCTTTTTTAATAAAATTTGATAATATTGGAAGATATTATTTTTTTAAGATTGGCGGCGCTAGTTGGCTCTATGAAGGCTCTTAACTAGAAATTATTATTATTACTTTTTAAACTTACACGGTTTGTAAACATATTAATTAGTCTACTCGTGACCATGATGGCTGTAATGCTGTCGAAATATCGAGACATAAATAAACGTTTTAATATTGAAATTATTATTATTTAATATGGCTTGCCAACAACACAATGTATCAAGCAATTATTATATAAAGTCTAGAGTCATGTTCTGATACATTAACAACTAAATTAATTTAGCTGATACAGTCAACCCGTTTTTTTCAGTGCACTGCCCTGCCTATTAATTCTAGAATTAGCTAAAACCTCTAAACGATAGTTTAATTTGACAGCTGCTAAACCCCCAATTCTGTATAGTGAAATCCAGCACAATTTTTTAAACCACCGCCTAAATTTTGAGTCTCGTTTATCACTACGTTTCCTGTATGTTATTCCAAGGTTTAAAGCTATCGATTCCTTTATAACATTTTTTAAACGAAGTATGAAAGAGAAAAAACACGGCTTAAGGGAGGTTAAGTTAAACTAGGTTCATGGCTAACATCCATTTATGTCAAAACCATTTATTTTAACGATATGAAACAATTTTCGCAGCCCCACGAACGAAACGTCAATTTTCGTAGCGAGCGATATTTTTTTAGAACTATTATGTTTTTTTAGGATGATTGATGATCCCAGGAAATATGACAGGCAAAAGCGAACACCGAGAACCCGCCACAGGGGAATATTACTGAAACAGGCTTACAACCTGCTGAAAATAAATTTATTGATCGTTTGCACTGAAACAAGGTTGCCTGTAGGCATAGAGGTAATTCTTCAGTAGATATAAACGACATTGCCACATTTCAATGGAGCTTTGCCTCACCTACAAAACTACGAGACCATTGAAGCTGTGTGTCATTTTGTTGGGGACTTATTACAGGTTTCATATTGCATATAGGAGTTGCCAGAGTAGTAGAAAATTATAACAAAGACAATGAATAATTCGCTTCGATTTCTTACCATTTTCTGAATTCTTAATAAGGCTATTTTTTCGCTATCGTCATCACCTCAGCAAATTGGGCTATGTTTAAAAAAAGGATAGAAACCGATAGTACCGTGCATGAAGAGATTGATGAATGTGGAGGTAGCGAAAGTTGTGTGCAAGGGTCGCAGCAGATGGGAGTCCATCGTCTCTGCCTACCGCTACGACAAACAGGTGGGAGTTTATGTATGAACTAGCTGTACCCCGCAACTTCGTTTGCGTAGAGGAGGAGGATGGAGGAGATCAGGAGGCAGATCTTCCTCTCTGGATCCTTGTTTCCTCATCACATACCGCCATGGCTTATAGCCTATGAGCTGTCCGGATATTTCAGCTATCTCCTAGTGAAACTCCCATCAAAATCTCGTCAGTAGTTATGGCGTGATACTTGAACAAAGTCACAGACAAACAGACAAAAATTCTAAAAGTTAGTGTTTTGGCATCAGTATCGATCCTAAAACACATTACAATTATTCTTTTCAAAAAATATCCAATTTACAGACACAACTGCATTCTTATGATATAATTTCTTTTGGGTTGATTTTATTAAGAATTTGAATTTGAATTTTAATAACAATAGCAAGAGAAACTCCCCTAATTGCGAGCAGTGTGGAACAGTAGAAGATTTACAACACATACTGTTGGATTGTGTCCGCTACGCGTCTAGAAGACAACATTGTGTTGTAAGCTTGGGACTGAGTCACTTGAATGTGGGAATGTATCACGGCATACTGGCTAACCCAACTTCAAAATCTGCTGCGATACTCTATAATGTATTTAATAATAAATAGGAACAATGCTAGTAATAAGGCACGATGGGATTGACATCGTCAATTGTGACAAAAATCCCTAAACTTATAATAAAGAAAAAAAAAACTTTTTTACAGTCTTATTATATGTATAGATATAGATATTTGAAAATGAAATTATAAAGCAACAAAGTATCAATTTATTTGCGGTTCAACTCAGTAAATCTCGCTAGTCCGTTTGGTCTGATTAATATTAATTAGTTGCTACGTTTTCGAGTCTGTGCGAGCTGTTTTTAAACTGAATTACTCACCTGCAGATAACAAGTCATAAGAGGAAGCGGAATATTTATACAGGCAGTGTTTTTGATCAGCGACGTCCAAATCGAGTGGTACGTAGTCTAAATAATCTTAGTTCCTAAAATTGTGAATTTTTTATTTACCACTTTAATGTACGCACAACTTTACAAATATATCTTAAGGGCCTTCCATGAGCCAACTAGCCGCCAATCTTAAAAAAACAATATCTTACACATTATAATTTTTATTAAAAAAGCTATGTCACATGGCATAATTGCGACAAGCAAAGTTGTAGTTCACAAATGTGCCAAAAACGGCCGTTTTTCGCAATTATGCGAACTACAACTTACCGACATTGAATCAAAATAATCATTTAAAAAATAGTATTTCTCGTAATAAACATTATGTACCTACCTACATAGGTAGCTTTTTTAATAAAATTGATTAAATTGGAAGATTTTTTTTTTCAAAGATTGGCGGCGCTAGTTGGCTCATGGAAGGCCCTTAAAAATAGTATTTGCACAAAGGGTGCACTTATATCAGATTTCTTCCATATCAAATCGCTTTTCTCTTCTGTTTGTACTCCAAGCAGCATACAATGACTATAACATTGTATGACAGACATGACGCTACTGATTCGTCTATGAATTATCTATGCCCAGCTTGTACTTGACATTAATTACACCTTAATTATTCAGGATACATTACATTAGTGAACAGCTGCTGAATTGTCAGATTGTAGCTACTACGATATTTTGAAAATCTAGCCTTTGCCAACTTTGATCTCCTATAAACAACTAGATACACAGAGGTCTTACTAAAACAATTTAAAAAAACGTCCATTTACGGGTCCATGTTAACGTCCAAATAATGTCCAATAAAGCTAATGAGGGTCCATTCATCCGTTTGGACCTTCTTTGCGCTCGGACATTTTTAGAAGGCAGACTGTGTATCTAGTTGTTTATAGGAGATCAATGACTGCATGTAAGTATCTTATTATTTCATTTAGAATACTTACAATATACCTAAGGTATTTATTCATAAAACAAAAATAACTATTATAATATTAACCTAGAAAATATAAACTAAACTAAAAACTATAACATACAAAACGTCGGTTGAACTATCTGAATGGCTTAGCATTACAGATAGTTCAACCGATCCCCGTTGTCCGGCAACGTGCCCAAAATGCTGGCGGCATTTCCCCTCTGGATCGCTAGGCTAATCCTTTATCCAATATACCTTATTTTAAGTACTTACTTATATATGTTTAAATTAATGTATGCTGTCTGCAACCTCCTTAACTTAATTTGGAAGCTGATTTCTATGCATACGAAATAAGCCTGTATTAAGTTAAGAGACCGCTCGTTAGAGGTTGCTTTTATAAAAGATGCTGGCATTTGCTTAGGATTTTACGCGTTTTTTGGTTCGTTATACCAGTTATCCTCGTAAATCAATTTTATCAAAAGAAATACTGAGAAATCATTTTAATTATACACAAAAGTTTTTTTTTTCAAAGTCGATTATTCCAGGCCCGTATTAAGTCGCTCTTAACTCTGATCGATGTTGAGAGCGATCTTAAAATTGCGTTGCTATTAATAAACGGTACTTAAGTGTGGGTTTTAAAATAGGGTTAAAATAGGAGAAAGGTATCTAAAGGTACAAATTTAATAAAAAGAAAAATCAAAAAATACAGCTAACAACATATCAAGTAACACTTTGAACTATAAACCATTCTTATTATCTGCATCGTAAGAGTTAAAATCGTACTGCACGTGTTACCATTGATCTGCTGTTGTCGGTACCAAATGAAGTGGTAACCACATATAACAGTGCCACCGAGATATCTTATAAATGTTATTTATAAATCTTCATGAATAGATACAAGTGTCTTACTAACAGTAAAATATATTTATAGATATTTTTTGTAACTCTAAAAACAAGGCTGTAAAAAAGCAATAATCATGTCGTATAAATCATAGATCACATAACATAGTAGATACGGTATTCGCGGGTATCTCGTCACCGTATGTACACTCAAAAATATTAGGATAAGATAAACAAAATATTCTTTAGAACATGATGAAAAAATTCTTGCCGTGGGCAGGACTTGAACCTGCGACCTTGTCATTCCGTGACACGCTCTTACCAACTGAGCCACCACAGGCCACGCTAATATAATAATACTACTATTGTCCGATAGATGGAATTGCGTAACATACCCTTTAAGTATGTATAAAGCGATGAAGATTTTCGGTGGGCGTGGCGTGGCCTGTGGTGGCTCAGTTGGTCAGAGCGTGTCACGGAATGACAAGGTCGCAGGTTCAAGTCCTGCCCACGGCAAGAATTTTTTCATCATGTTCTAATTTATTCACCGAGCATGGATAATGCGTAATTCAAATTCTGAAAATATTCTTTATTGCAATAAAGAATTACACAAAAGAAATAGGCTAATAAAGAATAATATTGTTCGTAAGTATAAAACTGTTCAGCGTTCTTAGGTGCAGTTGAATGAACTAATTTTTTTTTGATAATAAATTGATAATATTGTCATCTACAACTTATGACACCTACTACTCTAAACCTGTCATATCAGCCTCACTAGTTAAATGCCTTTGACTTTATTTACGCTAGTAGAATATAAAGAAAATGTATTTGCTATCAAAAAAGCAAATATTAATCTCATACTTTTTTTTATTCTAAAATTAACGAATGTAAATGCCACTTGGCTAGGGGCTGATGGTATTGTTGCTAGTTGCCACCATGAAAAATATTACCTACCTATATGCCAGTAATTTCACTAGGTACCTACTCCAATGAAAGCAATAATACTACTACTTTACTTCTTTTATTTATTATTTCATTTAAACCATATATATTTTTAATTTAAACCAATAATTTGTAACATTTATTTCGAAAACAATAAAAAATAAAAATAACTATTATAATATTAACCTAGAAAATATAAACTAAACTAAAAACTATATATACAATAGGTCGGTTGAACTATCTGAATGGCTTAGCATTACAGATAGTTCAACCGATCCCCGTTGCCCGGCAACGTGCAATAATAAAAATAACTAAGATTTTCTTAAATTTTTCTGTTGTAGACATTTTCATATGTCATATCTTCCGTATTCTATTATTTCGTAAAAACATACGATCAACCAAAAAATAAGATTACTCATCGCCCATAATGTTAAGATCAGAGATTTCTTTCAAGTGAACTTACGGTCGTCCTTAGTGGTCGTTCACAAACCATTAACTCTCAAAAAGGTGTCTCAAGCACTTTCATTTTAGGTTACATTTACGATGATATGATATGAAAACCGGAATTCCGGAGGTAGATGAAAAGATGTGGAATCCGATTCAGTACAACGTAGAGTGTTTAAAATTGAGATTCCAATGAACTCGCGTATGTACAAAATATACATGCCGTCGTATTAGAAGGCAATGAAGTTGAATGAAACTCTAGTTCGCTCTTAGTGATTTCGGCAAAACTTGATGCTCATGTTAAAAACTTATTTTTTTTTTGGATAAAATATATACTTAACTTTTTTACATAGGTAATACATTGATCTCCTATGAACAACTAGATACACAGTCTGCCTTCTAAAAATGTCCGAGCGCAAAGAAGGTCCCAACGGATGAATGGACCCTCATTTGCTTTATTGGACATTATTTGGACGTTAACAATGGACCCTTATTTGGACAAAAAAAACTAATTAGTTAAAAACTTATTAGGTAATAACAATATTTTGTTAAAATAACTGGCAAACTTCTATCCATTCCATTTCTAGCAGTAGACATTTGGTCATGCGGAGAAGATAATGTGGGCATAAATGACCGAATAAAGGACTCTGCGATGGAATGGATAAAATATAACCCTAATTAGCGACTTACCCCGTGAGAACGCCATCCATTTTTCTTATTATGCCATGCGGCGGTAAGTAGCCACACTTGGTGCAAACCACACTAACAATATTAAGTATTGGATAAATACTACTCCATTATAAACTCTCGAAGAAAACAGGCGAACGTTTTAGGAGGATTTTTCGTACAGGAAATGAAGGTAAAATAATCGTGTTCCAATCCAATTCTGAACGCGATGATTGAACAAGATACGAGTACCATGTTATGGATTAATGCATGTACTTATGTAACTTTGTACTTTATGCAGAGGGAAATTGAAATCATTGTCAAATATTTAGATTGAAAAAAAAAAAAAATTAAAATCAAACTTCTAAAAAAATCACAAAAGGGTCTGCAACCTCCCTCTTCTGGACCTCATCGGGTGCTGGATAGATCTGACAAGACCATGACTCTGGAGCTACCGAGGGGATCTGTAACTGTCTCCATTGATAGGATGAAGCCAGCATATGTAACTGACTTGCCGCCTGGCAAGCCCTCAAAAAGAGTAAGGTTTATCGATTGTCCCTGATCTTACAGAATTTCCATTCTCCGTGGGAGGGTCATGTTGCGCCTTCTTGCTGTGTATACTCCGCGGAGGCTTCGTGGAGTATACACAGCAAGAAGGCGCTACAGGTCCATTTTATGCCGGATGTATAGGGTTTAATTCCGAAAAATATTAACATCCTAAAAATAAATATTACAGTCTCACAAATTCGTTAAAACTCTTGTTCGGAAGATCGTTTCTGAGCGAATTTTTTTTTAAACTTTTAGTAAATATAAGAATTTTATAAGCAAGTCAAATATAATCCACGTGAAGAGACAATTTATTTACAGGCTTTCGTGACCTTCTGCTAACCTTATAAAGCGTGACATTTATGTCATGTATTGTAATACGTTACGAAAGATAAGTTGACAAATGCTTGCTAGTGCCATGTATTTTGGTGGTTGTTTTGTTATGTCATGCCACTTGGGTAAGAGAGTGACAAATGATGCTACTATTTTCGGGCGTACATTTTATTTATTCAGTACATACCGCAAGAAGAATGACACGACATGACAGCGGAACTTACGCACACGTCGCATCTACCTATTTCTATATTCTCCGAAGAATTGTATCATGAAATATGCAATCGAAATGACGTTCTGGGGACGTGATAGGAAATACACGGTAAGTTCGAGTAAATAATATACAAAAGCCCAAAAAAAAACGGTTGCTTTTTACAATCTTCTTATATTTTGTACAGCTATGGGCTGTATCAAGTGTTACTTTGGACTGGACCGTTCTTATTATCTGAGTCGTAAGAATTGAAATCGTACTTCAAGTGTTACCATTGATCTGCTGTCGTACGTATTATCTGAGTCGTAAGAATTGAAATCGTACTGCAAGTGTTACCATTGATCTACTGTCGTACGTATTATCTGAGTCGTAAGAATTGAAATCGTACTGCAAGTGTTACCATTGATCTACTGTCGTACGTATTTACCGAAACGCGTGCAAAACCAATGTTACCAGACGGCGAACTAAAAAATGCGGAAAAAGTGTTTCGATAATGCGTATTATGAGCCCAAAAGCAGAATTTTCTTATCTTACTCACATCTTTAGGGGTATAATCTCTGGCCCATTTTTTAATGATATTTTAATTTGTTTATGTAATGAAAATGTAGAGTACGAGTCGAAGACTAGCATTCATTTAGATAAATATTTATTAGAGGGGCTCGTAGTCCAGTTGCGAGTACACGTTGAAAACGATCTTACAAGTTAAGCAACGTTGGGCGAGGCCAGAACCTGGATGGGTGACCGATAGTGACACTTTAACCTGAGCCCCTCCGTGCCTCGGAAAGCACGTTAAACAGTTGGTCCCGGTTGCTGTCGCTTGACAGCAGTCGTTAGGCCACGTCAGAGGCCTATGGGCGGCCTGAATAACTCTGACAAATAGGTTTGGTTACTAAACCACACGAAAAATAAAAAAAAAATAAAAATATTTATTTACCAAATAATCTTTAAAACATTAACACTAAAATCTATTACAATCTGCGAATTGAACTGAACAAATCGACTTGATTTAAGGGGCTTACGGGAGCCAAACCACAGTCATTGAAGACCATCTACTCTTTTGTAGCAGCACCTAGAGCCTTGCAAAAAAGATATGTGATTTAGCGACATTTCATCTATATTATGGGCATATATTTTCTTTCTAGCCTTTACCAAATCCACATTAAAAAAATTCCGAAGTGACCTCTGTTTCAACACATTTTATGAATAAAGTCTTTATTTGGAAGCCTATTTTACTAAAGTCCTGCGGGGTTACTGTCACCTCTTATAGCGATCTAGTTTAGCTTCCTAAACTGACAATTTGCTACAATGACGTCAAACGTCATTGTAGCAAATAGCGATTCGGTTCAGTTTAGGAACCTAAACTGGATCGCTATAAGAGGTGAGAGTAACCCTGCTGTACCTAAAAATTGGGATAGAGACACTCTAAAATTCCGAAAATCAACTTTTCAAAATTCAACGTTAACAAGAAGTTATGGATTAAAAAGGCGGACAGCGAATCTATTGGCAAAAAAAGTGGAAGAAAAAGCGGAAAAGCGGTGTATTTGGCAACATTATGCCGAGCCAGCAAATATTCCATCAAAAATCACCTGAGCGTGAGTCCACATTTATACTAATTTAGTTTCTGTCGGTATTTCTGTCTTTTAAAAATTATGTACAATAAAGCGTATACAAACAACAATAGTGTTAAACAAATCGACTATTTGAGCAGTGGCCTAAGGCGGAAAGCGGGCAAAATAAGCCGAAAAACGGTATATCTGGCAACACTGCACCGAGCCCTTACAAATATTTTACCGATCACAGGTGTCCCAGAATAATCTGAAACCCCGAATTGAGTAGGGAAATAACTACTGAATAAACAAGGTGTTCTGGCAGGCTATCTGGGCCTGTTCATATTTTACTAGGCACAGGCGTAAGCCCCCAGGCTTTCTCAGCTCCCGTTCGATATTCACCGAAGAGTAGGACCTATCCTATACCTAATATATATACTATTTATGTATTTTATTAATGGACTCGACAGTTCCTACATAAGGTAACAGGGACTGGTTGCAAAAAAGCCAAGAATATGGTTGTATATTGTTCATTAATCTCCTATAAACAACTAAATACACAAAGGTCTTACTAAAACAATTTAAAAACGTCCAAATAAGGGTACATTGTTAACGTCCAAATAATGTCCAATAAAGCAAATGGGTTCATCCGTTTGGACCTTCTTTGCGCTCGGACATTTTCAGAAAGCAGACTGTGTATCTAGTTGTTATAGGAGATCAATGATATTGTTTTATGACACTTTTGCACCCGCTACGCTGTTTTGATACAATATCTCTATCACCCGAATGTTGCCTGGAAGAAATCGCTTGAAGCGATAAGGCGGCCTGTCAGTACACACACTAGCTAATTTTGGTTTTATATGTAACTGATGTATTTTCATTTGTGTGCAAATAAAGTACCTATATTTTATTTTATTTTATTTGAATGGCGCGCTTGGGAGAGGCCAACTTGTCTGGAAGGGATCACTTTTAGCAAAAATACGTCATATTATCTACCCAATATGACCTCTATTTAATTCATAATTCATTTAGTCTAATCGTTTTTTTATATAAATATAAGCGCAGATATAATGGAGTGCTCCTAACTGAGCCATAATATTATGTATACCTACTAAATTAATAGAAAATTAATTCTCTTTACAGGTGAAACAATGAAGAAAATCTTCGGAAGTCCGCTAATTAAAAGGTGAGTAACTTAATTAATATTCAATAGGTATTAATTAAATTGATTCATGGGAATTTCGCGACAATATAAGCTGTGACCCAAATTTATTATCACTCAAGTATCAGTTATTATTATATTAACCTACATAAATTAAGCGTGACTAACATGATAAAGCGAAAATTGTGAGAAAAACAAATTAATCTATATTGTGTTGGGAATAAATGAGTCATACCTTTTAACTTTTATTATTTTAAATAAGGATGTTGATAAATATTGAAAATTTTCATTATTTTCTCTTGATTGATTTTACAAATTAGATATAAATAAATTACTAATACGTACACCGTGAAATATTAGTGGTTGTTTTCCTGCGTTAGGATGGTTTGTTCTTCCCACAACCTCGTTCCAAACGCGATGCGTTGAACACCTTGGGGTTTTAGTGGGTATAGGACCGTACGTACATGACGGGAGTCCCACATACTCACCGCGCGCCCCTCCTCATTGGCGCGGTGAGATGCGAAAAGCATTTCCCCAAGTAAAAAAAAGGATGGTTTGTTCTCAGTACTACTATTAAATCATATGCTGTTATTCATAAACCTAGTTAAACCTCACTTCCCTTAAATCGTGTTTCTATCCCTTTCACACTTCGTTAAAAAAGGTTAAGATAGAAAGGGACAAGGGGCCTAAACGCCATCGTAACTTTAAAATACGTTTATGAATACGCGCCTGCGTATTTTCATTTAGTCAATGTTGAACTTTTTCATGGTTGTATTAGAAGGTTTATTTGAAGAAATTCTAAAGGTAATGGTCACGTAGGAATGCTATCAGAGGGGGCTAGCGAATACCAGCACAGCCTTCTGCCCCCCTCCGCCCACAACCCCCTGGCTGACCCTATTGGGCTCTACCAGTTCCGCTGAGGTATTTATTGATCGCGTTCGACGCCGTAGAGTCATTTAATTGCTTTAAAATACAGGTCAGACCTTCCCTTACATCGAGGGAGTATTTTAAAGCAATCATCAGGGCCTTCCATGACCCAACTAGCGCCGCCAAACTTGAAAAAAATAATATCTTCCAATTTAATCAATTTGATTAAAAAAGCTATTTACAAAATGTTTATTAGGATGAATACTATTTTTCAATATACAATACATGGCATAATTGGGACAAGCTAAGTTGTAGTTCACAAATGTGCCAAAAACGGCCGTTTTTCGCAATTATGCGAACTACAACTTACCGAAATTGAATCACGTTATAAATAAGCATTTTAAAAAATAGTATTTATCGTAATAAAATTCTCTTGTGAAGAAATATTCTTTTCTGTTATAAATAAACCCAGTATCCACATATTTTTATTTATTTTAATAATTTGCTAGCTCCACAACAAGATTTTCCGTAGAAAAAACCGAGTATAACTCATTGGTATTGGTACATGGCTGCCCTGGCTGGGAATCGAACCTGGGACCTCCGTATCGCAAGTCCATTGACCCAACCACCACCGAGTACAAATAATCCATAAAACAAAATGCAACTGTTATTAGATTTTACTCAATTTCAGAAAGGAAAGTTTATTTTACATTCTCATATTGGTTTCAAAACAATGTTTCATAAAAGAAACAAAGTTTCTTTAAACCGAAACATTCGTTCCAACAACCGCTATTTGCCCGATACAATAAAACTATTGATTCAGCAGTACTTCACTCGACCACTCGGCTTTTCCTTGGCAAACATCGATCCTTCAAAGTGGATTACTTTTCAGGGTTCCGTGCCTCAAAAGGAAATAAAGAAACCCTTATAGGATCACTTTGTTATCCATCTGTCTGTCAAGACCTATATCTCAGAAACGCGCAGACGAATTAAGTTGAAATTAATACCAAATACTTAGGTCTGCAACCTCACGCAGCCGTGAAAGAATTAAAATTCTACGTCAACGCAATCAAAAGATATGGCCGTTTATAAGATAAGATAAGATAAATATTCTTTATTGCAAAAAAAAAAAAAAGTATTACACAAAAGAAATAGGCTAATACAGTTAGTATTACAATTGGCGGTCTTATCGCTCAAAGCGATCTCTTCCAGACAACCTTTGGGTAGAGAATTTATGTCCAATTTTGGCGCATATTTGTATGAAAATGCAAGAAAACCAAAACCTATAGGGTACTTTTCGTTGACCTAGAATCATGAAAGGCAAGTTAGGTATTATAGCACAAGTAGATAAAGGAAAAAATCCTAAAACTGTAAATTTGAAATTACATCCTCCAATTTTCTTTAATGTAATTACACACTTATATTTGCAGATGATCAACTAATCAGGAGAATGTCGATGTATGGACACAATATTTTGATAATGGCAAAGATTAAGTTGGTCTCTAAATCTAGTTTCGTTAGAGCAAAGTTACGGGGTTAAGTTGCGTTGCACGGAAGCCTCGGGGCGCGAGTCGGACTCGCACTTGGACGGTTTTATTTTCAACTACCCTACTTCTTGCTGCTAGTTTTATTGCCAATGGATTGCACAGTTTGATAGGAAATGGTGTTTTAATAAATAATAATGTTCATTGAAGCCGTCCGTGGCTGTGGATTGGCCTTTCTTTGTAGAAAAACATGCCTTTTGAATAACAAAAGCATTTTTTTTTAATAATTGCTTATTACAATTTGTGCTTTTAATATTGCACAGCAAGCTACCCTTCAGCATTCAGGGAAATTTCTACCTTAGAGTGCTCCAGAACGCATAAATAAATGTTTATGTTGAGGTTAAACTTACTCTCTACCTACATGGACTCAATGTGATCATCAAAATCCCTAAAAAATCTAGGCCCACATCAAATGCCTTATTCCGAAGGAAATATGATCATCCTGTTAAAGGGTATATGTAACACTGAACTGAACTAGACTGCACTATAAGTACATTACAATTTACTTAAATTGATGTTTCCATTCACTAGGATCCACTAATAATGTCATAATTCAATTGGCTCCTTTTTTGAAAATTATTAAAAATTGTTCCATTGGAACACTGTAAGGCACGTTTTCCTTTACAAAAGGAGCACCTAAAGTAAATCGTGGAACCTTGTAAGCGTCGAGTTAACTTCCTTTATTTACGTTAGTTTATCCGTTTTGTGTCGAGTGTTCGCCTTATTTACAGTCCGTGAACTAACAAGTGCAACATTATCAACATTCTACGACTGAATTCGAAGAGCTCGGTGGCGTAGTGGTTGGGTCATTGGACTTAGGTCCCAGGTTCGATCTGGTCAAGTCAGTCATTTACCAGTGATACCAAGGAGTTTCCCTTTTTGTTTTTCAAAGAATAAACTTACTTATTCATAAGAGTTTTTAAGGTTAAGATTTTCTCAAAAACTTGCTTTCAAAAAAAATCTTTCACAGCTAGGTATAAATTAAAGTTAAAACTATGTAACCTGTAAAATAATCATTAAAATCGGTCTAGTAGTTTTTGGGAAAATCTCAACCTTATTAAGTATTACCAAAAGTAATTTTACCCGGCAGTATTTTTTTATCATCCACCGTCCGAGCGGTCGGCCTAAAAATAATATCGTCTGGAAGAATGCCTGCCGAATGATCGAGGGCTGTTTATTTATGCGAGCCAATATGAACCGCTAGCTTTTACTGAACGGGGATGGTGTAAGTAATGAGAGGCAGCGGTAAACCGAAATATATACACAAAAAAAATGTTGTAATAATATCTTGGACTAACTGTACCCCGCAACTTCGCTTGCGTAGAGGAGGAGGATGGAGAGGATGGAGGAGATCAGGAGGCAGATCTTCCTCTCTGGATCCTTGTTTCCACATCACATACCGCCATGGCTTATAGCCTATGAGCTGCTTGGATATTACAGCTATCTCCTAGTGAAACTCCCATCAAAATCCCTTCAGTAGTTATGGCGTGATACTTGCACAAAGTCACAGACAAACAGACAAAAATTCTAAAAATTAGTGTTTTGGCATCAGTATCGATCCTAAAACACATTACAATTATTATTTTCAAAAAATATAAAATGTACAGACACAACTTATTTACAGTCTTATGATATGTAAGTATAGATTATAATCTAAAATCACATTCAAAAACAGCTGTGACAAGAGTTTAGAGATAATTTTCACGCAATTTTTACAGTTGCCCGCCAGGGGACCCCTTTTTTTCGCATAACTTTTTTGTCCTAATTTAATTTAGCATAATGAGTTAGGCATAAAGTTTTTTGTCATAATCATATTTTGTCATAATTGTTTTTGGGCATACAATCTAACTAAGCATAATTCTAGTTTGGGCTAATCGTTTTTGCCCTAATTTTGATTTCCATATTGTTTTATGGCATATTGTTTATTCGTCTAATAGATATTATACATAAATAATGTTTGTTTGTGTATTTCTTCTTTTTTGTTGGTATTGGTGTTGTATGTATGGTGTATTAGGTAATAGTAGGTTACGGTGCGGCGGGGGTGGCCCTTGGGCCACCCGTAAGCCGCCAACATGATTATTTTATATACAATCAAAAAGTAGGTATTAGGTAGGTATATCAGATATAACTTAGGTACCATAGTGTAATAGTAGGTTACGGTGCGGCGGGGGTGGCCCTTGGGCCACCCGTAAGCCGCCAACATGTTTATTTTATATACCTACAATCAAAAAGTAGGTATTATAGTGTAATAGTTGGTTACGGTGCGGCGGGGGTGGCCCTTGGTTTAATTTTTGTTTTTAAAACTTCAGGAGTATATTTTTCGGCGAGTAATTAATATGATTATTACAATTATGTTTCAATATCATTATGACAAAGTTTATTTAGGCTTTATAATATTATTCTTAACAATCTTTATGCTGTTTGTAGTTATGCTTAATAATATTATGCCTATAAAGTTATGCCTAATGACTATTATGCGTAGTTATTACTAGGACAATTTAAAGTATGCCATGTTATATTATGACATAAAAATTTATGCACAAAAATAGGGAACCGCCTGCCAGGATATGTAAAATTAAAATGAAATGAATGATATGCCGGGATCGCTATGTGTGCTATTGTATGTTAGTATCGCAGCATATGGAAGTCCATCGTCTCTGCCTACCCCTGCGGGGAAAAAAGGGCATGAGCTTATGAATGAATGAATTTGACAGTTGTAAGAGCGAGCTCGAGCCCCATTTTTTTCTGATTTTCGGCATAATTTGTGGAAGCGCGCGCCTTTTTCTTCACTCCGTTGTTACCAACCAGTCTTACTACTATTTTTAAGTTTTCAGTCATTTTCTACCAGTTAAGCTTTGTTAACGTACCGGTGTGAAACTTATGAAACTCTTTAGTGGAAAAAAAACCTCGTCCACAAAAGACGACGTCTTAAACTAGTCGGCAGTGCGCCTGCCTTCTATTCAAGTGGTTCTGGGTTCGATTCCCAGCCGGGAAGGTCTTTAGTATGATATAAATAATCAAACAAATCAATTTTACCGGTACTGGGTATAATTTGTGATCGTTTCTGTGTATGTCTCTGGATCCATAGCTCAGGGAATGCTAGTTTAGGCCATCTTCTGGTAAAGAAAAATATTGTAAAGAGTATTTTTTTTTGTATAAAATTTCCTAGAAATTTGTTAATATTAACATCAGACCAGGCTATTATTAATTGTTATAAATACATAACCTACGCACAACCCTCCCAAACCCAAAAACGAAATAACTCAATGATCCACACAAACGTTGTGCAAGGAATCCGTGCTAAGAGCACAAAACTTCACAAACACGACTTCTTTCGAGCACTCCAATTAATAGAAACGTTCGCGGACATCTTCAGATTAACTTAACGTGATCATTAATTACAAAAAAACACGGTAACTATTTAATTAGAAATTAAAAAAAATAACTAATGGCGTTTAACGAGCTTTTCAAGGAATCATTGTTAGGCGGAAGGATTCTCTTAATTTTTATCTTTAGACCACAGACAAATGCGTAAAACAAAGCGATGACGGAAAGTATAAATCGGTTGTTTTTATTAAAAAAGAAACTGCTTTCGGAAGCACGCTGTATTTGGTAATACACAGATTATTTTTACTCTGTGTTGCCAGGTGACGGCTGCTTTCAGGTGTTGCCGTGCAATGTTGTCAATTTATTTTTATAATTTATGGTTTTAAAGTTTTGTAATACCTATATGCCAATTAAGCCGTGTTTGTGTAACTTTTATATTACCAACGTTAAGTTAAATAGGGACCTTACCTTAAACCGTGCAATGACTTTTAAGTAACGGTTTCAATAAGAGTCATGAGGCTTTAAAAAAGTCGGTAAACGATGGTTGCGAATTTAAATTATTTGATAATTTCAATGTCGACAGTGGTTATTTGGTATTTAATAACGTTTCTATTAATTGGAGTGCCCGAAAGAAGTCGTGTTTGTGAAGTTTTGTGCTCTTAGCAGGGTTTCCTTGCATAACTCGATGATTGCGTGGATCGTTGAGTTATTTCGCTTAGGGTTTTGGGAGGGTTGTGCGTAGGTTTAGGTTAGGTTATATTCGTATATATGTATGTATTTATAAGAATTCAGACATTATTCACATCAGACCAGGCTGTATGCCCTAGTTGACTTTGCCTATTCCTCTGGGAAGATTGTACAAAAAAAAAGATATATAAAGAAACCTTCGTAAGCCATAGTATACACTTTATAGTGATCAAAGCATTTTAGTGAAGGGCGGGATCCGCCTCTATCGATTGATGCTCACTAATACCTTACTGAATGATGTATCCAACCATTTCATGCCCGCGTACATCAATCGGAGTTAATGGAATGATTTCTCAATGTTTGTGAACTTTAAACCTTTTTAGGGTTCCGTACCTCGAGAGACCGAACCATTAGCGTCAGCGCAGACCACGACGGAGTGGCGGCGAAGCGACTAATTTAGTAACAATTTGAATTCAACTGTATTTACTTCAATATACGATATAATTGAGATACTTATGTATTATATTATATACGCCGCGCCGTCACGCTCAGCTCTCAGTGGCTATATCGATTACCGTCGTATGTTGCATTAAGTTATTTATTGTAATTTAAAATGCATTATGGTAATAAAAAATTAAAACTAAACTATTTAAACAAAATTATATATAAAAAACCTGCGCCAAGTCCCCCACCATTGGCAATGTGTCCAAAAGGCTGGCGGCGTTGCCTCGCTGTATAGCGAGGCTGACCCGTTGGGCAAAGTAGCCGCCAGCCCTTTGGTCACGCGTGGCCTCGACCAGGCGCCGTGATATGTCTCATTAGGCGGTGTGCTCCCGGCCTCCATGGTCCCAGCGTCTCAACCCCAAACGGCTCAAATACGTAATAATCGCCGAGGCCTGCATATTTGCGCCGTTTGAGGTTTTCAGCAGATTCTGCCGCAAGTAAAGTTGAATTTAAATTGTCACTAAATTAGGCGCTTCACCGCCACTCCGTCGGTTTGCACTAACCCTTATACACTTTGTTGTCCGTCTATCTGCCAATACCTTTTCCTCAGAAACGCAATGGAATCAAACTATTATAGCAATTCCCGTTGACCTAGAACCTATCACGAAATTTGGTAAGAAGCGGTGTTGATCACAAGTAAAGGAAAAAAATCCGAAAACTGTAATTTTGTAGTTACAGGCAAAGATAAGTAGGTCTCTAAATCTAGTTTATCTTTTCATTAGGGGAACGTTACGAGGTTGCACGGAACCCTCAGTGCGCGAGTCCGACAGCCGACTCGCACTTGGCTGTTTTTTTTGTTTTATTATTAAAAAAACTTATATTTGCATTTGGTCAAGGACCCTTGTGATCTCTTCAGGAATCAGAGACGTAAAAAATATAATGCGATGTAAATGTAATGACTTACTCCATCGACGGTACTTTGCTTCATGTATTAGTTAAGCATATTTAAAACAAAAAAACCTCCTCCTATTGGAAGTCGTTTAATAAGTGGGTACTTACCATCGTGTTATACGGTGTTACGATTCGGTTAATTTATTTGTACAATCTTCGATCTAATTTGATGGACTATTTGGTATCCAACGGTGATTGGGTCATTATTTAACAGAGACGGAGAGGGGTCGCTCTATACAAGTTGTTATCATAACACCATTGAGATATGCGAGATTCATATCGAGTGATATTCGATACTAGGTTACAAGATAGTTAACATAGTGCATAGCATGTGATATCTTGTTATTGTGTCTTTTAGTGGAGCCGGCTCCCTTACCATGAACTCTTATAGCAGGATTACTTCAATAATACTTTATTATTTCGTACAATGACGACCTTAAAGTAAGCTTATTAAGGACGTCATGGTACTAAATAACAAAGTAATCCTGCTAGAAGAGTTCATGGTAATGGGGCTGGTTTTCTAAGATGTACTAACCAACAATATGAACCCTTTAACTACTTTCTTTTCGATAAATCTTTTCTTATTTACTCGGAAGAGAAAACAAGTCTATTTGATTTCAAAGTATAAAACTCAAACTTGTGATGCGATGACATATGTTTTGATAGTAGCCCCTTTTTTAACAGTCTTAAACCGATCTGAAGCTGCGCAGATAGCGATTGATGGATTGGTAAAGAAATAATGCTTTAGACGTTTGTATAAAGTTTCGAGCAATTGCTATAAAATGCATAGGTACCTATAGTAATAGTAACATGTTTTTATCTGTGAAGGTGAATCATTTGGTTAGACTAGTACCTACAGTTTAACCCAGGATACGTTTATCTGCCTTACATTGTATGCTCTAGAAATCTTATAAATAACTATTTATGAAACATCTAATTTATACCACTGCGGCGGTTGGGGGGTTTTAGGCCATCCAAGCACACCAGCAGATAGGGTAGGTAGGTAGGGGTTCAAATAAAAAGATGAGGTAGGTTCACCAGTTTATTGAAGCCACATATTGATATCACACTTCCTCCATACGCTCTAGGTCTAGACTAGAACACAATCACTGGCCTTGAGTCTTCGAGCATCGGCAGCTCAGAACCCGCAGATCCGTGTCCAGGTGGGTAGAATTAGGCTGGAACTCCAGCCAGTCAGCATGCAGTAAAGTAGGTGAGCTCGTGCCTTGGATCCCCAGTGGGAAAATCCTTAAACACTCACATTAGAATATCAGTTTAATTAAAATGCGCGCGCACAGCTGCCGCGTTGAAAGTTTTAGATGAATTACATACGTAATTTAATTAAATCTAAAAATAAATTGTTATTACATTTTAAGACGCATCATTTGAATTTTATGCCATTTGGCATACAGTCTTCTCATGTCATGAGAAAATTATTCATCACAGGTGAATATGACATAGTCCAGTCATAAATTCTGTCACAAGTTGAAATAGGCGCTGTTTTACCCAAAACTAAACTGTTTATTACGAAAAATATGAACAATAAAACATTTACTCATAATTATTATTATTATGTATACAGATAACACTCATTTTTTAGGGTTCCGTAACTCAAGAGGAAAAAAGGAACCCTTATATAGGATCACTTTGTTGTCTGCCTGTCTGTCTGTCCTATATCTCAGAAACGCGTGGACGGATCAAGTTAAAATTAATACCAAATATTCATATCTGTAATCTCATGCAGCCGTGAAAAAATCAACCATCTACGTCAACGCAATCAAAAGATATGGTCGTTTATGTCGAATTTAGGCGCATTTTTATGAGAACGCAAGAAAACCAAAACCTATAGGGTACTTCCCGTCGATCTAGAATGATAAAATATGGCCAGAAGCTAGGTCTTATAGCACAAGTAAAGGAAAAAAATCCGAAAACTGTAAATTTGGGGTTCCATCACGAAATAATTTTTTTTGTTTGTAATTACAAACTTATATTTGCAGTAACGCCTGGTATGTCGATGTATGACGTTATCAGTCGGGTGACCGCGACTTCCAATCGTTATCGCTTTCATTTTGACACATGGACGCTATACATTGCTGCTATGTTTTTGCAAGTTTTAACAAACGACAACGAAACGCAGCAATGTATATCGTTCAAGTGTCAAAATGAAAACGATAACCATAACGATTGAAGTCGCGGTCACCCCCCATTTTCGAAAACGCAAAGATAAGTTTCTCCCTAAACTAGTTTATCTTTTCGTTAGAGCAAATGTCATGGCGAAGTTGCACGGAACCCTCTGTGCGCGAGTCCGACAGCCGACTCGTACTTAGCCGGTTTTTTCAGTGTAGGTACCTATCTATATTACATGGATAGACTAGTACGGTGGAACACAGAGAAAGGTGTACAGGAGAGTTTTTAAGGATGAGATTTTCCCAAAAACTACTTGTCCTATTGCAAAAATTCTTTCACTGTTTGATAGATAAAAGTTAAGACTATGTAACTGTAAAATAATTATTAAATTCGGTCCAGTAGTTTTTGATAAAATCTCAACCTTATTGAGGCCCCTGGATACTTATCTCTGTCGTCGACTGTACATAATGCGACACACAGACAATATGTACCTAAAACACTTATGTTACTTTCCTTAGTGTAGTATACCTATCTGTTCTCCATGTTTGTACCTTCTTTTGTGTATATTGTAGTGTGTTGCAGAAACGAATAAATGTTTATCTATCTATAATATGAATAAACTACAGATAAACTATTAATTTGAGTTTCAACAGTTATTCAAAACATAGTTGCGAGAACAGCTGCACATTTCAATTCACCCAAAATATTCGGATGTTATTTCTGCATGCGGCAAACGCTGGAAACATGTCAAAATATATGCCAACCGCTATTCTGGGTGTGACACATAGTTTGTTATTAAATAATCAAAAACATTACGACGATGCCGAAGCCCAAATCAAGTTTATTATTTTGTAAACAAATATGATTGTCTAATTACCTGTTGTGATGTAACACTGAAGGAACTGATTGATCGAACCTGTTCATCATTGTGAAAATAAAGTGATCCGATCTAATAATGTGAAAATAACTATGCAATAATCACAGAAAAACTTAAAATGTTAGTAGTTAATCAGTAAGTATTCGAAATATAAAGTTATAGTTTACAAAATAGTCTTGATTTGGACTTTGGTATATATATAACAGGAAGACATACCTATATGACATATGCGCTATACAAATGACTATGCCAGATTCTGCCCCACCATCAACTGCAAGTTGTACAAGATAACGAATAAATGTAAAAATATCTCCGTTTTTTATTAAAATTATTGGTTTAAAATAAAGTTTTGTACAAGTTGCGATTCGAAAAAAACAGCTTAATTAAGAATTCAGAAAATAGTAAGAAATCGAAGTGATTTATTCATTGTTTTTGTTATTCTTCTATAGGAGTTGCGAGAGTAGTAGAAAATGATACTGATTATGATTATGCAATATGAAACCTGTAATAAGTCCCCAACAAAATGATAGGTACAGCTAAAATGGTCACGTAGTTTTGTAGGTGGGGCAAAGCTCCATTGAAATGTGGCAATGTCTTTTTTAACTAATCATGATTCTATGAAATCTGTAAAAAATTCAAAGCACTTATTTAATTACATCTTATAGAGATGTATGGAGGACCCTATAGGATGCTATAGGTAATGATTGTCTGAGCCATAACACCTCTAGAGTGATTTTCCATTCGAATATCGATAATATATAAAAAGATACGCCCTCAGCTTGTAAAAAAGCTGTTATTGAAAAATGTAAAGCGAGCAACGAACATAAAACATGCATTAGGGACGCTGTAAAAAGGTACGAGATCGTACGCATATAAATTTTCATATATCATAATAGATTACCAGAGAAACATATTCCGTTAGGGAGGGATTACATGAGAGTTATAAGTGGAATGCTTACCACGAGAAAAATAACAAATATACCTATGATACAACTTTGAGAATGTAAAGGATGCGAAATAATCGATAAATGTATCAGAAGCGAGTCAATCAATACTGAAGGGGAGGTGATAACTAAAATACATATCCACGTGTCATATGCTAGGTATGTATTTCACGTTTCATAATATGCTGCCCCGTAGTTTTCAATTCAATTCAATTCAAATACACTTTATTGTACATAAAAGACACAAACAATTACAATACAGAAATACAAAACAATATGTACAATTTTGGCGGCCTTATCGCTAAAAGCGATTTCTTCCAGGCAACCAACTGTTTATAGTTTTCAGTGCAGTCGGGTCCAGACAGTGCAATTTTAATAGTCTCTAAATTAGTAACTTTTTTCCGAAACCCAGTGTTATTTTGTGATCGAATTTGACTATAAGAATATTAATATCGCATGCTCATTTAGGCGAATTAAGTGTAAGAATTTTTGTAATTAGGACCATCTTGCAATAAAGAATTTATGTTCTATCAACTTAAGAACGAGATTACATTTAGAATCTTTATTTAAATAATTACAGAATATCATAATATATCATTTATTTTTCAAATACAAAGATACATTACACGGATTACACCTATGCAAAGAAAGTTTAGGTAATTGCAAACTAATAATTATCTTGACGTAATACTTAAGTAACACGTAACACTTTCATCGCCATGTAACACTACCCCTGAGCATTTCAATTCTTTTCTTACGCACGGTTATAAATCTACTTGTATTTGGTTTGGCCGATATATAAATTATTTCAAGCGTTATCGGCCATTATTCTTTGCTGTCGATACAGCACTTGAACTCGGGGCATAGAGTTTATATTTGCCTGTCAGATCGCATGAGATATTTGGTGGATTTGAGTTGTATTTTTGAATGGATGCGCCGACGATATCTTATTTACGGATGTTCCATTGTTGTTACGTCTTTTGGATTAGTTCCGCATTGTGGTGGATTCTATCAGAATATTTTTTTGGCCATGGATTTTATGAGAAATTGGAACTGATTTATTTTACTAGCTTTCCTGTCAAGGTTTATTAAGGAAGATGGTAGTAGTTTCACGGATTTTTTAACAATGGACTCGACAGTTCGTCATTTGCCTGTCATGTTACAGAATATTCAAAATATCATATCGTCTTCTCTTCATTCAGGGGAGTCGCCGTAGCGTCGTCATCTTGGGTAGCCGCGTCTTCTTGTCTTCATCCAGAGGAGCCGCCGTAGCGTCATGACTCTGGACGAAGCAGCTCGACAGCCACGTTCACTCCCGAGCTCGTAGTGGGACTCTTGACTATAGCGCCAAACTTCAGATCCGGCTTGAATCCTCCAATAATTTCACCATACTGTCATTCGCGAACATATTCTGATTAACTGAACGTGATATTAAACACTAAACACCCACTGTAGATATTAAACTGAAAATTTCAAATAATTTCGCAACCGTCGTTACCCGCCATTTTGAAAAGCCGCTCTTATTAAAATTACTTATTAAACATTCTTTATTTAATGCCATCAATTAAAAGAAAGCCAGTTCCAAGCCATATAATTTTAGGTACGGTGGAACACAGAGAAAGGTGTACAGGAGAGTTTTTAATTTCGAGATTTTCTCAAAAACTAATTGACCTATTGCAAAAATTCTTTCATTGTTTGATAGATAAAAGTTAAAACTATGTAACTGTAAAAGAATTATTAAATTGGGTCCAGTAGTGTTTGAGAAAATCTCAACCTTATTGAGGTCCCTGTTTTCGACTGCCAATACTCGGTCGATTCCCTATAATTCTTTCTTATAATTAAATCTTACTATAATATTTTACGACGGGAAGTTATCTATTTCTACGAAACTCGTTGTTGTAGATAACAAAAACTAGTTTAAGGTTTATTTTATCAAGAGTTAATAGAATGTAAACACTTTAACTTTTGATAACTTAGTGTTACACCATGTAAACTTGTTTCTTAAGTGCTCTCTATGTAGAGTATTGTACAATCAATAATCATGTTCTCTTGATAATTGGAACAAAAGGTAAGTAATCGATAATTTTACGACTACATGCATATTTATAAGATATAACGTGTAAATGATTTTATTACCAGACTTCTTTCTGATTTCTTATAATGATAGAGTTACTAATAATAGTAATAGTTATGTACATTGTACAATTGTACATGTTGTAACGGAAAGGGCATTGTAAGCCGAAGAGACGATGTTAAGTATCGGTAACTGAAAGTTTGTTCTAAAACTTTTAGATTTTCCCGGAAAAATGTGATTTTCAAAGGTTTGTACTGTTTGAAAAGTCCGTATTTGATTGATATGTCAATTTTTATATTTTATACAGTTCAATAGACTCTGAACACCCTTCCTTTACTTTACTGAAGCTTTACTATACCATTTACGTTATAATACTCCTTATTTTACGTCATTTAGTTATGTGTCTCCTGTGGATGAAGACATGAAGACACGGCTACCCAGGGTGAAGACGCTACTGCGACTCCCCTGGAGGAAGATATAAGACTATTGAATATATAATATTGATTTTTCTGTAACATGACATTGGCAAATGACGAACAGTCGAGTCCATTAATAAAACAAATAAATAAATAAATACGTTATAATATTTAAGTGTGTGAAATCAAATTAAAAAACGACGAATAACATAGGACATGGAATCTTATCTTCTTATCTTATCCTGATTGGGTGCCATGTGGCGGCACTTCGACCCATTGGGATCTTTTGTGCTCTCCCCTTTCCTTTACGCTCCTTCCTCCTCCCTAAAGATATAAGTCAGTAGTTCAGCTGTGCAGCTCATGGGAAGGAGCCTGTAGTCTTCTGGTTCCGAGTAGGCCGACCCCAGAAGATTCATTCGCTTTCTAGCCAGTGAGTCACATTCACACAGTAGGTGTTTCATGGACTCCGTTTTGTCATCAGACTGCAGGTTGGAGATTCAGCTAATCCCATCCTGTGCAACAGGTCGTTCGTTGCTTGTAGGATATGAAAAGTCAACAACTAAACCGATCAAATTGTAGTCAACAAACAATTTTCCCAGACAATAACCAGCGAGCATTACGTGATAATACCCGTTGATTCTATTAACGTATCTGAAAGGGTATTTAAACAACCACTGTTTACAATTAACAGCGCCGCTATGTTTTGTAAACAATTTTGTGGAGATTAACTTTGGGAATCGGTTAATGGAAACAGAGATATAAGTAGATATAAATTGCTATAATCTAAGGTAGATAGTTCTTAATAATTTTGTATTTATGCGATTTGTCTTGTCGGTGTTTGTGCCTAATCTCTCCTAATATCTCTCTCTATCTCTCTCTCTTTCTCTTAAAGTCATAGTCAAATTTCTTTATTGCAAGTAAGCACGTTGTGTACATTTTTGCACGTCAACATTTTTGAATTTACATTTACACCACTTTGCAAGGAAAAGGTGCCAACGCTGAGGAGAAAAAGTGGCAAAAAAAACTCTGCAGCACATCTTTTAAAATAATGATAATATACGCATTTTTCCTGAAATAAAAATGTCTTATTATGTATCTAAGACCGTCTGAAACCTAGTTAGGTATTGTGAGATTAGCGTTGCGATCTTCGGGCGAGTTCATTGACCTTTGGCCACATCGGACCTCTCACTTTTTAGTATAGCTGTCTCAGTCACACCACTGCGAGGCAATAGTATAAATACGGGGCCGAAACAGTGATTCGTCCTATTTGTGTTAAATTACCATGCAGAAGCGAAAATCCTAGGTTTCAGACGGTCTTAGATACATAATAAGACATTTTTATTTCAGGAAAAATGCGTATATTATGTAGTCTGTAGACCGTCTGAAACCTAGTTAGGTATTGTGAGATGTGTTTATTATCGCATGGTGATGTGACTGAGGCTAGTGAGAGTGAGTGACCAGTCTAAGTACTTAGAGTAGTGTACCTAGTACAACAAAATGAAATGCAAACCAGTAACATGTCTTTAATCATTCTGTAAGCGAAAATGTTTATTAGAAACATAAGCATTAATTACATAGCACTTAAATATCATAGCAATTACAAAGTACAAGCTAATAGCTAACAAGCATAACTCTTATCAGTTATAGGTGTAAACATAGGCAGTTATATAAGCTTATTACACAAAAAATAATCATCTTAGCTAGCAAGGCTGAAAGCTTGAGCTTACGTTCGGAGCCCTGAAGAGGGGCTGCGTTACTGGCTTCGTGTAATACCTTGCCAAGGTATTACACGAAAGCCAGTTTCCTTGCGCGAGGATCTCCTCTACTGGGTGGTTTTCCAACCAGTTGAGAGAGGCTACGGCGGAGCGAATGGAGCCAGGCGCGTCCTCCACGCCTGCTTCCCTCAGCAGGGTTCTGATCCACCCAGCTATGACAGACCGGCTCGCCGGCCTATGCTCCCCGCGGGTAGCTATAAATAGATTGGTGATGCCATCTCTCGCTCCCTCGGAGAGCCGCAGCAACCTCTTCACGGCCTCGACCGCGTCGATGCTTGGGTGCTGCCCTCTGGAGAGCCGCCAGCCAGACTGCCTGTGCCGCATCGAGTCCGTCTTCGACCCGAACATTGGCAGGAAGGTGACGAAGTCCGCCTCGACTGCCATGTAACCCGGCGCCGTGCTGAGCAGCGTGAGGTCGTGCACCCTTCTGCCTGATGCCAGCAGCAGCAGCGTGGCGCACCGCCTGGAAGCGTCAAAAAGAGTTTCTTTCATGGGGTTGTTCAAAAGCCAGTTCACCACCGTCTGCGGGTTCCATATCGGAGCCTTGGGGGCCTTTGAGCCCGCACAGGACTCGTTCGCTATACCCCTCAGTACTCTGCGTACTAGCGGGTGGGAGGCGAGCGTTTCCGCCTCGCGGGGGCGACAAAAATTCGTTACTACCGATTTTTGTACCAAGATTGTTTTGTACGCTAGTCCCACCGTCTTGTAAAGGTAAGCTAAGTACCTGGCTATGTCGCTAGGGCCGGCGTCCCTCGGCCTTACTTCGTTCTTGCCGCACCAGTCCGTCCACTTCTCCCACGCGTGCTTGTACGACTTGAGTGTGGAATTCCTCCATCCCGCGAGGATCAGGGCCCTGTGTGCGGGTGACCAGCCGCGAAGGAGGTCGTCCCACCCCGTACCAACCAGGCCTCCAAGGCCAAGGTGCTCACCTGCGGGGGTGGTAGACTCGTGTTCGTGTCTATCAGGCTCGTCTGCAGTCGCCTGATTGTAAAGGGGGGGCTCAGCGCCCTCGCCTTGAGGTCTGCTCTCCAGAATACGTTCTTCCATCTCGGACAGACCACTATGAACTTGCCCTTGGCCTGGTTGAGGGCCGACAGGACCTGATGCATGAGGCACGGGGGCGGGAAGGTCCATGCTAACCTGTACACCCACCTCCGGCTGAAAGCGTCGCAGTATACTGCTGCCGCATCTCGCACGTCCCTGCTCACATAGCGGGGGACTACGTGGGCACTTTGTGAACCGAAGAGGTCCACCTCTGGGGTGCCCCACTTGCGGAAGACCGTTGCGCATGCGCCGGGCAGTAAGTGCCACTCTGGTGGGCGCTTGAACCTGGACAGACTGTCTGCGATCGTGTTCAGAGGCCCCGGGATGTAGCTCACCTGCAGCGTAATGTTGTGGGCTGCCAGATACTCGTAAATCTCCTTCGTCAGGTTTAAGAGGAAGCGAGACCTTGTACCTCCTTGGTTGCGCAGGTAGGCTAGGGCCGTCCTGTTGTCGCTCTGCACCAGTAGGGTGCTCCGGGCGATCTCGTGTGCCTTTCGCGCCACCGCGAAGTATATGGCTAGCAGCTCCTTCTCGTTTGCCCGCAGCCCCTCGTGCTCCTCCGACCACTGGCCTTGCAGAAGGCTCCCGTCCAGGTGGGCTCCCCAGCCACGCCCTGATGCGTCGGTAACGAGGAAGTGAGAGGGCGGGGCTGACCAGATCTTGCTCACCGCATAGTAACGCTGGCTCCACCAGATCAGGTCCGCTCGTGCCTGCTGTGTCGGTCTCACTGCTGTCTCCCTTTGGACCGCCACCTGCATCAGCTCGCGTATCTCTCGATGGTTCAGTCTGCCTAGATCGACCACAAAGCTGGCGAAGTTTAGCCAACCTACCGTCCTCTGGAGGGACAGAATTGACCAGCTGGAGGCCCTCAGCATTTTGTCTATGCGGTGGCGCAGAGACTGGATCTTCTTGTCTGGCAGGGCCTTCTCGTTCGCCACGGTGTCCCACTTTATACCCAGAAACTCGATCACCTGAGTCGGGTGCGGCGACGACTTTCCCTCGTTTATTAACCAGCCCAGGGCACGTAGCAGGTCTCGGGCCCGGCGCATGTGCTCGCGCAGGGTGCGGCGGCACTGATTCACCAGGAGGAAGTCGTCCAAGTACACGAGTACCCTCATGCCGTCGTCTCTCAGCTGCTGTGCGACCCAGTTGGTGAGGGTGGAAAAGGCCCTTGGCGCGCTGGCTAGGCCGAACGGCAGGCAGGTCATCTGCCACACTAGCGACTGCCCTTGCGGAGACAGAGTCGCGAACCTGAGGAACCGTCTGTGCGAGAGCGCGACAGGCACGTGGAAGTAGGCCTGACTCAGGTCGATCTTGGCCATCCAGTCCCCCGGCTGGAGGAAGTCTGGAGTTCGGAACATATTTACCAACCTGAACTTTGCCTGAGCCACGTAGCGGTTGAGCGCTTTCAGATTGAGGACCGGTCGGAACGAGCCGTCCTGTTTCTCCACCAGGAAAAGGTGGGACACGAAGCCGGGGTCGTTCGGAGCCCGCTCTATGGCCCCCTGGACCTCCATCCTGTGGACCTCGCGAAGCATGGTCGCGGTACAGTCCACTCGTGACGGGTCCAGAGCACTTTGCCTCAGCGGCGGCCTCAAGAAAAAAGGAATACGGTACCCCGATATGGACTCCATGATGTGTGTCGGGGCGCTCCTGCTCTGCCACGCCGCTGCATGGAGGCGGAGCTGCCCCGCTCTGAAGTCATCGGCGGCGGCCGTCGTCACGCTGCCGCTGGGGGCGTCCGCGTGGTCCCTGGCCTCGGCGAGCAGCCGGGGCTCTGCCTCTGGCCGGCAGCTGCGCGGCGGGGCGGCGAGGCGGGACGGGCACTGCGACGCTTGCCAGTCTGAAAGCGGGCTCCGTGCCGTGGGCGGGGGAGTTCGCCCTGGCCTCAGCGGCCTGAAAGGGCCTGCGAAAGACCCTCGCTCCTCCCCCCAGCCTGGCGATCGCCTCGCTGAACGTCTGCCTGCCAAACAGGTGCGAGCGGCTTGGCGGGATCCGTCTCAGCGAGGCCCGGTGGTAGCGATCCCGCACGCCACCGAGCACGCGGTCCCGCCTCTGCTCGAGCACGCTGGCGCGTCTTCCGCATGTGACCTGCAACAAATCTTTGGAAACCTCCGCAAAGAGGCTTCCCGAGGAGAAATGGGCGGACACCACCCCATGAAGAGCGGGCGGCGCCTCCTTCACCGCGAGGATCTCCGTGAGGGCCGCTTGCACAGCCTCTCTCTGAGCGAGGAGCATGTTCGTGAGGGCCCCGAACGTCTGGTCCAGGGCCCGCAGCTCCCATGGCTTCCGCTCGTACGGCAGCAGCTCCTCGTTGAGATCCAGGCAGGTGAACGAAGGCGCCGCTAGGTACTTCTTCTGTGTCTCCACGTATCTAACGCCCGCCCAATCCTCCTCCTCCAGGTGTTGCAGCTTGACGGCCGCCTCCACCCTAGCCGGGTCCGCCCTCTTAAGGGTTTCCGCGACTGTGGTGGAGGGGGCCTCCAAACCTAGGGCCTGCTGCGGCGCGGGCGGCACTAAATCCGCTAGCGGGTCCAGTGCCGCCGGCGCCGCCGTGGACGAAAGCCCAAAGCCCTGTCCCTGGGGGGCTGCCAACTGTGCCATGAGCTTCAGCAGCTCCTTAGCGAAGCCCTCGACGGATGGGTGTCCGGATGCGCCGCTTCTTCCTTGTCGCGGAGTCGTCGCGTAGCTCACGTCTTCATAATCCGCCACGCGGTCCGCCACGTGGTCCCCCACGTGGTCTGCCATGCGGTCGGTCACGTGGCTGGCCACGTGGTCCGGCTCACGGCTCGGACCTGGTTGCGACGGCGGCAGCGGCGGCGGAGACGGAGAGCGACGAGCCCGCTTCGGACGCGGCGAATCCTGTTCCCCCGACGTGTCTGACGGAAATCTTCTTCTCATTGTTGACTCGCCGAAGTCGAAACTCCAAATAGGACGAATCACTGTTTCGGCCCCGTATTTATACTATTGCCTCGCAGTGGTGTGACTGAGACAGCTATACTAAAAAGTGAGAGGTCCGATGTGGCCAAAGGTCAATGAACTCGCCCGAAGATCGCAACGCTAATCTCACAATACCTAACTAGGTTTCAGACGGTCTACAGACTACATAATACAATTACTTAATGACTGTACATGTAAGTACATCGAATGAAAATGATAAAAATCTCCGTCTACAATGTAGACTCCAATACTCAATATATTTATTGCATTCCATAAGTTATAATACAGATGTTCACATACTTAACATTAAAATGTTACAATGTTCTTTATGGACCTTGTTTAGGCACAGCAATATAAGAGAGAGACGACATTTTTTGTTCAAATATAATATAATTTGTAGTAACTAAGAAGTAGTAGGTAGCGATATGTTTATTATATTTTCTCATTTAGAAATTCATCTACTCCACATTATACCTATTTCGTTTTGTATGAAAGAACAAATGTTCTTTATAACTATTTATACTACGAGTAATAATAGTTATGCATACTGACACGTACGTACTCTACAAACTATTAATAATCGTAATTTTCCAAACAACCATAATTAAATGTAAATAACTTGGAACTCTACCAAAATTATTTATAATTTTCCATGTCTTTGTGCGAATAGTAAGAATAAACTGTAGCAATTTCTTTCACCATTTAAAGAGCATAAATATTCTGTAAATGACAATGCCAGATTCTGCCCCACCATCAACCGCAAGATGTACAAGATAACGAATAAATGTAAAAATATCTCCGTTTTTTATTAATATTATTGGTTTAAAACAAAGTCTTGTACATCCTAGCGAGTCGAAAAAAACAGCCTAAATAAGAATTCAGAAAATAGTAAGAAATCGAAGCGAATTATTCATTGTTTTTGTTATTCTTCTATAGGAGTTGCGAGAGTAGTAGAAAATGAAACTGTTTATGATTAGTATGCAATATGAAACCTGTAATAATGTGTCCCCAACAAAATGATAGGTACAGCTTAAATGGTCACGTGGTGGGGCAAAGCTCCATTGAAATGTGGCAATGTCATTTACGGAAATTTACGGAAAAATAGCAAGGTATCAAACGAACGCAATTATTTCGCAAAAACCTTGGCTTTATTCAGAAATATAGTATATAATAGATTATACCGACGTAGGAATCGAACACGGGCCTTCGTAACTGTCTACACAGACAACATAAAAAATAATCATGTCATTATATTGCAGAGTTCTTTACATTATCTTTCCTTACCAAATAAGTTTTAAAATTGCAAATTTGCATTTTAAAAACTATTATGTCCCGTCCCTAATGAGGTCAGCTTCAATTGCTGCACTGATTACCCTGTAGGGTTGTCGACTTCGCAATTTCAAATTGGATTGAATTTTATAGCGGTTTCATATTTTATTACTCAGGGCCGCGCCTTAGGCTGGCTTTCCACCAAAGATTTGCTAAGCTGCGTAGCGAAGAATGTATGATGTCCAACAATAGCTTAATTTCGCTGATGGAAAAGGCATCGATAAAGATAATGTTTTTTTTAAAATACTCATTCAATTTAGGGATGCGTGCTGAGGATAAGTCAGTACGTAGCACAGACCACTTACCCAATAGACATGAAATCGGTACAAAGCAAGCGAAAATAAAAATGTAGGGTATTTATAAATACAGGAGCTTGTTTAAAAAAAAATCTGATTTTATTGGCGTATTTTTATTCCTCTGCCAAAATCAATCCAAAAATAATAAAATCACAAATGTAGAGTCACTGTGCCGTGCTCTTCACTCCGCCGCTGCAAGACATCTTCTGTCTCGCGCTCGAGTTTGACAGCTGGCAGCCCCTTAAATTACATCAAGCTTCATAAGGCCACATACTGAAAACTGGTATACAAACGCCTAAAAAGGAATCCCTCCTCATTTCGGCAGCCTGGTAAAAATTGAGAGCTTTAAGTAACGAATAAATTTAATTAAACCTACACAAAAGCGTCACTTCCACCCCACTACTTATTTCAACCCGTTTCAAAAGCTTTTACATAATGGCTGTTAACGTTTACGTCAAAATTACAGTTTAATCTGTTGTTTATTACTCAGTAACAATTACTCCTTTTCATAACCAGTTGACGTTAGTCTCCAAGGACGTTACATTGAAACAGTTTTGACATGGTTTTGACATTCGAAGGTCGTGACAACCCTGTATTGTGTCTGCATAATGATAGTGATGTGCTTCGATCGATAAATGAGACTTTAATTATACTATAATGGGCTTAACGAGTTAAGAGCCATCCTAGAGCCAACTAGCGCCGCCAATCTTTAAAAAATCATATCTACCAATATAATCAATTTTATTAAAAAAGCTACGTTCACATTGTTTATTGCTATGCCAAATGTGCCAAAAACGGCCGTTTTTCGCAATTATGTGAACTACGACTTACCTACATTGCATCACGTTACAAATAAGCATTTAAAAAATAATATTTATAGCAATAAACAATGTGAACGAAGCTTTTTTAATAAAATTGATTATATTGGAAGATATGATTTTTTAAATTTCGCTAGTTGGCTCATGTCAGCGCCTTAAGTCGAGCTATAGACATCTTCCTTTCTAGGCACAGACCACTTACCCCATAGACTTGTAACAGGAGGGCGCCCGTGTCTGGCAGCACATGAGTGCAAAATTGCTTCGCGACACGTGTAACCTAGATATTATCGACATGGACGCATCTCTTTAATACGGCACCACTGTCCCCGCTTCGGTCTATGCGCTCATCGTTGACATAATTTTTCGCTTGCAAATTTGTACCGATTTCATGTCTATTGCGTAAGTGGTCTGTGTTTCTAGGCAAGGGTTCTGGGTTTGATTCTCAGTCAGTAGGTCGGTGTTTAAACAGTTGACTATATATAATTGCCGCTTTTTAAAGAACAAACTTTTTTTTAAATGAAGGTATGGGAGTTATCTCGTATAATTTTTGTTCTTCATATACGAAATACTTTTTAACCCGTGCATTAGGGTTGAACTAATTTATTTTGTCCTAATAGCCAGTTTAAGCAGACGCCAAGGGATCTGAGCAGAATTATTAAGTAACTCTTGGACGACAGCTTTCTTAGAACTAGTATAGTACTGTAGCTTTGCTTATTACCTATTTGCTGTATTTAGAACTCCCGACGTATAAAATGGGTATGTGATTGTCAGTTTTGGAACGTTTATTTGGTATTTGTCATTGATCTCCTATAAACAACTAGATACTTAATTAATTTCGTTAAAGTTTTGTTCACAAATGTACTGTGTCAGCGCTATTTATGTAAAAATATTGCTGGTTGTCTATCAGGGAACCAAAAAGTACCTGAGCAGGTGCCGAAGACCGAGCAGGGGACGAGTAGGTACCTTAAAAATAAATTAATATTGCCTCGTCTCCTGCCGGGGGACCAATGGGCACCTATATAGGGGCCGAATCTACAACTTTTAATCCGGGGGACGAATATTCGGGGACCAATGGATTCTGACCCACATAAAGGTCTTACTAAAACAATTTAAAAAACGTCCATATAAGGGTCCATTGTTACCGTCCAAATAATGTCCAATAAAGCAAATGAGGGTCCATTCATCCGTTTGCACCTTCCTTGCGCTCGGACATTTTTAGAAGGCAGACTGTGTATATGTCGTGGTCAGATCGTTAAATTGAGCATTTCATGAAATCGTCAGTCATTTCATGAAATGGTGGCATTTCATGAAATCGTCAAGTTGTGCTGGGCATATCGTTTAAACGTCAACGTTTGTCGATTTGTCCAACGTCGTTTGGTCAGATCATTAATGTAGGGTGCCCATTAAAGATGTAAGTAATAATAATTCGAAATACGATATTACGAACTTTTTTTTGATCTAGTCAGTACCAAATTTAAAAAATATACCTATGTTACAAAATTCTTACAAGGATTTCAAACAAATTATCCACTGGAATTAAATATACGAAATATTCATATTTAATTTGTTCTTGAAACATGTAGGTACTTACCTAATAAATATAATAATAATAAACATTTAATAAAAACTTCTTTATTGTCCTTGCAAGTACAAAATTGTATCATAATATTATAGAACGTTAAAACGTTTCATTTCACATACACCTTTATGAAATTCCGTTAGTATTTCAAAATACTTCTACGTCGGAATTATACGAATTATAGGATTATCAATGCATTTCTTCTTGTATATTAAAAATTCGTTCCAGTTTTTCCATGATGTCATATTTTGTAATCCAGTAAATTATAGTCCGTCGACTTTCCTTTATTTGTTGTATAACCTAAAAAGTAAAAACGATAATTATATACGTATGTTAAATTTCTAGGATTCATTAATTAAACGTAAATAGACTTTAGATACTTAGGTGAGATTTTAAAAGGATATAAACTAAATATTGTCATTTAGATACTAACCTGTGAAATGTATTCCCAAGTTGTTTTTTTGGTAAATTGCGGTCGGTTTGTGCGTGACTGTCATAAAATTCACACCGTTTCGTATAGAAACACTTTTCCAAGTTTCCAACACACTTTCTTATATAATTTGCACATTATTATTCACTTTTCAACATGAATCCGCATTATTTACTTACGCACACAAACATAAACAATGACAAAGCGCGCTCTCAGCGCCTCTAGCGGTAGTTATTGCTATTTTTCTACGATATGGTCAATTGTGTTTGGTCATATCATGAAATAGCCGTGCGTTTGTTGGGCATATCGTAAAACGCTTTCTAATCATTGATCTGGCCAAGCTATTTCATGAAATGACCAATAGACATTTGACGATTTCGTGAAATGCCACCATTTCATGAAATGGTCGACTATTTCATGAAATGTTCAATTTAACGATATGACCACGACATATATAGTTGTTTATAGGAGATCTATGGTATTTGTGCGTGTTTTTGGGTGTTTGTGTTTTATAATATTGTGTTCTTGGATGTTTTAGGCGTTGTTTTTCAATGTTTGTGAGTATTTGTGTTTTGTATGTTTTTTGTGTGGGTTTGATTCTTTTCTATTGTAGAACTAAATGGAACACACATAACATAATGTTTGGGTTCAAATAATTCCAAATAAATAAGTAGAAAGACCAGAGAATAACCAATTTATTTCTCTGGAGGGTACTGTTTAAACAACGCCGGACAGAAACAACATTTTGGTATATTATTGCGTAGTAATAGCGGAGCGAGCAGTGTACTTAGTAAATTAAACATCTCTTTGAGCGAGCCGGCAAAAAATAATTAGACTCAGCTAGGGAAATTAAATTCGGCTGCTTCTTGATGTAGGTAAGGAATTACTAATACATATTCACAAAATAACGAATGTTATATTACGCACAGAATAAAGGCTCCACAGAAACGTGTAAGGAATACCTCACACACACATCGAGACTACGTACACACGGAGATAAGTATACTGGGGGCCTCAATAAGGTTGAGATTTTTCAAAAACTACTGGACCGAATTTAATATTTTTTCACAGTTACATAGCTTTTATATATCTAACTGAAAGAGATTTTGTAATATGTCAAGTAGTTTTTGAAAAAAATCTCAACCTTAAAAACTCTGCTGTACATCTTTCTCTTTCTTCGACCGTAAAGGAAATCTCAGTCTGTTTTAATGTAAATCGAGTCGAGAGTATCAATTTGTATTAGAAACTATTAGGAACTATTTATTAATTTATATTCGCGAGAAATTAGATTATTATGTCTCTTTTACGGCGAAACTACGATTTTAAAAAGGGTGTGGAATCAGTTTTAAGAAGGATTAGGATCAGTCTACCACCACTGATATAAAAAGTAGTAAAGTCATCCGTAGATTTCATTTTCTTCGGTTCAGTTGCCACCTGTGGCAACGTAATGCGCTCCATTGGTTTATTTTTTAAACCCGGAAATATGGCAGCCCTAGCGCTATTACAGTACATAGATAAATTTAATCAAGAACATTGTGAGCCTACCTTCTGTCGCTTTCTTGTATTGTGATAAATACTTCAAAGACTATGTTACATTATTGATCTTATAAATCGAATGTTCTATTTTTAGTTAATCAATAATTAAATTAACAATTAAGTAATTATTAATTAATTAATTAGTTTATAAAAAATATAAACTAAACTAAAAACTATATATACAATAGGTCGATTGAACTACCTGAATGGCTTAGCATTACAGATAGTTCAACCGATCCCCGTTGTCCGGCAACGTGCCCAAAATGCTGGCGGCATTTCCCTTCCCTCTGGATCGCTAGGCTGATCCTTTGGGCGAAATACAGGCCAGCACTTTGGTCACGCGTGAACTCCACGAGCCGCGCCGACAGATCTTTCAAAATCTCCATCGCTCCCGGCCCCCACGGACCCAGCGTCTCTACCCCAAACGGCACAAATATGTAGCCTCTGTCGAGGCTACTATACTTGCGCCGCTTGAGGGATTCGGCTACTGCAGCAGCGCTTTATTATATTAAATTATATTGTAGGTAAGTATTTAGTTTATTTAACATTTTGAATACAATAGGTATTTTATTACATTTATATTGTTTTATGACATTTTTGCACCCGCTACGCTGTTTTGATACAATATCTCCATCACCCGAAGGTTGCCTGGAAGTTGCTTAAAGCGATAAGGCCGCCTGTCTGTACACTAGCTAATTTTGGTTTTATATGTGACTGTTCATTTGTGTGCAAATAAAGTCTATTTGATTTGATTCCTTAGAATAAACTGTTAAATCGCGTTTATTAATACGAGCCTTATAGTCGACACAGACAAATTGATCTCTTTAGATTGTTCCAGTAAAACTGTTTGATAAACTATCAGAGTTAGAATGAAATATGTCTTTTGAAGACTTTCCGAACGCTAAAGTCACCTTCCCAAAAGTACGGTTGGGATAGTCCCCTCGCGAAGTCTGGCCAATAAATAATGGCTCTGTAATGTAAAACCGCCGGCAGTGGCAGTCTGTAACGCGTTAGGGTTGACACCTAATGGGTTACCGTAACCGGTTACCGTAAACTTATTCAGATCAAAATTAATATAATGGTACATCGCTACATAAATCATTAATCACCAGCAGTCTATTTGTTTGTCTCCACTGATCGGGCGCAGACGTTCCCCTAAATCGAGGGATCCTTGCATGATCCACCACGCGGGCCCAGTGCGGATTGGCAGATTTAACATGGCTTAGAATTTTTTCTTGGGCATGCAGGTTTCCTTGAAATGTTTTCTTTCGCCATTTGAGAGCATTCGTTAAATGTACCTATGTTAGTTTTTATGAGACAAAACCGAGGCAACTCATTGGTACATCGCCGGGAATCTAACATGGAACCTCCGTATCGTTAGTCCAGTGACCCAACTACTACGGCAGCGAGCTCTTTCACCAAGTTTTTTTTCTTCTTCATATGGACTTTATATGGGTGTCATTATTGGCTATGATTTCTTTTCTGGTGTGCTTTAGTGACCGTAAAGAGACAAAAGACGTGGTTTAACAACAGCTGCTGCATAATGTCAAAATGTTCTTCGAAAAGGACGTTAAGCATTCGGAGGGGCTCAGATGAAAATGTCAATAGAGTCACCCATCCAGGTACTGACCTCGCCCAACGTTGCTTGTACGGACAGCAGCAGATCAACGGTAACACTTGCAGTACGATTTTAAATCTTACGGCGCAGATAATATGAACGGTCCAAAGTGTTACACTTATTATTATTTATTTTATTAATGGACTTGACTGTTAGTCATTTGCCAATGTCATGTTACAGAAAATTCAATATATTCAATAGTCTTCTATCTTCCTCCAGGGGAGTCGCAGTAGCGTCTTCACCCTGGGTAGCCGCGTCTTCATGTCTTCATCTGTACGATCCTTTTCAACGTGTACTCGCAACTGGACTACGAATACGACTATTGGCTATGATGTCACCCAATAAAAGTGACAGTCACCTTACGCACACCCCTAGCGAAGCAACTGACTCGACGCTGCCGGCCTTGAACCATGATTTGGCATGTGGCACGAGTTCACCAAGCATTTATTTAGTTATATCGAGTCTTCGGGGTGAGCAGACGAGATACTTTGCAGCGAAAAGTCGTATAGTCGTAGTTTAGGTGTGATTATGTCATGACAGCTAAATATAAACACAACAGTAACTGCCACTATCGAAGAAAACTGAAGAAATTACGATTTACCCTAAAAGCGTTAGGTCTCTTCAAAAACCGAAAGTAGTGTTAGATTCTTCCAATATTTTTTCGCGATTCTGAAGCGTAGATGATTAAATGATGCGTAACATTTCCTCGAAGCTAATTTTCCACAACTCTGCAGCTAATGATTCATAACTCTGCCGCAACGCTAATTTTTACAAGTTTGCAGTAACTTCATGTCTTCTTTAACTTTGCTTAAAGTTACCAAAAATCTAAACCCAATGTTTGATAAATAATGCAGTTATAATTCCTCCATTTACCTTCAATATTTAGCACTACTTAATTTTGACTATTAATCGCTAGTTTTCACTTAAGAATATAAATCCACAATATAAATTACTATCGCATTAACCATTTCGTAAGACAAACAGCTTCGTCCGAGTCTTATCAGTTTCGTTCGACTTTTAGCCGTTCGATTTTAGTCGGTCGTCTGCTAAGCACAAGATTCTCCCCAATAGACTGTGCTACTGACGCATTAGACGCTTAGCACCAGCTTGTACGGAAACTATTGAATAGGAATAATATCGACTCGCCTATTGCTTCGTGCGGCCTATATTTAGAATTACTCGTCAAAGGGCGCGATTCCGATCTACGCGGAAGACGGCAGACAGTAACATCAGATGGCAACATTTGCCGCGACGGCAAACGGCATTACTTTACAGTATTTAGAGTGCGGCTGATGTAATTTCCTCTCTATATTTAACACAGAATAACTAAATAATATGTATGATGATGTTGTGTGATACAACCCTCTTAAAAATGGCGGATTACAAAAGTTTTGACAATTTCGATTTTATTGTCTACTAAAGTAGGTTGTAGGATTTAATGTCACGTATACCGAAGCTCAAATCAAATGTCTTATTTTGTAAACAAATATAACCGCCTATTAATTTGTATAAGACCGTGTCCTCTGTCTACGACTGCAAGTGCCGCGCGACTTGTCGCGATATGTCGCACGGAACGGTCTCATATAAATTAATAGGCGGTTATATTTGTTTACAAAATAAGACATTTGATTTGAGCTTCGGTATACGTGATATTACAGCCAACAACCTACTTTAGTAGACAATAAAATCAAAATTATCAAAACTTATGTAACCCACCATTTTTTTAAATCAAGAGGGTTGTATCACATACATATGTAGTAACATCATCATACATATGTAGGGGGCTCGAAGGCCAGTTGCGAGTACACGTTGAAAACGATCGTACAGGTTAAGCAACGTTGGGCGAGGTCAGGATCTGAATGGGTGATCGCTAGTGACACTTTCATCTGAGCCCCTCCGTGCCTCGGAAAGCACGTTAAGCAGTTGTTCCCGGTTGTTATCGCTTGACAGCAGTCGTTAGACCACGTCAAATGCGATCTGAATAACTATGACAAATAGGTTTGGGCACTAAACTACACGAGAAAAAGTTATACATATTATTTAGTTATTCTATGTTAAACATAGAAATGAAATTACATCAGCCGCAGTAGTTAGCCACTCGAGATGGCGGCTCCTGATCAAACAGCTCAAGTGAACGACATCCTATTTGTTTCATCTTGAATGACCTATTCGGTGTCAATAAAGATTGCCATCTATCACACCAACACGTAATCAATCTTGGTAATTTATTTATTACATAAAAATCTCTCTCTCTATATATATAATAACAATGTTGTATTGTGTATGTGCATGCCAAAATTTTGAGATTTTACATATTTTTCATTATATTGAGTGGTCCCGAATGTAATACTTAATAACAAAACAAATAACGTACCGAAGAGTAGATATAAAATATAGTATCTTAAATAATCAAAAGATTATTTATGATACTATACAGAGTGTGGAAAAGGCTAAAGCCTACGTGACGGTCAACAAGATCGGTAACGATGCGCAACAACGCGCGACGTTTTATATTTTATTTTATATTATTTATACTAGATTATCTACAGTATTCGGTCTTTTTTCGACCCAGGTAAAACATGTAACCATGTACAGTCGAAGACAGAGATAAGTATACAGGGGGCCTCAATATGGTTGAGATTTTCTCAAAAACTACTGGACCCCATTTTTTATTCTTTTACAGTACATAGTTTTAACTTTTATCTATATAACAGTGAAAGAATTTTTGCAATAGGTCAAGTAGTTTTTGAGAAAATCTCAACCTTATAAACTCTCCTGTACACCTTTCTCTGAGTTCCACCGTACCACCACGCCCGTGGGAGCGTGTTGGTTATGTCGGGCTCGCCGCCCTGAAGGGGCAGAATACCGACTAAACCTCCTGGGGTGTTCCACCTCGTGCCATTCTTGCCGAGCCGCGGGAACTGCGATACATCCGCGACCCGGCTGGCGCCCCGAGCACTCGCTATTGTGGGCTGTAATAGCCCACATTGGCAAATGACGAACTGTCGAGTCCATTAATAAAATAAATAAATATCGTTCAGTGCGGTGTAAAAGTAGTCTTTGTTTATTGAACCCCACCTCAACGTCAGTCCGTCCGTCAGTCCGCTACACCATACTGGACATGTCTCGACAGATAGTCCATTAATTCCGTACCCAATTGTCGGATCGTATTTCTAGCGTTATTAATATAACGTGGAAACGTCTGCTAACCTAATAAAATATCGTGGTTTCTGCACAATATTTATCAGAGTCAGAGTACGAAAGTTTATTGGAAGTAGTTTTAAGGCATAAGTCAAAGTTACGGGATACAAAGTGTCTTAACTTATAGCGAGTTTATACATGTAATACTTCAATACTTCATTTATTCAACCTTAGGAGCTCTAGGGAACACTTGGTTATGTCATACATAATTCTTGTACCTATTTACTTTATTTATTTATTTTCGCCTTTAGTACGCGACTGTACCACAACCACAGGGGCCGAAAAGAAATCTCTAAAATAGTAGAGCGCGCGGAAATATAAATTATTAAAAAAAAATAACAGTTCAGGGGACGAGTGGAAACCTCAAATATTTTAGGGGACGAGTGGGCACAGGGTGCGAATTTCAGGAGACCAGTGGGTTCTGACCCAATATAAGGTACAGAATACAAACTAGGTTATGGCTGGATGCACGAACAGAGAAACAGGGCAAAGAACCGACCCACGGTATATAACAAAATGATCTAATTGCGGCTGTAATAGATATAGGTAAGGATTAATAAGTTATTTACAATTTTTAATATTTAACATTCGGTTTATGTGAATATAGGTAATTGGATCTATTATAATTAGGTGCGTCTTATAATTTGTGCTGTCATAAAAATCAACTGTATTTGTAACTGCGCTCCATGCAAAAATGGACAATGTCCTTTATAATTTAAATATTTTTACCCAATTTGTTACAAGTTTGGAGCTTTTGAAAATGGCGGGAAACGATGCAAAATAATGAAAAAATTTCATCATCATCAGCCCGTATCAGCCCACTGCTGGACGTAAGCCTCTCCCAAAGCGCACCACTCAACCCGACTCTCGGCCCTCTGCATCCAGTCCCTGCCAGCCAACTTGCGAAGGTCATCCCTCCATCTGGTCGAGGGGCACACTACGTTTACCCGTTCGTGGCCTCCATTCGAGAACTCGTCTACCCCATCGGTTATCGGTTCTACGACAGATGTGACCAGCCCACTGACACTTCAGTTTACTGATTCTATGAGTAATGTCAAACACTTTTGTCTTCTGGCGGATATATTTGTTTCTGATAATTTTTTTTATTTATATTCTATTATTTCTTTAATATCGACTATTCGTTCTGTCGTTTCGCACCGACGAATGTAAAGCAGACAAACCTCTAAGTTAATAGACTTTTGACCCTGGGAAATATCGAGCCTTCGAATTTCGACTGAAGGCATAATCGACGCTACGGTATCGACTCAACCAATATTCGACATACTATAACGTTCGTGTCATAATAAAAGTTGGATGTGGATAGACTGCAAATAATTTACAATACGCGGAATTCATAGTACGTTTATTAATCCTAGAGTATTCGGATTTTAACAAAATAGACGAACAAATGGAATTAACACGTGTTTGGAATAAAACCTGTAACCATGACCGAACAAATTTCGTCACACCCTATGGAGAGAGGCTAAACTATATTTTGTGTGGGGACAGGTCTCTGCACTTATTGTAATTTTGACTCTCATACGTTATACAGAGACGTCTGTGTTGTTCTTTTTCTAGGTTGACTTGTAACCATGTAATTTTGTATGCAGGCTTTGTAACTCAATTTTAACAAGCTTTTATTACTGTATGTTCGGCTTCTATTGAAAATTCATTTATTGGAAAACAAATGAGTGGCAGCGTCGCAAAAAAATACATAAATACAAGAGCGGTGTCTGCAATGTAGGCTTTCTCCATCGGCGGTTCGTTGCTTCATGTTTTTAACGAACACAAAACAAGTTTTCGTCGGAGAGCTTTTAATTTTCACGAAAAACCAGGCCGCCGCCGACCGTGGGCTGTGTCATTTGCAAGCTGTTTATTTGTGTCAAAAGGCCCATTACACCGTACGATTTGTCGCGTCGATTAATCTGAAGAAAATCGTGACGGACAGAAACGATCGATATCGTTTCAAAAAAATGCTTACCTACTTACCACCTACCTAATGGTTACCTATATAGTTATTAAGTATATATAAACTGAACTAAAAACTATATGTACAATAGGTCGGTTGAACTATCTGAATGACTTAGCATTACAGATAGTTCAACCGATCCCCGTTGTCCGGCAACGTGCCCAAAATGCTGGCGGCATTTCCCCTCTGGATCGTGTGACGATCCCAACCCGCCCTAAAAAGCTACGCACCTCTACACCCCCAAAAAAGACTCTACGAAAATGCCTACGCAACCCTGAAGGGGTGAAAACCTACAAAAAGCTAAAGAGACCTACCTAAATACTTACGAAAAGCACCAGCTCTGGAACCCCTACGTGAAAGCTAGATAAACCTACAAAATTATTAAGCTTAAAAGATACTTACCAAAGCTCTTACTAACTTCCTTACAATTAAAGCTATGTGTACCCACTCAAGTGACTTTATACTACTATGTAAAATATTAAGCTAATTGAAATAAAGTAAATTGGAACTAATATTTAATCATAAATAAAGCAAAATTAAGGATAATATAATATTAAATTACTAGAAATTAATAAGGCCAAAATGTGATCGTCTAACCCTACGTTGTTATTTCCTAATGTAGTAACACACAGAATCTTCAAGGGTTCAGCGGAGATCAGGTAGATGAATATAAATTAAAGCATAACAGGTTTATAACGAAAAGAAAATATTTATTGCGATAACCTAACATACAAAAACTATTAGACTTATTACTAGCACGAATAATAAAACTTACGCTAAGTTATCTTAAATCTAAATGAGCGTACTGACAACTATTAAGAAATTACTTAAGTTCGAAATAACGTCCCTATATAGAAGTATAAAAGGTTATTAATTAACATGAGAATTAAATCAGATTATTTACAGATAAACGAATTGGAAATTGAAGTTAATTAGCTACCTACCTTCTGACATACTTATTGGCCATACCCAAGGCCTGAATACAATACTAAAACGCAACAATATACCTACAGAGCTACCGTGACTATGAGTTAACCCTATGAAATCTTTAAATCAAAAGAACTTATACATTTTATATTGAAAATGAAAATAAATAATTAGAATCGAGAGAGGTTCTTACAACTAATATTAATACCGTAACGGAGTTTTCCTGCAACAGAAAAATAGGTTAATATCGACTTCAAGATAATATTTACACAAAATAAAGGGAACTACATAAAGAAATAGATTTAGGTAGGTACTGGAAGACAATACAATTTATTGGTTTGGAACCCTGGATGGAAGTAAGAATATTACTCGGACATCAGAATCTCTGTAAGAAATTACTGTTAGACGTGAGAACATTTCCTGTAAGAGATTAACCTCTAAAAAAAAATGTTTTCACCCCCCTGGCTCCAACACCACGCCAAGAGGGGATAGACTCCAACCAGAATGCGAGTCTCCTCAGGAAAGGATGATGGAGAGGAATCTGATGTTAAAAGTTGCTATTTCGCAAAACTAATAATCTTTCAGTCCCTCTCATTGAATTTCTTAATATTACTAGATTCATTCTAGTGGTTTCTGGAGTGCCCAGTTACTGATAGAAGTATTTGCACATTGTGCGTACAAAGGTAGGTTCAATACCTTGTACAACTGAAAAGGTAGGTTCAATACCTTTTCATTGCAACTGGAAAGGTAGGTTCAATACCTTTCCACAACTGAAAGGGTAGGTTCAATACCCTTCCACAAAATAAAAGGTAGGTTCAATACCTTTTATATTTCCTGTAGGGAATATAAGAATAGAATGAATTTTAGTAACGGTAAGAATAAGACAGACCGAAGTGATTGTGCATAAATAAATCATAAGCTACATTTAATACGCATTTATATGCCTTCAGAAAGGAGTGGGTAGGAAGTTCAGAAAGATGGGAGAATGATTGTTAGGAGGATTATTGAAGGGAATAGATTTAAACTAAAGCCAGCAACTTGCCGTACTAGTGGGTTGAATCCACATCCTCATTACCAAAATAACCCTGGCCTAAATGAGTTTGGTGAATGAAGGTTGAAGGTTGAATAAGCTGTATATTACCTCACCGGCCAAGCGAGGTTCCACACAGCCAATTCGGTGTGCAGTGTGGGGAAAATTTGATAGCTGCGGGTATAGTGTAACTGCGTGCTCCGATAAAACCACCAGCAAGTCACATCGTTTAGAATAGCTTGCTCGTGATAATATCAGAGAATATGTCTCAATCAACCCAGAGTTACGTTAGCATGAATCAGGGTTCGAACCCGATGATTATTAACTTTAGGCCAATATAGTGCTAGGCCTCAATTCAATCTATGTTCGGGGTAGGTTCGCTTGCGTACCGCCACCCTTAATATTACGCCTTAATTGCCTAAGCGGTTTGAATACACAAGTATACAACAATGAACACAATACAAGAAAATATATGAATAAACTCATCAACAGTAAAATGTCAGTCAAGGAATATTATAGAATAGGCACATAATAAATATACACACACACAAGAGAAATACCAGGAGAAAGAAGTGTACAATTAAAGAAGTGAAATAATTAAATCAACTATCCGTTCATAGGGTTGCCAACACATTTCGCATAAGCATGAACCCTAAGTACGAATCTCAATTACCCACAATAGTAATAAAAATAATGAAACATTAAAATGTACACACAAAGCAAGACAATAGTAGCACTTACCCAACACGGAGAATAGCTGTAATAAATATGATTAGTAACAAAATATTTAAACCTTACTCACGTCCGCTCAGCCGTAGGGGAATATATGAATGAATAATAAAGAATAAATAATATAATAAATAAGTATACATATGGTAAATACCTTTCTTCACTTGAAATCGCTGGGATTCCAAGCAGTTGGAACATGGGAATGTATAGGAATTAGGTTTACCCGACACTCTCACTCAGACTCAAGCAAGATTGTTATAATACTAACACAGGATAAAGGTGTCTTGTCCTGTATCGGGCTGGTTGGTTTAGGAGGAATTGTGGTCAGGGAAAAGGGTATAAGGTAGTGGAAATAGGAAGAGTTTGACCTAAGGGGCCCTACGTGGGAAGATAATATGTAAATAAAATACACAAATTAAACTTCAATAGAAAGAAGTTTAAAATTAAGAGAGACTACTACTGCACAACAAATTGCGCGCCAAACTCAGCTAAGATCGCACGTAAGTACGTCCGGCAGCGGTTCCGCGATCCAAAGAAGAAGCCCCCGCCACGCTCGGTCAAGTCTATTTAAGCAGGCGCTGCTTCGCCTCCTCTCTTCACCTCTCATCCCTTCCTTTTCGGCGTCGGTCTGTCGCACCAGCCACCTGTGCGAAGTGGCGTGACTTTCTGAAATAGTTCCTAATTAGACGTAACTAACATTAAATGCTACGCTACTATAGGCCTTGGGTATAGTAAATCAAAGTCCATAAAAATACTATGAAAGTTGAATGAAAATCATACGATCGACCACTGGCGCCTGCCTGTCGCATGAACACCTGTGTCGTCGTGGCGTGATCTCTATGTAAAACCCGCTCCTAATTAGGCTTAATTAACTTATCGGCAACTAGGCTTTATTCCTACTACACTAAAGTCGAAACTCGTTGTATTGACTTCCGATTGAAATTACTTGTGGTAGGCTTTATACTACAGGGTGATTTATTCCCTAATAAAATCTCAGAATTAAATGAATAACATTTAAATAACTCCTACCTAATAATCTAAAATAATAAATTTTACCTATATGGAACATTCCATTATAAAACTGAACGGCGGGAAATCCTACCTAGGTACATGTAAGAATGCAAAACCGAAGAAAATTCAGTAGCTTTTCAGTAGACAAGGTGGAAATATGAAAGCTTTAATGTTGTGAACTAAAAAGAAAATTAAATGAAGTATTTTCTATTGTAATTCCGGTATGACCGGTACACCACCCCCTGGAGAATTAACCGAAGATATTATCTATAATATCTGAGGCTTGATTATCCAACCATTCAAGGAAAATACTTCTTAATAGAATTCTAAGTAGAATTCAACACTTAACGTAACAATAAGCTACCTCCCAGCCTATCACAATACCTACACATAATACGATGAAAGATATTATCTTTCCACTACTAATTAAAATTCACTGCTTAGTTCGCATCCGGCCCTATGCACACAATATACCTACTTCTCGTCTATCATTTCCTAAACGTACAGAATGACAACAGACGCGACGTCGATTAAAAAAATCTACACGATAATAAATACTATCCTAAACTTGATTATCGAAGCTAAGAAATCGAACGAGCATGTTGAACCACCGACCAACGGAGTGTCCCCTAGCGGCGCTCGTTTCACCTTAAAGAAGATTAGTTTCTAATGACGCAATACAAATATGATAACTGAACCTGAACAATTTCGAAGAACCTTACAAATATACTAACTATAAAAATCACCTGAATTTGTAACTACTTCGCCAATCTGGTAACACCGATCAAAACGACAACATTGTTTTCGACTTCAGGAGATAGGTAAAGGTTATAAGAACCACACATCCAAATACAAGTTTAAATAAATTGAACTACACTAACGACAATCGAAGTAACACCTTACTCCACTACACAACTGCTATAATTCAATTAAACATCGATAATGGAACAACCCACAACGTCTGCAAAGTCTGCTACTTGGTAACACCCCTAAAACTATTTACCAAGGCCGATAGATGGCGCTGTTAATAAAAATGACACGACAACGCTAGCTCCACCTGTCTTTATATCCACACAACTAACGATAACGGCGACGCTAGCTCCACCTGTGGTGATACACGCACAACTACCTACCTAATACAACTGCAATTACACATCTATCTATAACAAAGAAAAATACGAGGTCTGTCGAAAATCCTACCTACTGCGCGAGCGCATAACGTTTAGCTAGGTTAATTTTATCGACATCATCACAAGTACTCCACTGCTGGACATAGACCTCCCCTAGACACGCTACACAACAAAACTTCGTAGTGACAGTGGCCCTTCGCAGATCTTCCATCTATCTGGATGGCCGCCCAACACTACATAAATTCGAATAATTTAGCAATAATATAAGTATCTTAAAAAATATGTTAACAACTAAGGTCACGGAGGCCCGGGTTCGACATCCAGGTCAGTCCGTACCTACCCTACTAGACTGCAAACAAAAATAACTTATCTTAACGTAGCACAGAGTACAGACGAACTTTAAAACCGAAGCATTATGCGTATATATATTTCAACTGAAACAACAACAAAATAAAAGGAAACAATCAGACAAATTAATAACAAACAAAAACCTAGCGGTAACCCATCCAAGTCCAGACCTCGCCGACAATTGCTTAACCGGAACGATTAGTGTCAACAAGTGCTAATAACATAACCCAAAATAAATAACTACTTTTCCCTAACCCTAGCTTAACTGGAACGATCCTTGTCATTTCTTAGCCAAATACCTAGTGACAAAACAACCAATCATTTTTTTTTCTAACGAATTAAATCCTAACGGTCACCCATTCAAATACAGACTTGTCCAACGTTGCTTAACTTGAACGATCGATGTCAACGCGTGCTCGCAAATCGCACCTCGACTAGGAATCTCCAATTATTAACCAAACCTACCAACAAGCAGAGTCAAAACAATTTAAACGTACCTCTGAAAATGGAAGGTAATGGATAAAACGATAGCTTAACCGTGGCGCACGCGCTCAAACATCTACCTACCCACATACATAAACTTAAACTTGTTTCCCGTAGCGGTACCTAGACAGCGACGATGAACGTATCTACCTAGTACCCCTAAAACGATGCTAGACATAAACGTGACTTAAAGTCAACCCATGGTTCAAAACATAGTCCTAATGGATTTTATAGTCTACCTGCCTAGTGCTATCCCTACACAGAGCAATCCCTAAAACAATGCTAGACAAATTTTAACATTAACCCACGGGTTAAAATACTATCCTAATGGATTTTATAGTCTGCCTGCCTAGTGCTATTTCTAAAACAACGCTATACATAAACACGGCTTAACGTTAACCCACGGGTTAAAATAAGATCCTAATGGATTTTATAGTCTACCTACCTAGTGCTATTCCTAAAACAATGCTAAACATAACCGCGGCTTAACGTTAACCCACGGGTTAAAATAAGATCCTAATGGATTTTATAGTCTGTCTGCTTAGTGCTATTCCTAAAACAACGCTATACATAAACGCGGCTTAACGTTAACCCACGGGTTAAAATAAGATCTTAATGGATTTTATAGTCTACCTACCTAGTGCTATTCCTAAAACAATGCTAAACATAACCGCGGCTTAACGTTAACCCACGGGTTAAAATAAGATCCTAATGGATTTTATAGTCTGCCTGCCTAGTGCTATTCCTAAAACAACGCTATACATAAACGCGGCTTAACGTTAACCCACGGGTTAAAATAAGATCCTAATGGATTTTATAGTCTACCTACCTAGTGCTATTCCTAAATCAATGCTATTCCTAAACATAAAACGACTTTTATGGAAATGTGAAAATGTCAGAACAAAGTAACAGAAATGAGGTTAATCCAGATTTATGACTAACAAGCAACAACACATTTTGACTTCAGTTTCCGCATACACAGAGAAAACATGAAACAGACACGAGACAGACGAACCTACCTAGTATTCCTAAAGTAAATACGTAATATATTAGCTATAAACGCGACTTAAAATAATTGCACGATTCAAATCTAACCACGGTTCCTATCCTACCTACCTATCGGGTTTTATCAAAATGTAAAAAGGACTACGCGTGGTTTAAAGATCAATGAAGTTAACCTAAGTTTACGGCTAACTCCCTTTTAAATACTCGGCCGGCCTCACCCCCGGCCTGTGTAGCCGCTCATTTTGAGAAACTCAAGCAACTTAGAATCCAACATACACTATTCACACACATACAATATTCACGCCAGCCTCACATGGTGGTAGGCAGCGACGATGGATATCCATCTGCTGCCATCCTGATTTCTATTTTTCCAAGACCTTACTAGAAGTGACAAACGGACCGACATACATAAGTACCTAACCTATATGAGTAACTAGTGAGTATCACTTTTAACCGCATCTAAACTACCTACTAAGTGACAGTTATTAAGGGAGGGGGTCTCACCCCCACGGCTAGGTAGCTCGGTACCCATGTATCCTACAGAAATCTCTTGATCAAACCTAATGTAATAATACATCACACATCAAAATACACTAGCAATTTAACCTACAAGAATCGCAAAGAGACATATTCTGAGAACCCTTCTACTATCGGTCGGTAGTCTGTTAATAATTGACAAATTAACATAGTTATACAAGTTACAAGAGGACAGACATACAGAAATTCGAAAACATTACCCTACTCCTTTCTGCAGTCGGATAATGGCCTACACATTATCCGAGCAAGTCAAGACCTTTAGTCTACAAGAAGTTGCGAGTCAAATACATACCTACGTTCGAAAACATTATACCTTCTATCTGCAGTCGGTTAATGACCATACGCATTTATCCGATCAAAGCAAGACATTTGGTCTACAAGAAGTTACGAGGGAACCGACACACACATTCGAAAACATTACCCTCCCTATCCGCAACCGGTTAACTACCTACACATTCCTAGTAAGTCAAACCTTTTGCTACAAGAAGTTATGAGGGGACTGACATACATACGAAACATTACCCTACTCAACTTATACACTATCCTAATAAGCCAAACCTTTAGCTACAAGAAATCAGGAGAGAACTGACATACATACATTCGAAACATGACCCTTCCTATATGCAGTCGGTTAATTACCTATACATTATACGAGAAACCCAAATCCATAGGCTACGAAAGTTACGAGAGACATACACAATCCAGTTTATGTCCTACATACCATCCTAGCCTCAGAGAAATTTTCTCTGAGCATCCTAGCAAATCAAACCTTTAGGCTACAACACGTTACTAGACAAATAAATTAGTAAACTGTTAGCCTACCTACTCCTATTTGCATTCGTTTAATAACTACACACTCCTAGAATAGTAAATAGAGAACACTCCATATCCTACAGTCCCGACACCCCCCATTTAGTACAGTCCTAACACCCCCCAGTTCCTGTGATTACCATGACAAAATGACAGCATTACCTAAATAAACCTACGCAATGCTAACGAATAAATACCAATACATAAACTCATGTCTGCCATAGTGCTGAAAGCGCTGACGGAATTCCGTCTACTGCGATGATGACATAACACCTTCTCCACATTCATCGCTACTTGTGCTCCCTACGTAACCAACTTCGCTGCCTAGACCCTATATTATTCACCTAACATTACCTAGTACTATTTAGGACTTACGACTAACCTTAGCCCTTTAGCCTCATAACCCTAACGCACCCCCGATTCCTTAAGTTTCCTAAAATCCTAACAAAATGTAATTTTACGTACCTAGTTTATTGAGACTATTATTAACGCGTGAATTTAATCTAGTAAACCTGTAATTTAACCTAATAAACCTATAATTTAACCTAGTAAAACCTGTAATGCATCAATTCAATCCATCCACAACTGATCTCTTGAACCCCTCATTTGTTTACACGGAAACATATTGTGGACCGAAGTCCACATTAAGATATACATAAATACATAATAATATACATAAATACACAATATAATATACGTTATACATAGATATATACAGATCCTGGGAATCAGGCAACCATATTGTGACGATCCCAACCCGCCCTAAAAAGCTACGCACCTCTACACCCCCAAAAAAGACTCTACGAAAATGCCTACGCAACCCTGAAGGGGTGAAAACCTACAAAAAGCTAAAGAGACCTACCTAAATACTTACGAAAAGCACCAGCTCTGGAACCCCTACGTGAAAGCTAGATAAACCTACAAAATTATTAAGCTTAAAAGATACTTACCAAAGCTCTTACTAACTTCCTTACAATTAAAGCTATGTGTACCCACTCAAGTGACTTTATACTACTATGTAAAATATTAAGCTAATTGAAATAAAGTAAATTGGAACTAATATTTAATCATAAATAAAGCAAAATTAAGGATAATATAATATTAAATTACTAGAAATTAATAAGGCCAAAATGTGATCGTCTAACCCTACGTTGTTATTTCCTAATGTAGTAACACACAGAATCTTCAAGGGTTCAGCGGAGATCAGGTAGATGAATATAAATTAAAGCATAACAGGTTTATAACGAAAAGAAAATATTTATTGCGATAACCTAACATACAAAAACTATTAGACTTATTACTAGCACGAATAATAAAACTTACGCTAAGTTATCTTAAATCTAAATGAGCGTACTGACAACTATTAAGAAATTACTTAAGTTCGAAATAACGTCCCTATATAGAAGTATAAAAGGTTATTAATTAACATGAGAATTAAATCAGATTATTTACAGATAAACGAATTGGAAATTGAAGTTAATTAGCTACCTACCTTCTGACATACTTATTGGCCATACCCAAGGCCTGAATACAATACTAAAACGCAACAATATACCTACAGAGCTACCGTGACTATGAGTTAACCCTATGAAATCTTTAAATCAAAAGAACTTATACATTTTATATTGAAAATGAAAATAAATAATTAGAATCGAGAGAGGTTCTTACAACTAATATTAATACCGTAACGGAGTTTTCCTGCAACAGAAAAATAGGTTAATATCGACTTCAAGATAATATTTACACAAAATAAAGGGAACTACATAAAGAAATAGATTTAGGTAGGTACTGGAAGACAATACAATTTATTGGTTTGGAACCCTGGATGGAAGTAAGAATATTACTCGGACATCAGAATCTCTGTAAGAAATTACTGTTAGACGTGAGAACATTTCCTGTAAGAGATTAACCTCTAAAAAAAAATGTTTTCACCCCCCTGGCTCCAACACCACGCCAAGAGGGGATAGACTCCAACCAGAATGCGAGTCTCCTCAGGAAAGGATGATGGAGAGGAATCTGATGTTAAAAGTTGCTATTTCGCAAAACTAATAATCTTTCAGTCCCTCTCATTGAATTTCTTAATATTACTAGATTCATTCTAGTGGTTTCTGGAGTGCCCAGTTACTGATAGAAGTATTTGCACATTGTGCGTACAAAGGTAGGTTCAATACCTTGTACAACTGAAAAGGTAGGTTCAATACCTTTTCATTGCAACTGGAAAGGTAGGTTCAATACCTTTCCACAACTGAAAGGGTAGGTTCAATACCCTTCCACAAAATAAAAGGTAGGTTCAATACCTTTTATATTTCCTGTAGGGAATATAAGAATAGAATGAATTTTAGTAACGGTAAGAATAAGACAGACCGAAGTGATTGTGCATAAATAAATCATAAGCTACATTTAATACGCATTTATATGCCTTCAGAAAGGAGTGGGTAGGAAGTTCAGAAAGATGGGAGAATGATTGTTAGGAGGATTATTGAAGGGAATAGATTTAAACTAAAGCCAGCAACTTGCCGTACTAGTGGGTTGAATCCACATCCTCATTACCAAAATAACCCTGGCCTAAATGAGTTTGGTGAATGAAGGTTGAAGGTTGAATAAGCTGTATATTACCTCACCGGCCAAGCGAGGTTCCACACAGCCAATTCGGTGTGCAGTGTGGGGAAAATTTGATAGCTGCGGGTATAGTGTAACTGCGTGCTCCGATAAAACCACCAGCAAGTCACATCGTTTAGAATAGCTTGCTCGTGATAATATCAGAGAATATGTCTCAATCAACCCAGAGTTACGTTAGCATGAATCAGGGTTCGAACCCGATGATTATTAACTTTAGGCCAATATAGTGCTAGGCCTCAATTCAATCTATGTTCGGGGTAGGTTCGCTTGCGTACCGCCACCCTTAATATTACGCCTTAATTGCCTAAGCGGTTTGAATACACAAGTATACAACAATGAACACAATACAAGAAAATATATGAATAAACTCATCAACAGTAAAATGTCAGTCAAGGAATATTATAGAATAGGCACATAATAAATATACACACACACAAGAGAAATACCAGGAGAAAGAAGTGTACAATTAAAGAAGTGAAATAATTAAATCAACTATCCGTTCATAGGGTTGCCAACACATTTCGCATAAGCATGAACCCTAAGTACGAATCTCAATTACCCACAATAGTAATAAAAATAATGAAACATTAAAATGTACACAAAGCAAGACAATAGTAGCACTTACCCAACACGGAGAATAGCTGTAATAAATATGATTAGTAACAAAATATTTAAACCTTACTCACGTCCGCTCAGCCGTAGGGGAATATATGAATGAATAATAAAGAATAAATAATATAATAAATAAGTATACATATGGTAAATACCTTTCTTCACTTGAAATCGCTGGGATTCCAAGCAGTTGGAACATGGGAATGTATAGGAATTAGGTTTACCCGACACTCTCACTCAGACTCAAGCAAGATTGTTATAATACTAACACAGGATAAAGGTGTCTTGTCCTGTATCGGGCTGGTTGGTTTAGGAGGAATTGTGGTCAGGGAAAAGGGTATAAGGTAGTGGAAATAGGAAGAGTTTGACCTAAGGGGCCCTACGTGGGAAGATAATATGTAAATAAAATACACAAATTAAACTTCAATAGAAAGAAGTTTAAAATTAAGAGAGACTACTACTGCACAACAAATTGCGCGCCAAACTCAGCTAAGATCGCACGTAAGTACGTCCGGCAGCGGTTCCGCGATCCAAAGAAGAAGCCCCCGCCACGCTCGGTCAAGTCTATTTAAGCAGGCGCTGCTTCGCCTCCTCTCTTCACCTCTCATCCCTTCCTTTTCGGCGTCGGTCTGTCGCACCAGCCACCTGTGCGAAGTGGCGTGACTTTCTGAAATAGTTCCTAATTAGACGTAACTAACATTAAATGCTACGCTACTATAGGCCTTGGGTATAGTAAATCAAAGTCCATAAAAATACTATGAAAGTTGAATGAAAATCATACGATCGACCACTGGCGCCTGCCTGTCGCATGAACACCTGTGTCGTCGTGGCGTGATCTCTATGTAAAACCCGCTCCTAATTAGGCTTAATTAACTTATCGGCAACTAGGCTTTATTCCTACTACACTAAAGTCGAAACTCGTTGTATTGACTTCCGATTGAAATTACTTGTGGTAGGCTTTATACTACAGGGTGATTTATTCCCTAATAAAATCTCAGAATTAAATGAATAACATTTAAATAACTCCTACCTAATAATCTAAAATAATAAATTTTACCTATATGGAACATTCCATTATAAAACTGAACGGCGGGAAATCCTACCTAGGTACATGTAAGAATGCAAAACCGAAGAAAATTCAGTAGCTTTTCAGTAGACAAGGTGGAAATATGAAAGCTTTAATGTTGTGAACTAAAAAGAAAATTAAATGAAGTATTTTCTATTGTAATTCCGGTATGACCGGTACAATCGCTAGGCTGAGCCTTTGGGCGAAATACAGGCCAGCATTATGGTCACGTGTGGACTCCACGAGCCGCCCCGACAGGTCTTTATAAATTTCCATGGCTCCCGCGGACCCAGCGTCTCTACCCCAAACGGCACAAATAGGTTATTAAGTTAGTTATTAAGTACCTAATGTATTATCATTATTTTAAAAGATGTGCTGCTGAGAGTTTTTTGTCACTTTTTCTCCTCAGCGTTGGCACTTTTTCCTTGCAAAGTGGTGTAAATGTAAATTCAAAAAATATGTTGACGTGCAAAAATGTACACAACGTTCTTACTTGCAATAAAGAAATGACATTGCCACATTTGAATGGAGCTTTGCCCCAACTACAAAACTACGTGACTATCATTTTGTTGGGGACTTATTACAGGTTTCATATTGCATAATCAGAATCAGTATCATTTTCTACTACTGTCACAACTCGAGAATAACAAAAACAATGAACAATTCCCTTCGATTTCGTACTATTTTCTGAATTCTTAATTAGGCTGTTTTATTCGACTCGCTAGATGTACAAGACTTTGTTTTAAACCAATAATTTTAATAAAAAACGGAGATATTTTTACATTTATTCGTTATCTTGCGATTGATGGTGGGGCAGAATCTGGCATTGTCATTTGACTTTGACCTCATTGGCTCAGTGACATGATACTCCATGCAATGGTTCGTGCCACTTGAACCCCTTTCTGGACCCTCCGAGGGGTCCACGGAGACTTACTATTACCTTGAACCCCCAGGAGGTTCACGGAAACAAAAACAATATAATTTTAAGCTCTGTGATTATTGCATAGTTATTTTCAGGGTCTAGATCGGATCACTTTATTTTCATAATGATGAACAGGTTCTAACAATCAGTTCCTTCAGTGTTACATAACAACAGGTAATTAGACGATCGTATTTGTTTACAAAATAACTTGATTTGAGCTTCGATATAGGTACTAATGCATTATTCGGGGCAGTTTAAGTCAAAACCAATAACGACCATAGCAAGCGAAACAAACGCATAATACTAGTGTTGTTAAACTAACAAAGCCATGAAGTCAGGCTTAACTGTAATCCCACCCTAAACGCCAAAAGGTTTTAGCCTTGAAGCAAGTAACCGACTATGGAGTAAGCCATATGTATATCGCAAACACAGCTCTTGAATGACAAATTGTCTCTGCCACTAGAATAGAATAGAATAGAATAGAATAGAATAGAATGGAATGGAATGGAATGGAATGGAATGGAATGGAATGGAATGGAATGGAATGGAATGGAATGGAATGGAATGGAATGGAATGGAATGGAATGGAATGGAATGGAATGGAATGGAATGGAATGGAATGGAATGGAATGGAATGGAATGGAATAGAATAGAATAGAATAGAATAGAATAGAATAGAATAGAATAGAATAGAATAGAATAGAATAGAATAGAATAGAATAGAATAGAATAGAATAGAATAGAATAGAATAGAATAGAATAGAATAGAATAGAATAGAATAGAATAGAATAGAATAGAATAGAATAGAATAGAATAGAATAGAATAGAATAGAATAGAATAGAATAGAATAGAATAGAATAGAATAGAATAGAATAGAATAGAATAGAATAGAATAGAATAGAATAACATTTATTGCCTATTAAGTATATACATATAAGAAATAAAAACAGTCTTAATAAATTACAATGACAATTAACAAACATATAACTTAGGCAAAAGGTTTAGGCTTCAGCTGATGCTCATTTGTTTTTTGTTGTTTGAATTTTGAAATTGGACTACGAGTTTCAGTAGTAGTTCGCAACTAGCGAAAACACCTTGAAAACGCTAGTACATAATTGAAGCAGCGTTGGGCATGTTTAGCAACTGTATGGTGATATATTACATTTGACCCACTCCGCGTCCCAAGTTCGGGACCAACTTTCGGAGGCAACTGGCCTGGACAGAGGTATACGGGCTGTCTGAATAACTCTGACAATAGTTTCGGTCACTAAACAGATTGTTTTGAATTGTCAATATAAGTCGAACATGTGTCCCCATACAAAATGTACTAAAAGCGTTGCCGCACACGTATCCATCCGGCACCGCCTCGCCTCGCCTCTCGCTGTCACCCAGTGGTCAAAATAATGCGAGTGCGATGCCGTTACGGAGGCGATTAGTGTGCGTTGCTGTATGGAGTTTCATACAAAGAATACTGAACGACTCGAGTTGAGGCCCATGCCGCTTATTATCTTAGCGTGTGACACCCCCCGAACAGATGAAGGGATGTCCTTCGCAACGTGGCTGGCAGAGACTGGATGCAAAAGGCCGAGAATTGAGTGGAGTGCCTTGGGAGAGGCCCACGACTAGCAGTGGACTGATACGGGCTGATGACGATTCCGTGCCGACTGTCTCCATAAAGCGCGGCGTTTTGTACTTCATGGTTTTAGGGGTTATAACGGGCCACGCGTCCCGAGTTCCTGCATCGCTTTAAGATATTAAAATATTCAGGAGCATCCGTAGTTCTGAAGGGCGGCGACATGAATATAGATAAAAATATAAATATCACAGAACTAATCCAGATGGAATGGTAGAGTGGATGTTAACATAGATTTTTTTTTACTTCCGAATGGAGGAGGTTCTCGGTTTTTTACATGTGTTACTTCATAACACACACATTCATAAACACACACACCTACAAACCCTCGCATACCTACACATTCTATCCCTCACACTCTTAAATTTTATCATTGAAAATTCTTCATTGGCTTTACTTGATATATATTTTCTGTATACCGGATTTGGAAGAGCGGGACCTCCTGTCACGAGTATCCACTTACTCAAAAGGATACCCAGCAAGCTATAATGTTAACATTAAGTTTAGGTTAACGAAAATAAACATTTTTCATTTTCATTTCATTCATGACTTTGGCGTTTGTAACGCATTTTGATGTCTTTTCTATATTGAAGGAAATGTCGCCGCGACACTACTAGTTTCTATGTATTATGAAAAACCTTCCGTGCGACACGTCATGGTATGATGTAGCTGTCTGCGTTTGGCTACGGAATAGTACCTTAAGGGGCTGCCAGCTGTCAAACTCAAGCGCGAGACAGAAAGACCCGCATCGGCGGAGTGAAGAGCACGGCACAGTGACTCCATATTTTGTATTAATTGTGGATGAATTTTGACAGGGAAATAAAACACCAACAAAAATCTGATTTTTTTTAAACAAGCTCTCGTGTTTATAATCCTTTCATTTTGATATATACTTTGTATAAGTAACTACTTCGGTTTAGATATAATTTTCATTTTAAAAGACGGAAGGGGTATGTTTTTTTTCTATCGAGCGAAGTTTGTCCAATCGTGTATCGGTATTCATCAGTCTCTAAATATACACCCCAAGATTGCTATATATTTTTTTCAGACGTTTAATTTTAGTAGTTAGTGCCGTAGCCTTCATAGATAAACTGTAAATCCGCGCATACGAAGCCTTAATATCGATGACACTTCAACGTGAATGGCCATAAGTTGTATGAAATGACAGCTCTCGGTTACCGTAAAATGTGCGAGTAAGCTAAGCGGTGAGCGCCAAAGCTAAGCTTTAGCATTCTATGAATATTTAGCATATAGAAAAACTCAAAATCCATCACACAGTCCTTATAATGTCGCTTATAATGAGCTTAAAAACGCAAAGAGGAATAAATCATCCTTTCTTCTTCCCACTCGTGCAGGATATAATTGTGTGAGGGACAGGAAAAACAAATTTTTGACTAAGCTCTCTTATCTATGGTTTAGCAGGGTTGGCACACGACCCGACCTCGGATTATGATACAGATTTAAGGACGAGCCAGCCCTACGATATACCTATGTGTGCAAATCCCTAGATACAAAATAAGGGTCGATTCACACTGGCGAAGCGGGAGTAAAACACCTGTATTTTTGGGTTGCATAATAAAATTATTGGCAGCTATAGTCGCACACCACCTATAAGTCTATAACCATAATTACATATACCGAAGCCCGAATCAAGTGTCTTATATTGTAAACAAATATGATCATCATCAATATACCCTTTCCAATCATTTATTTTCTCGATGACAGCTCCCTTAGAAAGTAACTACGTCTTGATACGCAAAAATAGCTTTTAAATGCGAAGTATATAAAATATGACAACTGCCTAATTTTGTTCCTTGATCCCATATAATATTCATTTAAGACAATTTGAGTCCATAATAATGCAGTTTTTTAATAAAGTTACATTCTATGGCAATTAAAATAGTAACGTTATGATTAGAACAAGATGAAAAAATTCTTGCCGTGGGCAGGACTTGAACCTGCGACCTTGTCATTCCGTGACACGCTCTTACCAACTGAGCCACCACAGGCTACGCCACGCCCACCGAAAATCTTCACCGCTTTATACATACTTAAAGGGTATGTTACGCAATTCCATCTATCGGACAATAGTAGTAGTATTTCGACAACCATGTCTAACATTCGTATGAGCATGGATAATGCGTAATTCAAATTCTGAGTAAAAATAGGAGCGCATCATCATAAATCATGTTTCTAACCGATTTAAAAATTCGATTAGTTTGGAAGAAACTCTCCTTTCAGTGAAGAGTCGCGTAAAACGTCTAAACATTTCCTTCCCAATAAATTCGGTCCAAACGTCTTTAAACATAGTAACTTCCCCGTAACTTACTGGTAGTTGAAAGTTGCTTGTTATACTATAACGAAGTTGATCTTACACAGGTTGTTCAGACTTCAGTACACAATCATTGCTCGAAGGCTTAATTAGGACGATATACGTACCTACAAATATTATACATACATATTTGCATTATAGGGGTTATTTTAGGTAAACATACATAAATTATCAATGATAGGCAATTTCAGAAACAATCGGTAGTTTGAGTTTTAGTTACAAATATATATTTTTTTTTAATTACGAAATGTTTAATGTATGACAAGTTTAGTGTATGTGAGAGAGTGTATGTGTAGGTATATGTGAGGGTGTGTAATTGTGTATGTGTTCTTAAAAGAGACAAAGGTAGGTGTGAAATAGGAAGTGTGTGTACTTATTTCTTAATAATGATTTTAAAAATGTAGGTATTTTTTTAAAATATAAAACATCATGGATTAAAAGGTAGTACTTATCCGTAAGATATTCTACTATCGCAATTATTTTTCGGGGTAAAATAATTTTGTATAGATAGGTACTTTAGGTAGTACAGAGTCCAATGACTGATATTGTAAATAGTTCGAAGACAGAGATAAGTATACAGGGGGCCTCAACAAGGTTGAGATTTTCTCAAAAACTACTGGACCGAATTTGATAATTCTTTTACATTTACATAGTTTTAACTTTTATCAAACACTGAAAGAATTTTTGCAATAGGTCAAGTAGTTTTTGAGAAAATCTCAATCTTAAAAACTCTCCTGTACACCTTTCTCTGTGTTCCACCGTACTATCTGGAATTTGTGTTGTAATATTGTATATAATTCCTTCTGTGTTTTACCACAACATGTAATTACCTATTTGTTTACAAAATACGACACTTTCTGCGGGTTTAGGTATGGGCGAGTATTTTTACGCGTGTTTCTAAATATACCTTTAACGCTTTTGTGATGTCATGTCACCTAATGGACTGACAGCCTGTCCTTTCATTATTATTTTTTCATTTCGTTTTGTTGACGTAATATTCTCGGTCGATAAATCCAAAATTATCGTTAAAGTAATCAAAGGGAAGGTTTTTTCGATCGTATCGTAACTCATCCATCATTATCAAGTACCTGTCATATTTATGAAGTCAAAAGGCAATACGATGTTGACGAATATATTACTAGGGCTCGGAAGATATATTAGTTTTTTATTTATCATATTTTGTTTGTATCTGAGAGTAAAAGGGTGAGCGTGAGAGGGTGTGTGATAGTATGTGAGTGTGTGTGTGTGTTTATACAGGGTGTCCTTGAATTCATTCGACAAATTGAAACTGGGGGTAACTCATGATAAATATTAAATTGGTAAGGTCTTTTAGTAAATCAAAACTGCCAATAAAATTGAACTAATTACGTCACAAGTCAGACAATGACCTTAGAAATGACCTTGGGTCTTCCAGGGAAATAATTCGTTACAAAAAATACCTTAAAATGTAAAAACTCCAAAGCACAGTAATGGTGCATATCAAATTATTAGTAATTTTTTTGAAAGTTGTATTTATTGTAATTTTTATTTTTCCCCAAATTATTTAATTTACTTAAACGCTGTGCATAATTGATGTATGTCACAAGCCTAACCATCCATTTAATTTCGTTGAATTTATTTATTTTATTAATGGACTCGACAGTTCGTCATTTGCCAACGTCATGTTACAGAAAATTGAATGTATAATAGTTTTCTATCTTCCTCCAGGGGAGTCGCCGTAGCGTCATCACCCTGGGTAGCCGCGTCTTCTTGTCTTCATCCACAGGAGACGCCGTAGCGTCAATCACTGTGGACGAAGCAGCTCGACAGTCACGTTCACTCCCGAGCTCGTAGTGGGACTCTTGACCATTGAATTCAAGGTCACCTTGTAGGATAGGGTTGCCATTTAAATGTTGTATGGAACCTAGATTTAGTATTAGGCTCTAAAGTCGGATGAAAAATGGACCGTACTAAAGCAGTCCGTCGTATAGTTTATAGCGACGTAAAAGCCGAACGACATCGGGATATGACACCGAATGTGAGTAGGGTTGCCGTAATGGGGAAATAAAATATTATTATTTTTGTCTTTCTCGCAGTGTTTGAAATGGACCTTTTGTCACATTTGTCAAAGAAAATATTATTATGAAACCGACGTAGTGGCAATTACTATTCTAATGTAATACTTATTCTAATATATCGAATATGTCTGACAAATATAATACTAAAACTATATTTATTTCAAAAAGGTACAATATAAAATATTAAAAAAGAAACATTCATTATTTAAAAACCTAAAATAAATTATTTTTAAAATTTAGACTTATGGGAAGAGTAGGTACCCAAGACACTGGCAAGCGTTACCTCGCTGGATCGCGATGCTAATCCGCGCGATGAGCGATGTAGCTGCCAGCTCTTGGGTCACCAGTGGCATCTACTTTCCTTATATCTTTAAACAGCGACCAGGCACCTGAACCCCACAGGCCGAGGGTCTCGACACCAAAAGCAACAAAGTTGTATTTTAGAGTTTTACTCTTCTCGGCTGCCTCGGCCGCCGCCCCAGCCTTTCTGGTAGTTCCCCGTATGTGGGACGGAGCCCACTAATATAATACTTATGTTATTCATTTATTTCGAACAGCAGTGGTCCATTTAATTGTTAGTAGGTATTACATAAATACGTTAGTAAACAAATTGTCCTCGATAAAATAAAAATAAAATGTCAATACTTAATAAAATATAAATAGCTTATATTTTATTAAGTATTGTCCATTCCTACGCCATTACACACCCTCCTTTGACTTTGACCGTATCTTTATGGTAAGTTTAAATTAAGTTTCGAGTTTTGCCAACCCTAGCTGCCGGTAGTATAGTACTACACACACAGTCACGCCATTCGGCGAGCATTTCCACGCGGCACAAGGCGCGGCTATAAATTTATGGAAATATCGGTGATATAACTTATATTGTGATTCTCTAGCGTAGGCCCGTAGATACGTGCGCGTTGGCCTTTATCTCCTTGGCCACGTTTACACCTGCAAGAAGTGTCCGACAGTCTGTCCGACAGCAGCTTGCAAGTGTAAACTTGTTACGATGCAGTCTTTTTCGACCGCATCTTGTAGTTAGATGCCTAAATTCAGGACTAACAATATTTTTATAAAAAGAAGCTGTCATTTCACTTTTTCATATGGATTGGAATTCGTTTCATTGATTTTTCTTCCTTTAAATTATAATATTTGTTTTCTCAATCTCTATATAGTTATATTCGCAGAACTATTTATTTATTTTCTACTAGCTGTACCCCGCAACTTCGTTTGCGTAGAGGAGGAGGATGGAGGAGATCAGGAGGCAGATCTTCCTCTCTGGATCCTTGTTTCCATATCACATTCCGCCATGGCCAAGCCTATGTCCGGATATTTCAGCTATCTCCTAGTGAAATTTCCATCAAAATCCCTTCAGTAGTTATGGCGTGATACTTGCACAAAGTCACAGACAAACAAACAAAAATTCAAAAAATTAGTGTTTTGGCATCAATATCGATCCTAAAACACTTTACAATTATTATTTTCAAAAAATATCCAATGTACAGACACAACTTTTTTACAATCTTATTATATGTATAGATTCTGCCTTTTATTTTTCTCATAAAACAATTTCCTCATAAAGTCTGTGTTGCCATCTATCTGTTTTGTTGGAGTACTTAACGGTTTTTTTTTTGGTTTATTTCGTTTAACCGTGCATTTTCTCAACTCGTTGGTGATGACCAACGAATTGAGAAAATGCACGGTTAAACCCAAGTTCCAGAAACTGTTTTTTTTTGTACTTAGGTGATGATCTAAGGTACAAAAAAAAACAGTTTTTGGAACATCAAAATCACTTTTAAGATGACTATTGAATGACAAATTCAATTGACCACAAATTTTTCTGTAATAGATATCGAACATTATCCTTTTGGTCATTTATATTACAACCTGTATACCATTCATACATCAATATGTCGTCGGGTCATGTCACGGTTCTGTTGTTGTTGTTATAGAAACGGTCAATCCTATTTACATACGGACCCTATTAAATGGACCTTCGGCCCTTTGACATGTGAAACTAAGAACTAGAATCTTAAAAACAGTATTTTTGGTCAAAATTGAAGCCGAGAACTTCGGTCTCAATTGACCACCTTTCCGGGCACACTTGTAGATATTAAAATGAAGCCAGCATATAGCCAAATACGATTAAGAAACAAAACTCGCGGCCCTATATGAAGATATCCGTTTGTAGTCACTTTCTCTCCCATATATCAGAAAGATTATATTTGTTTTTATATATTCAACTTAGACTTATTTTCATTCAAGTTATACAACTTAGCAGAGACGCAGAAATTGTCATGTAAGAACGGAATTTACTATTTAAATATGGCTGATATGAAAATATGATAGTAAATATGATCCATCTGGGATTCCTTGATTCGGCTTATTGCCCGTGGTCCACCTCGGCTGTTCACCTCGGTGTACCACGGGAAGTTTTTCTTCCCATGGTCCACCACTTGTGTTTATTTATAAGTGTTGATATTTTAAATGAATGTATGCAGCTCATGGGAAGGGGTCACTGTAGTTATTGGTACCAGCTGCGTAGTCACAATATAAGATAGAAATGTCTATATATAAAACTTTGCACGCTTGTATACAAGTAGAATACTGTACTGGACAATGCAATTTATCATCCTGAGATCTCATGTATTCTGGCAAATAAATGATTTGATTTGATTTTGATTTGAAACTTTGGGCCACAATTTGACAAACAGTGAATTTGGCCAAATAAAACCAAAGACCAAACTTTTTGAACTCTATCATACCTTTCTTAATGTTTGTTCGTATTTTAGTGTACTACCTTCGCAATCCTCTTAACGGCTAAGTGTGCTCTTACTGTTTTAGTAAGAGCTCTTAGGACCGTGAAAGGTCTTCAAGAGTATCATCTCTTTGTAGAGTATAGCACTTTTTCGGTGTCCGGTGACTGCGTTGTTAAACGCTACATTATGTATAGTAAGCAGGATGTTACATAACTAGGTATGTTAGTCGTAAACCAAGTTTAACCTTAATTCCCTGCTTAAACCGTGCTTTACCATTTTACTTCGAAAAAAACCTTCAGTTTGAAAATGACCATGGCTTTATTAGAATCGTGGAATTAGTAAACTTTTGAAATCTCTTGGGCCTTGATCAAAATCACCAAAAATACTATTAGGTACTATGGAGTAAGCAATATTTAAATCCCCATCGTCCCCCAAGCGCCCTCCCCCACGTCCCCCACATATGGGAAAAAAAATCCCATCCTCCCCCACTAATTCTTCATTCCCCAAATCATTTTATTTTTTAAAGTGTCACTCATTTGTTATTCCATTATTTGAATTTTGTCTCTCCATAGTTCTCGGCGAAATGACAATGCCAGATTCTGCCCCACCATCAACCGCATGATGTACAAGATAACGAATAAATGTAAAAATATCACCATTTTTTATTAAAATTATTGGTTTAAAATAAAGTTTTGTACATCAAGCGAGTCGAAAAAAACAGCTTAATTAAGAATTCAGAAAATAGTAAGAAATCGAAGCGAATTATTCATTGTTTTTGTTATTCTTTTATAGGAGTTGCGAGAGTATTAGAAAATGATACTGATTATGATTATGCAATATGAAACCTGTAATAAGTCCCCAACAAAATGATAGGTACAGCTTAAATGGTCACGTAGTTTTCTAGGTGGAGCAAAGCTCCATTGAAATGTGGAAATGTCCTTTAACCTTCATGTCCAAACTGTTAGTCTACCTTGTACAAACAAGTGAGTGTTATCCGTGTTTATATTCAATGATCTGTTGAGGAATCTTGTCTTAATTGAAATGAAAATAAACAATACTCTATAATTATTCTTGGGAAATTGATTGAAAACAGATCGTTGTACAAACCGAGTTTACTGAAGAGCTATGTCTATATCATCGTCATCGATGGGTTTAAATGGAATATAAACATTGCTATAATCTAATCATTGTAGCGTTGGCTTTCGTTAATGCTAGTAGTATTTATTTATTTTATTAATGGACTCGACAGCCCGTCATTTGCCAATGTCATGTTACTGAAAATTAACTCGGGAGTGAACGTGACTGTCGAGCTGCTTCGTCCAGAGTGATGACGCTACGGCGTCTCCTCTGGATGAAGACATGAAGACGCGGATACCCAGGGTGAAGACGCTACTGCAACTCCCCAGGAGGAAGATAGAAGACTATTATATATTATTGAATTTTCAGTAACATGACATTGGCAAATGACGGGCTGTCGAGTCCATTAATAAAATAAATAAATACTACTAGCATTAACGAAAGCCAAATACGCTACAATGATTTTATTATAGCAATGTTTATTGGTAGGAAGGAACGCCATCTTGACGTCGTTCTCAAGATTGACTTTTAAGCTGAGAGTGATTTATTAATACGGGCCTATGATATTTTACCGATCATTGATCCAGAATAAGGCAGCTACGAAAGCCTTCTATCTCGTATAAAAGACACATAAACATAAATTAATTATATTTTCCATATTTTTTGTGTACGAAATCTAAATAAAAATGTTATTATGAACGCACCGTTCATTTTTCGCCCTCGCTAAACCGTCAGAACGAATATTTTGCATAATAACCGTTTGAATATTCATCAAGTTCGCTATTGTATGGAGCACTGTGACGCACGATGTGACTTAAAATAAATACAATGCGTGTAGAAAGGGCCTTTCCACCAGAGATGTGCTATGCTACTTACTAAGCAGAAGGCAGAAATGGTGGCTCCGCAATATAAGGGAGTGGACAGCGATAGCCAGCGTCGAAGAGCTTTTCCGACTGGCTCAAGACAGAGGGAGATATGCGGAGCTGACGGCCAGCCTTCAGTAGTGGAGAGGCACTGCAAGAAGAAGAAGAAGAAAGGTGTGCTGTTTGGCTGTCAAATTAACGATTATTATTAAGTAACTCATCCATAGCAACGTAGCACATTTGGTGGAAAAGCACCCTTAGCACCCTAAGCACCCTTTCCACCAGAGATGTGCTATGCTACTTGCTATATATGCCTTTGATATCCACCAATCATATTCATTGGTCCACATAGCATAGCTCTGGCTGAATGAATATGATTGGTGGATATCAAACGCATCCATAGCAAGTAGCATAGCACATTTCTGGTGGAAAGGGTGCTTAGGGTGCTAAGGGTGCTTTTCCACCAAATGTCCTACGTTGCTATGGATGAGTTTCTTAATAATAATCGTTTATTGGACAGCCAAACAGCACACCTTTCTTCTTCTTCTTCTTGCAGTGCCTCTCCACTACAGAAGGCTGGCCGTCAGCTCCGCATATCTCCCTCTGTCTTGAGCCAGTCGGAAAAGCTCTTCGACGCTGGCTATCGCTGTCCCCCTCCCTCATATTGCGGAGCCACGATTTCTTCCTTCTGCCAACCTGCCTTTTCCCCTCAATCTTGCCCATCATTATGAGTTGGAGGAGTTGGTACCTCTCGTGTCTGAGCACGTGTCCGAGATATCCCACTTGCGTTTGATATCCACCAATCATAGTCATTGGTCCACATAGCTTAGGAAACGAGGTCAACTAAGCTATGTTTTTTTATATATGGAAGGATACATGCTATGCATGGGAGCTATGGCTACTCGAGTGTCTCCCCGCGCCTTCCCTGTCGTTGCATCGCATAGCTCGAGCTGTGCATCTTCCTTGCACAGCTACCTCGCGACGCATCTTCCTTGCACATCTTACTCACTCCGCTACACAGAGCGTAGCATTAGTGGAAACGGGCACATAGTTTCGTAGCATAGCTGTCGGTTCCCCGTAGCTTTGACTACATAGCACCATCTCTGGTGGAAAAACAGCCTAAGGATGAGCGTGTCACGGAATGATTAGGTAGACTGCTAGAAATTTTTCATCATTAAATTAAATTGTACTTATTTAAAAAAATAATAATAACACAATTTTTCGAACTAAGATTATTTAGACTACTCACCCCTTATTTTTTACTTGGGGAAATGCTATTCGCATCTCACCGCGCCAATGAGGAGGGGCGCGCGGTGAGTATGTGGGACTCCCGCCAGAATACGATCCTATACCCACTAAAACCGGGGTCTACCCCTGTACCTCCGCTTAAGGCGCCTCGGAACGCTGGATGGTTCATGGAGAGGCCCACCCAGGAGTGGGCTGCAGTATGCTAAGGAAGAAGTTTTTTTTAGTAAGTAACAACTGCAAAAAAAAATTAAGTAGGTGCGTCACAAGTCACACAATGACCTTAGAAATGACCATTAAGTCAAATTCCAGTGATAGAAATCGTTGCCAAAAATTTAAAATACCTTAAAATGTAAATAAAAATACAAAGCACGGTAACGATGCACATCAAATTAAAAATTCTTTTGATAATTGAATTTATTGTAAATATTTTTATTATTATTTTCCCCCAAATTGTTTAATTTAAACGCTGTGCAGAATTAATGTATGTCGCAAGCCTAACCATCCATTTCATTTTGTCGAATGATTTCAAGGCCAGTCAGTAGTTTAGACGATTTAAGCCAACTCACGCACGGTAATGTTAGTAATAATAATAATAATGAGTCACCGCCTGCCAATTTTTTCATAACTTCGAGACAATGTGATCATGGCAGGTGTCCGACGTCTCGCTCTATAGACCAGACTGACTGACCCACCAACACCCCAAACCAATAGCCCCAATTACGTTGTAATTTCCAATCACTGCAATAGTTTATGCACCTGACGGGGTCTGTCATTGAGTGCATTCAGATGCGCTCAGAGAGACGGATCCCGCTAGGTGCATCACATATCCCTTCAAATTAAAGTTCTCTAAGGGGCCTCTACGCGTTGGACCTATGTCTCCGTGCAAGCCTTTCAAAGGGCCGGGTTTTCTTAAACCGTGAAACCTAGAGAGATACATAATAATAATCCTCACTCTGGGATCCTAACCTCCGGCAGCTTGGATGCGCATGCATCCCGCTGCCGGTGGGTGACTATTTTTTTATATTTATATATTTTTCTATTTGTTTTTGATATTGAAATGTATAAATATATTAAATAAGATAAAGAAGAAATAAAGGAATAATAATAATAAAAAATTTCTTTATTAAGGCATTATATCCCATTAATATAGACAAAAAATATAAAATAATAATAGTATCTACTGTGAAATAGACAATATGAATAATTTAATTTAAAGTTAAGTGTAATAAACCTTGAATATAACTAAATCTAAAACAACAGTCATGTATCAAAGTCAAAGTCAAATTTCTTTATTGCAAGTAAGCAAGTTGTGTACATTTTTGCACGTCAAAATATTTTTGAATTTACATTTACACCACTTTGTAAGGAAAAGGTGCCAACGCTGAGGAGAAAAAGTGGCAAAAAACTCTCAGCAGCACATCTTTTAAAATAATATAATAATAATACACAATTACTTAATAACTAGGTATTACACAACTATTACTATTGTTAGTAATCTAGACTTTATCCCTCATGCGGAACCGGCGACACACACCATACATGTTCGTCGTTTAAATAGTCACCTACATCTATATCACAGATAAAGCTCATTATTTTCTATTCGGGTTCTGGTGGACAGAGAGCCAATATTTAAAAAAGGGACTAGTTAAATCCTCAGATACAGCTAGTGTAGTATATTACAGTTAGTATAGTATATTCGCAATAAGTCGGCGTGTCTGTCTGTACGGGTGGTACGGGCCTTCAGTGCTTTCGATCCTCATCCAAGCGGACGGGCTCAAACGGATAATCTCCCATCACAGTCGTAATCCGCAATCCGCATGCAGACGTACACACGTTTTCGACGAATGGACAATGAATTCGAACATTTTCTGCCTTTTAAACGACTCCCAAAAGAAAGAGCTCTGATACCAGATAAAGCCGCTAAGTGCAAAAAGTGACTTTCGAATAAGTTTAAAAAAAACGCGGAAAGTGATTTTCGTGTATTTTTGAGTTCTATCGATTTTGTATGTTAGAAGACTTCATGGATAGAAAATATAGATAATTTGTCATTATTTATATTTAATAATAAAGATTTTTGCCACTTTTCTCCTCAGCGTTGGCAATCTTTTCCTTTGCAAAGTGGTGTACTTAAATGTAAATTTAAAAAAATGTTGTCGTGCAAAAATGTGCACAACGTGCTTACTTGCAATAAAGAGATTTGACTTTGATTAAAAAAAACGTATTTGCGTTACATCTTCGCAACTTAAGATTTGTTTTTATTTGTAAACGCTCTAAATTCCTCTGTAACAAAGTGTGCGTAAAAAGTCTTAAAACAAAAGTTGTTCAGTTACCGATACTGAACACTCTCCCTTCGGCTTACTACCCTTTCCGTTACACCCTGTATAAATTAGAGACAAGAGTTCGCAGTAAATATGCCTATTTCATCGAGTACCATTGAACTTAGTCAGAAGGTTAATGTAATAATTAATATTATTTCCCGACTGTTGAGTCCCGAACAGTTCGTAATCCACCCTTAATTGCAATCACAGAGGGCTGTTTCCGCCCTGTTGACTTCCAGCTAGGGGCTGCATTGCAAGGCTTTGTCGCCGCTTCCCAACGAGATATAAGTACAATTAAGTAGGCTAAGTAGGTAATAGTAGAGATACAATGTGAAATTTTAAAGGTTGTTTTACCGTAGCAGGAATATTTGCAATCATTAGTAGGTACGGTCGTAAACAACGAAAAGTATACAGTAGAGTTTTTAAGATTGAGATTTTCTCAAAAACTACTCGTTTGCAAAAATTCTTTCACTGTTTGATAGAGAACAGTTAAAACTATGTAACTGTAAAAGAATTATTAAATTCGATCCAGCAGTTTTTGAGAAAATCTCAACCTTATTGAGGCCCCTTGTATACTTATCTCTGTCGTCGACTGTCTACACGAAGACAGAAACAAGTGCTATCACGGTGAAGGAAAACATCGTGATGAAACCTGCATGCCGTAGAAGAAAAATCTAAGGCATGTGAAATCCGCCAATCCGCAGTGGGCCCGCGTGGCGGATCAAGGCCCCAGCTCCCTCGATGTAAGGGAAGGTCTGTGCCCGAGCAGTGGGGCAATATAAATAGACTGATGATGATAATTACCGACACATAATCATCTTTTTTTTGTAAACCTATAAATTGTCCCACTGCTGGGCAAAGGTCTCCCCCCTCCTCTTCCATCCATCCCTGTCCTGAGCCGGCGTCGGGGCAGACCTCGGCTTAGGTGGAGAGACGATATCGTTAGATACAGGGATGGGTGGCTGGAAGAGGCTCAGGACATAATCATCTAGTTGTGAGAAAATAACCACAATAATTCCTTTAATTTATTCTTATTCTTTAGACCCCAATGTATTTTAGAAACTCCCAAAATAGCAGTATCCGTTACAATTAATACACATGATAAACTTAACTGTTATCACTCGTTATCTATCTGTTATCAATCAAATTGAATCGTCTACGCGTTATCCGGTGTTTAATTAAATTAATATTGGAGTTATCGCACAGAACGGGCACATCTCGAGTGGTTATTGTTATTGCATTATCGATTACGATTTTGACATTATCCTGCTTCCTGTCAAAATGCCATGAAGGGAAAAAATCGCCGTGCTCTATAGAGAGAGCTTAAAGTTTATTTTGTATGGGGTCTTTTACTGTTTTGTTTGTTGTAGAAGCAGATATTTTTATGATTTGCTTTTATAGGTAATGTTTTTTTTTCTACATTTAAAGTTACATGGTACTTCCCGTTGACCTAGAATCATGAAATTTGGCAAGAAGCTAGCTAGGTCTTATAGCACAAGTCAAGGAAAAAATCCGAAAGCTATAAATTTGGTGTTCCATCACGAAATAATTATTTTTTTGTAATTTGCAAACTTATATTTACAGTTGACGCCTGGTATGTCGATGTTATCAGTTTCGAAAACGCAAAGATAAGTTTGTCCCTAAATCTAGTTTATCTTTTCGTTAGAGCAAATGTTATGGTGAAATTGCACGGAACCCTCGGTGCGCGAGTCCGACAGCCAAATCGCACTTGGCCGTTTTTTTCCTTTTGAGTCACGGAACCCTATACAAAATATTTTCTGAACTTTTTGTTAAATGCTTAAGAAATACGCAAAAATTCGCAAAAATCAAAAAGTTGTAAAACAAAGGTTGTTTAGTTATCAATACAGAACCCCCTTTCTATACCCTTTCCGTTACATCCTGTATAATACAGATTTTATACGCCGAAAATACGCACAAGAAATAAACCAAACCACACAAGCTTATAAAATATCGTACCTATAATACGCTACATAAATCAGACAAGAGGCGTTTGGAAGTTTTAATGAATCGACTCCGGTTTGTTAGGAGCGACGCGCGCGCCCCTAGCGGGGGCGGCGGCGAACAAATAACGAACCACTTATGAGTTTTAATTGCGTTACCTAGTGCAATGGTAGGAATGTTTCCATAACGACACGTTTTGACATTTTATTACTGGGTTTCAGATATTTTCTGTGGTTTTTAAAATTGTCATTTTTTTTAAATATTATTATTTAAGTTGCGTCTAACCCGACTCTTGCTAACTCCGCTGGAATGAATTCAAATTCAAATTAATCTACCCAGGATAGTAAGTTAGACGAGTATTATTTTGTGTTTCGTATTTTTCATATGTTTTCTACATATGAAAAATCCCAAAATAATATCTGATTAGCAAAAGGATAAAATATGCTGTAGGTTCATATGTAAGTATACATAATATGTATTGCCTTTCATTATTCTACTGCGTCATACTCCTTATAGAATCAAATATTATCTAAGAATCTTATAGCCTTTCATTTTTTACGATTATATCTACGGCTTTCCTATATGTGACCTCTTCTCCCACCAAAAGGCTTTAATCTGGGGGGAAAGGATCTGATGCATTATTCATAATATCGCCACAGAGGTAGCGATTTGCAATTCACTTTTGCGGGGTAGCTTTATGCGTTTTGTGTTTATTTGGTAGTTGATATTTATAGGGCTTTGGAGTCATTTTAGATTCTAGAGTATAATATTTTGTCTAGAGTATATCATCATCATCAGCCCGTATCAGTCCACTGCTGGACACCTCTCGCAAAACACGCCACTCAACCCTACTCTCGGCCCTCTGCATCCAGTCCCTGCCAGCCATCTTGCGTAGGTCATCCCCCCATCTGGTCGGCGTCCAACACTACGTTGACCCGTTCGTGGCCTCCATTCGAGAACTCGTCTACCCCATCGGTTATCGTGACAGACGTGACCAGCCCACTGCCACTTCAGGTTACTGATTCTATGAGCAATGTTGACTATACAAAAACATACTTATTGATCATGATGAAAATACATCGGCTCCTCTAGATGGACGCCATTCGTCGCCAAAATTCAACATAAACATAATTATGTTGAATTTTGGCGCATATTTTTGGCAAAAATGCGACATAAACTGCGATATCTTTTGATTGCGTTAACGTAGAAGGTTGATTTTTCCACGGCTGCATGAGGTTGCAGACTTAAGTATTTGGTATTACTTTCAACTTGAAACATCCACGCGTTTCTGAGATATAGGTCTTGACAGACAGACAGACGGACGGACGGACAGACAGACGGATAACAAAGTGATCCTATAAGGGATCCTTTTTCCCTCTTGAGGTACATAACCCTAAAAAGATCACTTCGTATGCCTATTATATTTGTCTTCACTAAAGTAAATCAAGTAATCAACTGCTGCAGCAATCTGACGTCATTATTATTTTCGTACCAAAGTGGTGACACTAAATCTTCGCATGGCAACATAAGTTAACTTAACGTTAGTATAGGTATTGAAGAGGACAGGAAGACCAGACGCAGACCAGATAAAATGAAACCACGTCTTACTTCCATGAAACCTTGTAATCGACTCAATCTTAGAAATAAAACAATATCCGTATAAAAACAAAATAGAATTCTAAACAAAAATAAATTTAAAATACTTTTATAAAACCACAGTATAATCTGTACTCAAAAGAGATGTTGCATCGGCAACAGGTATGTTTTCATGAGCACAGTCGAAGACAGAGATAAATATACAGAGGGCCTCATTAGGGTTGAGGTTTTCTCAAAATCTACTGGACCGATTTCAATAATTCTTATACAGTTATATAGTTTTAAATTTTATCTATCTAAAAGTGAAAGAATTATTGTCATAGGACAAGTAGTTTTTGAGAAAATCTCAACCTTAAAAACTCTCCTGTAAGTACACCTCGGCATAGGAGGAGAGACGATATCGTTAGATACAGGGATGGGTGGCTGGAAGAGGCTCAGGACAGGGATGGATGGAAGATGAGGGGGGAGACCTTTGCCCAGCAGTGGGACAATTTATAGGTTTACAAAAAAATACATCTTTCTCTGAGTTAGACCGTACCAAGTCTATATTTTCCTCCCTCTCATTTATACTCCTAATCAGATGAACATGGTGTTAATAGGTACAAGCACAAAGGCATAGGAAAAGAATATCCTGAGGCGTCGAAAACAATGTAAAGGGATCTATTCAAGTCAACCCTGACGTGGGTTTCTTGCCCAGGATACGGTACAAACCAGAAGTAACCTAACAATGTCATGAATCCTTATACTCGAGCGATCCGATTCCATTCGCGTCCCGGTAGATTCATAGATATATTTCAGTCCCTAACAGAATCCTGAAGGGCATTGCGGATACCATGGACAATCCCATTCTGAGACACTGCGTACACTTACATGTCCCGGGATCACAGAGTCGGACCTAAGTCATATGTTGTAGCGCGTAATACACCTCATGTAAACGGTTCACTAACGTTTGACAAAAAACGTATGACAAATGATCATTTTACAAATTATTTTTGAAAAAGTAATCATTTGACAAACTTATCATTTACTAAAGTGATCGTTTTAAAAGTGATCATTTGACAAAAATCCATTTTATAATTATTTAACATAGCAAATGTTGTGAATGCTAAACCGTCATTTTGCAATTGATTAAATGACCAAAGTATTCCTTTTGCAAGGTCGCCATTAGACAAAATATTGGGTAAATAAGTGGGTATTTTATATGTATAATTGTTAATAAATGAACTTGCTTTTTGAATACAAAAAAAAAACCTAACATCGAAGTCTCTGGCTGCGCTTCGCTCCAAGCCAGAGCCTTCTGAACCTAAACATCCGTGTCGGATCTGGTTAGAGAGTTGGTCGGGGTGTCCCTTCATTTGATAAAAAAATAAATTACAAATTTACCTATGTATAATTGTTAATTAATAAACTTGCTTTTTGAATACAAAAAAAAAACCTAACATCGAAGTCTCTGGCCTTCTGAACATCCGTGTCGGATCTGGTTAGAGAGTTGGTCGGGGTGTCCCTTCATTTGATAAAAAACAAATTACAATTACCAAACAATGCATTTTGTCAAAGGTTTTTATGCCTTGCGTTGTTTTATCTATTAACGTATATAATAAGTGAATAGTTTGTTAAGTGATGTTTTGAAGAAATAAACTTTGTCTCGTAATTGTTTTGTCAAATGAATTATTTATAGAACCATTACATTGTACAAAGATGAACTTATGAATCATAATTTTGCCAAACGTTGTTTGTGAAATGAAATGTTTGTAATTTGTTTTTTATCAAATGAAGGGACACCCATGTAAACACTAACATAGTTTTAAGTACTTACTAACATATATATTTGTGACTGCAATAATTCATTTGAATTTGAATAGAACACTTTAGGGCGAGTTGTACCTATGTTTTTTTACTTTGAAAACGATTGTACAAGTTAAGCAACGCTGGGCGAGGTCAGGACCTGGATGGGTGGCCGCTAGTGTCACTTTCATCTGAGCCCCTCCGTGCCTCGGAAAGCACGTTAAACAGTTGGTCCCGGTTGTTGTCGCTTGACAGCAGTCGTTAGGCTACGCCAAAGGCCTACGGGCGGCCTGAATAACTCTGACAAATAGGTTTGGTCACTAAAACCACACGAGAAAAGAAAGAAATTTTGGCCGAAACGACCAGATTAATTTCAATTAGGTGTCGACTCATCCGATAGTGACTCCACTTGCGGATGATTCTACACCTAACACTTTGAAAAGCGACGTTTCACCCGAGGATTAAAATAATTGCGGGGGAATTGTCACCTAAGTCAAGATTTATTGACAGTTTCGAACGTGAACTCTTACGAATGTCAAGTCTGTGAAATTTGACAGGTGTAAGAGCAAGCTCACGCTCGCTTTTGTTAAAAAATCTCGGAATATTGGCATCGTGAGACATTTTTGAGCACGAGCTTAGTGTGAGGTCGCTCTTACAAATGTCAAAATTGTATGTTTGACACTGTTGTAAGTTCTAACACAGTCATTTGTCACCAGTCTGCGATCATGATCATATTCGTATTATATAACTCACACAATAAATCTATAAAACGTGCGTGTTTCAGCAATGTGCCAGATTTACCAGACCAATCCGATGACCAGTTCTACTAATAGACAACGAAGTCACAGTACTGTGTGATTTGAAATTAAATATAGGTACCTCTATGTAATTTTATCTGATATTAATTGGTTTGCAACCTTGATGGCTACTCGACACCTATACTCATACTCATTAATTAAGATCGTAGGAACACTTCGGTACACTTGATCACGTCAGTAAACTAACAATATACTCAAATATACAAATGAAAATCCTGTAACAGCTATGCTAAACGTGGCCGGAGAATGATCCCTGTGAGGCGATGCGGCAGGCATCACCAGGACAGACCAGACATTAGGCACATTACATTATAAACCCTTCATAAATTGAAATTAAATTATAGCAGCTGTAAAGAGGCATTGTCATTCATCAAAATAATAATTATACATTTATTTTTTTATATAAAATGTAGTAGGGTAGGGCGGGGCTAAAAGGTCCATTTTGCGTATATTGAGTCATAACTACGTACGTTTAAGGTTCCTGTGAAAGACTTTAATAATAATAGAAAGCTTAATCCTTCACCTATAAGTAGCAATAGTCGAATACGGCCAGAATTTACCAATGCGCCAAATATGGGCAATACAAAACGTTATGTCGAACGGACCTTTTTACCTCGCAGGTGGGGTAAAAAGGACCAGTCATGGGGTAAAAAGAACCAAGACAACTAGATCATATTTTGTGTTCAAATATAGGACATAAATAAAAATAAATAATCTTTACGTTTATTCATTCATATATTTTAATCAACAGATATATTGAGACTCTATATATTCTCTATTTAGCACTGTTTGTTAAGTTTTATAATTATGGCACATTATCAAATCAGTCTTAATAACAAATCTTAATGTAACTAAATCTGCCGCTCGCTGCATCAACTCTACTAATTTTGTACCACGCTCAGGGGGGTGACCGCGACTTCAATCGTTATGGTTATCGTTTTCATTTTGACACTTGAACGATATACCTTGCTGCGTTTCGTTGTCGTTTGTTAAAACTTGCAAAAACATAGTAGCAATGTATAGCGTCCATGTATCAAAATGAAAGCGATTACGATAACGATTGGAAGTCGCGGTCACCTCACAGTAGTTTTTTTGTAAATCCGCATCCTGGAAATAAAATAGAAATTACATAAAATCAAAACATTTCGTGGGGTTAAAAGGTCCACCGCGGTCCTTTTTGCCCCAGTGGTAGGTGGACTGTTGTTTTAGGTTAGGTAGAAAAACAAAGCGATACAAACAAAAAACAATGTCACTACGTGGAACTTGATACCACTAACCATTTATAAACAGAAGTTATGCTTCGTATGTTTTCAAATATAACCCTGAGACTAAAACTAAGTAAAATCTAAAACATTACTTACGTGTAATTTTCGCACTACGTGCGCGTACACCCTCGCCGGCTCTAGAGAACTCACTGCGCGGGGCGGCATGCGTACCCGTCCCCCGCCCGCTTCATTCACCGGTCACTCCGTTGTCTAACGGACATTTAGTTTCGGAGATAGGCATGGTGGACCTTTTTACCCGCGGACCTTTTAGCCCCGTCCTACCCTACCCAATATACTTTACAGTAGGGATATGTGTCTCATGTGATTAGGTTATCCTAATGTGATTTTACCTCAGCATTTGTAACTTCTACTTGGTTTTGTATTCTTAGATTTAGGGTACCGAAGGAAGCTTTGGACATGACTCGCGATAAATCATAAAGAACAAACCTTCCCGAGCCTTTTGGAATAGGACTGGTTGACGGTTTGCAGGAAATACCTTGGCTGGTTTGGAGATACGAACAGACAAAGGTGTTATAAATGACAATGCCAGATTCTGCCCCACCATCAACAGCTAAATGTACAAGATAACGAATAAATGTAAAAATATCTCCGTTTTTTATTAAAATTATTGGTTTAAAATAAAGTTTTGTACATCTAGCGAGTCGAAAAAAACAGCTCACTTAAGAATTGAGAAAATAGTAAGAAATCGAAGCGAATTATTCATTGTTTTTGTTATTCTTCTATAGGAGTTGCGAGAGTAGTAGAAAATGATACTGATTATGATTATGCAATATGAAACCTGTAACTCCAACAAAATGATAGGTACAGCGTAAATGGTCACGTAGTTTTGTAGGTGGGGCAAAGCTCCATTGAAAAGTGGCAATGTCATTTATATAGATATAACTTCATTGATTCTTTATTGTACAAAGTGACCGCTACTGGAAACGATAGCGTGACGAACTGGACGCGTTTACGAGATGAGTGGAAGGCCCAGCAGTGGGACATCACAGGCTGATAAATAATAATAAATTGTATAAAAATGTTACATTTCACGAAATTATACACAGGTGGCCTTAACGCTCTATTTTGTATGATTCTAGTATCTTTGTTTTGTTTGAAAAGTGATTTGATTGATGATCTGTTTTAATTATAGTGTCAGTTTTTTTATATATTTTTACTTATACATATAATATACCGAAATCCAAATCAATTGCCAGTGATCACTTGCCAGAAAGGCGTAGAACATTTTTTTTTCGGGATAGTTGATTAAAAAAAAATGCACGCAGCCGGACCGATGGGCCCGGACTGTCACAGAATGGGTGTCATCGGACGGTCGCCGGCGTCGGGGCAGACCGCGGCGTAGGTGGAGAGACGATGTCGTTAGATACAGGGATGGGTGGCTGGAAGAGGCTCAGGACAGGGATGGATGGAAGAGGAGGGGGGAGACCTTTGCCCAGCAGTGGGACAATTTATAGGTTTACAAAAAAAAAGTTGATTAAAGTTGGGCAAAGTAAAATTTTTCAAAACTTGGTAGGTCAAAAAGTGATCATTTTCTTCTGAACTGGGGCAGTTAGCCTTCAGTTTTAGACTAGACTTTAGAGAAACACTATTGAGGTTTACACCAAAGAAAAAAAATTTAAATAAAAGTAAAGATTTGTAATAATTGTACTTAAAAAACCATCAAAGGATGTCGTTTTTCTCGAATTTTTTTAATGCCAATAATTATCAAAATACATGACTTGGTTTTTTTTCTATATTTCTCCTGATAACTGTTATTAATAGGCCTGTCACGCGTTTCCGGCTTGACGTCGATTTCTGTTACACCCTGTATATACATGTATTTTTTTAATATCATGGCGTAACTTTCCTAACCTATCTTCTATTAAAACAGAACTCCCAAGACTAATGACTGGACAAAAACGCACCCATAAACATTAACAAGCTTTGTAGCTCATAAAACTCATAAAAACACCGATTAAAAACGCGAATCGGGTCGTAATTACTTCACGGACCTCTTAAAAGGCTTACTGAACCTTTTTTGATGTCGTTAAACCTGCACGATAGTCATCTTTCGGGTTAATAGTGCTGTAGCCATGTAGGGAACAAATTGAGCAGTTTGTATATTAGAAACGTCAGGAACGGGTAGTTAGGTTATTTTAAAACCATTTTGTTACTCTTTTGGACTATATGTACGTCATTCGGATGGATGACATTTTTATGGCTGAATGGTTGGGTCAGTTTTATTTATTTTATTAATGATCTCGACAGTTCTTCATTTGCCAATGTCATGTTACAGAAAATTCAATATATTCAATAGTCTTCTATCTTCCTCCAGGAGAGTCGCAGAAGCGTCTTCACCCTGGGTAGCCGCGTCTTCATGTCTTCATCCAGAGGAGACCGCGCCGTAGCGTCATCACTGTGGACGAAGCAGCTCGACAGTCACGTTCACTCCCGAGTTTTTAGTGGGAATCTTGACCATGGCGCTAAACTTCAGATGCTGCTTGAATTCTCCAATAATAAAACACCCACTGTAGACATTAAACTGAAAATTATTAAATAATTTCGCAACCGTCGTATCCCGCTATTTTCAAAAAGCCCTACCGAGTGTAGTTGTATAAAGATACATTTGAAGAACATATACCTATAACGTACACCATCTCCACCATCGTGAATCTCTTCCATTATGGGAGTCATTAAAAAATTAAATAGGAAAGGTTTCTTTAAGAATTTGCAGTGTCGTTTTTTTACAGGTTTAATAACACAAACTGACTATTGCAATCTAGGTCATATTACCTTCGCTTAGAATACGCGTGTTGCATCTGGTGTGCTGTCTATTATACCTATGCTTTCAGTAGGTTACTGTATAGAATAACCTGCTCCGAATGTAGGTTGCAATTTCCTTTATAAAATATACCCTCCCCTTACCCACTTACATTCACGCATTGTGTTAGAACAGGCTTTCAGCTGAGGAGAAGTAGATAGTTCATTATTAAGTTCGATTATACTGTCAATAATCTATACATATAGGTACTAAGACTTTAAAAAAGTTGTGTCTGTACATTGGATATTTTTAGAAAAGAATAATTGTAATGTGTTTTAGGATCGATACTGACCAAAACACCAATTTTTAGAATTTTTGTCTGTTTGTCTGTGACTATGTTCAAGTATCACGCCATAAGTACTGAAGGGATTTCGACGGGAGATTCACTAGGAGATAGCTGAAATATCCTGACAGCTCATAGGCCATAAGCCATGGCGGTATGTGATGTGGAAACATGGAACCAGAGAGGGAGACCTGCCTCCCAGTACATTAAACGTACATTGCGAAGGTCTATTAGTAACCAGCGACAAAGAGCTCGCCGTTTTCGCTCGAAATTTTTGATAGGCGGGTCAATGATACTGGACAGTAGTTTTGACGGACTACCCGAATCGTAGAGAGAGAACTACTACCCGAATGCTAAAACGCAATAACTGAATTTGTTACAATTTGTAGACAAAATAATAGCTAATATGGAGTATTATTATTAAAAAGAGCTCAGTGGTTGGGTCAATAGACTTGCGATACGGAGGTCCCAGGTTCGATTCCCAGCCAGGGCAGCCATGTACCATTGAGTTCTCCTCAGTTTTTTCGACGGAAAACTTACGTACATTTACCGAGTGCTCTCAAAACGGTGAAGGAAAACATCGTGATGAAACCTCTCGCCGTAGAAGCAAAAAATAATTCTAAGGCATGTTGAATCCGCTAATCCGCAGTGGGCCCGCGTGGTGGATCATGGCCCCAGCTTCCTCCATGTAAAGGGAAGGGCCCGAGCAGTGAGGAAATATAAATAGACTGATGGTGACGATTCCGTTTTGCACTCGGTAAATGTACGTAAGTTTTTCCGTCGAAAAAACCTAGGATAACTCATTGGTACATGGCTGCCCTGGTTGGGAATCGAACCTGAGACCTCCGTATCGCAAGTCCATTAACCCAACCACTGAGCCACCGAACTCTGTAATAAATTAGAACATGATGAAAAAATTCTTGCCGTGGGCAGGACGGTCCGAGAATTTTTTCATCATGTTCTAATTTATTCACCGAGCATGGATAATGCGTAATTCAAATTCTGAACTCTGTAATAGTCACAAGGTATTATTTGCTTGAATTTAAATTCAAAGTGACCTGTTAGACGGGTGATATTAGAATGATTAAAAAGTTCAGGTTAGGTTAGATTAAACGTGACTTTGTCCCGGTATTTGATCTAAGCGATTAGTTTTGGGTCCACCGGAGGATCCTTTAGCCACATACGTGAGCCATATTTGATTAATTTAAATTTAAATTTGGTAATGACCACTAACTTTCAGATTAGTTTACGAACATACAAAGCGATATTTTCCTTCAAATATTAGATATTGGTCTTAAGGGCCTTCATAGAGCCAACTAGCGCCGCCAATCTTAAAAAAAAAATATCTTCCAATATAATCAATTTTATTAAAAAGCTATTTACAAAAATTTTATTATCGTAGAATTTAGGTTGAATTTCTAACGGCTGCATGAGGTTGCAGACCTGAGTATTGCATATTAATTCAACTTAATCCGTCCACGCGTTTCTGAGTTATGTTTAAAACCTACCGTCCCTTAAACATTTCTACAGAAATATGTAAGTGACAAACACGGTTTAAGGGAAGAAGGTTAAACTAGTTATATGACTAATAGCACTAGTAAGGGACAGCGCTAGCAATAGAAGTAAAATAAAGACTTACCAATAAACATACTATACTCAAATCTTTACAAAAGAAGATGCTCACATTGAAAATTCTGGGTTTAGTTCTATTTCAATCCTCTTGCTATTTATAAACAACTCTTAACCGGTCGTTTCTTTTCTTTCCAGATTGAAAATCTACGTCAATCGCCGGCACTAATGAAGCAATCCACAGACGGGATATTGCACTAGCGCCACTCCAACTGACTTGCAAGAGCAATAAAACAACACCCCGACAAAAGAGACCAAGCGAAATCAAACCGTACCTCAACAGCCGAAGGAACGAATCCAGTCAAGACGTGTTCCAATGGCAATGCTCGGAATCGCAGAATCAATACCAGCAACATGTCAATTAACATCCAATAGCAACCAGAAACACAGCAAAACAAGAAAATTACACGACGACGTCATCTTTCAAACTTGACTTCAAACTCTGATTTAAGTCGATATAAACGAAGGCAAAATCAAAACCAATGTATGGTAACGAAAAGACGAACCGATTCACCCAATCCAGGGACGCGTATGGCGACTCAAAGTCATAAGCACTGTCCACTGCCTAGCTTTGTTGCTTTACCTTCGAGCCTTCTCATACTGTCTCTCGCACTGTGGCTGCCGCAGACACTAGCCTCGACTGACTTCGAGGAAGCCTTCAACGCAGACCTGAACATCACAGGCTCAAACGCGACGCTCAACTGGACACTATTCGAAGATAACTCAACTAGCCTGAAGCACGCAGAACACTTTAAACATCTAAAATACTCCACACCAGTCACTATACTTCTAGTAATTATTTTCATGATAGTCATATTTGGAACTATAGTTGGCAATATTTTAGTCTGCATCGCAGTCTGCTTGGTCAAGAAATTGAGAAAGCCAAGTAACTATCTGATAGTATCGCTAGCAGTGAGCGATTTGTGTGTGGCAATAATGGTTATGCCAGTAGCTATGGTGTATGACGTGATGGGAACGTGGCCTTTCGGACCAGTGGTCTGCGACTTCTGGGTATCCAGTGACGTATTGTCTTGCGCTGCGAGTATCCTCAACCTTTGCATGATATCTGTCGACAGATATTACGCCATCACCAAACCCTTAGAATACGGAGTGAAGAGAACACCAAGAAGAATGTTGTTCTGCGTTTTTGTAGTCTGGATGGGGGCTGCGTTTATTTCGCTACCACCTGTACTGATTTTGGGTAATGAGAAGTCTGACTCAATGTGTACTGTATCACAAAACCAGGGATATCAAATCTACGCGACGTTCGCCTCCTTTTACATACCATTGACGGTGATGGTAGTGGTGTATTATAAGATATTTAGTGCTGCCAAGAAGATTGTGAAGGACGAGAGACGAGCTCAATCGCATTTGGAGACGCACTGCTATCTTGAGATAAATGTTAAGAATGGCGGCGGCGCTGAAGCGAAGCTACTAGGGAACCAACAAGCCCAACCTCCTGCGAGAGGGTCCACCGCTAGCACAAATACCACTGTAAGTATTGCCATCACTAAATCTGATACCAATATAATCTCTTACAGAACCTTTAGTATCCTTAATGCATAGTACCTTACCTTATCCTTAATACTTAGATGGAGACAATAAATCTCAAAAATCGCTATATTGACTGAACGATATAACATGAAATCTTTTCATACTAATACCAACTTAACTTACAGTTTTTTGGTTCAGTTCAGTAAATCCCCTTTTTGTTCCTTGTTACAGTGTAGTGTAGACAAAATGGACAGCACCATAGGAAGATGCTTCAGCGGACAGCGGAAGTCTAACGAGTCACAATGCCCAATGCTTCAGCAAACGAAGACACCCACCAAGCCCATTCACACCATCAACCGGTCCACGTCCCAAGTGGCCCAAACTCCTGACAATAAACCCGAGGTCAAAGAAAGACGAAGGCTGTCTTCGGAAGGAAGTCACAAAATAACTACTAATAGAATTAGGACGTCGCTATCAAATTTTGCTCAAAAAAGCCACTTCGCCAAAGATCTACTCCATTCCTCGTCACATTCGCCGCATCAGAAGAAACTTCGTTTCCAGTTGGCGAAGGAGCGCAAAGCGTCTACTACGCTTGGAATTATAATGTCAGCATTCGTGATCTGCTGGCTGCCTTTCTTCGTACTGGCGTTAGTCAGACCTTTCGTAGCAGTGGATGCTATCCCTGACGTAGTGAGTGCCCTCTTCCTCTGGTTAGGCTACATAAACAGTTTACTGAACCCAATAATATACGCGACATTGAATCGAGACTTTAGAAAACCGTTTCAAGAAATACTATTCTTCCGATGTTCAAATCTGAACCATATGATGCGCGAGGAGTTCTATCATACTCAGTACGGTAGTCCCGACCAGCATTACTGTGTGAATCATAATACGACCAAAGTGCAGAATTATGATGAGGGTGTGGAAATAGTTTCGGCTGTGGACCGCGAAGAGAACAGAGCATCGGAAAGTTTTCTATGATCGTCAATGCCTGGGGTCGAGGTCGTTACCGCAGACCTGGATACTGTGATTTAATTAAGACTTTAAATATAAACAAATGAAGGTCTAACAGTGTTTCAGTTGTTTCAGCTGTTGTGATTTTTTTACTGTTGCAATTTCACTAGTCGTTGTTTTATTTTTGTAAAAAAATATTCCTCTACGGTTTTTTTAGTCAAATGGGTTTGTGTAAAAATTGCGATTAAAATAATAAATCATGAAATTATACAAAAGATAAATTACGACATAGATGAGCTAAAGAATTGTGGGCCGCGTTAAAATAGTTTCACTGAATAATACAGTGTTTTGGAATGACCAAAGAAAAACATATTTAAAATGGAAGGTTTTTGTAATTTGTAAGCTGTTGTGAATTTGATAAATTAGTATTACAATTGTATTATATTGTTACAATATGAATGGTGTAAATGTGTACCATTAAGAAATTAGAAGTATTTTAATCCATGTGATAGTAGATATAGTAATGTTCTGTCACTTTTATTAGTTGCACTTTTTGTCATATCACTTTGTTGTCAAGATTTCAATCGTTTATATTTTGTCTTACTGTTGTAACAAAACTTCATACTTCGTTTTTTTCCACGTACATCTACATTTCTGTTCCTACTACGAAAGATTAATAGTTGAGTATGAAATTGGCACTTCCAGAAAAGTAATATAAGTAAATGTACAATGCCATTGCTATGTAAATATAATGTACAATGCTATTGACATGAGACTTTTAAAAATCAATATTCGAAAATTTAAGTTCAATATTTCTCAACATTTCTTATTTCCGATTTAATTCAGTTGTTCTTTTAATGTCTTTAAGAATACCAATAATATTTATTTTACGTAGATATATTTATATTATTAATATATTATTTATAATATTTCTTACTATTACTACAAGTGCTATTTAAAAAAAAGCCTATCACGTTTTTTTCAGTGCTTGTATAAAATAACTAAGTATGTGAATTTAGACAAGAAGTTAACTTTGTAAATATTGTTAATATATAATAATAAAATAGTATGTTAAGTATATAAATAGTAGGTGAATATATTGCAGACACCGTGTGGGGAAACTACGCTTGGAGAAAACATAATTTGACCGTACGATTTGATGTTTTTATTGAAATACTAAAATTCCTTTGATGTAGTTTCTTTCCATAGTAAATATTGTGGTTGTGTGTGAGTAATTGTGGTGAACACAGATTATTATTGTTTCGAAACTGCCGAATCGGTTTCAAAAATTTTAGGTATAATAATCTGGAAAATGACAATGCCAGATTTTGCCCCACCATCAACCGCATGATGTACAAGATAACGAATGAATGTAAAACTATCTCGTTTATTTTTTAAATTATTGGTTTAAAATAATGTTTTGTACATCAAGCGAGTCGAAATAAACAGCTAAATTAAGAATTCAGAAAATAATAAGAAATCGGAGCGAATTATTCATTGTTTTTGTTATTCTTCTATAGGAGTTGCGAGAGTAGTAGAAAATGATACTGATTATGATTATGCAATATGAAACCTGTAATAAGTCCCCAACAAAATGATAGGTAGAGCTTAAATGATTACGTAGTTTTATAGGTGGGGCAAATATCCATTGAAATGTGGCAGTGTCATTTGTAATGTTATCGATTAAAATATTTAAAGTAATTAAACTAGTAGTTGTAACATACAGCCACGGGATATAAATTGTACTTGTAAATTCCAATGTTTATTTTATTAATTATACTTACGTTCAGAATAATTGTAATATTACTTATTGTCGCTGTTTTGTTAATAAAGTATTGTTTCCGAAAGTAATTATTGCCAATAGTTTAAAAATTTAATTTTTAATAAATTTTAAATTTTGTGGATGAAAGACAGTAATTATTTGCAATTAGCATATTAATATTGGTCAATGTCATTAAATATGCAAGTTTTGCTAGGATTGAAATAGTTTTGAATAGATTGGTACTTACTTTAAATTGAAATGAAAGGATGTATTTTTGAAACATGCCTTCTAACGCATTAACAATTTAACAATGACGATATTGAAATATCTTTGGTATTTTAATTCAAAATATTTTTCTAGAAAGAAAATTAAAAAATATATTGTAAAATTACTTTAAATACATATCCTATGGCGATGTAAGTAACATCTATTAGTTTATTTATTATTATTCAGACTCAAATATAATCGTTTTGCATAAATATGATGTTTTTTTCTCCTTGGATACAATATTTCAAACATTATTATTCGTATCATGTCCGTTTGGCTCATTATATTGCTTGCCAATCAGAACTCATGTAGATTGAAAGTCAAAGAATATTGATAGTAGGTACACATGTTTTATACATTAAGGTGCTCCCTCATCGGGAGCATTCGCGTGTAATGTAACGTTACAGATTCGAGCATTACATCAGTGAGGGAGAAAAACAGCGTCAGTCAGGGAGGTAGTAGTATTGTAATGTAATGCTCAAAGTAGAATCTGCAACGTTACATTACACGCGAATGCTCCCGGTGAGGGAGCACCTTTATGTAAATAATACCTAATATGTGTACCTACCTATATATTTTAGTTATTATTGTAGTTTATTACAAGAATAATATGTTGTGCATATTTATGCGTGTTACAATTTTTTTATTTAGTTACTTATATAGGTACATAGTAGGAAAAAATATTACCTATTTTCTAGTTACAATTTATAATGTAGATTAGGTACAATAAAACAATAGATCATGAGATAAAAGATTTTTTTAATAAAGTGTTATTATAAAACATTTTATCTTACTTTAAAGCTATGGTGGCATTGGTCGTCATAATTATTTTATAAAAAAAATCGAAATCTGCAAAAAATGAAAAAATAAAAAATATTTTTCAGGCATTGTCTTATATTTGAGTCTGAATGGAATAGTTAGTAAAATAAAATGCCATTTTCTGCCAGGAAAAGCTCGTTTGAGCAATTTATTTAATGGAATTCTTGAAAACTTTTAATGCTGAATCATTATTGAGTTAAGAAAGTCTTAATCATCAATGTTTATTTGTCCTGAATTGTTTTGTTTTATTAATATCCGGTACTTATCGCAATCTATCTAGTTTATGATTTATTTTGACCAAAGTCTACGAGATAAGCAATTATTAGATTAAACTGGCTATCATAATATTTTGTAATGGAATAATTTATATTTTAGATAATAATATTTTAATGGGATTATCAATGCCGTGCACAAAAATTCTGAATTCCAAGTACGAATTTAATTTTAAATATTTTTTATAATTTTTAAAATATTCATATCAAACCAATTTGTATTACACATAAGTAAATTATTGTTGTGTAAATAAAATAGATAAAAGTGTACCTACAAGACGATTCATTGAGGTTAAGATTTCGTAAAAAAAACTTGTCCGATATTTGAAATTCTTTCAGATTGATGGGCACTTGAAACTTTATTTATCGAAAGAGTTTTTTAACTTACCGTTAACTAGTTTCTCAATCTTAATTAATAAGGTCCCAAGGGTACTTTTCTTTACTTTCAGCTGTACCTTATAATCGTTTATTATGTGTATATTATATTCTAAATTGTTTTTTAATCGAAAAATTCCACAGTAGATAGGCAAAGCACTCGATTCTAATTCAGCCTTAAGAACTTTCAAGAGTTCCTTTTTAATCTTATAAAATTAGGTCTCCACTTCTATTAGGTCATGTTATTAGGTTTAGATGCCTTCACTAACAGACTGCTCGACTTAATTATATTATTTTTGTACAGGGTTATTTTATATTAACATTTATAATAAAGTAGTCTTATCATTTATAGAGTGATGTAATATATTTGACATTTATATATATACTTTTTATATACAGGGTGTAACGTAAAGGGTATATGAAGCTGAAGGGAGGGTGTTCAGTATCGGGAACTGAACAACTTTTGCTCTACGACTTTTCGATTTTCGCGAATTATTTTTTTGACTTTTCATACATTTCGTACCGGTCAGCTGATCGATTTGTATGAGACATTAATTTATTTTTATTTTTTATTCGAAAAGTCGTAGAACAAAAGTTGTTCAGTTACCGATACTGAATGCACTCCTTTCGGCTTTATCCTTTATGTTACACCCTGTATATACAGGATGTTGTTTTGGTCAACGACGAGTGACTCAATGGTGACAAAATATACGATTCGGATGCCAAAAAAATTTATAAAAAGTATACCTTAATTTTTAATGTAAAAATCCTTATACTTAACTAAAATCATTGTCATAATCAGCAGCCCAAATCAAGTGTCTTATTTTGTAAACAAATATGATCGCCTATTACCTGTTGTGATGTAACACTGGAGGAACTGATTGATCGAACCTGTTCAAAAAATAAAGTGATCCGATTTAATAATGTGAAAATAACTATGCAATAATTACAGAACAGCTTAAAGTGTTAAAGGGTGGAAGACAGATAAAGGTGTATAGGAGAGTTTTTAAGGTTGATATTATCTCAAAAACTACTTGACCTATTGCAAAAACTCTTTCACTTTTTGATAGATAAAAGTTAAAGCTACGTAACTGTAAAATAATTTTTAAATTCGGTCCAGTAGTTTTTTAGAAAATGTCAACCTTATTGAGGCCCCCTGTATACTTATCTCTGTCTTCGACTGTACATACACTCGTTGCATATAGCCGGGCCACAGCGTGCCTCGGGCGTATTTTATATCGCCCATGCTTTGCGATAATTGCAAGATAACTCGAACAAATAACTTTTTTTATACTAATTATGTTAAAAATAATAAAAACACAATTTAAGAAACTAAGATTATTTCGGCTACCACCCTTGACTCGCTCGTCATTGATCAAAACAACACCCTGTATATAATATGTTTATATAATTGAAAATCAATGCAGGGCTCGTAGCGATAAATGCGACTTATAGTTAGTCCTTGTAAGCCATGGATCGCCACACCAAATGTTAAGCTACAGCTATTTAAGCCACAGTTAAACCGTTTTTATCGCTAGGAGCTCAAGTATTTTGTAAAACATTGTTTATTTACCGCAGCTGTAATTTTCGTTATATATGTATGGCCCTATATGAAATGTATATAATGGTATTATGTTTAATGTGAGCTCTTAAAGTACAAATTAATTGTCAGTTTAATAATTTAATCCAATGAGGATCCAATCATTTATTTTCCCGATGACAGCTCCCTTAGAATGTAACTGCGTCAAGTTACGTAAAAGTTAACTTTTAAATCATCATCAGTCTATTTATATCGCCCCACTGCTCGGGCACAGACCTTCCCTTACATCGAGGGAGCTGGGGCCATAATCCACCACGCGGGCCCACTGCGGGTTGGCGGATTTCACATGCTTTAGAGTTGTTTTTTTCTTCTTCTACGACATGTTTCATCACGATGTTTTCCTTCACCGTTTTGAGAGCACTCGGTAAATGTACGTAAGTTTTTCCGTCGAAAAAACCGGGGATAACTCATTGGTACATGGCTGCCCTAGCTGGGAATCGAACCTGGGACATCCATATTGCAAGTCCATTGACCCAACCACTGAGCCACCGAGCTCTAAATGCGAGGTATAAAATATGACAACTGTCTAATATTGTTCCTTGATCCCATAATTCTAATGGTGGCTTCACTTGGCTATTCGTATTTGCGTATTTGTCATAATTGCCATGTGTGGTTGATATTCTTGACAAAATATTCGTTTTATTTGTATGTAGGTACGTCAAGTATTTGACAAATACGACACACATCCAATAGCGAATACGAATAGCCAAGTGAAGTGCCAGAATAAGACAAAATGAGTTCATAGTTTTTTTAAAGTACGATACAATAACAAACGTTTTAATAAAGTTACATTCTATGGCAATCAAAATAGTGATGTTAAGATTGAAAAATCGATATTGTGTCGGTATTTATATTGAATTAGAGGTGTTCCCGCGACTTTGTACGCGTTGTAATTTTATTTCCGGGATAAAAAGTAACCTATGTTACTCAGATATAATGTAGCATTCTAAACGCTGAAAGAATTTTGAATTTTAGGCCATTTTTTTTTTTTAGTTTACTGCTAATGGAAAACTTTATTAATATAATAATACTTCATAAATATTAAAAATAACTATTATAATATTAACCTAAAAAAATATAAACTAAACTAAAAACTATATGTACAATGGGTCGGTTGAACTATCTGAATGGCTTAGCATTACAGACATTATTACAGGTTAGTTTATTTAGTTGAATCGATATCGTACTGATCACTTATTTGGTCACAACACTATAACTGTCAAACTAGATCTGTCATCGAGAAAATAAATGATTGGAAAGAGTTATAATTAAACTTAATTGTGTAGTATTTTTTCCTAAACTAAAAGTGCAATACAATTTCCACTAAAGTATTATAAAACTTTTTAATGATGTTATTATTTTGTTAAGTGAGTTGAGTCTATAAATAGCGAGAATAACAAATTGCAAACTTTTTGGCATTATTGTATTTTTCTTATGTAGAGTCCCTTGGAGCGACGAAATAAAATTAGATTTCAAAAATTAAATTGTTTTATTTTGCTCTGAGTGACAAATTGACAAAGACGTAGTTGTGGCACCCCTGTTTTTTTTTCAATGGATAGAGATAAGTATACAGGGGGCCTCAATAAGGTTGAGATTTTCTCCAGAACTACTGGACCGAATTTATTAATTATTTTACAGTTACATAGTTTTAACTTTTATCTATCAAACAGTGAAAGAATTTTTGCAATAGGTCATGTAGTTTTTAAGAAAATTTCAACATTAAAAATGACGCTACTAATGACGCTAGTAATAGGTAGAGTAAAATGTTTTTAATTACTTATTGAAATGATGAAAAAAAAAGCGGGTTGAAATCGAACCTGATACCGCCGCTTTTTGCGTAACAAGATAATAAAAACGTGTCGCCTTTGCTTTAGTTATGATAGAGCAAAATTGGCCTACTTTTATATATGTTCAATACTTTTTTTTCATTATCCTATTGTTTTCAATTCATCATCAGTCTATGTCCCTAACATCGAGGGAGCCAAGGCCGTGATCCACCACGCAAGCCCAGTGCATATGATGGATTACATGTTTGATGTTTTACAAATGCTCTGAAAATCCGGACCCTGATTATTAATAAAGCATTGTGGTTGGAAAAAATCAAGGTCTCCAGTATGACAGTATCCTTTGCGTCAAAGAGTAAGGCTGCTACCATATTGATGGAAGGAGCGAGCTAATATACCTACTACTAGTCGATGACGAGGATGGAACAGAACAAATCAAAATTGAACCTGAAACTTATGAAATAAAAATATTAAAAACTACTTAAAATATTTAAAACCACCTAAAATACTTTGAGCTTGTTTATAAGCATTTGTTTTGAAAACTTAAGAAAGAATTTTTTATTCTATTAATTTATACTAAAATTAATTAACTACATTAAAAAGTCTTCATTCCCAAATAAAACAATAAAAAATTTAATGAAATTGGTAAATATCCCTTTCAAGCTAAATAGGTATATAAATTTTGTCATATCGATAACTACCTGGAAAAAAATACCTAAGTCTAAAAAATGCGGATGTATCGCAGTTCCCGTGGCTCGGCAACAATGGCACGAGATGGAACACCCCAGGAGGTTTAGTCGGTAATCCCCTCCAGGGCGGCGAGCCCGACATAATCAACACGCTCCCCCGGGCGTGGTGGTTACATGGCTACATGTTTTACCTGGGTCAAAAAAAAAGGGTGCCCATCACACTGGCGGCATTCCCGCGCTGGATGGCTAGACTCAGCTTCTGCGCGAGAAAGCCGCCATCACGAGGTCACCCGTCGCTTTATGGTTTTTTTCTCAATTTACTCCCAGATATTATATTTTTTGCTGTTCTCAAACATAAAAATAATAAATAAAATAAAAATAAATTTATTTTCAAAAACACCAACATATAAATGATGCAAAAATAAGATACCTCCTAGTAGGCAAATTAAAAATTCGCCTCTTTTTTAGGTCTAGTTAACTTAAAACTGGTACATCAGTTCCGAAACAGCAAGCATTGGTAATGAAAAAATAAAATAAAACATGAGGTAATTTTAACAAATTAATTAAGTGTTTGATAACACTTAATTAATTGATATGGTATCATAAAATCCTGTGATATAACTATCGCGTTTGCGAAAACTCTCCCGTACACCTTTCTCTGTATTCCACCGTACCTATACCTATACCTACAACATTGTGCAGATGAATAAATGTCTCCTTATTTATTTATTTATTCGTGTGTACATATTAAGGCCGCTACGTTTATTACTGTGGGAGCATCCCAACTTGATTCGATGCCAGCTTGCATGTCACGCTAATGATTTTACAGCACGCTCTCATCGCCCCACATTTGGCGGATGTCGGCGACAATGACCTCTGGACTGTCACCTCGAAAATAGACGCGTTAGTGAAACCATCACGTCTCACTCGCCTCGCGTGTGAACGGACCATCGGGTCAAGGGACAAGTCACACAGGCGACGCGAACGAACGCAGTACACGGTGGTAACCGCAAAAGGAATCGTCGCAATGATATTCACTGCATTGGGAGTCACCGCTACGGGAATTCATCGTAAAGAGAAATCACTGCTACGGGAATAAGTCGTCAAACGTACCTACGGTCTAACCAGTGAGGTTGTATAACTTTGCTGGGTCTAACATAAAGAAAGGTGTACCGGAGAGTTTGAAGTTTGGGATTTTCTCAATTAGTACTTGATAATAATAAAGAACTTTTGAGAAAATCCCAATTATTATCTGATATCAGGGTGTTGGTACAAGCCCAAGGGTCACTGCGACCTCAAAGGTCTATTGTGGCCGAGCACCAAGTTCTTCTATCTCGCTCCCAATGCCAACGTCCTTCAGGAATCGTGTGATGCACTTGGGCGAGAGAGTTTTAATATCCTCGGGTGGCATTATGTGTCCACCCAAGGCTCGGCTTCTGCTGTGAATGAGTGCTCCACACTCACAGAGGATGCATGGGGGTTTCCTCGGCTTCCTGGCAGAATCTACAGGCAGTGGTGTCGGACAGGCCCATTCTGTTAAGATGTTTATTTAGACTGCAGTGTCCAGTCAAGGCTCGTATAAGTATCCGTAACTCCATACGTGGTAATTTCATCGCATGTGATGATAAGTCGCATCGCGTCACGTCGCTTGTGTGAATTAACTCTTAAGGGGGATGAGTCGAATACGATTACGTCATTTCACATTGTTAGGCCATTTGAATTAAAAAGGTGTTGTTTTTGTAGGTTTCGGGGAAATTTACGAAGTTGCCGAGTACTTAGGTAATAGTCGTAAAATAGCTGACCAAATTACGTAAGTCGCTTCTATTTCAATCAGTCGACGTGGTTGTATAAAGTACTCTATACCTAGTCAGTATAAGAGTGAAGTGAGATTTATATCGCTTTAAGGGATGTCCACTAATGTACCTACTAATTGTTAAGAAGTATTTAAATGTATACTCAATAAGGTTTAAGGTACTTATGTATTTTTAGGGTTCCGTGCTTCAAAAGGAAAAATGGAACCCTTATAGGATCACTTTGTTGTACAGTCGACTGCAGATCAATGGTAACACTTGCAGTACGATTTCAAGTCTTACGACGCAAATAATAAGAACTGTCAAAAGTAAAAAGTGTTACCATTGATCTGCTGTCGACTGTACGTCTGTCTGTCGATACCTTTTTATCAGAAACGCGTGGACGGATCAAGTTGAAATAAATACCAAATACTCAGGTCTGTAACCTCATGCAGCCGTAAAAAAATCAACCTTCTACGCAATCAAAAGATATGGCCGTCGAGTTTTGGCACATATTTGTATGAAAACGCAAGAAACTCACATACTAGAGTAGTTCCCGTTGACCTAGAATCATGAAATTTGGTCAGAAGCTAGGTCTTATAGTACAAGTAAAGGAAACATATCCGAAAACTGTGAATTTGAAATTACATCGCTATAAAATATGTTTTGTTGTTGTTCATACAAATTTATATTTGCACTGATCAGGAGTAAATGTATGGACATAACATTTTAATAATGGCAAAGATAAGTTGGTCTCTAAATCTAGTTTATCTTTTCATCAAAGCAAAGTTACGGGGTTAAATTGCGTTGCACGGAACCGGCCAAGTCCGACTCGCAAGTGGCCGGTTTTTTTGGTATTAAGAAAAATAAAACGACTTTTCATACATGTGTTTCTTTTCCCTTTCCCCCCAAATGAAAACAGTAGTTCACCTCTAGGTCTAAAGATAATCATAACCTGTATTTGAATTTAATTTATGCAGGTTTCATTACCTGGTCCGGATGCAGAAAGCACAAAATAGAGACGACTGGAGGAGACCTTTACCCATGGGGGTCCTTATCTCAAGAAAATGACTAAGCAATTAATAATAATAATAAAAAAATTGACAAATATACAATTTAAATTATATTAATCAATATTCAAATGACTCAATTATATTAAATCTTTAAAATGACATCTGAACTTGACGATAATGAAATGAAAAATTGAATTGAATATTTATACCTATGCATGACAATAATTTGAATGTTTTAATTATTTATGAGAATGGACAATAAAAGGCTTTTTTATTTTTATTTATTTTATTTATCATTACTTGGTTTTATGTATTAATGTCGTGTACATTAGGTAGTAGAGTCGACCATACGTCAATTTTCATCTTTATGGCGTACAACACAAGAACGGTACAAAGTAAACGTGACGTACCTAACTAATTTATATTCTAGGCATAAAATCCAGTTATGACGTCACGTGTTAGTTATTTTGTCACAATATGCGTCGTAAATAAAATAAGGTAGGTATTACAGATAGGGAAAGGTTGTTTAATTATAAAAATAATATTAATCATCATCAGTCTATTTATATTGCCCCGCTGCTCGGGCACCGACCTTCCCTTACATCGAGGGAGGCCATGATCCACCACGCCGGCCCAGTGCTGATTGGCGGACTTCACATGCCTTAGAATTTTGATTTTCTTCTACGGCATGCAGGTTTCATCACGATGTTTTCCTTCACCGTTTTGAGAGCACTCGGTAAATGTACGTAAGTTTTTCCGTGGAAAAAACTGAGGATAAGTCAATGGTACAGTCGACAGCAGATCAATGGTAACACTTTGTACTTTGGACCGTTCTTATTATTTGCGTCGTAAGACTTGAAATCGTACTGCAAGTGTTACCATTGATCTGCTGTCGACTGTACGTTGGAACACAGAAAAAGGTGTACAGAAGAGTTTTTAAGGTTGAGATTTTCTCAAAAACTACTTGACCTATTGCAAGAATTCTTTCACTGTTTGATAGATAAAAGTGAAAACCATGTAACTGTAAAATAATTATTAAATTCGGTTAAGTAGTTTTTGAGAAAAATCTCAACCATATTCAGGCCCCCTGTATCTCTGTCTTCGACTATACTTGGCTGCCCCGGCTGGGAATCGAATAAAAATAATATAAATTGGCAAATATAGTTAAGCAACGTTGTGAGGGGCCTGTAGCTGGATGGGTTAACGCTAGTAAGATGTTCTCTGAGTGCCTCGTAAAGCACGTTAAGCAGTTGGTCCCGGTTGCTGTCGGCAGCAGTCGGTCGTTAGGCCACGTCAGAGACCTCAACAACTCTAATAATAGGCTTGGTTACTAAACCACACGTGAAAAATAAGGCAATATGGAATCTATCAGAAATATTTTATATAAAAAAATACAATCTATGAAAGTTTTGGAATATAATTTGTAGATTTGTATAAGACACACCTCGGTGTCAGCTCAGCTGAAACATGCACCTTTTGCCACACCACTTAGCATAACTATATTAGATTATAACTTACTACTTGATTGATTTTTTGTAAGCTTATGTAATTGGTGTATGGCAATAAACATATTTTCTATTCTATTCTAAGACTGAAGATGAAAACTAGTGAATAATTACAAAGAAAAAAACGTCTTCTTTGTTGGCATAAAGACGATAGGATCGACGTACATACATTCGAAAATCATTACCTACTTTCATCAGTCGGCCTACGTTCGACAGATATGACTGGCAGAGGGTTTATTTTTAATATTAAAGTATTTTTTTCACCCCTGTATAAATATTACTTAGCGCATGACTTATTATGTGCTTACGTATGCGTATTTTCATAATGTTACGGCCAAGACGGGATTAGAATTTCAAATCGTGTCGTGACGTCACACTCCCAATTATTCCGGGCGCTTTATATGTACGTTTATTGTTTTAATTAAGGGAGGTAGGCCGAAACAATTTCTCCTTATGAACGTTAAGAATTCAAAGCAATAGGCTTGCAAGAAAATTATGTCGAATGAATTCAAAAACAACTATATTGTAAACTGTATATAGATTTATAAACTCTACGTAGACTTGTATACTCTACATAGTGTTGTAAACTCTACATAGAATTGTAAACTCTACATAGAGTTGGAAACTCTACATAGAGTTGTAAACTCTACATAGAGTCGCAAACTCTACATATAGCTGCAAACTCTACATAGAGTTGCAAGTCTGTTTACTTTCTTCCAGAAATGATGGCGAATAAAAAAACAATATTCATCTCCATATAGAGTCAAAAATCTAAATTTAAATTTAAAAACCTACCTATCGATAGTTACTTCATAAATAAAGTAACTTCGGGTCCTGACTAAATTGGTAGTTTGTACATAAAAAGTTTACAAATAGTTTTTCTGTTGCGTAGGTTCAATTAACTCGACATTGTTAAAAGCACCAATGTAGGTAACTTACGATCCAATTAAGTCCCCAAAAAACCGTAGCGGCCTGTTTCCTTTTCAATTAAAAAAAGTTGTAAAATAAAATCGTTTCAAATCACTGTTGCTCACGTAACAGCGTTTCTGGGAATAAACAGAACCTCGGCGAACAGGGTGGGATTTAGGGCCTTGGGGGACAAGTATATTGCCTACGATATGTCTATGTAACTATGAGCCATTGTCTTTAAGAATCCATCTATAAAACTAGACGGCAGCAGAAGGAAATAAAAACTTGAAAATGAAATATTGTAGCCCTTCTCATTTTCCTAATATTTAGAGGGGTCATCATTTGACCGGAGTGGTGCACAAAAAGTTATAATGCTCCCACTTCACTTGGCTATTCGTATTCGCTATTGGATGTTTGTCGTATTTGTCAAATACTTGACGTACATACAAATAAGACGAATATTTTGTCAAGCATACCAACCACACAAGGCAACATACGAATATGCAAGTGAAGTGCCACCTTAAAATGTACTAAACGTATTTGCAATATGAATTCAAATTCATTTTGGTCGATGTCATTGGGCCATGCCATAATAAATTAATAAAATCAATGACATTTTTATTTGACCCCTCAATAGAATTTGACGTTAGATATAGCTAACGCCATCTATTGTATTAAAAAAGCTTGACAGTTGTCAAAAACGCCTCATTGAAGATAAGATAAGGTAAGTAAACTAAATTCATTCGGTTTCTTTTTGGTCCCCCATTATGTCAGGTGATCCGGCCCTGTAAAACAACCCTGCGAACATTGCACGTAGGCGGCCGGCCTGACCCAGCCCGTTTCAGTGGAACAAACGGCTGAAAAATACAGCTTTGCCGTAATAAACATTGACTTTTCATGGAATTATACTTTGTGGCAATTGCAATGCCGATCGCGCACCTGATAGAATACGAACATGCCATAATGCAGGCCTCATAAATATTAATACTGGGAATTTTCTAGGAATGCTTTTATACAAGCTTGTTATGTGGACACTGATGACGGTGACCCACTAGTTCAAAGTCGCTCAGCGAGCTATGGAAGGAGCTATGCTTGGTGTTTCCCTGATAGAATAAGAAATGAGTTTATACATCAGAAAACAAAAGTAGTTGGCGTTGCTCATAGATCTGAAGTGGCAGTGGGCTGGTCACTTGCAAAACTGATAACCGATGGGGTCTACGGGTCTTCGAATGGAGGCCACGGATGGGTAAACGTAGTGTGACCGGGTAAATGGATGATCTACGCCAGGTTGCTGGTAGGGACTGTTGCAAAAACAGTTCGCCATGTTCACATTTCTGTATGTCATAACTGATAGGACACTGCTAAAATATTTGGTTTTGAAGACATTACAGAATAGATGATTTAAACAATGATGACATGTCGTCGGTTCCGCATGAAGGATCAAGTTTAGTCTGTTAATAATAAGAATAACTAAGAATAACCTAGTTATTAATTAATTTAATTGTAATTATCTTAAAAGGTTTGCTGCTGAAAGTTTTTTGCCACTTTTTCTCCTTAGCACCTTTTCCTTGGAAAGCACTTACTTACTCCGCTGGCTCAGCGACCCGAAGTGGATCTTGGCCTCCGCAACGAGAAGATGCCAGTCGTGCCGGTCCTGCACCGACTGCCGCCACGTGTGTGCCTGCAGTCCGTGCAGGTCCTTCTCGACCTCGTCCTTCCAGCGGTACCGAGGACACCCGACCAGCCGACGGCCGGTCGCTTGTCCCAGATACGCTAGTTTGGCCCCTCGATCTTCTTTCTCGATTTGTTCTTGTTTCGACCCACGCTTTCGCCCCATTTTCTTGTTTCGACCCACATTATATTTTTTTCTTGTTTCGTCCCACTTTCAGAGTACCTTGTCTAAAGTACAGTCAGTAAAAAGAACTGGGAGACTCTCCCATTCTTTCGACGTGGCCGAGCCAGCGGAGTCGAACAGACTTGATCTCGCCGATGATGTTGGGTTCGGACACTAGGTCTTCAATTACCCTGTCATTACTCTGCCATCTGACCTAAAGCTATCTGCTATCTGCACTTGCATAAAGAGTATTGATTTTGATTTGAATGAAGGCGACGTAACTTCACAAACGCTGCCCAACCTTTCCATTTTTGTTTGTTCCATATTTTGAGTGAATTATGCAAAATTCCAAACAATAGGAATCAATCAGTTTGCACAGTCCACTGACTACATTGTCCGTTCCACACATTATTGATTAACGATTAAATCCTTCGGGCCATTAGACGCAATCAATCATGTTGATAAGCCACACCGAAACTTGTGTTATGTCGCACATTAGTTAGATTATAACGGGTTAAGTCAATGGTCCCCAAACTATTGTTCGCGAATTCCACAGACCCCTCTCAACCTGATAAGAAACTTTGAAATAAGGGATTATTGTTAATTTCGAACTACAGTTTCCAAGATGGATTCACTGTAAATATTAGCAGTTGACAAAATTGATAACCACTGTTGAACCGTTTGTAATATAATTTTAATTTTATTATTGATGGTCAGTCAAATAATAGTATTTGATTTACTTGGAGATTGATAATTTTAAGGAATATTGAGACTTCTTAATTGACCATAGGCTTAATGAGGGTATATTTTTCACCGAGATAAGACTATAAAGTCCTCAAAAATGATTATTATTATTTCTTTACTTCCTTAAATCCATAGCTACTGGTTTGGCTAATCTATGACATACATACATCTTACTCATATCAACACGTACACATTACAATCTTCTATCCCTGTCTACCTTCCTATTGAATGTGACGTCAACCTTCGAAAAGAAGATGGCTACGAACCGCTAACCGCTCCGCGTCACGAGGAACATTTTAATTCGAAATAAATTAATTACCGCTAGCTGAAGCGAATCTGAATTTTCTATAACCGTGTGTGCACATCTGTGAACCTACCGAGGTACCTAACTCAAAATTGCTGCAATGGTAGGTGACGTAGAGTGAATCAGTGAAACGGTCCACGTCGAAGGAATTCCCTAAAGTCGAAGACAGAGGTAAGTATACAGGGGGCCTCTTAGGTTGAGATTTTCTCAAAATCTACTGGACCGAATTTAATAATTATGTTACAGTTACATAGTTTTCACTTTTATCTATCAAACAGTAAACGAATTTTAGCAATAGGTCAAGTAGTTTTTGAGAAAATCTCAACCTTAAAACTCTCCTGTACACTTTTCTCTGTGTTCCACCGCACCTCAAATCCTCATTATTTTACACCAGCTACCTTAACTCACTTAGATGGGTAAATACCTTTATGGTTCCCTACAAAGTCATAATCATTTAGGAATCAGCTTTTTTACAGTTTGAGAAACACTTCGTTCAAATAGTTAATCCTATGAGCCATGTTAATACGCCGCAGAAATCACACACACCTACTGCGAATACGACTGTAATGTACTCTACCATGTAAACGTACTCACTCATTAACTTATTCATATAACAATAATAAAAAATAAAAATAACTATTATAATATTCGATGGCGAGATGAACTTGACGTTTTTATGAGAGATGGTCAGAGTCTGCGCAGAATAGAGATGAGTGCAAGGATTGGGGGGAGGCCTTTGCCCAGCAGTGGGACATTGCAGGCTATTAAATAAATAATTATTATAATAATATAGCTAAAAAAATCTAAACTAAACTAACAACTATATGTACAATAGGTCGGTTGAACTACCTGAATGGCTTGCATAGTTCAACCGACCCTTTGTACATATAGTTTTTAGTTTATGTATTTTTAGGTTAGTATTATTTAAAATAATTACTTTTAAGATTTTATTGTTTTTTGAATAATATAATAAGCATGACACGATAATTTAGTATTAAATGTGTATTTAATAAGTACCATGTCATTGATGACGTACAAATGACTTTGAATTAAATTACCTAGATTTCTTGGATTTATATTATCGTATTTTCTAGTTGAGAAATAGCGATGGTTGTGTGGAGGTGAAACAACGTCAATACAATTAATTATACACTCCCAGTCCGGAGTTATTCAGGTCAATGGACAGGGGTTGATAGTAAACAAACAAACAACTTTATTCTACGGAGTTATACGACTTGTTTATAGTCAAACAACTTAGTTCGTAAAGGAAGAGCTAATAGAGTTGATTTTACGTGAACGTCGATTTCTTGGAATTTGCGATACGTTATGAGTAGTGGCAATGTAGTTCGAGCGATCGAATTTTATTTACAACTAGCTGTACCCCGCAACTTCGTTTGCGTAGAGGAGGAGGATGGAGGAGATCAGAAGGCAGATCTTCCTCTTTGGATCCTTGTTTCCACATCACATACCGCCATGGCTTATAAGCCTTTGAGCTGTCCGGATATTTCAGCTATCTCCTAGTGAAACTCCCATCAAAATCCCTTCAGTATTTATAGCGTGATACTTGCCCAAAGTCACAGACAAACAGACAAAAATTCTAAAAATTAGTGTTTTGGCATCAGTATCGATCCTAAAACACATTACAATTATTCTTTTCAAAAAATATCCAATGTACAGACACAACTTTTTGACAGTCTTATTATATGTACCTATAGAAGATAAGGTGTCAAGGACTTAGAGCTCGTAGATAAGTGGTTGGGTCAATGGACTTGCGATACGGAGGTCCCAGGTTCGATTCCCAGCCAGGGCAGCCATGGATGGCAACCAATGAGTTATCCTCGGTTTTTAGACGGAAAACTTACGTACATTTACCGAGTGCTCTAAAAAGGGTGAAGGAAAACATAGTGATGAAACATGTACGCCGTAGAAGAAAAAAATCCGCCAATCCGCACTGGACCCGCGTGGTGGATCATCGCCCCAGCTCCCTCGATGTAAGGACAGGTCTGTGCCCGAGCAGTGGGGATAAATAGATATACTAATAATATAATAAGTACTGAGTTTTTGCGATAATATTTACTTTTCGATAGTGTCTGCGTCACGTCTTTACAATGTTATCTTTGCGCTTCAATAACTCCTTTCCCCATACTCAGTAAGTGAAAATTTAAGTATTTAATCTCATAAATATTATACCTATTTGGAATGTTCAAAATTTTAAACATTTCTTTTATTTTTCTTTGCTAGCTATAACTATACCGCAGCCCAAATCAAATGTCTTATTTTGTAAACAAATATGAGCGTTTAGTTACCTGTTCTGATGTAACACTGAAGGAACTGATTAAAAAATTGGTTTGAGCTGTTCATGATTTTGGTTGAAGCTGTTCATCATCGTGAAAATAAAGTGGCCCGATCTAATAATGTGAACTATGCAATAATCAAAGAACAATTAAAAATGTTAGTAGGGTAAGGTAGTTTTTGTTTACAAAATAAGACACTTGATTTGAGCTTCGATTTGTAAGGAAATATTTCTTGCCAAAAATGATTCGTCAACGGGAAGCACCTATATGCGCTATAGGAAAATATGAGGCAAAATGCGACATAAACGGCCGTATCTTTTGATTACATTGACTTAGAAGTTTGATTTTTTCACAGCTGCAAGACACCGCAGATCTTAGTATTTGGACTTGATTTCAGCTTCATATCTTCATGGGTTTCTGAGAAAAATGCCGGGCCGCAGCGTGTCGGGGCGGGCCGCAGCGCAGCGCAAAATGCTTACTTAGCATATTAGTGACGGGCCGGGTCGCAGCGCATTGACGGATTTTGAGTACAGTGTACCTACTGCCAGATATCGTAAAATGAACTCGAGCAATACGCTTGCTATAGCACACTGTGTCGGGGCGCAGCGGGGCGGGGCGGGCCGCAACGCACGGACACAAATCCGCCTCGCAATAATGCGAGCCGCTGCGGCCTGACAAAGTGTGCGATAGTTCATACAAATTATATTAAAGCGATTTATATAGCGACTATTATATAGATATAAAAATATATACTTATATTACTTATAATAAATATTACATAATATATAAAATTTATACATAGATAGAATATTCTATGCTAGCACACAATTTCTTGATTAATTCCGTTTATAGGCAGTTTTCTTCCTGTGTTTTGTTTTAGTATTATTTATGGATTCCTGAGCATTCGTCAAAGGTTAAAAATTAAATTTAGAATAAAAATCCATTGGGCTGGTCGGACTTTTAAACTTCTGGCAGATCTTATAATGTCACAATCACATCACTTATATCACATCACATTTAATTTTGTAAATATGTAGTAATTAATTAATATTATAGGTAACATACATATGTTGTTAGCATGTAAGTGGCAGCAAGACTCTCTGGCGGAGCCTGAAAAACAGCACCCGTGCTGAGGCCTCGACCCATTCGCCTATTTTTAGTATTACGATATATTTTTGTATAATTATGTTTAATGGTGAATAAAATTCTTTTTATTTATTTATTTATTTTATTTCCGCCCCGACGCGCTGCGGCTCGTCAAAATGTGCTCGGACCTTATATATTTATGTATCTAACAGCACTAAACAGATCACGATATTCAAATGAAGCTCAAATTGTGTGCCCAATGGCTCATAGGGAATACGGCCTGTCAAAATATTATTTGATTCCACAGGCAACCCTTATCAAACGCCGCGGCGCGCCGCTTGGAATAATTGGATCTAACGAGCCGTGGAGAAAGCATTTTGTACACGCAGCCGTAATCGGGGGTTAAACATTAGGACTCCCGCACACGGGCCATCGGCCACAACCACAAAACGCCGCCACAGGCATATTTCCTGTAATTTTCATACATTTTATATGGACTCGCCGCACACGGTTGGCGCCGGTGGCGGCCACACACTACAAATCGTCGCAGCTTGCTTCTTGTGGCTCGCACCGGCCACTAAACGCCGACACAAAATGCCGCCACACGCCACTCGCGCGATTCCGCGCCCCTCTCTCCCTTGCCTCAGTAAACTATACTGCACGCATGAGTTAAAAAAAGTAGCAGCCACCGACCGCAAGTGTCGACCACCGGCCACAAGTGGCTGTCGCGCGCTTCAGCTACCTTTGTAGCCGCTTCTAGCTTCTCGTGGCGGCGTTTGTGGCTGTCGCGTGTGGCCCGTGTGCGGCGACACTTATGGCACTCAAAGGGCTCAGGATGTCAATTGACAGGCATTTTAGGGTTACGTAGTACATCAAAAAGAAATTATTTCAAAAAACAAAAACCCGACAAAAGACATGGCAATGTATTTTGTCGGGTTTATGTCAAAAAAATGTCATTTCAATGGAGCTTTGCCCCACCTACAAAACTACGTGACCATTGAAGCTGTACTTATCATTTTGTTGGGAACTCAATACAGGTTTCATATTGAATAATCATAATCAGTAGGAGTTGCGAGAGTAGTAGAAAATGATAACAAAACTTTCTCACTATTTTCTGAATTCTTAATTAAGCTGTTTGTTCGACTCGTTTGATGTAGGTACAAAACTTTACTTTAAACCAATAATTTTAATAAAAAAAACGTAGATATCTCTACATTTATTCATTATCTTATTCATCGTACCTTGATAGTGGGGCAGAATCTGGCATTGTCATTTGACTTTGAGTTTGACTGACGCAGCTCACGCAGCTCGCGTGTGTATGTGTCAGGCTTAAATCGAAAAAAAAATCGTAGAATGGTGTAAATGTAAATTCAAGATAAATTCCAAAAAACATTGACGTCCTAAAATATATACAACGTGCTTACTTGCAATAGATTTGATTTATTTAATTTATTAGATAGGGGGGTCCCTTGATCCCTTCCCAATAGCCACGGGTTGTGCCAATTATCGCATTTGATTGGCCGAATTGAGATAACTAAATCGACCGTTATTATTCACAAACACAGACCACTTACCCCATAGACCTGTAACAGGAGTGCGCCCGTGTCTGCCCGCACATGACCGCAAAATTGCTTCGCGACACGTGTAACCTAGATGTTATCGACATGGACGCATCTCTTTCATACGGCACCCCTGTCCCCCGCTTCGTCTCTATGCGCTCATTGTTGACAGAATTGTTCGCTTGCAAATGACAATGCCAGATTCTGCCCCACCATCAATCGCATGATGAACAAGATAACGAATAAATATAAAAATATCTCCGTTTTTTATTAAAATTATTGGTTTAAAATAAAGTTTTGTACATCAAGCGAGTCGAAAAAAACAGTTTAGTTAGTAGTAGTAGTGAAAACAATTCGTAGTGATAGTGCGCGAATGTAAGACACGTGAACAAAGTGATCGCCCTTAATAGACTCTAAGTAATGTCGTTGGACTAACTCTTACATATAAGTGTCAATTTATAGAAATTTAGGTCAAAATCAAATTACTTATTAGTCTTGTTGTATTTAGGCTAGATCGTAATGTAAATAAAATGTCATACTATGGCACTTTATTTAAGGAATAAATTAAGAATTCAGAAAATAGTAAGAAATCGAAGCCAATTATTCATTGTCTTTGTTATTATTTTCTACTACTCTCGCAACTCCTACTGATTATGATTATGCAATATGAAACCTGTAATAAGTTTCCAACAAAATGATATATGAGCTTCAATGATCACGTATAGGTGATCAAAGGTGGAGCAAAGCTCCATTGAAATGTGGCAATGTCATTTGTACCGATTTCATGTCTATTGGGTAAGTGGTCTGTGATTCACAATTTGGACGAGCAATCACTGATCCCACGGCGGACCCGCGATTAGCGATGCCTATTTCGATACTGGCTTGTTTTGCCTAATTGAGTTTGAAGGTACATTTTTGTATTATTAATGGACTCGACTGTTCGTCATTTGCCAATGTCATGTTACAGAAAATTCAATATATTCAATAGTCTTCTATCTTCCTCCAGGGGAGTCGCAGTAGTGTCTTCACCCTGGGTAGTCGCGTCTTCTTGTCTTCATCCAGAGGAGACGCCGTAGCGTCGTCACTCTGGACGAAGCAGCTCGACAGTCACGTTCACTCTCGGGCTTGTAGCGGGAACTCTTGATAAAAGCTTGAAACTTCAGATCTTGCTCAAATTATACAACAAATTCACCATACTGTCACTCGCGAACATTTTCTGATTAATTTAACGTGATATTAATCTCAAAATAACCACTGTAGACAATAAAACAAAAACTATCAAATAATTTTGCAACCGTCGTTTCCCGCCATTTTCAAGAGAACCCCTTTGAAGGTACAGTTTAAAATAGAAAAAAACGGCCAAGTGCGAGTCGGCTGTTGGATTCGCACACTGAGGGTTCCGTGCTACTTCGCCATAATGAAAAATAAACTAGATTTAGGGACAAATTTATCTTTGTGTTTTCGAAATAATATAAGTTTGTAATTCCATTTTTTTTTGTAAAATATAGGATGTATATAATTTACAAATAAATACAAATTAAATCTAAACTATCTAAACCTACCTAACGCGTAAAAATTATAAACATGCCAGATTCTGCCCCACCATCAACCGCAAGATGTACCTACAAGATAACGAATGATTGTAAAAATATCTCCGTTTTTTATTAAAATTATTGGTTTAAAATAAAGTTTTGTACAAGTTAATTAAGAATTCAGAAAATAGTAAAAAATCGAAGCGATTTATTCATTGTTTTTGTTATTCTTCTATAGGAGTTGCGAGAGTAGTAGAAAATGATACTGATTATGATTATGCAATATGAAACCTGTAATAAGTCCCCAACAAAATGATAGGTACAGCTTAAATGGTCACGTAGTTTTGTAGGTGGGGCAAAGCATGTCTTTTACATCTTATTTAGTGAGTTTTTTTTTACTAATAATTTTTCGACAAAAACCATAAATCTGACGCTGAAAGGGTTGTCCGAAGTTATAACGACGAAAGTTTTGTTTACACTAAAATGGCAGAGACGCTAAAAAGACAAAAACAATGAAAAATTCGCTTCGATTTCTTACTATTTTCTGAATTCTTAAGATGTTTTTTTCAACTCGCAACTTCTAAATAACTTTAATTTAAACCAATAATTTTAATAAACAACGGAGATACTTTTACATTTATTCGTTATCTTGTACAACTTGCGGTTGATGGTGGGGCAGAATCTGGTATTGTCATTTCCCATGCAAGAGTGGTGTCTGCGATATAAAGGCTTACTCCGTAGCGTTCCTTGCTTCATGAGTTTGATGGAGAAGCAATTAAAAACTCCATTGATTACGTTGTTACCATGGTGTTCTATTTTAGCCACGGGAATGACACAATGCCCTTGATGTCAGTACCGTTGAAGGTCTCGAGTTGACAAATGATTCTTTGGCAACAACTGACAGGGGTCTGACGGTACAACCTTTCAGGGTATAATCAATCAAATCAAAGTATTAACGATGCCTGGTTGAAGTCGCTTTCAGTGATAAGATTACCTTTGTCTTTAATATAATCAATCAATATTCAATTAATTAATTGACGAGCTTGCTTGAAGAGATTGATGAATGTGGAGGAGGCAAGGGTTGTGTGCCAGGATCGCAGCAAATGGAAGTTCATCGTGTCTGCCTACCCCTACGGGAATCAGGCGTGAGTTTATAAATAAATAAAACTCAGAATTAAGGCTTTATCGTCAGTAAATCGTCAGTTATATCGCTTCAATCTATTCAAAGTTAACTGCTGGTTAGGAAAACGTTGATTATTTCATGTTTGGAAAACTCTGGCCTTAGTCTAGTCGTTAGTGCATCTGCCTTCTGTGAATGGGGGTTCTGGGTTCACACGTGAGTGAATCTACGGGAATCAGGCGTGAGTTTATAAATAAATAATAAATATTCAATTAATTGGATACGAGTCGAATAGAAAGCGATAATACTTAAGGGGCTGCCAGATGTAATACTCCAGCGCGAGACAGAAGATTTCCGGCAGCGGCGATATTGTCTTGAATATTCTGTAACATGACATTGGCAAATGACGAACTGTCGAGTTCAAAAAAATAAGTATGAGGTATGGAGGCTTCTACTTATAAACTGTTGTCGAGTCTAAAATAAAATAAATAAGTATGAGGTCTTCTACTTATAAACTGTAGCAGGCTCGTCGTAGCATCTCGTAGCAAGCGTAGCTCGTAGAGCCAAACGTATTTTATTCTCTTCACGTAGTGCATTCGTTCCAATATTTATCAATAAGTAGTAAGTTTATTTTGACTTATGAAAATCGCGGAAAAGTCGGTTGCAAAATTTTTGGATAAATTGAATTTTGTGGTTTTGTGATTATCATATTAAATTAATCAGATGTTTTCGAATGTATATTGTAAGTAAGTAAGTATATTGTAGTTAAGTATATTTTTTCGGATAATTTATGCAAGATCTGCAGTTTTGAGCTAGATTCTAAAGTCCCACTACAGAGCTCGAGAGTGAGCGTGACTGCTGAGCTGCTCCGTCCAGAGTCAATGACGCTCTGGCGACTCCTCTGGAGGAATAAATGAAGACGATAGACTAAGATAAGTCCCTGCCGCGCAGTGCGGAGTTAGACGGCGTGTTCGGACTAAAATTGTAAATAATATTTAGGTATTTATTTTATTTTGTAAATAGCTTTTTTAATATATAACATAATAAATATTATTTATTAAGAACAAATCATTAACATATTTACATAAACAAACATAATATGAACTAAATTATTATGTTCATAATATTTTAATTGCCCACACTAACAAGCGAAAATCAAATGATGTGTTTTCATCATGAGTCAATTTATTTATGCAATAAATAAATAAATACCTACAATAATAAATAATACTTAATAGGTTTTTTTATATATTTTATTTTACATTTGTAGGTTGTTAGTTTTGATATGAAATACTTTATAACAATACATTGGCAAATAAATGGACTCAACAAACTGTCGAGTCCATTAATAAAACTAATAATAATAGTTTTATTTTAGGATTAATGGCCTATTAATGTTGACCTGTTAAGTACAACCAATAATGTATTTGGTACTTAACCCTTAATGGGTGATTCGATTAAGTAGCTACTAAACATGAAACGCCCACGTAGAAAATTGTATTGGAGATTGTTTTGGAAAGATTATGCCTTCATTACTTTTTAAATGGTAGAAAAATTAGAATGTTTACGTATCTTCCTATATTTAATGGCTGGTAATAGTCGATCGTCAGTCACATAACTTTTTTTTTATGTTTCAAAGTCATACGGTTTGTATGTATAAAAATGATAATCATAGTCTACTCGTCACCATGACGGCTGTAATGCTATCGAAATATCGAGACATCAATAATAATAAATAAAATTTCTTTATTTATTGCTTTATAAACTTCACAGCAATGTCAATTGATTTACATATATCACAAATACAATACTTAGTACGCCACAAAAGAAGTTCACCTGATTACGATAATAAATTGGGAGGAAAAACAAGATTCTAATAAGTTGATAAATAATAATAGTAGGTAATATACTTAATAATAATAAAAACGAGAAGTTAATAATTAAAAAATAACAACAACAAAAAATAATATAAGATAAATAAATTATATATACTTAAATAATATGACCTGGGTTGTGTGTGAGGATGTGTGGTGTGTGGATGTGAAGTATAATAAGACTGTAAAAAAATTGTGTCTGTACATTGGATATTTTTGAAAAGAATAATTGTAATGTGTTTTAGGATCGATACTGATGCCAAAACACAATTTTTTACAATTTTTGTATGTTTGTCTGTGACTTTGTGCAAGTATCACGCCCTAACTGAAGGGATTTTGATGGGAGTTTCACTAGGAGATATCTGAAATATCCGGACAGCTCATAGGCTATAAGCCGTGGCGGTATGTGATGTGGAAACAAAGATCCAGAGAGGAAGATCTGCCTCCTGATCTCCTCCATCCTCCTCCTCTACGCAAACGAAGTTGCGGGGTACAACTAGTCAATAATAAATGTTTTACAAGACTAGTTGACCCAAAAAAAGTTCGTTAGTAATCGTTATATTACACCGTACAAAAATTACAGAATTTTTTGAGACCAAAAACTTTGCTTTAAAATGCAACATTCCAAAAACCGTCCGCCATGATATCTTCAAGTAAGCACGGTGTGTACGATGGAACACAGAGAAAGGTGTACAAGAGAGTTTTTAAGGTTGAGATTCTCTCAAAAACTACTTGACCTATTGCAAAAATTATTGCACTGTTTGATAGATAAAAGTTTTTTTTAACAGCCTGCAATGTCCCAATGCTGGGCAAAGGCCTACCCCCAACCCTTCCACTCCAGATAAAAGTTAATACTATGTAACTGTAAAATAATGATTAAATTCGGTCCCATGGTTTTTGAGAAAATCTCAACCTTATTGAGGCCCCCTGTACAGTTATCTGTCTTCGACTGTACAATAAAGAAATTTGACTTAGATTTTTGCTTACGAGAACCTATTAACATTACAACACGCCTTTTTCATATACATCAAGTTAACTTCCAACACGTTGACCTAATTGAATTGACCTAATAAGTGTACCTTTGTCACAAAAACAGCCTCCGAATGCCCCTGAAGCCTGAGGCATACTCTTGTCATTGTCTATGACATCTCATTGTCTCTGGTAAGGCTCGTTTATCAGTGACAGCGTCCTGTCGCGACTGACCCTTCCGTTAATACCTTTTAGGACATACAACTTTGGAGTTTAGCAAGCGCGACCTAGGGTTCTTTTGAAAATGGCAGGAAACGACGGTTGCGAAATTATTGAATAATTTTCCTTTTAACGTCTACAGGGACTATTTTGTGTTTAATATCAAATTAATCACAAAATGTTCGCGAATGACAGTACGGTGAAGTTATTGGATTTTTTATGCAAGATCTGAAGTTTCAAGCTTTTATCAAGAGTTCCCGCTACGAGCTCGGGAGTGAACGTGACTGTCGAGCTGCTTCGTCCAGAGTGATGACGCTACGGCATCTCCTCTGGATGAAGACATGAAGACGCGGCTACCCAGGGTGAAGACCCTACTGCACTGAATAGGATTGTCCGATACGGGCTGATAATGAAAGAAGTATAAATATTGTTATACAGAGTGTAAAGTAAAGGGTATATGAAGCCGAAAGGCGAGTGTTCAGTATCGGTATCTTATCTTATCTTATCCTGATTGGGTGCCAATGTGGCGGCACTTCGACCCATTGGGATCTTTTGTGCTCTCCCCTTTCCTTTATGCTCCTTCCTAATCCCTAAAGACATAACTCAGTAGGTCCGCCATGCAGCTCATGGGAAGGAGCCTGTAGTCTTCTGGTTCCGGATAGGCCGACCCCAGGAGACTCATTCGCTTTCTAGCCAGTGAGTCACATTCACACAGTAGGTGTTTCATGGACTCCGTTTTGTCACCACAGGCTCTGCAGGTTGGAGATACAGCTAACCCCATCTTGTGCAACAGGTCGTTCGTTGCTTGATGTCCCGTTAGTGCCCCAATTATGAGCCGCATCTGGTTTCTGTTGTGTTTCCAGATTTTCCTGCACCAGCCTGTGTCTGTCTCGCCAATGAAAAGTTTGGAGTGTTTCAGCTCTTTGATGTTTTTCCACTCCAGGTTGTGCAAGTCTTTGGCCTTGGCCCGTAAGGCCATTTTGATGGTACTCATTGAGAGTCCCACATATGGCTCAGGTCCTGTTAGCGAGGACTGTGAGCCCTTTCTAGCCAGTTCATCAGCCGCTTCATTGCCCGTTATTCCCACATGCCCCGGTACCCAGACCAACCGTACCCGATTGTGCTGACCTAGCTTGTTTAGTGATCTAACACAATCGAGGACCAGGCCTGAGTCCGTTCGCGGTGTGTCAAGGGCCTTGAGGGCTGCCTGGCTATCGCTGAGAATATAGATAGTTTTGTCACGGACACCCCTGTCTATGTTCTCCCTGGCACAGGCATTAATAGCATATGTCTCAGCTTGGAAGACCGTTGCATATATGCCCATGCTTTGACTGATGTGACAGTCTTGAGCGTATATGCCCGCTCCAGTACCAGATTCCATTTTGGACCCATCGGTATACCAAATAAGACTCTCGTTGTCTGGAGCTTGCATACCACGTCTCCATTCGTCCCGTGTAGGGACCTGTATTTTATACTTTTTGTTGAATATGAACTGGGGCTGGATCTTATCGCAGCCCATGTTCATTATTCCCTTGAGGTCTTTTAGTCCCTCCAGATTTGTGTGTTCAGTTTTTAGCATATTATCATTCCATATCCCATTTGCAGCTAATCTGTGCAGGGACTTGGCTGCCTCTAACTGAATCACAATGTGCAGCGGTTGTAGATCCAGCAAGATCTCCAGTGCTGCCGTGGGTGTAGTTCTGAACGCCCCCGTTATGGCCATGCATGCAGTCCTCTGAACCTTAGTGAGTTCTGTCCTGCATACTGCCACTTTCGTCCTAGGCCACCACACGATGCAGCCATACATAAGTATTGGTCTTACCATCATCGTGTATATCCAGCTTAGGACCTTTGGCTTTAAACCCCATGTTTTGCCATAAGTGGAACGACACATCCCAAAAACTCTGTTCGCTTTTGATATTATATCGTCCACCTGTGTACTCCAGGTCAGTGTTCTATCCAGGGTGACACCCAGATATTTCACAGACCTGAACCATTCGATCCGGGCACCGTATAGGGTCAGGTCTCTTAGTCCCGAAAGGTCCCTTTTCCTTGTAAATGAAATTACCTTTGTTTTGCTAGGATTGATAGATAGATGTTTTTTGTTGCACCATCTCTCTATCGTATCCAGAGCCTTTTGCATCAGTTCTGTCACTGTATTTGGGAATTTCCCGTTTATTAATACGACAAGATCATCCGCATATCCCACTGTGTATAGTGGCCCTTTATTGAGATCGTCTATGAGTGAGTTGACCACTAGGCTCCAAAGAAGGGGTGATAGCACCCCCCCTTGCGGACATCCTTTTGTAGTTGTTGCCCATAGTTCGTCTCCCAGCAGTGTTGATTTAACAACTCTGCCCTTCAGCATGCACTGAATCCACCTGCATATAGTGTTATCAATGCCATGCTCTGATGCTGCAATGTTTATAGCATCGAAAGTTGTGCGATCGAAGGCTCCCTCTATGTCGAGAAATGCTCCGACACAGACCTCCTTGCTACTTAAAGCTCTTTCAGCTCTGCTCGCTACATGGTGAAGCGCAGTCTCAGTGGACTTGCCAGGCTGATAGGCACATTGCAGCCTGTGCAGGGGTTTGCTCCTTAGCGGCCCCTGCCTTATGTGATTGTCTACCATTTTTTCCAAGGTTTTCAGGAAGAAGGATGTCAGACTTATCGGTCTGTATGACTTCGCTTCTTCATAGCTTGCTTTACCTGGCTTTGGTATATATATCACCTTTACTTGCCTCCATATTTTTGGGATATACCCAAAAGCTAGGCATGCCTTGTATAATCTGCACAGATGTGGTGTCAACAGAGCTGCGCCGTTTTGTAGTAGAATCGGGAAAACACCATCTGGTCCTGGTGATTTGAATGGCTGAAAGCTACCTACAGCCCATTTCACTTTCCTTTCATCTACTACCTTTTTTGCGGTTTCCCAGTCAGCTTTGGTTGTGCGCACATGCTGCTCCTCCAGAGTGATTGGGTCCACTTGATCGTTATTAATGATCCTACAGCCCGGGAAATGTGTACTGTACATTATTGCCAGTGTATCTTTCCCAGTCTCTGTTTGCCTTCCATTGCCATCTCTTACAGTGGACAGTTGGTTAGCCTTGTTTTTAGACAGTGCTTTGGAGAGTCTCATAACTTCTGGAAGGGAGCTTATTTCCTTGCAGTGATCCCTCCAAGCCTTCCTTTTTGCCTTGCGAACTTCCTTGTTGTAATTGGTTAGAGCCTTCGCGTAGTCACTGAAGTCGCTTCTAGCTTTCGCTATATTGAAGGCCCTTCGCATCCCACGACGGAGTTCAGCCAATTGAGGAGTCCACCAAGGACACTTTCTGCTCGGGCAGCTTTTTTCCGGGCAGTTTTTTGTCCATGCGTTTTGTACAGCTTGAACAACTTTGTCAGCTTCAAATTCTATATCTAATACAGAGTTGAGCTTACCTTTGAGATCCCCCAGTTCTACCTTCAGGTCACTCACAAAGGAGTGCCACTCCGTGTTCCTGGGATTTCTCCGTAGTACCACATCAGTCGGTGAGCCTGAGTCGTACCTGAAGCATATGTAGTTGTGATCTGAGAGAGTTATTTCACTAGACACATGCCATTCGTCAATCCTACTGCTCGCCCTATTTGTGGCGAGTGTAATATCGATGACCTCTGCCCGTCTTGCATTAACAAAAGTGGGCCTGTTTCCTACATTTAGTATTTGCAAGGGTGCACTTACCACGAACTGCAGTAATTTCTCCCCACGCCTGTTTACATCCGAGCTTCCCCAAACGGTGTGATGCGCGTTGGCATCACATCCGATGATTAGGTCCAGGTCCTCTCGGTTGCTTCTTTTGACGAGGTCACACAGCAAGGGTGTTGCAGGTTCGTCGTCCTCGTATGGAAGGTAGGCAGAGCTCAAAATGACCACCCTCCGCCCGCCCCCCGTACCTGTTTGGATCTTGATGGTAGTAAGATCCCTGGAACAGAAATCATGCAGGGGCATTGCATCTATGCCATTTCTGACAAATATGCACGCCCTCGCATCATTAGTAAGACAGTTGTAGTAGACACTACCTCCCGTCCCACCTAAACCCCTGATCTGGCCCCTATATATGTAAGGTTCCTGTATCAGGGCAATATCGAATTTCTTCCTATCCATCTCACGTGACAGAATGTCCGTGGCTGCCCTACAATGATGTAGGTTGATTTGTACGCACCTGAGTCCCAACATCTTGATAGTCGTGTTGTGGGGAGGTCAGCCTACTGGCCCCCTCCTGGTTCCTCAAGGTCCGAGTCCTCCCCACATAATGGGGAGGATACCAGATCTAGGCCGCACATCTCCTCCAACAACTCATCAGCTCGGGGCGAGGAAGTGGCCGGCTGGGAGCAGTAGGCTGTTTCAGCCTCCATCCCCTCCGTACACCTCTCCGCCCGTCCGTCCGATGGTGTTGCTGGAGGCTGAACGGCTTTCGCCTTGTCGCCTGTCGGTGCCCCCTGTCCCTTCGATGTTGAGGGTCGGGCCTGGAGAGACTCCCCCTCCCCCGCAGCAGGTTTCGAGCTTTCCCCGTCGCCTACCGCAGATGGTTGTGGAAGTGTCCCCCGCCCCACCCCCCTCAAAGTCGGTCCCGGTTTCTCCGACTGGCCCTTGCACTCTAGGTCTTCTAGGGGCTTGAAAGTGCTCCTATCGACCCCAGCTGACAGACAGTAGTTTCTCGCCTTGATGTAATCGGCGGAAATCCTGTCCATGCAGACAATCAGTCTGGTGTGACACCCCTCAACCAGGACCTGTAACACCTTCCACTCACCGGTCCTCAGGCCCGGGTTGAGGCGCTGCAGCATCCCCAGAACCCTTGTTGTGTCAGTACAGCAGATGTTTCTGGTCTTCCATGCCATTTTAACCGGCTTTGGAAGATCCTTTGCCTCTAACACCTTGAGCTTGATGTTCCCTACGGATTTCCCGTTGAGTCCACCAAGCCATTTGGCAGCATCGTCCCCCATACAGGTTACGTGTACTGCCCCTGCAGCGATGCTGCCTACCTGAATCTCCGGCAAGGGGTCCGGGGTCTGCTCCAGCATTTCCCAGATGACTGATTGAATGTCCCCCAACATTTCTACGCCAATGGCGCTAGCCGGATGATTCCCGTCAACGATGGCCATCTTGACACCTGCCAGCGCCTCCCTGTAGGATTCGCCGTGCAGTTTTGCCCTTTTATGGTCACCCCTGCTCTCAGAGTTCTCGTCACTGACCTCCCTCACTCTTTTGGCCCTTGGGTCAACGTCAGTTTCGAGAACTGCTGCCTGCCTGCGTACCTCCCTCATCTTTTTCCTCATGGCGCCGCTAGGCCTTTTTGAGGTGTGCGCTTGCTCACCTCCTTGTGTCCCGGTATTGGTTGCTCCACCAGCTTCAGGATTGCCCCCATGGGGAGTCGTCCCTTGCTGTGAGCCCCCGCCACCAGGTTTATCACCTTTCTGCTGAGTGGTTCCTCCAGAGCCACCTGTATGTGGTTGGTTGCTCCCCCCCGGGTTACCCCTTGGTTTAGCCCCCCTCCCTGGAGTACCACTCTTGCCTCGACCGCCGCGCCCATTACCCCCCCTGGTGTGCGGTCCTCCCTTGCTCGGATAGTACGCTTCTCCTCTGGCCGGGGCGTAAGGCTTTTTATCGCCACGCCCTCGGCTCATCGGACCACTGCCCCTACCCTGAGCCCCTCTGGTTACGCTATGCGCCTGATTTCCTCCTCCCCCTGGTTGGGAAAGAAGGCTTTGCTCATCCCTTGCGGTCGAGCCTGTTTTTGATGTTTTAAAAGTTTCCATGCTCATGTACCTTTTAAACTTCATCCTCGTGACTCCCCACCCGTCATAGAGCCCTCAACATTGGGGATGCCTTATTCAGGCACCAGGGCTATCACGAGGATATAGCGCTCCCGATATGTTGTCCGCAGTAAGGATAGCACAGGTCCCGCCGCGCCCATCAAAAACGCGTGAGACATGCACCTCCCACCACGGACCCCAATATCAAGAACGCTCGCCTAGCGGCCGCCCTCGCGAACGCCACAGCCGATTGATCGCAGTTGGCTAGACTGCAACCTCCCGTGTAGGAGGAAATCCAGGCCAAAGAGGTGTGTTGCCAGACAAGTCCTGCTCCGAGTTCATGTTGACTCAACCACCAGGTTCCCTTCATCCCTCCGTACGGGTCCCCGCGCACGGCACAAACACGCGGGTGGTCATTCCCTCCCAAAGACCCTCCCCGCCATCCTCATACTGTGGGATGGTGGGGCCGCAAGACATGACCACAGAGTCTAGCAGCGGATTAGGAAGGATGCTGGAGTGAGGAAAGGTGGGTTGCTGCTAGAATTACGCCTAGATGTTTTTGTTATTTCTGTTTCCTAAGGAACCAGAACTATAGCAGGCAGCAACCACGAGCAGGATAACATGCTAGACTTGCCTTGGGGATCTACACGACCGTTGCGCTCTCCCCCAAGACCAGGCGCCAGATTACTCACCGGACAGCTGAGTAAAATAGGTGGGAGTTCAGTTCACAGCGAATAGCACTGACTTCGTAGAAGTTTAACCGAATTCCAACCCGCCCTCAGTATCGGTAACTGAACAACATTTGTTCTACGACTTTTCGAATAAAAAAATAAAAATAAATTAATGTCATATAAATCGATCAGCGGACCGGTACGAAATGTATGAAAAGTCGTAGAACAAAAGTTGTTCAGTTACCGATACAGAACACCCTCCCTTCGGCTTCTTATACCCTTTACGTTACACCCTGTATAATGAAAATAAATTTATTTTTAAAAGTATATTTGGCTTGTCATTCATTATATCTGTGTGTCACATTCTAACCGAAGCCGAAGTCCAAACATTTCTGGACCACCGTCATTATATTAATGGCCGCTGTTTCCGTCGATATCACACCAGTAATGGACCACCATTTAACTCGAGCTCTTAAATACAAAAGCAATGTATTGTTGGTGCATTATCGGATCTGCGAAGGTAGACCGGTGGCTTAGTGGTTGGGTCACCTGACTTACAATACAGGTCCCAGGATCGATTGCGGTTATGCCAGGTTTCAGGAATGACTCTTTTTTCCCCTCTCCCATTGTAACTCCTGTTTGATAAGGAACAACAGTGGTATACTATTGGACCGTCATACAGTGACGGGTTTTAGGGCTAGCGTACTACGCCACGACGTACGTGTCCTTTTTTTGATTTAAGATATTGAAATAAGCGCGCCATACACAAATGGCGTCCAACCTGTTAAAATGATGTACTCACTTGAAGTGTTAACTTATCTACAGTTTTTGAATACAATTATTATATTGTAAGTAGTTTTATAAAGGCATATCAGCCTGAACAAAACATTATTTTATGAATATTACTTTTTGTTTAGCTTTTAAGTACTATATTAGCTTTACGAATGTTATCATATCATCTTTTAATTAAATAAAGAATTTTTAAAAATCAAAATCACTACGCCACGGCGCGGCGCCGTGCCGTCGCATGGCGCGGCGTCTTACGGCTTCCAGCGGCACCGGCCACCGGTGCATGTTGACGGACGGCGCAAGTTACCGGCGGACGGCGTCGTACCGGCGGGCGGTGCCGTCCACAGACGCGGTACACGGCTCCCGCCATGCGCCGGCGGACGCCGCACCTTGACGTTGTACGGCAGCCCTAAGAGACACAATGGAGCTAAATACCGTACGTTAGGGCGGACGCACAACTTTACGGCGGGGCGTCCTCCGGCGGTCGTCAGCGCCGTGTACCGCGTATGTAGACGGGCCGTCCGCCGGCACAACGCTGTCCGCATGTGACCGGCAGCGTCCGACATCATGCGCCGGTAGATCACGCCTCGACTATTATCAGGAATGAGTTTGAAGGAAAACCTCAGCCGAAGACAGAGATAAGTAAACAGGGGGCCTCAATAAGGTTGAGATTTTCTCAAAAACTACTGAACCGAATTTTACATTTATTTTACAGTTACATAGTTTTAACTTTTATCTATCAAACAGTGAAAGAATTTTTGCAATAGGTCAAGTAGTTTTTGAGAAAATCTCAACCTTAAAAACTCTCCTGTACACATTTCTCTGTGTTCCACCGTACATTCACCGAATGTCAAAACATTGATGGAGAACATCATGAAGAAACCTGGGTGGTGGTGTCCGCGTGGTGGCCCGAGCTCCCTAGATGTAAGGTTGTTGACATAAAAATAGACTGATGATAATGATGACGAGTCTCTTGTATACTTTTCTCCAAGTTCGACTGTACCTACTGCAGGAATGTTTTTCCAGCTTTTTCATATTACGTAAGTACTCACATTGATTGGATACTGCCACGTATAGATTTTAGAAGGGTAGGTCTACGGTTACCCTTGCTATACAATAATCAACGAAATGGAAAAAAATCCTTCTACGATGGGTCCAAGTGATAAGCTAAAGCGGAGACGACTACCAATGGCACAATAAAAAACCGGCCAGTTAGTCTCGCGCACCAAGGGTTCCAAAAGATAAACTAGATTTATTTACAAACTTATCTTTGCGGTTCGATTACTCCTACGGCTCGACTCCGAGCGCCGTCACATGCAGCTCGTGACATTTTACATCGCTATACCGGTTACAGTATTCCACCACTCCGTCGGTCTACGCTAACCCTAATGCGACATAAACGGCCATTTTGATTAAGTTGACGTGGAAGTTTGATTTTACTGCATGAGACTTGAGTATTTAGAAACAAATGACAATACCAGATTCTCCCCACCATCAACCGCAAGTTGTACAAGATAACGAATAAATGTAGATATATCTCCGTTTTTTTTATCAAAATTATTGGTTTAGGATAAAGTTTTGGACAAGTTGCGATTCGAAAAAAACACCTTAGGAATTCAGAAAATAGTAAGAAATCGAAGCGACTTTGACTTTTGACTTTGATGATACTGATTATGATTATGCAATATGAAACCTGTAATAAGTCCCCAACAAAATGATAGGTACAGCTTAAATGGTTACGTAGTTTTGTAGGTGGGGCAAAGCTCCATTGAAATGTGGCAGGCAATGTCATTTAAACTTGATACGTCCACGCATTTCTAAGAAAAAAAAAGACAAATGGACAGACAGACGGACAACGAAGTGATCCTATAAGCGTTTCTTTTTCCTCTTGAGTTACGGAACCCTAAAAACGTTGAAAGGGACCGAAGTCATAAACCATGTGTTACGGACTGGCCACCTTTGTGCCATGTTTTTATAACAAATTTATCCTTCTCTGTCATCCTCTTTCTGCCATTGTAAACGCCACGATCAACACCTAAATTCTTCCTAAATTATACCTCCTGATATCGTTCATTGATAATGTATCTTTTTCTCTGGCCGCCAGTCTGCGATTAGGTTGTAAGTTAAATGAGCCACATCGCTGCTCATGTGGGAACGACGTCGGTCGCCTTGGACACCATGGTCTTTCCTGCCAGCGTAGTGCTGGCCGCCTGTCCCGTCATGCCGCCCTCAATGACGTCATCCGGAGGGCCTTTGCCACCGTCAACGTGCCGGCCATTTTGGAGACGAACGGTATTGCACGTGACGATGGCAAGAGGCCCGACGAGATGACGCTCATACCGTGGAAGCATGGGAGGACGCTATTGTGGGATGCTACCTGCGTCGACACACTCTCTCCCATGTGCAGTTCACGAGCAGGGCGGCGGGCCGGCGGCCAGCGCCGCGGAAGGCCTCAAGCGGCGCAAATATGCGGCTCTCAGCGAGAGCTACATATTTGCACCGTTTGGTGTAGAGACCATGGGGCCCAGAGGCGCGGCGACTATTCAAGGAACTGTCGTCGCACCTAATTGACTCGTCGGGTGACCAGAGGGCTGGCGCTTACCTCGGCCAGCGTATATCGCTGGCTATACAACGAAGTAACGTCGCCAGCCTTTTGGGCACTCTCCCAAAGGGTAGCGATCTGGCATCAATTTTTTATTTATAAGTATTTTATTATTATTATTATTCCTGATATCTTGAAAATAAGTGTTTTAATTCACCAGCGAGCACAGCTCCTCAACACCATGGTAACCGCGTAAAGCTTATGTCTCATACCTTACGCGTAACTGACGAAAGGGACACAAAACAGATACAGTTATCTATGAAAGCCGTTCTTAGAGGACGTGACCATCGCTTTAACGGAGGCTTCGTAGGACCTGTCGAACTGTGAATAGGAAATGGCGTTATCTAATAGGAACATGAACCGAGCAACGCCTTATGGAGTAAACCATACTTACATCGCAGACAGACATTGCATGCCAATTTTAGCTCTCACTCATTTGTGTTTTCATTGTTTGAATTTTCAATATCAATAGCACTTATTTAAAAATAAAAAATACACCTCATTATTTTGATTAAACTTCTAATAAGCCCCGTCGCTCCTACAATCAAGACGAATCTAACAACACCTAATTATGGTTAAATCCATCAAGCTGTAGACTGCAGGGCACGCCAAAGAATTAGACATACATAGACTTACTCATGAAAAAACATAAACCCTCTTACGCAGTCGGGTAAACGCAGTGAGTGACAACAAGCGCCATCCCCTCCTATTGTGTAACTGACAGTGACAGCAACCTCACAACCATTTACACTTTTTCACAACCAATGGGAATGGGCTTAAATGGTTGTGAGGGATAATGGGTGTGGGCCAGAATGATTTTTAGTAGTGCTCAAGTACCGTCAAAGTCAGGTTTTTGCAAAAAATAGTACGGACAACAGCAGATCACAGCCAACACTTGCAGTGCGATTTTAATTCAAAGTGTTACACTTGATCTGCTGTTAGCTGTACAAAAGTTTCGTTCGCGCAGACGCAGAGGTTGCAGCTAACCATCCCTTTTTTTTTTTTTTACTTGGGGAAATGCTTTTACGCATCCCACCGCGCCAATAAGGAGGGGCGCGCGGTGGGTATGTGGGACTCCCGTCATGTACGTACGGTCCTATACCCACTAAAACCCCAAGGTGTTCAACTCACCGCGTTTGGACGAGGTTGTGGGAACGCAACGCCAGATACCACGACCTCGTCGGCGGCCGCCCGCGTGGGCCCGTCTTCGGGTTTATACCCCTAAACCTCCGCTTAAGGCGAGGTGTTGGGACGTTTTTAAGTTTTTCGATGAAGGCTACGGCACTAACTACTGAAATTAAAGGCCTGAAAAAAATATATATCAATCTTGGGGTATCTATTTAGGGACTGTTGGCTCCCGAAACACGATTGGACAAACTTCGCTCGATAGAAAAAAATCACAAACATACCCCTTTCCTGTCTTTTCACTGAGTAGTGTGTCTAAACTAAAACAGTTATTCATACAAACTATATATCAAAATGTAGGTTATTATAAATAGAAGAGCTTGATGAGATGAAAATCTGTTGTTTGTAACGTTTTTATTATACCAGGCAAAATTTAAGAAAAAACACAATTTGTATAAATACAAATGCACGGCGCTACGAGCTTCAGTGCGCCGCTGGGCGCTGTCGAGGTCGGACCTGTATCGATTTTTGCCAAATGTTCCACTTTGGTCTTTACCTGGAATGCTCCCACGATCGTCATAACGTAATAAAATTTAAAATAATACGAGTCGAATTTGGTCACACCTATACTTTAAGATTATTAGTTTACTAATCACGGAATGATTGTGCATCGTTTTGAATATAAAAAGGACTCATAACCTAAAACAGATATTCCTTAACACAATAGATTTTTCGCGAACCATGTTTTTGAAGTCATCATATTACACGCGACACGAACACCAGTGTCGAGTGTCGTATATTAGGAGCGAGCAGTGGTCTGATAATTGCAGATGAAGACAAGTCGGCTAACATTACAGTGGGGCTATAACATTACGGTTCTCAAAACGATCAAATCATACCATGTCATAGCGGCCGTGAAAGGGACAGTGCTATTGCATTGGTATAGCGGCGTCTCTGTTTGGCGCGCCATGACATGGTATAATTTCATCGTTTTGAGAACGGTAATAGGGGGGCTGATCAGTAACTTCCAAATAGACCAAAGTGGAACAGGCCAAAACAAATGACTATTGACGGTGATTTGTCCCACAGAGCAAACGAACAAACAGCAATCGAACTTAAAATAGTTTGTACGTAGTTGCTACTTGTAAAATTATGTACAGTGAACATCACATAAAGTTTGCCACATTTTACTCTACGCACACTCGCACAGTGATAATAAATACGGGCCAGATTTCAATAGCTATGCAAGTGTAGCTGTGGTGTGTAATGTGGTGTGCGATATATACCTGTTTTACTCTAAGCACAGTGATAATACGGGCCAAATTTCAATACCTACGTAGTTATAAACTGATGCAATATACACTGTGCCTACTTTTAAAAGTACAGTCAACAGCACATAATGTGTGTCATGTTTTACCCTACGCAGTGATAACACGGGCCAGATTTCACCATCACTGACGTCACACCTGACACCAATAATAATACTTACCTAACATCACGTTAAAAAATTCGTCATTTATTTAGTTTTATTGATACACTTGACAGTTTGTCACTTAAATTTGTCAAAGACAGATTTGTTGTAATGTAATCTCTATGGTTATTACCATTTTAATAAATTTTGTATTTTATAAGAATTTATGCTCAATTTTTTATTAAATCGCGTGAAAGTACTTTCAAAATATATTCCCCTAGCAAATAATTTGATTATTCCAATTTTTAACTTTTATTGATTTTATTACAACAATATTACCTAATTGACATTCCTATTATAACAGGTCTTTTTTCCGTCTGATTATTATTAACATAGTATTTTATTCTACTACGTCATACTATCATACGTCAATATAAATAACTTAAAAAATAATTAAAATATATAACCTGTAGACGCGAATTTGACTGCACTGAACCCACTCCGGACGGTCGGTTTAACGTATGTCTGCTTATGACCTTCCGTATAAATAAATACGTTTAAAAGTACAAATTGTTTTACTTTATTGTCAACTAGCTTCTGCCCACCACTTCGTCTGCGCAGGATTATAAATTATAGCCTATGTGTTATTTTGATGTATAATATGAGCTATATTATTGTAAAGTTTCATTCAGCAACATCCATCCATCCATCCAAACTTGCGCATTTATAATATTAGTGGGAGTGGTATGGGATTGTCACGAGCACAGCCCGTGTTAGGGCCAGTGTAGAAGTTGAAGCCTGGTTGGCGGCGAGAGGTGAACAGGAGGGGTAATGATGATACGGTTCCGAGTTGACATAATGTGCGACAACATTTAGTATAGACAAAAGTTCAAGATTTGAAAGAAATATTTTCCGACAATCGCGAAAATTGAAATAAGTAACTCCGAAGCTGTCAGACTTGGGATATCCCTATTTGGCATTAAATGGGTCGATAATGTTGGAACCGACAAGTGGACTTCGGTATATCGTCTATCCGTGGGACATTCTGTATAGGTATTATTATGGGTAGCGAGCTGTGACGTCACAGTGAGGACACTGGTTACGCTTACTCTGTGTACCTGCGCGAGTAATGACCCCGATCAATGCGCGTCATCCCTCTCTCGCCCCTCCCTCGCCCCGCACCTCACCCCCTCACTAGGCTCAAATGACCCCATGGCCTCGCCTTAAGGCGTCTCGGAACACAGGACGAGACGCCTTACAGCTCGGGACCTCTAAGCGAGCGCATCATCATCCTGTCCCCATACGAAATATATGACTCTCTCCATAAATCGCGGCGAAATGTTTTCGTTCATGAATAGGAAATATTCCGTACTGTACGTGACTGTACTGTGAATGTGCGGGTCTGTTACGAGCGGAGTAAAGCAATGCTGGGGGGAAGGGGTCTGGATTTGGATGGGTGACCGTGAGTCGTTAATTTATTTGAGAAAAGCAGGCAAGCAAATTATCTTATGGTAAGTGGTCCTGGGAATTGAACCCAGAACCCCCATTAACAGAAGGCAGATGCACTAACGACTAGACTAAGGCCAGAGTTGTCCAAACATGAAATAATTAACGTTTTACTAACCAGCCGTTAACTTTGAACGGATTGAAGCGAGTTAACTGACGATTTACTGACGATGAAGCCTTAATTCTGAGTTTTATTTATTTATAAACTCACGCCTGATTCCCGTAGGGGTAAGCAGAGACGATGGACCTCCATCTGCTGCGATCCTGGCACACGACCCTTGCCTTCTCCACATTCATCAATCACTTCATGCATGCTCGTCGGTTTGTAGTAGACCGTACTTGGCCCTTTTTCAAGACCTCGCCAATTTGCTCGCCGTACGTTCTCCTCGGTCTACCTCTGCCGACTCTCCCGTCAACATTCGCTCTGTGTATTTCCTTCGTTACCCTTCCTTCACTCATCCGCTCTAAGTGGCCAAACCAACGTATCATACCCTTTTCAATCCTAATAATAATAACTCTTTATTGTACACACTGATACATTAATGTAACAAAATAAAAAGAAAAGACATGCACAAATGGCGTAACTTATCTCTATGAGAGATTTCTTCCAGCAAACCCCATGAAGTGATAACTTAAATAAAAGGTAGACATAGTGTGTAACTACCCGAATATAGTTAATAAATAAATGGATAATACAATATTAAACTAAATACGAATAATATTAATTATACACATAAATACTATACTATTAGTATCTATAGTATTAATTAATTTTATTTATTTATTGTAATTGTATATATTTAAAATTAATATAACTATGTAACTGTAAAAAAAAAGTAAATTAAACAATTTGGGGAAACATAAGTGGAAGGAGTCAGAAATATTAATGGCGAAAATGGAATTTCTTGTTGTCGACGTCGACGTATGAATTAAAATCACACTTCAAAGTGTTATGAATACTATCCTATTACTACATCTTCTTTCAGACCACATCGTTCTCTAGTCACTACATTCCTAATCCTGTCACTCAGTTTCACTCCACACATTACGCAATGAGTGCATCTCTACAGCATTGACTCTACTCTCATCCTACTTCTGCTATACCCAACATTCACTGCCAAACATCAGTGTCGGTACCAACACGTCATTGTGAATAGCCAATCATGCCTTCTTAATTCAGAGTTCAGGCTTCGTATGCGCGGATTTACAGTTTTTCTATGAAGGCTACGGCACTAACTACTAAAATTAAAATTCTGAAAAAAATATATAGCAATCTTGGGGTGTCTATTTAGGGCTGATGAATACCGATACACGAAAGGACAAACTTCGATCGATATAAAAAAAATCGCAGCCATACCCCTTCCATGTCTTTTAAAATGATTATTATGTCTAAACCGAAATAGTTATTCATACAAAATATATATAAAAATGTAGAGTATTTATAAATACGGGAGCTTGTTTTAAAAATATCAGATTTTTATTGGCGTATTGTTATTTCCCTGCCAAAATAAAAATACGAATATTGAGTCACTGCGCCGTGCTCTTCACTCGCCGCTGCGAGGCATCTTCTGTCTCACTTTTGCTTTTGACAACCATATTGCGCCTTAAACGCCAGTTAAAATAGTTTAATGTCAGAGGACACGTCCTATTGTATCAATATCCAGTAAACGGCCGAAGATATAATAAATCCCAGAGCTTAGCCGAAGGTCACTGTTTCTTATATTGGGGTGTTATAAATTTTTGCAGGCAGAGGTAATCTTAGATAGTTATAATTGGAGAAGTTATCTTACAATTATTTCGCTATAAAAACAGCGAATGGATTAGAATTGTCGGTAATAGATCGACGACGAGGATATTTGTTGACCAATTCGATGATGTTTTAGGTTTCAAATCGGGTTTATATGAAGTGCTTGATTGATGTGGAGGAAGGATATGGAAGAGACAAGAATAAGTCTATCGTCTGCGTACTCCACATACCGGGGTAAGCGGTCTGTGGCGTACTCCTACAGGAAATGGATGCATAGAAACTTCTAATACAGTGAGTGGGCAATGGATATTCTTATACGTATAAAGACGAATGGAGCATTCATTCGGTAACTGAATTAGTTATGTTTAAGAACAAGACAACTATTAAAAGATAAAAGGGAACTCTCGTGTCGATTCAAGTACGTCATATTTTAAGTTTCATCGTAGCTAAACGTGACATCCGCCCACTCTTACGTGATGTATATGAGTGGCAGTGATAGTTGTGTTTAGTATTACGATAGTTTAACGGATAAATCAATTGATAATATATCATAGTAATACCTCTCTAAATAATTATTTTAAAAATACATGTAAATTTACAATAACTGAAAATAACTTTTTGCGTCTCAGTTGGGATGTACTAAATACACTCTTAGTAAACTTATTATGGATACAATGATTATTATTATATAAAAATTGGCACGCCTGCTAGCAGGCTTAATACTGCGACACTTCTATAATTTATAATACCTAATTTAACTATATTCAAGCAAATAAAAATTTCATTTCATTTCATATTTTCTCGTTGCATGTAAGAGCAAAGCAGCATCCAATAGCACGGGAAATAAGCGAATGCGGTCTCTCTTCTCGAATGCTCCAAGGAGTTAACCGAACACCAACTATGTCGGAAGAAATAACCGTATATCAACATGGATTTCTAACCGAATCTGTACAAGCCTGGGAGGTCCGCTGATGTAAGAAAGTTTTGAAACACCGAACACGGAGAAAATTTTACATTACCTATACAGGGTGTCCTTGAATACATTCGACAAATTGAAATGTATGTAATGTATTTACATTCCTTCCTGCCATCCTGCCTGTAGCCCAGTGTGCTGCAACTTCGATACAACGGCGCTGGAACGGGGAATTCGGGGGAATTTGTATGGGTTTAGGTTTCCCATGGTCTCTTTTTTTATTTATTTATTTATTTTATTTTATTCGGAAAACAAACAGCTACAATGACAAAATAAATAATTAAATAATATCTATATAAGCCAATTATAAGTTTTCACATGTGCATATCTACAGATGCAATAATGAAAAATAATCGAACAAGGGTGAATACCATGGTATGAAATATATACACAAAATAGATACACAAATATACTATACACACAATATAACAGTAAGTAGTTATTGTGCCGGAGGTTCGAAATAGCTGTCAGTGATGACCCGTCTTATTGCGGAACATATATATATTATATATTACATATATATTCTTATTTGAACATGGAAGCGTGTAATTTTTATATAAAAAAGACCATAAACCGGGGCGGCGGGGGCAATGGATTTTGGTGTATGAGGTATCGCTAGATTCGTCTTAATTACGGGAGTGTCATAAGGCATAAAAAAAATTGTCAAAAGGTAATAGTTTTTTTGTCGGTTTATTTTATAAATTATCATGTAAATGTTCTAAACATTTCTTGAAAATGTTCGTAACTCCACGGCACTTGTTGTTAAGGTGGATTCCTGAAGGTTCGATTTATAGCTTCAGTTATTTCGCTCTATGTGATTATTCAGGGCGTAACCGAGTGTGAGAGTTAGCGCAGTTTCCTTTAGCAGAGACGATGGACTTCCATCTGCTGCTATCCTGCCACACTGTTTATAGCTAGATTTAACCAGGAGCAAAAACATCAATGTTTTAACATCGTGTTTTCTCAACATCGAACATCCGTAGTTTATAGGGGGGCCGCGATGACGTCATGCCATAGATAATCATGGCGGACTGTGTTTTTGATCGAGGAATTGGAATTTGGAATGTTGCATTTCAAATTAAAGTTTTTGGTGTTTTAAAGGTCTCAAAAAATTCTGTAATTTTTTGTACAGTGTAATAGGACGATTATTAACTATTTAAGATAATAAAAAAATGGGTCAACTAGCCTATTGTCGCTTCATCCATTCATCAATCTCTTCACGCTCGTCGGTTTGCACCTGCCCCCTTACCTTTAACTCTTATAGCAGTATTACTTTCATAATACTTTGTTACTTCGTACAATGTCGACCTTAATAAGCTTACTTTAAAGTCGTCATTGTACGAAGTAACAAAGTATTATGAAAGTAATACTGCTATAAGAGTTAAAGGTAAGGGGGCAGCCCCCTTACCTTTAACTCTTTTTTAAAACGTCACCAATTTGGTCGACGTATGTCCGCCTCGTTCTACCTCTGCTGACCCTTCCATCATTATATTCACAAAAATGCAATTTTTTAAAAAAGCCTTTTGAGATTTTTGTCCATTGTTATAATAATTAATTTACAAGGTACTTATAATTGATGTTTGTGCGGTTATTATGGGTATATTCTTACCTGAAACTAAATGATATTATTATTATTATAATGGACTTGCGATAGGGAGGTACCAGGTTCGATCCCCAGCTAGGGCAGCCATGTACGGTCGAAGACAAAGAACACCTTTCTGAACAGGAGAGTTTTTTAAGGATGAGATTTTCTCAAAAAGTACTTGACCTACGACAACAATTCTTTCACTGTTAGATAGATAAAAGTTAAAGCAGTGTAACTGTAAAAGAATGATTAAAATCGTTCCAGTAGTTTTTGAGAAAATCTCAACCTTAATGAGGCCCCCTGTATACTTATCTCTGTCTTCGACTGTACAAATGATATACAATTACTTCTACTACCTGGCACGATTTTATATTCTGTGCTTTTACCAATATCGAAGTCTCATCATTTTTATATTTTGTGACGTCATAGTTCACCCTAAACGCCTGTGTAAAGTATCTTAACATATTATTAAGCGTATTTAGGAAGCCTAATTTTAATGATATACCCATTATGCTTTTGTGGGCATTCCTGCCAAGTGCAGCGGACGTTTGTGGTAGCAGCGCCAGGGTGACCATGCCCATTTAGTTCTAAAGGACAACCATTTTAATTACTAAGTATATATTTTATATAGGTATGGTATTAGTTACTAGCTGCACACGCAACTTCGTGTGCGTAGAGACAGAGTGGCCTTGAATTCTTTCGACAAAATTAAATGGATGGTTAGGCTTGTGACATGCATTAATTCTGCACAGCGTTTAAGTAAATTAGGCATATTATTTGGGGAAAACGAAAAAATATTTACAATAAATTCAACTATTAAAAAAAAATTCATTTGATCTGTATCGTTACTGTGCTTTGGAGTTTTTTTTTTAATTTTAAGGTATTTAAATTTTTTTGCAACGACTTCTTTTACTTACTTTACTTTATTGCACACAAAAAAAATATTACTTACAAGATAATGTACCTATGTACATTGGTCGAGCTGTTTATTATTTGTTTGCTTTTACCAGGGTTGGCACGGATAATTATCCTGATAATTATCAAGATAATTATCAACGATAATTATCAAGATAAATATATATTGATAATTATCAAGATAATAACGATTTGTGTTTTACTGCATACATTGATGTACATTATCCCAGTCATGCCATGTAATAATGAGTTTTCGGTAAAATAAATGTTAAGTTCATTTATTTTACCGACTGATCTCAATCGGCGAAGGAAAACAGGGTGAGGAAACCCATACACCTGAGATAACCTAATAAAAACAGCGAAAGGCTCACCACCTAACACATGTATCCACAATATGTGAAAAGTTGGAATCACATTTCTGTCGTTCCTCTGACTACCCCGTAAGGGATTAGCGTGAAGATACTATACTTGTTTCACGGACATCATGAGATAATTATCGGATAATTATCAGATTATCAACGCACATAATTATCTTGATAATTACCAACCCTGGCTTTTACTGGAATTGTGGTAATTTTTAAGGTCATTGTGTTTTTGTAGAAGCCATATTTTAAAAAGTGAAGTGACTTTTGACGTACTTAGTAAATTTTTTTGCAGTTTTGATTTACTAAAACACCTTACTAATTTAATATTTATCGTGAGTTCACCCCCCCCATCAAATTGGCGAATGACTTCAAGGACACCCTGTATAAAGGACACCCACGAGCTATCTCCTGGTGAAAGTCTCATCTAAATTCTTCCAGTAGTTTTGTCGTGATGGTTGAACATCCAAACAGACGAGAATTAAAAAAAAGTGTTTTGGCATCAGTATCGATAAAGTACAGCCTAATTTCTTTTACAGTCTTATTATAATAAATTATTATATCCATGGGCCCGGACTGTCACAGAATGGGTGCCATTGGACGGTCGCCGGCGTCGGGGCAGACCTCGGCGTAGGTGGAGAGACGATATCGTTAGATACAGGGATGGGTGGCTGGAAGAGGCTCAGGACAGGGATGGATGGAAGAGGAGGGGGGAGACCTTTGCCCAGCAGTGGGACGATTTATAGGTTTACAAAAAAAAATTATAAAAAATAAAATAAAAATAAAAAAAGCCTTTATTAAATTATCCGACAACTAGAGTATTACAATTTTTATCGTTAAGACATTCGTTTGTTTTATAATTATGTCACTATGTCAGTCTTATTATACGTATAGATAATTGTCACCCTACTAACTGCTGGCGCAATTTCTGGCGTATGTAATATATGCGAAACTCTCCGCTCCCCAAATGTTGGTAAATTTTTGGTCCGATGTTGTTTTAAATGAAATTGCCAACTTAGTACCTACCATAATCCTCATGGGATAATTGCTTGACATTTTGTTTGTATATTAACAGTTATTAGCTGAGACCACGAACGGGTAAACGTAGCGTGGGACGCCCCTCGACCAGATGGAGGGATGACTTGCGCAAGGTGGCTGACAGAGACTGGACGCAGAAGGCCGAAAATCGGGTTAAGTGGCGTGCTTTAGAAGAGGCCTACGTCCAGCAGTGGACTGATACGGGCTGATGATGATAGCTGTGCCAGAGGTATAGTAGAAAGAACATTGGGTCGTTATTAGCGCCTTCTTCTTCTCAACGTTCCTCTTCTCATCGAAGGTTGGACAACATCATGGCAATTTTCACCCTCTATCCGGCTACCCGGAACAAGGAGCCGGTCCTGCAATCACGTAAATTCTTTAGCCAAGAGTGCTCCTAAATGATAAATGGAGAAAATTTTTCATCACGACCGGGATTCGAACCCGGGACCTCGCATTCCGTGGCACTCTATTCCAACAGAGCCATCGTGATTCGTATCCAGATCGTGAATTTTGTCTCCATATTCTCGTCTGAGGTGATAGTGTCTTCTCCTGCCAACGCTCCTCTTCCCACAAACCTTGCCTTGGATTATTAATTGCAGCAGGTTATATAATGTGACCGAAATATTGGAGCTTCCGTCGCTTGACTTCCTTTACGAGTTCCAACTTTTTATCCATACGGTTCAACACCTCAACATTTGTCATCCTGTCCCGCCACAATATCTTCAGGAGTCTACGATATATCCACATTTCATAAGCCTCCATTTTCCTCATGCTGGCCTATGTGAGTGTCCACGTTTCGACTCCATACAAAAGAACAGACCATACCAAACTATTTTATTACCTGGATCCCAGATTCGATCTATGCAAAGTTGCATTCGATACCATAAAAATGCCGTGCAATTATCACGCGAGCCATTTCGGAGGGTGTGGATTTGTTCGCTGATTGGCCGGCGTGCAAATTGCGACGATAAATGGAGATGTGGTTCTAAATGCAACACCACAAACTAATTATAGAATTTAAATTCCATGTTAGGAGTGTGAGTGAATGCGGAGTAGACGCAGTGAGTATATACTGCGTGACAGGACTTAATGTGAGTGGCGGTAACTCCCAGATAAGTGAGATCGATCAACGAATCCAGATACAGCCATCGAACGCACTGTCGTCGGCGGCGGCGCGGCGGCGGGACAAGTTATGTCGGAGCGCGCACAGATGGCGCTGATCCGCAGTGCGCGAAGAAACGTCAACGGCGACGCGGGCGTGGCGCGCTCACCTTGAAAAAGACCGTCGAAATCGGTCGAAACTGTCGGTCTAATTGCCGACTTTAACAATATAAGTGAGTGATATCCGTTTATATATAATAACCACAAACTAAGTTGACTGATGCTGTTATTCATGAACCTAGTTAACTTCCCTTAAATCGTGTTGCTATCCCTTTCACACTTCGTTTAAAATAGGTTAAGATAGAAAGGGACAGCCTAAACGGTGGCGTAACTTTAAATCACGTTTATGAATTCGCGCCTAAAAGAGCGAAATAAACCTTTGCTGTTTAGGCTTTGTTGACTAATTATTAAAAAGAAATATGCATGTCAATCTTTGTCAATCAATCCTAAAGTCATTGTCAAACACCTCGATTTGTCAGAGTCTCTTGAAACCAAATTGTTTACTTTGGTTACTTGAATTTTTTTAAATATTTTTTTAATAATTTCGGCTTGTTTATTTACAAGTTTATCTAGAAAAAAATAATACTTATTGTGTTAATATCCTAATACAAATTAGTTAAGACATGGCTACCGCTGCTGGTAAGCAAAGAACTAAAAATGGCTTCCCATAGCACAGGGAATCCTAGTTTGGGAGCCAGGAACATCATGGTCTTATGCTATTTTTGTGAACAACAATAAACATTTCATTTCATTTCATTTCATTTCATTTCATGGTAAGCTGCTTCGACAGTACACAATATCGAAGGGTCACTGCACCGACAGTATACTATATCGATGGTACGCTGCATCGACAGTACACCATATCGACGGGTCACTGCATCGACAGTACACTATATCGATGGTACGCTGCATCGACAGACCCCTACAAGATACCCAACAGGGATAAATCGGCTCGATTTCAGCACGATCTTCCATTATTATGTGACCCACAGCTAGCGGAGTTGAGCTAACTTCATTATACCTAACTCCAATTGCTTTAATGAACCATCTCAAATATTGCGTATTTATGTAATCTATCGATGGAAAATACACAGAGTTTACTGTTACAGAAGGAATCGTGGTAAACATTGGCGATATGATAGATTTAGCGATCGGTACACCTGAGGTAAGTAGTAATTATTATTAGTAGGTAAATAAGTTTTTTATTTATGTAGGTAGGTACTTATCTTAAGTACCAGTTAATGATAGGTATTTAATATTGCTCAACAAGCTACCTATTCATACGCCGAATTCTCTACCCAAAGGTTGTCTGGAAGAGATCGCTTTAAGCGATAAGACCGCCAATTGTAATACTAACTGTATTAGCCAATTTCTTTTGTGTAACACTTTTTTATTTTATTATATATTATAAAAATATTTATCTTATCTTATATTATTATGTAGTAGGTCACTATCATCAACCACATCCCACATAACCAAAATACCCATAGGTAAGTACTGAAGAACGAAGGAACTGGCGAATTGATTTTGTAGACAAATTATATATATTACAACTCTAATAATTGACCTCGCATTTCTTCAGACGTTCCATTAAGGACCCTATAACGTTCAATCTGACATCAGTTCCAATCGTCGCTTGGATGAAATTGATGGCAGATTGCTCAGCTGAACCCAGCAGGCCTTTTCAACCATTTCATGTGGTTGAGATTCTCTAAGTAGAAAGCGTGCGGGTTTTCTGAATGGGTGTTATACAGAGGAGGCTAAAATCCTTTTGCTGGAGCTACTCGTATTTTAGTCGTTTGCATACAATGCAGTAGAGGAAGATAAAAAAAAAATATTCAAGATATTTTCACAGTATTCTAAGTTACTATGCCTGTGGCGCCAAGTTCTTTCAAAGGGAAGGAAAGGAAATATTAACGAAAAGGTGAAACACACAACCGCCCAATGTCTCAAAGTATCAATAACGCCTAGGGGCCTATTCATTTCAAGAAAAACAATGCTGGCCTGGGCGCGGCGATTTAGAGCTTTAATTTTACATGCGCGCGCTCAATAGTAAAATGTATAGAAGATTGGGGTTTCTCTTGAATATGGCGGGAAATGACGGTTGCAAAATTATTTGATAATTTTAGTTTTATTGTCTACAGTGGTTATTTTGATATTAATATCACGTTAAAATAATCAGAAAATGTTCGCGAGTGACAGTATGGTGAATATGTTGGATAATTTGAGCAAGATCTGGGGTTTCAAGCTTTTATCAAGAGTTCCCGCTACAAGCTCGGGAGTGAACGTGACTGTCGAGCTGCTTCGTCCAGAGTGATGACGCTACGGCGTCTCCTCTGGATGAAGACATGAAGACGCGGCTACCCAGGGTGAAGACGCTACTGCGACTCCCCTGGAGGAAGATAGAAGACTATAATATATTGAATTTTCTGTAACATGATGTTAACGCTCGCGGTTGGCGGTGCGGGCGCGCGGGGGGGTCGCAGGCGCAGCGGGCCACTGGCCGAGCTGCCGCCATATTGGAAATTACGACAGCGGCGAACGGACGCACGCTAATTGTGTGTCAATTTATCTCTTTAAATAAATAGTTAAAAGCAATCGTTTGGCGGTTCTTATTAACACCCAACGGATAAGGAGTTCCACCGAAGCAGAAGCGCAGACTTCACGAACACATGACATTGGCAAATGACGAACTGTCGAGTCCATTAATAAAATAAATAAATATAGAAGATTGGCACGCATAAAGGATGAATGTTTGATTGAATATAAATAGTTTTTTGGCTTTGAATGATATAAAAACTAATACGGCTAAATCGTTCTTCACAATTTTGTAACTGGCCTCGGTGCTATAGAATTTTAATAATTTGTTTCGTTTACTGTTGATATTGCCACCCAAATAGGTATATTTCGTCGAAAATTTTAAATAGTTAATAGAAGACGATTTTTTATATTGACAACAACAAATTAGTCTAATTTGTAGCTGCATCGGAGCTCGGTGGCTCAGTGGTTGGGTCAATGGACTTGCAATATGGAGGTCCCAGGTTCGATTCCCAGCTAGGGCAGCCATGTACCAATGAGTTATCCTCGGTTTTTTCGACGTTAAAACTTACGTACATTTACCGAGTGCTCTCAAAACGGTGAAGGAAAGCATCGTGATGAAACCTGCATGTCGTAGAAGAAGAAAAAAAATCTAAAGCATGTGAAATCCGCCAACCCGCACTGGGCCCGCGTGGTGGATTATGGCCCGAGCTCCCTCGATGTAAGGGAAGGTCTGTGCCCGAGCAGTGGGGACATATAAATAGACTGATGATGATGTAGCTGCATCTTTAATGTTTCTACAGATTTTTTTTATTCAATTTAAACACATTATGTTTAAGACATAGAATGCCAACCGTAATTATCCTTTTCGAATCTAACGTCCGAATCTCAATTTATGGATTATAACCAGGTTGGTGTGGTAGACTTCAACATGCTGCAAACGGTGCTCCACTGCTTGGCACAGCAGCTTCGGATCTTGTACAAGAGTGTGGAGATACGAGGCAGTATGACTTCCATACCAGCTGTCAGAGAAAACATGCAGACCATTGCTATCAGCGAGTATGTCGTTGAAACCGGAGATAAGGTGAGGTTTAACTGACGTTCTATTCTATTTTTAATTGAATGTCTTCTACTCTTAAATAATTAAAAGATTTCGCCAATGTCAATTTATGAATATTCATGTAAATAGAAAATTATATGAATAAAAGTCAATCTGCCATTCCAAAATGATGTCGGATCTCCATTTTAACAGATGTTGATTTTGTAATAAAAGAAAGGCAAAGAGCAGAATTGAATATTCGAGGACCTTTGCCTAAAGAGATTGGGCACATTGACGATGATTGAAAGTGAATGAGTGGCATGGCCACAAAAACAGCAGCAGTTTCACAAATAAGGTTCTTCAATAAAGGAATCTTAAACTCAGAATTTGTATTACGAATTATCCATGATCGGCGAACAAAAGACATTGCCACATTTCAATGGAGCTTTGCCCCACCTACAAAACTACGTGACCATTTAAGCTGTACCCATCATTTTGTTGGGGACTTATTACAGGTTTCATATTGCATAATCATAATCAGTATCATTTTCTACTACTCTCGCAACTCCTATAGAAGAATAACAAAAACAATGAATAATTCGCTTCGATTTCTTAATATTTTCTGAATTCTTAATTAAGCTATTTTTTTCGACGCGCAACTTGTACAAAACTTTATTCTAAACCAATAATTTTATTAAAAAACGGAGATATTTTTACATTTATTCGTTATCTTGTACATCTTGCGGTTGATGGTGGGGCAGAATCTGGCATTGTCATTTAAACATGATGAAAAAATTCTTTCCGTGGGCAGGACTTGAACCTGTCACAGAATGACAAGGTCGCAGGTTCAAGAAATTTTTCATAATTTCCAAAAATCTTAAACTATTTAGGCTAAAGATCGTAAAGGACAATTAGAGCAAAAGTTCTATGCTTCTTGGCAGTGTGTTGCTACATAGAATATAACAGCATACTAGGTTCATGAAACTGTACGTTAATATTAATGAAGAATGTATGAAAATTAAATGATTATATTTCTTCTTACAGGGTCCATCGGAAAAGACGTACAAAGAAATTAAAGATCAAAGTACGTAAAGTATGCTTTTATTTGATATAATCATATCATTTGTATCAGCATTGATTATATAATATATTATGTCGTCACCATCTACTCTTAGGCCATTTACTAAGCTAAGTGATATATGTCCATGCAGCAGATGGACTCTCAGGTGCGAATTCATAAACGTGATATAAAGTTACCTTGTCCCTTTCTATCTTAACCTTCTTTAACGAAGTGTGAAAGGGACAGTAACACGATTTAATGAAAGTGAGGTTTAGTTAGGTTTATGAATAACAGCATAAGAGTTAGTAATCCCGCCATGATCGGCATTTAAAAAAAAATTAAACAATGTTTCAGCCATTCCATCGTCTCCTGAAAACAGCATTTTAGTTGGTTAGTAAACTACATACAATAATGTATTTCTGTGAATATGAGACCATGGTATTAATGTATTTTTAACATTTTCAGTGGAACGTATAAGAAAATCGGAGTCACCACGTAAGTAACAACCGTTATTCGTCATTCCAGTTCTTCGCTATCAAACCCGGATGGAAACCAGTGTCTTGGACAAAGTTGAATATTAAGTGATGTTCAACAGTCAGTTTTGTGGGAAGGATGGCCAGACATAAATATATCATTGAAAGAATATGCATGAGACCTTTGCTCATTAGTAGAATAATTTATATTATAGGATTGTTAATCAAGACCAGAGCTCCTACGAAGCGAGAGAAGGTTGACCCAACAGTATAGGGATATAAAAATAGGCTGATGATAATATAAATGATTAAAAACGTTAATTATAACAGAGCGAGCCCCACGTGGAGCGCCATCTGGCGGAACTAAGACCCCTTCTGAAGCCCAAGACGGAGCCGGCAAGGAACACGTATCTCGATCGAAGTCAGCGGGCGCGTCTGGTGCAGCTGGTTCAGAAAGACTTTCCCTAGTTACGGTCAGCAAGTTCAATATCCTGGAAGGACAGGTCCAGGATCTCCATAAACGAGTCTACGGTACTATACCGAAGAATGAGGATATTCTGGAGGAAGTCAGGTTTGTCCTAAATCATAGGAGGTCTGGATTGGAAAATCTTCATCGAGCTGTCGTCAACCAAACTCCTCCCTCCGTTTCTGTTCTTAGTCTGTCTCAAAGCTATGATCACAGATAGGCATTTCAAACTCTTAACTTGATCCTCCCAACGATTCTACGTGATCGATCTCTTTCTGTAGAAAATTGTAACCACATAAAGTTTCACAAGAATATCTGGATATCTCCTAGTGATGGCCAAAGTAATTCAGAATTTGTATTACGCATTATCCATGCTGTGAACAAATTTTTTCATCATGTACTAAAGTAATTCAGGTTTACATATAATGCAAACATACTCTTCTTTATTCAATAATATCTTTGACTGGCAAATCCTAAAGACAATACCTATATTTTACAACGATATGTCCTTGAGTAACAGTTCAATAGAGTTCTGCTTGTATAGTAGGTACGGTGGAACACAGAGAAAGGTGTACAGGAGAGTTTTTAAGGTTCAGGTTATCTCAAAAACTACTTGACCTATTGCAAAAATTCTTTCCCTGTTAGATAGATAAAAGTTAAAACTAAGTACTGTAAAATAATTATTAAATTCGGTCCAGTAGTTTTTGCGAAAATCTCAACCTTATTGAGGCCCAGGGATAGGTACTTATCTCTGTCTTCGACTGTACATAGGGAGGGGGATGATACAAATATTTATAAATTAACTTGAGATGCCACTAGAATAACATGAGATTAGTGGACGTTTTAAATAAACCTACAAAAGATCATAAATTTTTTGAGATTTCCAAATCATTGCAGATCTCAGAGCAATATCAAAGCTATTACTGACATGTGGACCAATATGAACGTGTCTTCGCGCTTAGAAGCTGCAGAGCGCGGCATCTCTAAGCTCAGCTCTTTGGTGGAGGATCTGATCACTCTTAATCCGGATTTCCAGCGACGAGTTTCTGAAGTGTAAGAATTATTTATACTTGTATTATTGTTAAGAATGTCCTAAAGGGAAGCAGAAGCAGGCGCTTCCATCCGCCTTATGATAAATAGTGTCTACTACCTAAAGAGTCCTGTAATACCAAAAGTATAGCTAGAACAGCTGACCTAAAAGAAAACTCGATTTACATTTTTACTGAAGCACCCCATACATAGCTCTGAATATTAGCAACTGTCATAATTTGTAATGTGGGACGCCCTTCGACCAGATGGACGGATGACTTTCGCAAGATGGCTGGCAGAGACTGGATGCAGAGGGCCGAGAGTAGGGTTGAGTGGCGCGCTTTGGGAGAGGCCTACGTCCAGCAGAGGACTGATACGGGCTGATGATGATGATGAACTATCATTTGTTCTTTTTGCATGGCTCCACCGAAAGCCAATGTCTTTAGTAATTACTACAGCACATGCTGAGTTGGATCCCGTTTTGATATCACGCTACTGCGAAGCTACTTGGGAACATCTATCACCTACCTACTTATTTGTTTCAACTCTTCTGTATTGTAGATGTGTCAAGTAAATATCTTCTATTATATCACACATAGGGCGTATTTTATTACTTCATTTCAAAACAGATCCGTCGCACCAGCAATTCTACCACCGCCTGGACCTGCCACCGTTACTGGAGCCGCTTCAAGTGGTACTCCTGGTGCTACCACAACTGCTGATATAGCAGCGGGAGCTATGGCCCCAGCTTTGCAACCTGGGTCACCCCCGAAGTATGAGGATATCTTGGCGATTTACGAACAGCTAAATCGCATGCAGAATGACCTCGATGACCTTGCAAATACTTTCTATGGAACCATGGATGATGTAGGAATATGTGAGTTGCTTCGGCTTTATAGTATGTCACATCGCCTGTGAGAAATCTTCTGGTCCTTGGGAATTTTGAAATATCGCGTAGTATTTTACATCTTTGGTATAATATTATATTTAATAGGGTGTTGAGTTGTCAGTATTTGTGGCGATTCCAGTTTGCTGACTCTAAATTAATCGCCAGTAAGCGAGGCGTTCCGCTCACTCTAACGTATTTAGAATTAGTGACAGTGACAGCTGCCTTTAAGTTTAGAATTATGCTTGGTGACAACAAGATGTGTATTTTTGTCATCAATTACGGATTTTAAAGATTCATTCATTACACAGCTGTAAAAGCGGTAGCCGCTCAGACTGAGACAGAAGGTAGATCAGAAAGCGCTGCTGTGCCTGGACAAGGCGGGAAACCGATGGGAGCAAGGGGCGTTAGGGCAGGAACTGGTGGAGGATCAGCGGATCAACCAGGAGTAGTTGGTGAAGGTGCAACCGAGGGTACAGAAGGCGCGGTAGCACGGAGAACATTCAAAAAGATTGGAGCTTCAGGTAATTTTATTGTGGTGGGTGGAAGCATGGGTGAACAAAATATACGTGAAATCGGATTACACAAGGCACGTACGGGTATAACAATAATGACTTCCGCTGACTCAACGACTAATGTATCTCTTGTATATATTTAAATAATTACAATGTCGTAATTACAAATGTCAATGAAAACCTTAAAATTAAGTATCCGTATAAACTTCGTCATCGAATAACCCGCCCCATGTCATACCCAATGCAAAGGTGCCCATAACGCTCGCAGCGTTGCCGCGCTGTATAGCTATGGCCAGTCTTTGCACCATGTAAGACCCGGGGCGAGGGTCACAGCCCCTGTCCATAAGGCTCTTGTATCTTGACCTCTAGAGTTACGCCATAGTTCCCTGTTATTGTTACTGCTGAACGTAGACTCGCAATCCTTCCTTCTGTTTTAGCCGTACTTAGTGTGTGCTTCCCCACTTGTCTGCGAGATGTTGTCTGACCATTGCATCGGTTGTCTTCCCATTTGCGATAGCCCGTATGCGGGCTCCAGAGTCCAGACTATCGCTTTATATGTCCAGCGATCTTCTATCACAGATCCGATGCACTTTTTATATGATCATGAAAATTGAAGAACAAACTCTAACTTTTCAGAAGGTATTGATGGTGCTTCAGCACTTGAACTTCTAAACAGACTCAATGATTTGGAGAAACGTGTCACGGATTGCTGCGATAATGTGTCTGCCAACTATGGCAATCTCATAGACAATGTACGTATTCTCTACATACTTACGTGTACGTACAATGTATTGTTCTTTTCGTAGCTGTCCCTACACACCGGGAGTCCAATCTACTATGGTGTTATGTTAGCTGTTTTCTACGCTTCTCTGTTAAGAACTTCTGACCATTATGACAACTATTTTTTATATAATATTTCTGAAGAATAACCTATCTAAAGAAGCGACTTCTTTCAGATCAATTCAGTTCAAGATCAGATGGAAATCCTGTCCAAACATGTATGGAGTGCCGAAGCAGAATCCAACAAGATTTCTCCAGAACTTCTTAAAGATCTTCAAGGTTAGCATTACAGATACCTGGACCGATTCATATTCAGTAATTCCTTCTTCTTTTACAGTCTGTTCCGACAAGTAACAACATATCGGTTATTTTATGAGTTTGATATATTTGTTAGTTGTACATTTGGGAATTTTCAATGTTGCCAGATTTCAAAGTGTCAGATCCTGATAAATTAACCCCATAAGTATATAAGAAATTTATAAAATAACCAAACTACATAAAGTAGCATCTTCAATGGTAATTTTTTTAATGGTAAGAGTGTGTCGCGGAAAGACAAGGTCGCAGGTTCAAGTCCTGCTAGAAATTTTTCATCATTTTTCGCCAAGCATGAATAATGCATATAACGAATTCAATTCTAATATTACTTACTTCCAATCCAGGGCTAATGCAGCTCTTCACGACCGTTCAAGAAATGAAGGCAGAGTTAGCCAATGTGCATGAGACTGCTCAAAACTTGGCTGCGGAGAAAGAATCACGACATGCCCATTTGAACGTATGACGTTATACTGTACAAGTAGTATTTTAAGCTATCAAAGTAGCTATGATAAAATATTTAAAAGTTACCGAAAGGAAGGTGGCCATGATCTTGTTGTAAACAGTACGACTCGAAAATTTTAGGAACTAGATTCAGAAAAAATTCTAAACACGAGTTCAGCATGAGCTTACAACTGTCAAGATTCTAAAATTTTAATAGTTGTAACAGCAGGCTCACACTGAGATCTCTCTAGAAGCTGTCTTTAAATATCGGCCTAAGTATTTGGCTATTAGTATGTCTTTACCTAATGCGCGAGCGTCAATAATGATAACTGTCTTGCATTATATTAGTATATCTACAAGCACACCTGATGGTACAGTCGACAGCAGATCAATGGTAACACTTGCAGTACGATTTCAAGTCTTACGACGCAAATAATAAGAACTGTCAAAAGTAAAAAGTGTTACCATTGATCAGATGTACCAGAGCACGTATTGGACCTCGTCCTTCTAGTATCGAGTTGATTATTCCTCTGAGCTGTCCTTGTGCCTAAATGAAACTCAGCTCTTCCTCTTACTAAAATATAATTGGTTTTAGACAATCATAGAACAGATCGAACTACTGAAGGTGATAAAAATGGACCGAGAAGACATGGCAGAAGCCTTGGCTGAGAAAGCTGATGTAAATGCATTGGCTCGCAAGGTCTCCCACGATCGATTTGAGATGGCGTGCGATGACCTATCTAAAGGACTAGAGCATGCTATTGCGAAACTTAATATGCAGGTATGACTTTAAATGGTTCTTTATGTTGTATTGGAGAAGTCCAAAACAGTAAATAGATTGCATGTGGTTTTATTTTCGTTTCGTTACGTCTTAAACTTCTGGTAAAGGAATATGGGCTCTGATTGTGGGCGGTACATGATGCATGATTCAACCTTGAATAGGGCACCGTTCACTGGACGTCTTGAATCTATGTATATGCATAAAGAGACGTAATAGGTTCTAAATCAGGACGTTAGACGTCACATCCTAACTTTTCGGGAACATAGATTTTGTTAAGATAAAATATGCGGATATTACAGAGTATTTTAAGATTTTATCTAATCAAGACTTTTCTTCCTTAGGAATCCCTATGGCAGCAAGCATTAGACGACTTACAACGAGAGATCGCAACGAAACTGGACAAGATGGAATTGTCTCCAGTCAAGGATTACTTCTACAACAAACTAAAACAGCTTCAGGAGAACCTTAAGCAAATAGCTTCAATGAGGCGGGATATCGAAGCGGCTGGAGCCAAGAGAAAACTTTTGAGGTATCATATTCTACTGCAAATGAAATTTTCCCATTGAACGTATGAAAAGGCACAACACGAATATTTCTTTACCTTATTTGGTTGTCTGATATTCAACCAGTTTCCAGCGACTTCCATGCTTTTTTATCCTGACGAGTGTGACAACGGCGTCCCGTCTTGCACTGAAGGCTTTATTAGTCTTCTTAAAATCACATTTATTAAGGTTCTAAGCCTAATGTTTTCAATATCTTCTTTATCAGGGATGTGAACTGCATTTCCTGTGATGCGGATGCTGTAATGTCAATGGAACCACCTAAAATTGCTGGATTAAAACCTTTGCCTGCTCATGGTTCAATGAAACCATACTTGACATATGAACTCGGTTAGTTTGATTTAGTTTCTATTACTATTGTCTACGCAACTTACACGAAACTATCTTCAAACTACTCACCTGTGAAGTTGCGGCGACTCCCGCGCCGCTGCGGACAAAACGTGTTAACTTTGCACTCGTTCCTCGGCACCGACCATTTTTACTTACACATATGTATCAAGCTTATTTTACTAAATCCATTAAAAACATAGTTGAAAGTGATACATCTTTTATTGTAAATCACATCCTCAACATATTTGGCGACCGTCTAACTACGTTCAAGCAATCTTCGGGCTGGAAGAATATCGGAGCACGGAGGAAGGTCAAGCCGGTCAAACGACTCGCGCCGCAGCCAGACTTTATCCAGCTAAGTGTCCTATTTCCGATCTATTCTCCATCCATCACCAATCTACATCCATTTTCCAGCTATTTAAAATAGTCTACAGTGTGCACTTTCCAATTTACAACTCGCAATTTTTGTAAGTAAGTGTCAAGGTCAAAGGGTCATTGCGTCACCGTGTTAGCATATTTTTCATTAGAAACCAAGCTTACAAGATATATTTCATTGCTAATCACGCTATTCTATGCCAATCAGACGCAATTAAGTCGAAATTCTATGGAATATTCTCGCTAATTAGCTATAAAAGTGCAATCTCACTTTCCATACTTATAGCTAAGATTACGTCATTGCCGCACGCTAATCATCACAATCAATGCTACAAATACGCATACCATCATTCTAGCTTCCCATTTCAGTTATTTTCATACAATATCAATCGATTTTAAATCGCTAAATCATAGCCTAAACGCCTATAGCCTATATATCTACCTAGCTATAGCAAACTTCTATCTACGCTAACAATATTTCGCACTTTCCATTGCAATTTATCTACCTATCTATACTATAGTTTCGCCCAAATAACTCTGTTTTCATTCTATTTTATACGCTATTCTATTCTGCCTACGCATATCTATTGCCTAAGCCTTTGTTAACTTGTATCACCGAACAATTCCAGGCGAGCGGGAATCAGCTGTTGCGTGCATCAAGTGCGTTCGAGTCACTGACCGCTGCATACTTACCTATCTTCGCCGGTCGCTGGTGCAGGTGGCCTGTCGGTAACTACCTATAGCCCTGATAAACAAAGGAGGAGCGTAAGCCAATTCATTTTATACTATTTCACGCGTACAACACGTTTAGTCGAATAGCATTAGCTACAAATATACTATTTAACTTTTCTTAATTTACATTTTGTTTTACGATTTCAATATGACAGAGTTACAAAGTCTTTTAAATAAACGCAAGTCGATGAAAGGTCGAATAACTATATTCCGAAACTATATAGATTTGGTACAGAAAGTGACTAATCTCGACGATATTCAACTAAACGAGTTAACTATCAAACTCAACAAAATATTATCGTTATCCAGTGAGTTTGACTTGCTGCAAGATCAGATAGAAGTTATAAATTCTGCAAATATAGACAGTGAGATAAATGAAAGAGACAAGGTCGAGCAAGATTTTGCCAATTGTATCGCTATTGCACAATCAATTACCGCTCGTTATTCTAAAGGTAATAGTTCTAGAAGCAGTTCATCCTCTCGATCTCAATGTGCTCATCATGTATCTCAGTCTGTCGTTGGTCTAAATTTGCCACAAATCAATATTTCAAAATACGATGGAACGTATTCTCGTTGGCTCGAATTTCGAGATACCTATAAACATCTCATTCACACAAACGATAAGTTAATGCCTATACAAAAATTCCATTATTTGAACTCATATTTGGTGGGAGAAGCAGCTCGTGTCACTAGTAATCTCGAAGTATCCGCTAATAACTATAACAAAGCTTGGGATTTATTATGTGAGCGATATGATAACACGAGACAACTAATCTACCATCATCTCAATTCCTTGTTTAATATTGAACCAATCTATCGTGAGTCTGAAAAATCAATTAGAGCATTAATCGATAATATCAATAAGGATTTACGTGCCCTATCCAGTTTGGGTCAGCCTACTGACCATTGGGACACCCTTATTATTCATATGGCCGCATCGAAACTAGATGGCAGTACCAGTATGAAATGGGAAGAGCATCGCAACACTTTAGATACTAACAACACTAAGATGCCTACACTCGATCAATTTCTCAAGTTTTTAAGTGATCGTGCCAATGTTTTAGAGACTTATTATCAAACAAAATCAGAGAAACATAAACGACATTCCATAGCTACATCAATGCCTAGTAGTAACAACAATTCTCACAAGTATGACAAGGTACTAACTAAATCCTTTTCATTCACTACTCATCAAGATACAAGCAACACAATCAAAGGTCAGCTGCACTGGTCATGTACATTTTGTAATGGGGATCACAGCATCTATAATTGTCCTACATTTTTGGATAAATCACCAGCACAACGAATAGAAGAAGCTGCTAAATTAAAGCTTTGCCTAAATTGTTTACGTACGGGTCACAGGATGAAAGCTTGCCGTAATAAGGGACATTGTCGTGTGTGTAATAAACGTCACAATACTTTACTTCATAACTATTGTTATTCACATACTTCAAACACTAGTTCTACCTCTGTTGCGCAGCAAGACGTAGCTGTAAACCTTTCAATCCAACCTGTAAGTCATGTCATGCTATCCACAGCTCTAATCAAGGTTATGAACCCTATCACACGAAAGACTACGACTGTGCGTTGTCTCCTCGACTGTGGTAGTCAAGCTAGCTTCATAACTCAACAACTTAAAGATCAATTAGGCCTAAAGTCCACCCCTACAAATACAATAAAAATAGTTGGTATAGGTAACACTGCATGCAACTATGTAACTGAACGTTGTGTCGTTCAGCTCTATTCTTTACATAGCAATTTCAATATTAATGTAGCGTGTTCCGTCCTTCCACAGCTGACAGGAAATATTCCCAAAACCACAATCGATTTGAAGCTTTTTGAGCTTCCGTCCAGTATTCAACTAGCTGATCCTAATTTCAATGTTTCTGCTCCTATCGATATACTAATAGGTGCCGATCTCTTTTGGCAGATCATAGGCAACGAGCAGAGGTCACTAGGTACTGACAAACCATTTCTAAGAAGTTCTCAGTTTGGCTATATCATATCAGGTCCTATTTCAAACTGTGAAACTAATAACATACAATGCAATTTTTCTGAAGGTTACCTTACAGAACCCACAAGCAATCAATTCAAGAATATCGAGCAGCAAATATCTCGATTTTGGGAGCTTGAAGAGCTTCCACAAAGGTCACTTCTTAGTGACGGCGAGAAGGCATGTGAGCAGCATTTTAAGACTCACACAACTCGTTTAGAATCAGGTCGTTTCTGTGTTAAACTTCCTCTAAGAGATTCACCACAATGTTTAGGCGATTCATACAATCGTGCCAGAATGCAATTTTTAAGCTTAGAAAAGCGATTCAGAAAACAACCACAACTCAAACAAGCATACAGCGATTTTATTGCAGAGTACGCAGCGCTCGGCCACTGCTCCGCGTCCCCCGTGCACAGGCCGGAACCTAGCTATTTTCTGTGCCATCACGCCGTACTCAAAGAACAGAGCGAGTCAACCAAACTCCGAGTAGTGTTCAACGGCTCGGGGCCTACTTCCTCCGGTGTCTCTATAAACGACATACAGATGGTAGGACCACCTATACAAGACTCCCTTCTCTCTATACTTCTCAGGTTTCGTCAACACAAATTCGTTCTCAGTGGCGACATTGAAAAGATGTTTCGTCAAGTGTCACTGCACCCTGATGACAGGAACTTGCAATTGATTTTGTGGAGAGGAGACGAGTCTGAGCCTATCATAACACTTAGACTAAATACAGTGACATACGGTTTCGCAAGCGCTAGTTATTTAACTACTAGGTGTCTATATCAATTAGGTGAGGAATGTCCCGATGCTACGATAAGAACCATAATACAAAAAGATTTCTATTGCGATGATCTGCTTACTGGGGCAGATACTGAAGCTCAACTTCTCTATATTTTAAACTCTGTTTCATCCATACTACAATCGGGTTGTTTTAATCTACGGAAATACAGGTCCAATTTACCTGCTATATTTCAAGCAAGCAATGTCAATCTACAACAAGAATTAAGCCTAAGTGACGCAGCCAGCGCTCTAGGTCTAGGATGGGATCCTAAATCAGACAATTTACATTTTACAATACAAGTTCCCACCTACGATAACAACAATGTAACAAAACGAAGTATTTTATCCACATCTTTTAGGATATTCGATCCTTTGGGGCTGTTGTCTCCATGCACAGTTCAACCCAAGATACTCATTCAACAATTATGGATTCGCAAACTAGAATGGGATGAATCCATACCCAATGATCTTAGAAAGGAGTGGGACCTAATCCAGTCTAATTTCCCGTCTCTTTCATCCATACAGTTGCCCAGGCATGCTATTTGTGACACTCCGACAATGATAGAGTTACACTCATTTTGCGACGCCTCCATTCATGCCTATGGAGCATGCGTCTATTTGAGATCCATTAACGATGATGGCGATGTTGTCGTCAAGCTTCTTTGTGCCAAGTCCAAGGTGGCGCCAGTCAAGCCTCAAACCATCCCGCGCCTCGAGCTCTGCGGCGCGCTGCTGGCCGCACGCTTGTGCAAAGTTGTTCTAGAGTCTCTACGTTGTACTATATCTCGGTGTGTCCACTGGTGCGATTCTAGTGTGGTCATTGGATGGCTAAACACTAGCCCTAGCAAACTAAAGGCTTTCGTAGCAAATAGAGTAGTCGAGATCTCGGAGATCACCGATCAGTCATCATGGCGTCACGTGCCTACTGAAGCTAATCCTGCAGACTATATTTCGAGGGGCATCAAAGCTAGCCAGCTGCAGGGTCTAGAGCTATGGTGGTCGGGTCCACAATTTCTATACAAAGACGAATCTGCATGGCCCAGTCTAAAACCACAGATCAATGTCGTCTTGCCCGAGTCTAAGTCAAATACAATAGGTATAGAGGACCCTATAATTAAATTCGAGAGCTACTCCAAGTTAACCAAATTAAAGCGTACCTTCGCGTATGTCCTACGTTTTTTACACAATTGTAGGTTTCCTAACTCCAAACACACCGGCCATTTATCGGTTGAGGAATTAGACGATTCATTTTTAGAGTTAGCTAAATTATCACAACAACAATCATTTCCAAAAGAGTTTAACGAGCTAACTAAGAAACAATCAATTGCCAATAAGAGCAACATTTTATCACTCAATCCAATTCTAGATAAAAACGGAGTGATGAGAGTGGGTGGTAGACTAGACGTATCATACTACAACTATAACAAACGACACCCCCTCATTCTACACTCTAACAACCATTTCACAAAGTTAATTTTTCAGTACGAGCACATCCGTCACATGCATGCAGGCCCTCAGCTACTACTATGTACTATCAGGGAATATATATGGCCAGTTTCCGGTAGAACTCTCGCCAGACGTACTGTACGTAACTGTGTTACGTGCAGACGCCACAAAGGTCAAACCTTGCACCCTATGATGGGCAACCTGCCTCCCCAGCGCATCACGCCAGCCTTCCCATTTCAAACTGTAGGTATGGATTTCGCGGGACCATTTTCAATATTAAACAAAAAAGGACGAGGTGCTCGAACTTCTAAATGCTATTTATGTTTATTTATATGTTTTCGTTACAAGTGTGTGCATTTAGAAGCAGTTACAGAATTATCAAAAGAAGCTTTTATTTTATCTTTACGTAGATTTATATCTCGCCGGGGAAAGCCCGCGGAGATCTTTTCAGACAATGGTCGAAATTTTGTAGCAGCTGCCAAGGACATAGGACAATTTTTACAATCAAACACGGAACCTATATCTGATTTTGCAGCAAATGAGAAAATTAAATTCAATTTCGTTCCTGCCTATGCTCCTCACTTCTCAGGGCTAGCGGAGGCCGGCATAAAATCTGCCAAGCACCATATTAAACGAGTTATGGGCAATACCAACCTTACTTACGAAGAGTTGTCCACTTTGTTTGCGCAGATTGAGGCTATTTTGAATAGTCGTCCATTGTGCCCTATGTCTTCCTCCCCTCACGACCTCCTATCTCTTACCCCAGGACACTTTCTGGTGGGTCGGCCGCTGACGTCGCTACCGTCGCCCGACCTCGAGGACTACAGCCCTAGCAGCCTAAATCGCTACGCCAGACTGGAACAAATTCGACAGCATTTTTGCAATCGCTGGCAACGAGAGTACATCTCCGAGCTTCAACAGCGCACCAAGTGGCGCACAAACACAGTCAAGCTACGTATCGGAGACATGGTGCTAATCCAAGAAGACCATGTCCATCCACTCAATTGGCGTCTGGGTCGAGTCACGCATTTATTTACTGGACCAGACGGAATATCAAGAGTCGCAGAAATACTCACAGCACGAGGCCACATTAGAAGAGCACTGACTCGCATCTGCCTGCTGCCAACTCCTGAAGAGCTCAGTTCTTGAAGACCACAGTCTTCAAGGGGGCCGAATATGTCTACGCAACTTACACGAAACTATCTTCAAACTACTCACCTGTGAAGTTGCGGCGACTCCCGCGCCGCTGCGGACAAAACGTGTTAACTTTGCACTCGTTCCTCGGCACCGACCATTTTTACTTACACATATGTATCAAGCTTATTTTACTAAATCCATTAAAAACATAGTTGAAAGTGATACATCTTTTATTGTAAATCACATCCTCAACAACTATTGTCTCCTGAATATTAAGACAATCCTCTAGAATAATTTGACTAAGTATACTTTAATTTCGAGCAGCGACAATAAAAATAATATTGATGGTGGAGGAACGGATGCCTTCAATAAACGGCAGAGAGATTCAGGGTATCTATTTCTGAATCGTGGTCGAATGTTGTTACAGACGCAATACGGAAGACTCAGGCTGCGAATGCAAACATGCCTCAACGAAATATGCACGACTTTGAGAAGACTGACAAGCAGATGGCACAGTCCAATGCACCTCTACAGATCAGGTATTTTGAATTCACAGCAATGTTTAAATAAAATTAGAAAATCCGGATGATATATTACGAAATATTTTCATGCCATTCAGGTATGTTCTGATAACCTCAGTCACATATTTAGTTCAAGAATGATAAGTAGGAAATGATTTTCTAATCTATGACAAGGCTAGAGTCATTAATACGCCTTCACTAGTTCAAATTTTTATTTTATTTTATGTTTGTCGTGTGGTTTAGTGACCAAACCTATTTGTCAGAATTATTCAGGCCTCCCTCCGTAGGCCTCTGACGTATAGTTTGGCACCAAAAATTCAAAGAAGTTGGTTTAGATAGAATTTTCCCAAATTCTTGAGGTATAATGTCATGCTATAGATCGGACAAAGGCAAGCACCCCTGCATTCGCTATTGTGGAGGCTCCCACACCGTCACGACTCCTGCGCAGCGCGTCACTCGACACGGACATTTCATAAAGCAATGGGGACCAGAGGTGCTACCATTATCTACTGGATTAGCTGCTGGTGATGATGGCAAGGTAAGAGTTAGAAAATTGACACTCTAATGGGAGAGAGAAGAATGAAAAATGTAATCTATCTTAGTACAGTTTTTTTTATTCTCTCTCCATGGAGAGTCCACGGAGAGACTTATTATTCAGGGGAGAGCTGAAATATGCTGAAGAAAAAGATAAGAGAAGAAGGAAACAGCAATCTTAGTACTTATATTTCAATTGGTCTTCTTTATCCATGGTTTGACCACGAAGGTAAACGTAGCGTGGGACACCCCTGGACTGGATGGAAGATGGCTGGATACAACGGCTGTGAGAGTCGGGTTAAGTTTTCTTTTGGGAAAGGCCTATGTCCAGCAGTGGATTGATACGGGCTGATGCTGATAATGATGAAAAATGTATATAAACCCTAATATTTCTTTCGTCTCATGCATAACAATTGAACACCGCATCTAGTGATTGCCTTATGCCATCTTTTGAATTTCATTCACTGTATTATGGCATGTACACTTCTAGCGAAATCTCGCGAACTGGCAAATGTCCAACAGTTGCATCGGTATTACTAGCAAAATATAATAACGGTACAGATTCTAAATCCCTGGAGTAAATTATTCCCGTAAATGATTTCCGCATAGAGTTGCTTGCCAAACTATTAACCTGGTATTTGTTCCAGATGTATAAGGTGACCAATCTGGAATCTGCAAACGTGGGGCCAGGTACAACAATAATCTATACATATAATAAGACTGTCAAAAAGTTGTGTCTGTACATTGGATATTTTTTGAAAAGAATAATTGTAATGTGTTTTAGGATCGATACTGATGCCAAAAAACAAGTTTTTAGAATTTTTGTCTGTTTGTCTGTGACTTTGTGCAAGTATCACGCCACAACTACTAAAGGGATTTTGATGGGAGTTTCACTGGGAGATAGCTGAAATATCTGGACAGCTCATAGGCTATAAGCCATGGCGGTATGTGATGTGAAAACAAGGATCCAGAGAGGAAGATCTACCTAATGATCTCCTCCATTCTCCTCCTCTACGCAAACGAAGTTGCGGGCTACAGCTAGTATAATATAATATTCTATTGTAGTAGCTTTGCTTTAGGTATGTGATCAGTTAAAGCTTACCGATTTCGATCACTAGGTGGCGCTGTGGATATTTGCACTCCGAGGAAAGAGCCGAAGAAACCCGAACTGCCGCCGAAATCCCCACCTCCTAGACCCATCATAATCAGCGCTGTAAGTCATATTGATTTCGAACTGATTTTCTTTCCGTGTGGCTTAGTGACCAAAACTATTGTCAGAGTTGTTGAGGCCGCCCGTAGGCCTCGGACATGACCCAACGACTGCTGCCGAGCGACAGCAACCGGACCAACTGCTTAACGTGCTTTCCGAGGCACGGAGGGGCTCAGATGAAAATGTCACTAGCGGTCACCCATCCAGGCTCAGACCTCGCCCAACGTTGTTTAACTTGTACGATCGTTTTAACGTGTACTTATAACTGGACAAGCTTCTTGAATTGAATTAAAATCGAGTAGATTACGAAGGAAAAATTAAATTGTTCGAGAATATTATTGATTTTTTAAACTACTATTTTCAGGAATGTCGCTGTTTAGATGGAGGTATGTATAATTGTATATTATATTATCTACTATATACCTATAAAGCTCGGTGGCGCAGTCGTTGGGTCAATGAACTTACGATGCGGAGATCCCCAGGTTCATTCTCCGGCCAGTTCAGAATGTACTTTTCCTCAGGTTTTTTTTCGAAGGAAAAACTCACGTACAGCGGACAGCAGATCAAGTGTAACACTTTGGACCGTTCTTATTATATGCGTTATAAGAGTTGAAATCGTACTGCAAGTGTTACCATTGATCTGCTGTTATCTGTACCTACATTTACCGAAGGCTCTCAAAACGGTGAAGGAAAACATCGTGATGAAACCTGCATGTCATAGAAAAAAAATCTGAGGCATGTGGAGACCACCAATCCACGCTGGGCGCACGTGGTAGATCATGGGTCGAGCTCTCTCGATGTAAGGGAAGGTCTGTGCCCGAGCAGTGTGGACGTAAAAATATACTGATGATATAATTTATTTCTTGTAGCCACGGATACCGGGATCGGTGGGTAAAAACATTAATTGATTTTTGTGTTGGAAACCGATCCCGGTATCGGTGGAGACAAACTGCCGGGATCCGTTTCCAATCCAAACGGATCCCGGGATCGGTGGAGACAACCCCATGATTACCTATTTGTTTTGTGAACGTTATCATACAAATGACGTATATCCGATACTATGAGTTTTAATTCCTGTTGATATTCTTTTCAGATGGACCAATGCAATACCAACGGCTTGAACAATAGTAAAAATAGTTATATCCCTTGTTTATGTTTTGTTTATATCTATTTGTTACGAAATTTTTATTTTTGAAGGATCTATCAATATATTTCTTTTAATACTTTCTTTTTACTTAAATAATTATCTAATAATAGAGATGTTTTTCAGTTATCGATAATACACACCTTCTTTCATCTTAAGAGCCTTCATAGAGCCAACTAGCGCCGCCAATCTTAAAAAAATAATGTCTTCCAATATAATCAATTTTATTAAAAAAGCTATTTACAAAATGTTTATTATCTACGATAAATACTATTTTTCAATATACAATACATGGCATAATTGCGACAAGCTAAGTTGTAGTTCACAAATGTGCTAAAAACGTCCGTTATTCGCAATTATGCAAACTACAACTTACCGACATTGAATCACGTTATAAATAAGCATTTAAAAAGTAGTATTTATCGTAATAAACATTTCGTAAATAGCTTTTTTAATCAAATTGAATCAATTTTTTTAAGATTGGCGGCGCTAGTTGGCTCTATGAAGGCCCTTAATATATTCTTTCCGTCACTGTACGTTTACGTATAGTGTTACAACACTGAAAGAAATGATTAGCTGTGGTTTACTAACCATTATTGTAGTATTCGCAACTACAGTTACAACCGATACAAACTATATCTAGGGACTACCTACATTGATCTGATCTGAGGAAACATATATAGGTACAATAAAGAGATTTGAGATATATATTTTAAAATTTTAGGTTTTTAAATAATTCAAATATCTTTATTTCGGACTATTTGGTCCATATGTTGTTAGTAATACAATACTTATTATCTACGGTTAGTAAATATAATAATATATAAAAAAGTAGGTAATATTAAATAGGTGGCTCCCACACTCGTGCTACCTGGCTACGTGAAGGCGTATCCAGTGCCTCTGCATGGGACAGTCCCACCGCTCGCCGACCACGCTCAGGATGCTGTTGGTGCTACGGCAATAATGAATGTTTCTTTTTTAATATTTTATATTGTACCTTTTTGAAATAAATATAATTTTTATTTTTTGTAATTACAAACTTATATTTGCAGTTGCCTGGTATGTCGATATAATATGACGTTATCAGTTTCGAAATCGCAAAGATAAGTTTGTCCCTAAATCTAGTTTATCTTTTCGTTCGAGCAAATGTCATGGTGAAGTTGCACGGAACCCTCGGTGCGCGACAGCCGACTCGCTTGGGGCCTTATCACACTCGCTCGCTTCGTGATCGCGGCGTGAACGCCGTGCTCCCGCGGCGTCATCGCTGCGTGATCGCCGCGCAATCGCCTCGCTTTGAACTCGCTCGCAAATCGCCAGTGTACTAAGGTGCTTGGCCGGTTGTTGTACCTTTATTTGTCGACGTACCATCGAGGTAAATAATAATAAGAGAAACTCATGTATACTCGATATTCCGCGCGTGCGAGCACTAAACAGGGACATGTATTTGTGAAGGGTCGTTCAAATCGCGAGATGAGTATTCAATTTGCCTTCATTGCGATGTTTAAAACGGTAAGTATTTGGGGTGATTCCTTGAAAAGCGCGCCGCCAAATGCCATTAGCTGTTTTATTGTGAAAATTCTAATTAAATAGTTACCGTGGTTTGTCGAAACTGGTGAGAACTGAAAAAAAACGTTGCGACAAATTGAACAGATTTTTTTTTAAATAGTAGGTATTTATGTTAAAAATAATAAATACACAATTTTAGAAACTAAGATTATTTGAACTATTGTAAAGAAACGCAAACTCATTCATTTCATAATACTGTACAGCTTCGGAAACCCACTGGAAGGCACTGGTCTCCACAACACAGGGAATCCTAGTGGGGTAACTAGGGTCCAAACATACAAACATGAATACCAAATCTTGTATTTTGTACCTATTTTAAATTTAATTTTATTATTTATTTATTTATTTGGAGAAAAAACAGACAATAGACACAAAAAATATTCTATAATATAGTTAACTTAACTAAAAAGTTTAGCCTATGCCCTTACCAATCTCACTATGACATAATGTTACATAGAAACGAACTAAGCTTACTCAACTAATTAGATAATAATAATATAAATACATAGATATTACAGACATGCATATACATACAAGATACATAAACTATGTTATTTTAAAATACTAATACAAAGAACATGGATACCTAAACTCAAATCACATTTCCACAAATGCTTACATCACAAAACTAAATTATCATCAACATTACACTCATTGACACTTTCGGCCAGTAATTTATCAATTTTGCGTCTAAATATAGCCTCATTAAACTACACTACCCCTGAATTGGTTATCGCTAATCAAAAACACTCCCATGTATAATAGATATAGAGCTAGAAATCCCGTAATATCTGACTCCCGCAAATAGCCCCCTCGAATCCGTTACCGTCAGACATTCCAAAATAAACACATTAGAGCCAACTGCACATGAAAGATCAATCATTGCGAGAACGCACGCGATTTCACGCAAAACAAAACAATGTAAGCCGAAGCCCAAATCAAGTGTCTTATTTTGTAAACAAAAACTACCCTACTAACATTTTCAGCTGTTCTGTGATTATTGCTTATGTTATTTTCTCATTATTATATCAAATTACTTTATTTTCACAATGATGAACAGACCCCCCCCCATTACCGTTCTCAAAAGGATGAAATCATACCATGTCATGGCGCGCCAAACAGAGATGCCGCTACACCAATGCAATAGCACTGTATTTCACGGCCGCTATGAATGACACTGTATGATTTGATCGTTTTGAGCATCGTAATAGGAGAGCTCGGTGGCTCAGTGGTTAGGTCAATGGACTTGCAATATGGAGGTCCCAGGTTCGATTCCCAGCTAGGGCAGCCATGTACCAATGAGTTATCCTCGGTTTTTTCGACGGAAAAACTTACGTACATTTACCGAGTGCTCTCAAAACAGTGAAGGAAAACATCGTGATGAAACCTGCATGTCGTAGAAGAAAAAAAAAAAATCTAAGGCATGTGAAATCCGCCAACCCGCAGTGGGCCCGCGTGGTGGATCATGGCCCGAGCTCCCTCGATGTAAGGGAAGGTCTGTGCCCGAGCAGTGGGGACATATAAATAGACTGATGATGATGTGAATAGGTTCACAGGTTCGATCAAACAGTTCCTTCAGTGTTACATCACAGCAGGTAGTTACACGATCATATTTGTTTACAAAATAAGACACTAGATTTGGGATGCGGTATATTTTGATATGATTTATTCCCGTATCAGTGATTTCTGCCATTTTGATGTTAAATAAGACGTCACAGCTCGGTGGCGCAGTGGTTGGATCAATGGATTTAATTTACAGAGATTCCAGATTCGATTACAGGTCAGATCAGCCACATACTAATAAGTTTTCTTAGGTTTATTCGGAGGTAAAACTTACTTACCTACATTTAGTGTTACGTACCTATATTACAATTATCTGTACCTACAACATATTTACAATGTATGTAATCTAAACCTTAAAAACTCTCCTGTATACATTTATCTGTGTTGCACAATATATGCATGTATAACACATGTAAACGCAAAGTACTATATGGCATGATGACGTTAGCACATTATTCTCAATCTCTCAAATAAAACTGACCTAACAATGATGAATTGATGATGATGAGTAATGGCTAGGTATGTGGTACATCTTGAATCATAGAATTAAAGCAATTTGCAACTGGAGACGCCATTAATATAAAATAAAATTATATCGATCAGCAGTTGGTCCAATAGTAATAGTATAAGTTCGTATCGTCCAGCTAAACTAAATTTATGCCTGAAAGAGGTATTTTATTTATTTTATTAAATAAGTTACCCAGAGCTAGTTAGGTGTACACCAAAACAATTACTATGGAAAATATTATTGTGACACCACGGTGTCACCCCAACGGCATAAAATAACCTGCCTAGAACACAGTTTATAAATATGTCATATTAATTATTATATATAAACCATTGATCTCCTATAAACAACTAGATACACAAAGGTCTTACTAAAACAATTTAAAAAAACGTCTAAATAAGGGTACATTGTTAACGTCCAAATAATGTCCAATAAAGCAAATGAGGGTCCTTCATCCGTTTGGACCTTCTTTGCGCTCGGACATTTTTAGAAGGCAGACTGTTTATCTAGTTGTTTATAGGAGATAAATGATATAAATGGAGTAACACACTGATATTGTTCAAATCGGCAATTAGACCGAAAGTTTCGACCGATTTCGACGCTGATCCGTAGTGCGCGAAGAAACGTCACCGGCGAAGATCGTCGAAATCGGTCGAAACTGTCGTTCTAATTACCGACTTCAACAATATAAGTGAGTGATATCCGTTTATATATAATAATTTGTAGTAATGGCTCACTGTAGTTTTAATTCTAAAAACGTCATATTATTCAATAAAATCTAACTTTTTATAGGGGTATTAGAAACAATCTTTGGTGTTGAGCAATTATATGGTAGGTAATTTTAATACTGATAATTAAAAATTAACTTACGTTCCTGATGCAAAGGCTGTTCATAGCCATACAGCGCGGTAACGCCGCCGGTATTATTACCTTTGCATCGGGAACGATCAGAGGGGGCTTATTCGATTAAGTTTTTATTATTTTATTATTACTTTGTACACATTACTTATTGTCGATAATTTTACAAAATATTATACATAAATGGGTTGACGCGATGATTAATTTAACAAAAATACGTCTGCCATCTCAAATGATCTAAGGTATTGGTCATAGATTACCAAAGTCCACCACATTATCCATTACGTCACAACTGAAACGTGGGTAGATGAAAAAGAAGCTGAAATAACTCCCGACCGGCATCTACCAGTCGATTTTTCACATCAACGAATGTCAAAACAAATTCCCGTTATTAACTTGCGCCTGTCAAAATATTTCCTGTTTAATTTTTTTTTTGTTTTCACCGACTCCTAAAATATAATATTGTTTTTAGATTTCACTATTTTTAATTTCTATTTCTATGCGACATAGACTAAGAGCTAAGGTTTGAACATGAACATAAATTTCTATGATGCAATCATCCCATGCCAATGATATATAAACGCGAAAGTTTGTATGGATGGATAGATAGATGGATGCTTGTTGCTCTTTCACGCAAAAACTAATGAATGGACTTTAATGAAACTTTACAATCAGAATTACACATAGGCGCGTATTCATAATCGTGATTTAAACTTACGCCACCGTTTCCCTTCTTATCTTATGCTATTATTCATAAACCTAGTTAAATCTCACTTCCCTTAAATCGTGTTGCTATCCCTTTCACACTTCGTTAAAAAGGCTAAGATAGAAAGGGACACCTAAATCACGTTTATGAATATGTGCCTTAAACTTTTTTAATGATGTGTGAAAGGGATTTGACACCAATTCACCCACACAACACTATTTAATGGAAGTGAATTTTAAACCAGGTTTATGAATAACATCAATTTGCTATAATTTATATAGATCCTGCGCAGACGAAGTCGCGGGCAGAAGCTAGTAAATAATAATTCAGATTAACTTTCTTCTTTTTATGGAAAGTGCAAACATTAATGAAAAGGCGAAGTAATTAGACAAATGTAATAATTTCTTGTAAAATAAGTTGGCACTATTTATATTTCGATAAATTAATTTTATTGTTTTAATTTAGGCTGATCATTCAGTCGCAAGCTCTTAGCCTATTGGTTACCTAATGAAAAGAAATCATAAGGTGACGATATATCGTTATTAGTAGGAGACGTCAATTTTGATTTATTGTCTCGATGAAAGTTTAAAACAAAATTACATAATTATATTTTTTTAAAACTAATTACTACAAAATAAAACTAACTTAATATCTAAAAAAAAAGACTTATGAAATAAAACTACAAACTAAAGAACGAACACGTCGTCGAGGTCCCCGTTCTGTAGCACGGTGCCCAGGACGCTGGCAGCATTTCCTCGCTGTATGGCAATACTTAAACGCTGAGCTAGGTAGCTGCCAGCTCTGGGATCACCCGAGATGTGGACCAACCGGGTAGACAGCTCGTGGATGATATCTTTTGAGTCTGTCGACCATGGGCCCATTGTTTCTACAGCAAGCGCCGCAAACTCATGATGTGGAGTCAGTCGTGAGTATTTGCGGCGCTTGAGTATTTGCGCCGCAAATACAAAATTACATTATAATATCAAAATACACATTTTAATCATGAATGGTGACATAATCATCAGCCCGTATCAGTCTCTTGCTGGACATAAGCATCTTGATAGTATATCTAATGGTGTGAAAATAACTATGCAATAATCACAGAACAGCTTAAAATGTTTATAGGGTAGGGTAGTTTTTGTTTACAAAATAAGACACTTGATTTGGGCTTCGCTTTAGCAGAGCACATCGTGTACCGGTCATACCGGAATTACAATGGAAAATGCTTCATTTAATTTTCTTTTTCTTTCACAACATTAAAGCTTTCATATTTCCACCTTGTCTACTGAAAAGCTACTGAATTTTCTTCGGTTTTGTATTCTTACATGTACCTAGGTAGGATTTCCCGCCCTTCAGTTTTATAATGGAATGTGCCATATAGGTAAAATTTATTATTTTAGATTATTAGGTAGGAGTTATTTAAATGTTATTCATTTAATTCTGAGATTTTATTAGGGAATAAATCACCCTGTAGTATAAAGCCTACCACATGTAATTTCAATAGGAAGTCAATACAATGAGTTTCGACTTTAGTGTAGTAGGAATAAAGCCTAGTTGCCGATAAGTTAATTAAGCCTAATTAGGAGCGTTTTGCATAGAGATCACGCCACGACGACACAGGTGTTCATGCGACAGGCAGGCGCCAGTGGTCGATCGTATGATTTTCATTCAATTTTCATAGGATTTTTATGGACTTTGATTTACTATACCCAAGGCCTATAGTAGCGTAGCATTTAATGTTAGTTACGTCTAATTAGGAACTATTTCAGAAAGTCACGCCACTTCGCACAGGTGGCTGGTGCGACAGACCGGCGCCGAAAAGGAGGGGACGAGAGGTGAAGAGAGGAGGGGAAGCAGCGCCTGCTTAAATAGACTTGACCGAGCGTGAGAGGGGCTTCTTCTTTGGATCGCGGAACCGCTGCCGGACGTACGTGCGATCTTAGCTTAGTTTGGCGCGCAATTTGTTGTGCAGTAGTAGTCTCTCTTAATTTTAAACTTCTTTCTATTGAAGTTTAATTTGTGTATTTTATTTATTTATTATATTCCCCCGTAGGGCCCCTTAGGTCAAACTCTTCCTATTTCCACTACCTTATACCCTTTTTCCTGACCACAATTCCTCCTAAACCAACCAGCCCGATACAGGACAAGACACCTTTATCCTGTGTTAGTATTATAACAATCTTGCTTGAGTCTGAGTGAGAGTGTCGGGTAAACCTAATTCCTATACATTCCCTTGTTCCAACTGCTTGGAATCCCAGCGATTTCAAGTGAAGAAAGGTATTGACTGTATGTATACCTATTTATTATATTATTTATTCTTTATTATTCATTCATATATTCCCCTACGGCTGAGCGGACGTGAGTAAGGTTTAAATATTTTGTTACTAATCATATTTTATTACAGCTATTCTCCGTGTTGGGTAAGTGCTACTATTGTCTAGCTCTGTGTGTACATTTTAATGTTTCATTATTTTTATCACTGTTTTGTGGGTAATTGCAATGATAATCATTATGAACACCCGGTTATTTGCAAAATTAGGAAGTACGGATGCGTATGCGCACATGTGCGCTCGCCTAGTATAGACGCTCACACAGTAGGTAAGGTCTAGTGACATGTTAGGGGTGTGGCATTACTATGAGATTATGTATGTATGCGTAAGTGTAATTTAGATTCGAAGCTATTGATCCGAGCCCATATAGTTAGTGTTTAATTGTTGACTTTATAGTATTTTCTTTATCTCTAAACTACTGAACCGGATCTGAGGTTGGGCGTATTGCCACTACCGTCTTTGTCTATACTAAATTATGATGTGGGTTGGCTTGTCTTTGCTAAGCAACAAGGCTATAAAACCGATAGGTTTAGACTTTGTTTTATTGTTGGTTTATGTATGTAAGTATTCATCTACATTAGGGAAATAGTTAACGAAATTAGCAATGAAGTCTTAATATCGACCCTATCCAGTTAGCGTTTAGGTAAACAAAGGTTCAACTATTCAGGTCAGATTCGAACTCTGATATTTATATAAATTGTTGAATAAGTAAAGTTTAGATTTGAGCTAGTAAGTGAAATAAGTATGTATAGGCTAGATTTCTGTGAGTAAGTAAGTAAGTAAAGTCTAGATGTCTGTGAGTAAGTAAGTAAGGTCTAGAACCTAGATTATGGGTCTCAAGCAGATATACCTATTTTGTTGCCATTTAGCAAATTGGGTTGGATGATGTTGGTGTTGAAAAGTCAGTGTTCATTCTAGATCTTAAGTTAATCTAATTTTCTTTCAGCATTTGGTCATCAATTTTAATTGTGTGTTATTTTGTGTCATTTAATATTTGCGTTGTTAATAATTAAGCAATAACCGATGGGGTAGACGAGTTCTCGAATGGAGGCCACGAACGGGTAAACGTAGTGTGGGACGCCCCCCGACCAGATGGAGGGATGACCTTCGCAAAATGGCTGGCAGGGACTGGATGCAGAGGGCCGAGAGTAGGGTTGATTGGCACGCTTTGGGAGAGGCCTACGTCCAGCAGTGGACTGATACGGGCTGATGATGATGATGATGACCTGCTATAAAAATCTAAGTCAACAAATAGCATTGGTTTTCGAGTCGTCTATTACATTGTTTCATTATTTTTAATATCAGTAATTATCTGTTCCTTTTTAACGTTAAATATTCCTCTAAATGAAAGTTGTTGTCGGTGTTGGTTAAAATCTATACAGTTGGTGTTGTAAAAATACCTAAGTAAATAAGTAGTTATCTACATATTGGCGCTCCCTCTCATACACGCTTTCGAAGCATTATCGGTGGAAGTTAGTTTGGACATAGAGTTATTTAACCAGCGGGTCGACAGCCTGCCCGTTTGTAACTCCATGGTATCGTTGCTAACCGATGCTAATAATGTGAACAGGAGATAGTCTAGGGAATGCGGTATTCTGGGACTATCTCTATACTCTACACGCAGCTCGCAAATTTTCCCTACACTATACACCGATAGGGATACACACACAGCAGTGAGAAAAGTGCCAATATGAGCCTTATTAGACCAACTATACTGGGACTCACGACCCCTGGTATTAATGGTCTATGGTGGCATCGCGGAGTTTAATGGGTTACAATACCAGACGTAGTATGGGTTGAGACTGACATTCGGTGATAGCGGATGCGAGGTAATACACAGCTTATTCAACCTTCAACCTTCACTCACTAAACTCATTTAGGCCAGGGTTATTTTGGTAATGAGGATGTGGATTCATCCCACTAGTACGGCAAGCTGCTGGGCTTTAGTTTAAATCTATTCCCTTCAATAATCCTCCTACTAATCATTCTCCCATCTTTCTGAACTTCCTACCAACTCCTTTCTGAAAGCATATAAATGCTTATTAAATGTAACTTATGATTTATTTATGCACAATCACTTCGGTCTGTCTTATTCTTACCGTTACTAAAATTCATTCTATTCTTATATTATTCCTACAGGAAATATAAAAGGTATTGAACCTACCTTTTATTTTGTGGAAGGGTATTGAACCTACCCTTTCAGTTGTGGAAGGGTATTGAACCTACCCTTTCAGTTGTGGAAAGGTATTGAACCTACCTTTCCAGTTGCAATGAAAAGGTATTGAACCTACCTTTTCAGTTGTACAAGGTATTGAACCTACCTTTGTACGCACAATGTGCAAATACTTCTATCAGTAACTGGGCACTCCAGAAACCACTAGAATGAATCTAGTAATATTAAGAAATTCAATGAGAGGGACTGAAAGATTATTAGTTTTGCGAAATAGCAACTTTTAACATCAGATTCCTCTCCATCATCCTTTCCTGAGGAGACTCGCATTCTGGTTGGAGTCTATCCCCTCTTGGCGTGGTGTTGGAGCCAGGGGGGTGAAAACATTTTTTTTTAGAGGTTAATCTCTTACAGGAAATGTTCTCACGTCTAACAGTAATTTCTTACAGAGATTCTGATGTCCGAGTAATATTCTTACTTCCATCCAGGGTTCCAAACCAATAAATTGTGTTCTCTTCCATTATTTACCATTAATATTGTTTTCCTGTAATTCCCTTTCTTTTGTGTAAATCTTATCTTGAAGTCGATATTAACCTATTTTTCTGTTGCAGGAAAACTCCGTTACGGTATTAATATTAGTTGTAAGAACCTCTCTCGATTCTAATTATTTATTTTCATTTTCGATATAAAATGTATAAGTTCTTTTGATTTAAAGATTTCATAGGGTTAACTCATAGTCACGGTAGTTCTGTAGGTATACTGTTGTGTTTTAGTATTGTATTCAGGCCTTGGGTATGGTCAATAAGTATGTCAGAAGGTAGGTAGCTAATTAACTTCAATTTCAAATTCGTTTATATGTAAATAATCTAATTTAATTCTCATTTTAATTAATAACCTTTTATACTTCTATATAGGGACGTTATTTCGAACTTAAGTAACTTCTTAATAGTTGTCAGTACGCTCATTTAGATTTAAGATAACTTAGCGTAAGTTTTATTAATCGTGCTAGTAATAAGTCTAGTAGTTTTGTATGTTAGGTTATCGCAATAAATATATCTTTTCGTTATAAACCTGTTATGCTTTAATTTATATTCGTCTACCTGATCTCCGCTGAACCCTTGAAGATTCTGTGTGTTACTACATTAGGAAATAACAACGTAGGGTTAGACGATCACATTTTGGCCTTATTAATTCTAGTAATTTAATATTCTATTATCCTTAATTTTGCTTTAATTATGATTTAATATTAGTTCCAATTTACTTTATTTCAATTAGCTTAATATTTTACATAGTAGTATAAAGTCAATTGAGTAGCTACACATAGCTTTAATTGTAAGGAAGTTAGTAAGAGCTTTGGTAAGTATCTTTTAAGCTTAATAATTTTGTAGGTTTATCTAGCTTTCACGTAGGGGTTCCAGAGCTGGTGCTTTTCGTAAGTATTTAGGTAGGTCTCTTTTAGCTTTTTGTAGATTTTCACCCCTTCAGGGTTGCGTAGGCTTTTCGTAGAGTCTTTTTTGGGGGTGTAGAGGTGTGTTGCTTTTTAGGGCGGGTTGGGATCGTCACAATATGGTTGCCTGATTCCCAGGATCTGTATATATCTATGTATAACGTATATTATATTGTGTATTTATGTATATTATTATGTATTTATGTATATCTTAATGTGGACTTCGGTCCACAATATGTTTCCGTGTAAACAAATGAGGGGTTCAAGAGATCAGTTGTGGATGGATTGAATTGATGCATTACAGGTTTTACTAGGTTAAATTATAGGTTTATTAGGTTAAATTACAGGTTTACTAGATTAAATTCACGCGTTAATAATAGTCTCAATAAACTAGGTACGTAAAATTACATTTTGTTAGGATTTTAGGAAACTTAAGGAATCGGGGGTGCGTTAGGGTTATGAGGCTAAAGGGCTAAGGTTAGTCGTAAGTCCTAAATAGTACTAGGTAATGTTAGGTGAATAATATAGGGTCTAGGCAGCGAAGTTGGTTACGTAGGGAGCACAAGTAGCGATGAATGTGGAGAAGGTGTTATGTCATCATCGCAGTAGACGGAATTCCGTCAGCGCTTTCAGCACTATGGCAGACATGAGTTTATGTATTGGTATTTATTCGTTAGCATTGCGTAGGTTTATTTAGGTAATGCTGTCATTTTGTCATGGTAATCACAGGAACTGGGGGGTGTTAGGACTGTACTAAATGGGGGGTGTCGGGACTGTAGGATATGGAGTGTTCTCTATTTACTATTCTAGGAGTGTGTAGTTATTAAACGAATGCAAATAGGAGTAGGTAGGCTAACAGTTTACTAATTTATTTGTCTAGTAACGTGTTGTAGCCTAAAGGTTTGATTTGCTAGGATGGTATGTAGGACATAAACTGGATTGTGTATGTCTCTCGTAACTTTCGTAGCCTATGGATTTGGGTTTCTCGTATAATGTATAGGTAATTAACCGACTGCATATAGGAAGGGTCATGTTTCGAATGTATGTATGTCAGTTCTCTCCTGATTTCTTGTAGCTAAAGGTTTGGCTTATTAGGATAGTGTATAAGTTGAGTAGGGTAATGTTTCGTATGTATGTCAGTCCCCTCATAACTTCTTGTAGCAAAAGGTTTGACTTACTAGGAATGTGTAGGTAGTTAACCGGTTGCGGATAGGGAGGGTAATGTTTTCGAATGTGTGTGTCGGTTCCCTCGTAACTTCTTGTAGACCAAATGTCTTGCTTTGATCGGATAAATGCGTATGGTCATTAACCGACTGCAGATAGAAGGTATAATGTTTTCGAACGTAGGTATGTATTTGACTCGCAACTTCTTGTAGACTAAAGGTCTTGACTTGCTCGGATAATGTGTAGGCCATTATCCGACTGCAGAAAGGAGTAGGGTAATGTTTTCGAATTTCTGTATGTCTGTCCTCTTGTAACTTGTATAACTATGTTAATTTGTCAATTATTAACAGACTACCGACCGATAGTAGAAGGGTTCTCAGAATATGTCTCTTTGCGATTCTTGTAGGTTAAATTGCTAGTGTATTTTGATGTGTGATGTATTATTACATTAGGTTTGATCAAGAGATTTCTGTAGGATACATGGGTACCGAGCTACCTAGCCGTGGGGGTGAGACCCCCTCCCTTAATAACTGTCACTTAGTAGGTAGTTTAGATGCGGTTAAAAGTGATACTCACTAGTTACTCATATAGGTTAGGTACTTATGTATGTCGGTCCGTTTGTCACTTCTAGTAAGGTCTTGGAAAAATAGAAATCAGGATGGCAGCAGATGGATATCCATCGTCGCTGCCTACCACCATGTGAGGCTGGCGTGAATATTGTATGTGTGTGAATAGTGTATGTTGGATTCTAAGTTGCTTGAGTTTCTCAAAATGAGCGGCTACACAGGCCGGGGGTGAGGCCGGCCGAGTATTTAAAAGGGAGTTAGCCGTAAACTTAGGTTAACTTCATTGATCTTTAAACCACGCGTAGTCCTTTTTACATTTTGATAAAACCCGATAGGTAGGTAGGATAGGAACCGTGGTTAGATTTGAATCGTGCAATTATTTTAAGTCGCGTTTATAGCTAATATATTACGTATTTACTTTAGGAATACTAGGTAGGTTCGTCTGTCTCGTGTCTGTTTCATGTTTTCTCTGTGTATGCGGAAACTGAAGTCAAAATGTGTTGTTGCTTGTTAGTCATAAATCTGGATTAACCTCATTTCTGTTACTTTGTTCTGACATTTTCACATTTCCATAAAAGTCGTTTTATGTTTAGGAATAGCATTGATTTAGGAATAGCACTAGGTAGGTAGACTATAAAATCCATTAGGATCTTATTTTAACCCGTGGGTTAACGTTAAGCCGCGTTTATGTATAGCGTTGTTTTAGGAATAGCACTAGGCAGGCAGACTATAAAATCCATTAGGATCTTATTTTAACCCGTGGGTTAACGTTAAGCCGCGGTTATGTTTAGCATTGTTTTAGGAATAGCACTAGGTAGGTAGACTATAAAATCCATTAAGATCTTATTTTAACCCGTGGGTTAACGTTAAGCCGCGTTTATGTATAGCGTTGTTTTAGGAATAGCACTAAGCAGACAGACTATAAAATCCATTAGGATCTTATTTTAACCCGTGGGTTAACGTTAAGCCGCGGTTATGTTTAGCATTGTTTTAGGAATAGCACTAGGTAGGTAGACTATAAAATCCATTAGGATCTTATTTTAACCCGTGGGTTAACGTTAAGCCGCGTTTATGTCTAGCGTTGTTTTAGGAATAGCACTAGGCAGGCAGACTATAAAATCCATTAGGATCGTATTTTAACCCGTGGGTTAATGTTAATTTTGGCTAGCATTGTTTTAGGAATAGCGCTAGGCAGGCAGACTATAAAATCCATTGTTTTGAACCATGGGTTGACTTTAAGTCACGTTTATGTCTAGCATCGTTTTAGGGGTACTAGGTAGATACGTCCATCGTCGCTGTCTAGGTACCGCTACGGGAAACAAGTTAAGTTTATGTATGTGGGTAGGTAGATGTTTGAGCGCGTGCGCCACGGTTATCACGGTATCGTTTTATCCATTACCTTCCATTTTCAGATGTACGTTTAAATTGTTTTGACTCTGATTGTTGGTAGGTTTGGTTAATAATTGGAGATTCGTAGTCGAGGTGCGATTTGCGAGCACGCGTTGACATCGATCGTTCAAGTTAAGCAACGTTGGACAAGTCTGTATTTGAATGGGTGACCGTTAGGATTTAATTCGTTAGGAAAAAAAAAATGATTGGTTGTTTTGTCACTAGGTATTTGGCTGAGAAATGACAAGGATCGTTCCAGTTAAGCTAGGGTTGAATAAGTAGTTATTTATTTTGGGTTATGTTATTAGCACTTGTTATTGACACTAATCGCTCCGGTTAAGCAATTGTCGGCGAGGTCTGGACTTGGATGGGTTTACCGCTAGGTTTTTGTTGGTTATTAATTTGTCTGATTGTTCCCTTTTATTTTGTTGTTGTTGTTGTTTCAGTTGAAATATATATACGCATAATGCTTCGGTTTTAAAGTTCGTCTGTACTCTGTGCTACGTTAATATAAGTTATTTTTGTTTGCAGTCTAGTAGGGTAGATACGGACTGACCTGGATGTCGAACCCGGGCCTCCGAGACCTTAGTTGTTAACATATTTTTTTTAATGTACTTATCCTATTGCTAAATTATTCGAATTTATGTAGTGTTGGGCGGCCCATCCAGATAGACGGAAGATCTGCGAAGGGCCACTGTCACTTCGAAGTCTTGTTGTGTAGCGTGTCTAGGGGAGGTCTATGTCCAGCAGTAGAGTACTTGTGATGATGTCGATAAAATTAATCTAGCTAAACGTTATGCGCTCGCGCAGTAGGTAGGATTATCGACAGACCTCATATTTTCCTTTGTTATAGATAGATGTGTAATTGCACTTGTATTAGGTAGGTAGTTGTGCGTGTATCACCACAGGTGGAGCTAGCGTCGCCGTTATCGTTAGTTGTGTGGATATAAACACAGGTGGAGCTAGCGTTGTCGTGTCATTTTTTATTAACAGCGCCATCTATCGGCCTTGGTAAATAGTTTTAGGTTTGTTACCAAGTAGCAGACGTTGTGGGTTGTTCGATTGTCGATGTTTAATTGAATTGTGGCAGTTGTGTAGTGGAGTAAGGTGTTACTTCGATTGTCGTTAGTGTAGTTCAAATTATTTAAACTTGTATTTGGTTGTATGGTTCTTATGACCTTTACCTATCTCCTGAAGTCGAAAACAATGTTGTCGTTTTTGATCGGTGTTACCAGATTGGCGAATTAGTTACAAATTCAGGTGAATTTTTATAGATAGTATAATTATACTAATTGTAGTGCGTTCAGACATGCAGTAGACAGTCTGATGCTTGTTGTAGGCGTGTTGGTTTTACAGCAACACGTTGTTTCTTAGGTTTCCGATTGAGTATGGTTAATAGGGAGGTCTTTTAGAGTTAAAATTCGGAGAGTCGTACAGTGGTTCAACATAATCGTTCGATTTCTTAGCTTCGATAATCAAGCTTAGGATAGTATTTATTATCGTATAGATTTTTTTTAATCGACGTCGCGTCTGTTGTCAATCTGTACGTTTAGGAAATGATAGTCGAGAAGTAGGTATATTGTGTGCATAGGGCCGGATGCGAACTAAGCAGTGAATTGTAATTAGTAGTGGAAAGATAATATCTTTCATCGTATTATGTGTAGGTATTGTGATAGGCTGGGAGGTAGCTTGTTGTTACGTTAAGTGTTGAATACCACTTAGAATTCTATTAGAAGTATTTTCCTTGAATGATTGGATAATCAAGCCTCAGATATTATAGATAATATCTTCGGTTAATTCTCCAGGGGGTGGTGTACCGGTCATACCGGAATTACAATGGAAAATGCTTCATTTAATTTTCTTTTTCTTTCACAACATTAAAGCTTTCATATTTCCACCTTGTCTACTGAAAAGCTACTGAATTTTCTTCGGTTTTGTATTCTTACATGTACCTAGGTAGGATTTCCCGCCCTTCAGTTTTATAATGGAATGTGCCATATAGGTAAAATTTATTATTTTAGATTATTAGGTAGGAGTTATTTAAATGTTATTCATTTAATTCTGAGATTTTATTAGGGAATAAATCACCCTGTAGTATAAAGCCTACCACATGTAATTTCAATAGGAAGTCAATACAATGAGTTTCGACTTTAGTGTAGTAGGAATAAAGCCTAGTTGCCGATAAGTTAATTAAGCCTAATTAGGAGCGTTTTGCATAGAGATCACGCCACGACGACACAGGTGTTCATGCGACAGGCAGGCGCCAGTGGTCGATCGTATGATTTTCATTCAATTTTCATAGGATTTTTATGGACTTTGATTTACTATACCCAAGGCCTATAGTAGCGTAGCATTTAATGTTAGTTACGTCTAATTAGGAACTATTTCAGAAAGTCACGCCACTTCGCACAGGTGGCTGGTGCGACAGACCGGCGCCGAAAAGGAGGGGACGAGAGGTGAAGAGAGGAGGGGAAGCAGCGCCTGCTTAAATAGACTTGACCGAGCGTGAGAGGGGCTTCTTCTTTGGATCGCGGAACCGCTGCCGGACGTACGTGCGATCTTAGCTTAGTTTGGCGCGCAATTTGTTGTGCAGTAGTAGTCTCTCTTAATTTTAAACTTCTTTCTATTGAAGTTTAATTTGTGTATTTTATTTATTTATTATATTCCCCCGTAGGGCCCCTTAGGTCAAACTCTTCCTATTTCCACTACCTTATACCCTTTTTCCTGACCACAATTCCTCCTAAACCAACCAGCCCGATACAGGACAAGACACCTTTATCCTGTGTTAGTATTATAACAATCTTGCTTGAGTCTGAGTGAGAGTGTCGGGTAAACCTAATTCCTATACATTCCCTTGTTCCAACTGCTTGGAATCCCAGCGATTTCAAGTGAAGAAAGGTATTGACTGTATGTATACCTATTTATTATATTATTTATTCTTTATTATTCATTCATATATTCCCCTACGGCTGAGCGGACGTGAGTAAGGTTTAAATATTTTGTTACTAATCATATTTTATTACAGCTATTCTCCGTGTTGGGTAAGTGCTACTATTGTCTAGCTCTGTGTGTACATTTTAATGTTTCATTATTTTTATCACTGTTTTGTGGGTAATTGCAATGATAATCATTATGAACACCCGGTTATTTGCAAAATTAGGAAGTACGGATGCGTATGCGCACATGTGCGCTCGCCTAGTATAGACGCTCACACAGTAGGTAAGGTCTAGTGACATGTTAGGGGTGTGGCATTACTATGAGATTATGTATGTATGCGTAAGTGTAATTTAGATTCGAAGCTATTGATCCGAGCCCATATAGTTAGTGTTTAATTGTTGACTTTATAGTATTTTCTTTATCTCTAAACTACTGAACCGGATCTGAGGTTGGGCGTATTGCCACTACCGTCTTTGTCTATACTAAATTATGATGTGGGTTGGCTTGTCTTTGCTAAGCAACAAGGCTATAAAACCGATAGGTTTAGACTTTGTTTTATTGTTGGTTTATGTATGTAAGTATTCATCTACATTAGGGAAATAGTTAACGAAATTAGCAATGAAGTCTTAATATCGACCCTATCCAGTTAGCGTTTAGGTAAACAAAGGTTCAACTATTCAGGTCAGATTCGAACTCTGATATTTATATAAATTGTTGAATAAGTAAAGTTTAGATTTGAGCTAGTAAGTGAAATAAGTATGTATAGGCTAGATTTCTGTGAGTAAGTAAGTAAGTAAAGTCTAGATGTCTGTGAGTAAGTAAGTAAGGTCTAGAACCTAGATTATGGGTCTCAAGCAGATATACCTATTTTGTTGCCATTTAGCAAATTGGGTTGGATGATGTTGGTGTTGAAAAGTCAGTGTTCATTCTAGATCTTAAGTTAATCTAATTTTCTTTCAGCATTTGGTCATCAATTTTAATTGTGTGTTATTTTGTGTCATTTAATATTTGCGTTGTTAATAATTAAGCAATAACCGATGGGGTAGACGAGTTCTCGAATGGAGGCCACGAACGGGTAAACGTAGTGTGGGACGCCCCCCGACCAGATGGAGGGATGACCTTCGCAAAATGGCTGGCAGGGACTGGATGCAGAGGGCCGAGAGTAGGGTTGATTGGCACGCTTTGGGAGAGGCCTACGTCCAGCAGTGGACTGATACGGGCTGATGATGATGATGATGACCTGCTATAAAAATCTAAGTCAACAAATAGCATTGGTTTTCGAGTCGTCTATTACATTGTTTCATTATTTTTAATATCAGTAATTATCTGTTCCTTTTTAACGTTAAATATTCCTCTAAATGAAAGTTGTTGTCGGTGTTGGTTAAAATCTATACAGTTGGTGTTGTAAAAATACCTAAGTAAATAAGTAGTTATCTACATATTGGCGCTCCCTCTCATACACGCTTTCGAAGCATTATCGGTGGAAGTTAGTTTGGACATAGAGTTATTTAACCAGCGGGTCGACAGCCTGCCCGTTTGTAACTCCATGGTATCGTTGCTAACCGATGCTAATAATGTGAACAGGAGATAGTCTAGGGAATGCGGTATTCTGGGACTATCTCTATACTCTACACGCAGCTCGCAAATTTTCCCTACACTATACACCGATAGGGATACACACACAGCAGTGAGAAAAGTGCCAATATGAGCCTTATTAGACCAACTATACTGGGACTCACGACCCCTGGTATTAATGGTCTATGGTGGCATCGCGGAGTTTAATGGGTTACAATACCAGACGTAGTATGGGTTGAGACTGACATTCGGTGATAGCGGATGCGAGGTAATACACAGCTTATTCAACCTTCAACCTTCACTCACTAAACTCATTTAGGCCAGGGTTATTTTGGTAATGAGGATGTGGATTCATCCCACTAGTACGGCAAGCTGCTGGGCTTTAGTTTAAATCTATTCCCTTCAATAATCCTCCTACTAATCATTCTCCCATCTTTCTGAACTTCCTACCAACTCCTTTCTGAAAGCATATAAATGCTTATTAAATGTAACTTATGATTTATTTATGCACAATCACTTCGGTCTGTCTTATTCTTACCGTTACTAAAATTCATTCTATTCTTATATTATTCCTACAGGAAATATAAAAGGTATTGAACCTACCTTTTATTTTGTGGAAGGGTATTGAACCTACCCTTTCAGTTGTGGAAGGGTATTGAACCTACCCTTTCAGTTGTGGAAAGGTATTGAACCTACCTTTCCAGTTGCAATGAAAAGGTATTGAACCTACCTTTTCAGTTGTACAAGGTATTGAACCTACCTTTGTACGCACAATGTGCAAATACTTCTATCAGTAACTGGGCACTCCAGAAACCACTAGAATGAATCTAGTAATATTAAGAAATTCAATGAGAGGGACTGAAAGATTATTAGTTTTGCGAAATAGCAACTTTTAACATCAGATTCCTCTCCATCATCCTTTCCTGAGGAGACTCGCATTCTGGTTGGAGTCTATCCCCTCTTGGCGTGGTGTTGGAGCCAGGGGGGTGAAAACATTTTTTTTAGAGGTTAATCTCTTACAGGAAATGTTCTCACGTCTAACAGTAATTTCTTACAGAGATTCTGATGTCCGAGTAATATTCTTACTTCCATCCAGGGTTCCAAACCAATAAATTGTGTTCTCTTCCATTATTTACCATTAATATTGTTTTCCTGTAATTCCCTTTCTTTTGTGTAAATCTTATCTTGAAGTCGATATTAACCTATTTTTCTGTTGCAGGAAAACTCCGTTACGGTATTAATATTAGTTGTAAGAACCTCTCTCGATTCTAATTATTTATTTTCATTTTCGATATAAAATGTATAAGTTCTTTTGATTTAAAGATTTCATAGGGTTAACTCATAGTCACGGTAGTTCTGTAGGTATACTGTTGTGTTTTAGTATTGTATTCAGGCCTTGGGTATGGTCAATAAGTATGTCAGAAGGTAGGTAGCTAATTAACTTCAATTTCAAATTCGTTTATATGTAAATAATCTAATTTAATTCTCATTTTAATTAATAACCTTTTATACTTCTATATAGGGACGTTATTTCGAACTTAAGTAACTTCTTAATAGTTGTCAGTACGCTCATTTAGATTTAAGATAACTTAGCGTAAGTTTTATTAATCGTGCTAGTAATAAGTCTAGTAGTTTTGTATGTTAGGTTATCGCAATAAATATATCTTTTCGTTATAAACCTGTTATGCTTTAATTTATATTCGTCTACCTGATCTCCGCTGAACCCTTGAAGATTCTGTGTGTTACTACATTAGGAAATAACAACGTAGGGTTAGACGATCACATTTTGGCCTTATTAATTCTAGTAATTTAATATTCTATTATCCTTAATTTTGCTTTAATTATGATTTAATATTAGTTCCAATTTACTTTATTTCAATTAGCTTAATATTTTACATAGTAGTATAAAGTCAATTGAGTAGCTACACATAGCTTTAATTGTAAGGAAGTTAGTAAGAGCTTTGGTAAGTATCTTTTAAGCTTAATAATTTTGTAGGTTTATCTAGCTTTCACGTAGGGGTTCCAGAGCTGGTGCTTTTCGTAAGTATTTAGGTAGGTCTCTTTTAGCTTTTTGTAGGTTTTCACCCCTTCAGGGTTGCGTAGGCTTTTCGTAGAGTCTTTTTTGGGGGTGTAGAGGTGCGTAGCTTTTTAGGGCGGGTTGGGATCGTCACAATCTCTGGTGGAAAAGCAGCCTAAGTCCACCGAACCCGCGTTTTCTACGTAAACAAGCATCATCTAAGAGCGTTTATCAAAATAAACATCCCTAACTGAAGAGTTGAAACCTCAGATCAGTTAAAAATTAAAATTGTATTATTCCCCGATCTTAGGTTGAAACGCAATAAATTTTTGATACTTTAATAGCAAGATCAACAAACTCCTCGCCCAAACAAACAGTCTAATTAAGTGCAAACAGCTTCTCTAAGTATAGATGCTTATTTATGTAGAGCCCAGGAATAGCCTCAAGCTCCCACAAAAGGTTATGGGGGGGTACAGTCATGAGTAATAACATAGAAACATCCTTAAAATTCAAATTCATGTAACTACTTTAAATCGCAAAAATAAGTATGCTAAACTGTGGCCAATAATTATGTAAACGCTAAATTGTATCAAAATAAAGTACACACCCCACCAAGCAAATGTTGTACAAGGGGTGTGTACTTTATTTTGATACAATTTAGCGTTTACATAATTATTGGCCACAGGTTAGCATACTTATTTTTGCGATTTAAAGTTGTTACATGAATTTGAATTTTAAGGATGTTTCTATGTTATTACTCATGACTGTACACTCGACATCGCATCAATGGTGTCACTTGAAATAAGTAGGTACTTACCTATTTATACATGAGGGCAGTGTGATAACCAGTTGAAATTGGATAATCGTTTAACAGATCAACTTTGGTTTTACTTCAACTTACTGCCTATGAATTCCCGTAACATCGCGTTCCCGTTACCGCAACTCTCTTTACGTCGCGTTCCCATTACCGCAACTCCCGTAACAGCGCGTTCCCGCTACGTTCGTCGCTCCGATTAAGATGACGTAGCGTCAACATAATAATGACACTCTTTCCAATCATTTAGCGGGAACACCTCCAGTTCAATATAAATACCGATACAATATCGATATTTCAATCATAACATCACTATTTTGATAGTCATAGAATGTAACTTTATTAAAACGTTAAGATAAGATAAATACACTTTATTTGCACCATAATACAGTATTAACGTTATCGAGAAACGTACAATTTTGTTTTTAACGTTTGTTAGATATCGTACTTTTAAAAAAAACTACTGCATGGCTCCGCTACGCAAGTGCGACACACAAATGTTCGATGAACTTTTGACCGACAGAACGAATGGTCGACAAATTATTTGTCGACAAACTAAATAGCGACGAACGTTAGGACTCGACTTAGATGAATATTACATGGGATCCAGGAACAAAATTAGGCAGTTGTGATCTTTTTTATACTTCGCATTTAAAAGTTAACTTTTGCGGAACAAGACGTAGTTACATTCTAAGGAAGCTGTCAACGAGAAAATAAATGAATGTAAAGGGTACCTTTTTCGTTACAACCGTTTATAGGCCGTTTTACTCTCTTTCTACCAAAATGCTAGGTGACCTGTAACACAGGTTTATACCTAGCTGAGACACCATACTCTCGCATCCAACCAAGACTAGTTCACCGTTATAGGTTATTCTTTACCTTTCTTTGATGTGAAATGAATAAACATTTTTTAACAAATATTTTAACTCCAGACTCGAAAAAAAGTCCAAAACTTCTTCCAAGTTGTTCCATTGAACCCGAACGTAATTTTTTTTTTACAATGACGCATATTCTCACTTTACTTCGTAATAAATTCATCAAAACCACTCATAAATCTACATTATGAACTGTTTATGCGCTGTTTAAAACCTGTCATGAAGCTAATCCGTTTGGTGTATTATTATCTTCCGGACTTTAAATTGTTTATAACAACCACACCCACAAGTGCAAGGCCATTTTATTTAGATTTGGTTTACGGCACTATCTCACTAGGACACCATGGATACGGCACCAACAGAAGCTTGGAAACTTTGAAAAATTAAAACCAGCTTAACTCATTCGCCAGCATTTTGGGCACGTTGCCGGACAGCGGGGATCGGTTGAACTATCTGTAATGCAAGCCATTCAGATAGTTCAACCGGCCTATTTTGTACATATAGTTTTATTTTAGTTTAGTTATATTTTAGTAAGTACTTTTATTTTTAGTTATTTAATAAAAGACTCGTGCTTAACTCATAAAAAAGATGGGCTTGACATAAGAATTCATAAAATATCATAATAATGAATGACTACAATTTTGTATTGGAAATATTCTGTAATAAAATTGTAATAAATAAATGTTAAATAATAGGCCTATAATTTACATGTGATAGATGCGGTTAGTCCATATAAAAGCAAATAAATAAAAGTAAATAAAAACAATGACAAAGTCGCGGCCAGTTCATGAACACACATTCTGGTCCTGAATAAATACACAGAAGAATTAGATCTGACGCAAAACACTCGCCCTCTGAAAACAGTGGAGAAAAATTCTCGTTCGTTTTCGTTGAGTAAATAAGTAACAGAGATGCCATCTCAAACATCCCAGCGTAATATCACTTTTTAAACTTTCACGGTTTGTATATTGAAAGAGGGTAGATCGTTTTGTGTCACCCTTCTGACGTTTAACACTCACCGACTTCAGTCTACTCGTGACCATGATGGCTGCAATGCTGTCGAAATATCGAGACATCAATAATAAATGTTTAACACGGTAATTCCCGTTTTATCTAATTAATATCCCAACGTAATGTTTTATGACGGTATAAGAAACTTTACCCGACAGCAACAGAGAACAAAAGGGTTAATTGCTTTTTAATTGTTAATTGGATGTGTGACTTTTACCTAGGTACGGACTCCGGCAAATTAGGAGTTTTATGCATTCGGGGGAAATGCACAACCTCGACACGACGACGGGGCTCTGGCGACCGACAGTTGGCGGTATATCCATCTCGCACCGTGCCGGCACCAAGTACAGCAGGTCGGTGACGAGCAGCAGCGTCACCGGCGCGAGGTGTCCGGCTGTATCTAGGACATAACCGGCTGGGCATCTTCTTCTTGCAGTGCCTCTCCACTAATGAAGGCTGGCCGTCAGCTCCGCATATCCATCTGTCTTGAGCCAGTCGGAAAAGCTCTTCGACGCTGGCTATCGCTGTCCACTCCATTATATTGGGGAGCCATGATTTCTTCCTTCTGCCAACCCGCCTCTTCCCCTCAATCTTGCCCATTATTATGAGCTGGAGGAGTTGGTATCTCTCGTGTCTCAGCACGTGGCCGAGATAACCCACTTTTCTCCTCTTGATGGTGGTCATGAGTTCCCGGGATTTACCGGCGCGTCGCAGGACTTCGACATTCGTGACTCTCTGGACCCAGCTTATTCTAAGCATCCTACGGTAACACCACATTTCAAAGGCCTCTAGTTAGGCTGGACATAACCTCCCAAAATATGAGCAACACAACTAGGCCCCGGCCCTTAGTTCCCGGCGGCCCGGCTGAGGGATGACCTTCGCAAGATGGCTGGCAGGGACTGGATGCAGAGGGCCGAGAGCAGAGTTGAGTGGCGTGCTTTGGGAGAGTCCTACGTCCAGCAGTGGACTGATACGGGCTGATGATGATGATGCAAAACAACAAATGCATGTAAAATTTATTTCAATCATTTAAAATACGTGTTTCTATGAGTTTTATGCCACTTTTTGTCCTCGGCGTCGAAGTTCTAATTTGGTGGCACACGCATAATTCGGTGCATTGCCCTTGGACCACCTGTTCAATGATTCACCTGGGACTACGGTTTTTTTTTTTGGCCTTGGTACGGACTACAGTAGATCAATGGTAGCACTTGCAGTACGATTTTAAATCTTACGACGCGAATAATAAGAACGGTCTAATGTGTTACACTTGATCTGCTGTTAGCTGTACACCAGAATGTCCATATCAATAGGTATATATTGTAGTACTAAAGAAAATTAAGGAATAGTCACCGATAATTCGTCCCAGTTAGACTCACGATAGCTTTACGATGACGATGCTGTGGTATCGGCAGAGTTGGCGATGTAAGCGCACTCACTCACATAGATACATATAATTTTGTTCGTCGCCTTCTCTATTCAAATTTAACTCAGTGTTCCTTTTTAGGAAAAAAATCATGGCGTAAAAATCGCTGA